>LR990299.1:10343333-11592500 GCA_905147355.2 Apotomis turbidana | reverse complement strand
GGCCCGGTTCTTGCGTGTGTTCCATTTACCTGATGGTTGTTTTGTTTTTGCATGAATGGAGATTTTTGGGGCGTCTTAAAATGAGGTACTCATTTGGTATTCGTGAAAGTTTCGGTATTGCAGTTTTTTAAGTCAGTGGTACGTATGATATTCGCGTCCGAAACGCCAACTAGAAGAGTATAGCGACGTCTCTATAGATAAATACTGTAGTGTATAGCCATCTCTATATAATAATTATTATTCATATGGCATGTTATTTCAGATAACAAAAGAAACAATTCATCCATACTAATATTATAAATGCGAAAGTGTGTATGTCTGTTTGTTACCTCTTCGCGCTTAAACCGCTGAATCGTTTTTGATGAAATTTGGCATGGAGATAGTTTAAGATCCGAGGAAGGACATGATAGTTTTCATCCTGGAAATTATCCCTGAAAAGATTGAAAAGTGAGTAAGTAATTCATGATGACATAGATTACCCTGTAGGAAATGTAATGATTAGACCAAAAGCACAATTGCGCTTACATTTGCTTAGGCGCTTTTAATAATCCCTTTTATTAATTAAGGTGGATATCTATCGTGGTGTACGAGGTTGCTTCCATACCTCCAAGTTCCACGCGGACGTAGTCGCGGGCAAAAGCTAGTTTAACTATAATTACAAATTACAAATCCAATTTCAGTGACATCAGCCATTTTCTAGTCTCGTCGCTCAGGATGATCAGGTCCTAATAACTAGGTGCCCGCAACTTTGTCCGCGTATTTTATTTCTTTACTGTAGACGGATAAAAAGTATCCTATAACCATCTTTGGATGTCCAGCTATCCCTGTACCAAAATTGGTTAAAATCCGTCGGGCTATTTCGGCGTGATGCGAGGACAAAGGAAATTATGAAAACAGATGGCGCCAGGTTGCCGCGCGCCCACACAAAACAAATGACGATCCTGCATCACGCTATTAAGATGTTTTCTGAAATCATGACCCCACTCCGTGAGAACATTAAATAAATAAATAAATATTAAGGGACAATCATACACAAATCGACCTAGTCCCAAACTAAGCAAAGCTTGTACTATGGGTTCTAGACGACGATATACATAATATATAAAATACATATATAGATAACATCCATGACCCAAGAACAAATATTTGCACAAATGTTTGCCCCGGCCGGGATTCGAACCCGGGACCGCCGACTCAGTAGGCAGGTGTCTACAAACCGAGCCAAACGCGTCGTCAGGGTGCGTCTCCACTGTAGCGGAGAGCGGAGACGTGAGGAATAGACCAATCACCTGAATTGAAATCTGTATAAAAGTCAAAGTCAAAGTCAAAGTAGTTTATTCTTTAATTTAGGCATAATTACAATGCACTTATGAATGTCAGCTGTTTTGCAAAACAGTAAGTATATTTTAAAAGCTTTTATTTAACTTGCAATGTATGTATGTATGTATCTAAGTATGTTTGTTCGGGTGAAATCTTGCAACTCAATTTTGAAGCAGATATCGTCAACCGATTGAGCTGAAATTTTGCATACTTACTTAACTTTGATGACAATACAATAATATGGTACTATGGGGCTGATCTGATGATGGAGCCGGAAGGTGGCCATAGGAACTCTATCATAGAAAAAGCAATCCTACCGAGCTTGGGCTCTTTAGAATCGTCTCAGTGAGCATTTGATGGATATCCAAAGAAAAGTACGGTCGGCTATAAAAGCTTGCCACTAAAATTTCATTTTTGACAGAAACTTATTATACATAAAATTACATTATTTTTTACAGTTAGATACGTATATTTTGTGTATCTCAGCGCCACTTCACTTTTGTGATTAGTCGATTCCGTACGTCGCCGCTCCGCTCCGGTTCAGTGGAGCCGCACCCTTAAGGTAGCGACTTGGTAGGCACTTTTAATAAAAGTGGTCAAGTGCGAGTCGGACTCGCGCACCGAGGGTTCCCTACAAACACTTTCCTTCCTTAAGTGGTTAAGTTAAGTTTGCACCTGGTATTGTATAGCGCTCCATTAAAATGAGGTGCAAAGTTAACGCAACCAATCCCGTTTGTTGTATGGGAGCCCCCCTTAAATATATATTTTATTTAATTTTTAGTATATTCTGTTATAACGGCAATAATAATTCATCATCTGTGAAAATTTCAACTGTCTAGCTATCACCGTTCTCGAGATACAGCCTGGTGACGGACGGACGGACAGCGAAGTCTCAGTAATAAGGTCCCGTTTTTACCCTTAGGGTACGGAACCCTAAAAATTAATTAATGACTCTCAAGTGTTCTGTGTTTTTTATTATTTTACAAAAAATACGGAGTCACACTTTTAGTCAGCAGCAAGGAGTAGCAAGTCACCCCTACACTACCAAGAAACTGCATTTTATATGACACACGGACGCAAGGACCCCTCCAAGTGAAACTGTTCCTAATTACCCATTAAATACAGAACCTTTCTAAGCGCTGTCGTTAAGTGCAGGGCTAGATACGTATCTTCGATGACGGATTTGTCTAGACTTTCTTTTATAGATATACCTACTAACTGCGCCGCGCGGTGTTACCCGCTCATCCCACGGGAACTCTACAATTCTCCGGGATAAAACCGGCCAAGTGCGAGTCGGACTCGCGCACCGAGGGTTCCGTACAAACCCTTCCATCCCTAAGTGGTTAAGTTAAGTTTGCACCTGGTATGTATAGCGCCCCATATAAATTAGGTGCAAAGTTAGGTATTAAAATATTTAAAAAAACTACTTACTAGATCTCGTTCAAAATAATTTTCGTTGGTAGTTTTTATAGTAATGTACATCATATGTTTTTTTTAGATTTTTCATTTTCTTATTTTAGAAGTTAGAGGGGAGGGGACCAATTTTTTTCCACTTTGGAAGCGTCTGTCACGCAAACTATTCGGTTTAGAAAAAAAATATTTTAGAAACCTCGATATCAGTTTTGAAGACCTATCCATAAATACCCCACACGTATGTGTTTGATGAAAAAAAATTTTCATGAGTTTCAGTGTTCTAAGTATCGGGAGCCCCCAATATTTTTTTTTTTTTTTTTTTTTTGCATCAAAATCTTAATGCGGTTCACAGAATACATCTACCTACCAAGTTTCAACAGTATAGCTCTTATAGTTTCGGAAAAAAATGGCTGTGACATACGGACGCACAGACGGACGGACAGACAGACATGACGAATCTATAAGGGTTCCGTTTTTTGCCATTTGGCTACGGAACCCTAAAAAGTAGCCTATATGTTAATCCAGGATTCATACAAAAATGTATCAAAATTGGTCCAGCCGTTTGATCGTGAAAAAGTATGTGTATGTTACACATAAACACACTGACAAACTTTTGCCTTTATAATATTAGAGTGATTTTAACAAGTTGTAGGTAGTACAGGGGAGTGTGTTTTTTTAACGACTATGGAAAACCAAATCGCTTTTATCACGCGATAAATAGGTAAGTGATAAAACAACCATCACGTTTTGACTAATTGCGAGTGTGAGTGACAGATGCTTTGTCACTTATTTATCACGTGATAAACGCAAAGAAATGCTCTACGCGCCCCAAGCTAAGTTAATAGCAGACGCGACTTCGCCTTTCGCTTTCGCCCGGCCGAAATCGGCATGCGTGTGTAGCCAGTCGTAGTGCACGCGCGACGCGACGCCTCACGATTAATTGCATCACATTTTACATAAGCAAGCAACTTTAGCTATCGCTGTTCCAAAATTAGTTCAAATTTGCCCACTCGATTTGGCGTGGTAAGAGTCATATGTTTTTTATTTGCTCAAGATAGGGATATAATTTAAGATCTTATGACATAATGAGGACAAAGAAATTATGGTCCACAGATGGCGCCAAACTGTCATGGCGCCGCGCGCCCTTACGATACAAAGAAGATTCCTGCGTTGCGTTATTAAGATTTTTCCTGAAATCATGACCCAAACTGATTTTATAATACTTACTTATGATTTTGATTTTAAACATATGAGGATCTATGATGGTTGCTTTTATCGCTCGATAAATAAGTGACATGGCATGGCATCCGTCACGTTTTGAAAAAATGCGAGTGTAAATGACAAATGCTTTGTCATTTATTTATCACGTGATAAACGCAACCATCATAGACCCCCATATGTGTAGTTTCCCAGTGTACGACTATGCGAGGTGTGCAATAACTCTTTATTACAAACCCTCTGGTTTGTATGGCATTGTATTGTACGGTACCCTGATTTACAGCGATCCCCGAACTACTACGTTTCTACGCTATATTTTGAACATATGCAGAACAATTTATCTCATAAGAGCAATGTACAAAGGGTAATGGAGTTACCACTGAGCGTAATGCTTTTAACGTGACGGGCAAGGAAAATTGTGGGGAGATTTTAAAAGCATTCGCGGTAGTTTCGCTACCGGGATTTTAAAGGCTAAATATTTAGAATTGAGAGATTGTTTACCTGCCACATTAGGATGCAAGTCTATATTATTCTGAAATTATATTTTCTCAAACATGCAATAAAATGTCGTCATAACGTGCGTTATACCAAGTCTTCGCGAAGTATCACGTTTCGGGTGGAACAACTAGAGAGAACTGTAAAGGAATTTCATACAAAATTGAAGGCATAAGCCGGCGAGTATTTTGTTTTAAACATGGCGCCTGTGTTCATGTGTCTAAACAGCTGAATTATATTGTTTTTTTTAATTATATAGTGATCGGCCTTCCAGCTCATCCCTTCTGACGTCAGCATCAGCACGTCAATGGGTCTCAATTGTGCAGGTTTTATTTTCACAAAATATCTCCATTTCGAGCGATTGACTGCCTGCGTTTTCCAATGTGACGGGTCAATGTTGCAGTTTCTCCACCATGTGGCGTTTAAGCACGTCTTTATACCTAAGGACTTGGCCGTCATACTTTCGCTTGCCTTCCTCAAGCTCGGAATAGAAGATGCGCTTAGCCACTCGACCTTCTGCCATCCTTGAAACATGGCCGCTCCAACGCAGTCGTCCATGATTGACCAATCGCTAAACTGGCTGAACTGTAATGATAAATGGAATTTGACCTCAGGGTTCTTATCATTCAATTGTACCTAGTCGATAAATGCCCTTAGATACGTTGCACTATTAATAGAAAATGGTGTCAATTGCATTTACCAGCTCGGTATGAGTTTAAATTAGAAACACTTTCAAGGTTGCGTTATACTTAAATAGCGAAAAGTCAGTTCCTGATATAAATTAAATGTTCACACTTTCGTAACTTAAGGTCATTGCTATGTAAATAGGTAGCTACATACATATGAGCTGTTCGTAATTTAATAACGACAAAAAAAGAGACTTCAGTAACCGAGGAAACTCTAAAGTCGACTTTCGTGTTTTCATCCGGAATTCCCGATATTGCGGACCAACAAGATGATCAGGATCACGGGAAGCTGATTGGGGAATACCATTAGAATGTCTTTTCATATTTGTAAAGAAGTAAGAAAGTATATTTTTAATACAGTTGCTCAAAAAGTGGTACATTTCGTATCTGCATATTGTGCGAAAAGTTGGATATTTCGAACTAGTGCCTTTTACTTTAATTTTTTTTATTTGTTGTTGATCCCCTACATACATAGTCAACCCAGCCAAAACAGAACTAGTCTTGTGCACTACGAAGCGAAACATAAAAATCAGTCGCTTGCCAAAACTCCAAAACACAACTCTGACTCTCAGCAAAGAGGTAAAGTAGGTATCTGGGCGTCATCCTGGATGACAAATTACTATGGAACAAACATTTAGAAAACAAATTGAACAAAGCCTGCGTCGTATTCTGGCAGTGTAACAGACTAATTGTTAGAACCTGGGGCTTACACCCCAGGATCACAATGTGGCTTTACACTGCGGTGAAAAGACCTATTATCACCTACGGCGCTGTGGTTTGGTGGCCCAGAACCAAACTGACAACAGCCGAACATAAACTGCAGCAATTTCAAAGACTTGCTTGTGTAGCAACGACGGTCTGTATGCGAACAACACCCACAGCGGCAATGGAGATACTACTAGGACTGCCACCCCTTGAACTGTTCATTCAGCAAGAGGCGGCGTCAGCAGCTATCAGACTGAAGTCACTTAATAACCTCTGGGGTGTAACACACGGGGGTCATGCCGAAGTACTTGAGGAGGCTATCAGACACGAGCCAATGATAGCTGCTCCCAACGACAAGATACCCAAACAGCATTACTTCAATAAGAGCTACGAAATCGAGCTAATTGAAGAACCTTACGATCGATCCGATATAAATCAAATACGCATATATACGGATGGGTCAAAGACACAAACAGGGACAGGAGCTGGAATATACTCACCTGAAATAAACGTAAACATATCAATAGCCTTAGGAAAATATAGCTCCATCTTCCAATGTGAATGTCTTGCCATCACATAGGCTGCCAAGGCAGTTGCTACGCGAGGTATCAAAGACCAAAAGATACGTATTGTTTCCGACAGCGCTGCAGTTTTACGAGGTCTGGAGAATAAAACAATCAAATCCGGGCTCATACTAGAGTGTCACTCAGCATTGCAAACAATCGGCATGAATAATCGGATCACGTTGCAATGGATTAAAGGGCACAGTGGCTCTCTAGGTAACGATGCAGCCGACCAGCTGGCTAGGAGTGGATCCGATGACTTGGCAATTGGCCCAGATCCTATGCTCCCCTTGGCGTTTAATCAGCTGCGTACATGGCTTCGTCACAGAACACGATCACAACACGCCGATCAATGGGCAGAAACCAGTACATGCAGGCAGTCCCGGGAAACAGTCCCATACCCAGACACACGCCCGACAAAGCGCCTGTTATCGCTAAGCAGGCCCGCCCTGCAAGTAGTAGTAGGCACTATCACTGGACACTGCACACTTAACAAGCATTTATATGTTCTAGGAATGACCGATAGCCCCCTGTGTAGGCGATGCCTGTCGGCCGAAGAAACAGCTACCCACGTGATCCTGGAATGCGCTGCCATAGCTAAGCAACGGGCTGAAATCCTCAAAGCACCGAGGCCACTTCGTGAAGCCTGTGGAGACACCAGGAGAATCCTGCGCTTCTGGACGGAGTTAGGCTGGCTAGACTATTAGCTGGCAAATATACGCACATTTGCCCGAACATACACGGGCTAAGTGCGGAAAGCGGAGCCCATAACCATATAACTCCTACATACATCCAAGCAAAGTTTGATCACTTCATGTTTTTATTTATTACGTCATAAATAAAAACAGAAAGTGATCAATCGGCATTGAAAGTTTATATTTCATATACTTAAAATCTCAAACACGGTTTTCATTCATTTGGCTGATTGAGTATTATGAATACCCAAAATGAGTATTATGCGTGACTGCCAACAAAAAAAAAGTATTGCCACAGATAAGATAATACAGTATTACCTATGCGTGACCGACGCGCTGCTTTAATTTATAATATGAATGAAGAATATTATTTAAATACAATTTTATTATTTAAAATGTAAAGAAAAAAAAAACAGGTCAAGTGCGAGTCGGACTCGCGCACCGAGGGTTCCGTACAAACACTTTCCATCCTTAAGTGGTTAAGTTTGCACCTAGTATGTATTAGCGCCCCATACAAATGATGTGCAAAGTTACCGCAACCAATCCCGTTTGTTGTATGGGAGCCCCCTTAAACATTTATTTTATTTTATTTTTATTATTTGTTGTTATAGCGACAATAGAAATACATCATCTGTGTAAATTTCAACTGTATAGCTATCACCGTTCTTGAGATACAGCCTGGTGACAGACGAACGGACGGACAGCGAAGTCTCAGTAATAGGGTCCCGTTTTTACCCTTTGGGTACGGAACCCTAAAAAGATTCACGTGTTTTTTATGTTTATAATTAATTAAATTACTATATATCATATCTCTTCTGAAATTGTTAAATATTTGTTATTTATTTGCTGAATGATGACAACCGTCGCCATATTGAAACAAAAATTCAATTAAAAGTAAAACTTTCTTTTCATTCTCGCCTTTTTCAAGTTTGATAAAATATGTTATTAAGTTCCGTAATTAATAAAATAAATCAATGAAATTACATCCGATTTGTATCAACTTGGAAAAGAAAATACAATTCGTGCAGTATAGTATATTATCAAATCCATACTAATATAATAAATGCGAAAGTGTGTCTGTCTGTCTGTTACTTCTTAACGCTTAAACCACTGAACGGAATTAGATGAATAAATGCGAAAGTGTGTCTGTCTGTCTGTTACTTCTTAACGCTTAAACCACTGAACGGAATTAGATGAATAAATGCGAAAGTGTGTCTGTCTATCTGTTACTTCTTAACGCTTATACCACTGAACCAAATTAGATGAAATTTGGTATGGAGATAGTTTGAATCCCGAGGAAGGACATTGATACTTTTCGTCTATCCATACAGACGAAGTCGCGGGCAAAAGATAGTAATTAGGGTGATTCATCGGACACCAAAAAAAATTTTTTTCTTTTTTTTTTAACTCTCAACCCCTAAAACTGATCTATTCCATTAGAAAACACATTGATTTTTTTCTGTATTTTTAACTTAATATTTAAGGGTCGCTACCGGGTTCTGAAATTTGAAAATTCAATAAATTTTCAAATGAAAGTTTATTAATATCAGAAACCTTTGTTGAGTGAGAAACAAAATAATCAAAACCAGCTTATTATATATAAATATACAAGACAACCCGTTCGCCGTGTGGGGACGGCCGTAAAGAATACACTTCCCCACCGCCAGCAGGAGGCGTGTCGTAAGAGGCGACCAAATCCTGTAGCACGAGACGGGGAGCAGCGTCTGCGTGCGAAATATTATAAAAAACTGCGCTCGCCAACCCGCCTGCCAAGCGTGGCGAGAATCGGCAACAACCCCCCTGATGACAGACACAGATGAAACCAGGCCCCCAGTCTCCGGTGGTCCTGCTGTTCCTGGCTACGGTAGCGGTCAGGGTGACGGCGGGGCAGGGGGTGCTAAGAATCCCCGGAGGAGGAATTCGGGCTACCATCCCCAACGACGACTGGCCCTGGTAACACACAACGTACGCACGCTGAGGACTGATGAGAAGATTGTGGAGCTGGAAGAGGTGATGAGTAGGATGCACTGGAGTATCATCGGAATGTCAGAAGTCCGACGAGAGGGCGAGGACACGATCATCCTGAAATCCGGTAACCTACTCTACTACCGGGAGGGCGACCATCTGTCCCAAGGTGGTGTCGGGTTTCTCGTCCACAAGTCCCTTATTAACAACATCGTCACCATCGGAAGTGTGTCGAGCAGGGTTGCATACCTGATACTCAAAGTATCGGAGAGATACTTGCTGAAGGTGATACAGGTATATGCACCGACCTCTACACACCCTGATGAGGAAGTAGATGCTATGTATGAGGACATCAGTAGGGCCATACATACCACTAAAACCTACTTCAATGTTGTTATGGGGGACTTCAACGCGAAACTGGGCATGAGAGGCGATAATGAACTGAGAGTGGGGCAATTTGGGTATGGGCAACGGAACCCCAGGGGTCAAAAGCTGGCAGAATTCATGGAGAAGGAGGACCTCTTTGCGATGAATTCCTTCTTTAAGAAGCCACCTCAGAGGAAATGGACCTGGATGAGTCCCGATGGGTCCACTAAAAATGAGATTGATTTCATCATGACCACAAAGCGACGAGTGTTCAATGATGTCTCGTGATCAACAGGGTGAAAACCGGAAGCGATCACCGAATGATTAGAGGCACATTGAACATAAACGTCAAGCTAGAAAGGTCCCGTTTGATTAAATCTACGCTCCGACCTTATAATGCCCATATCTACTGCCCCGAAAGCTTTCAGCTTGAGCTGTCAAATCGCTTTGAATGCCTAGAGAACTGCGAGTCAGTGGACGAGATTAACAACAGGTTTGTAGAAACTGTCCAAGCGGTCGGGTCAAAATATTTCAAACCCCGTCGTAGAGACAGGCCGCAAAAACTTACCGATCACACCCTCAAACTCATGGCAGAACGACGTTCAATCGTACTGCGGACCTCCGTTGATGCTAAGGCATATCGGCAGCTCAATAGACAGATATGGAAGTCCTTGCGACGAGATATCCGCAACTTTAATACAAACAGTATTAGAGAGGCGATAGAGCGGAACCAAGGCTCCAAAGTGTTTGCAAGAGACATGTCTATTGGGCAAACCCAGCTGACGAAGCTGAAGACGGAGGACGGTAGTATAACGTCGACAAAAGCCGAAGTTTTGGGGCAGATCGAAAAGTTTTATGGGCAGCTACTATACACCTCGGTTACTAAACCTGTTAGTAGCTCAGCCGCAGATCCAAGAGCTAAGCTGACCCGACACTTTACCGAAGATATCCCGGACATCAGCCTATATGAGATTAGGATGGCTCTCAAACAGCTTCGGAACAACAAGGCACCGGGTGATGACGGAATCACCTCAGAGATTCTGAATGCGGGTGGAACACCGATACTGAAAGCCCTTCAGAAACTCTTCAACTCCGTCTTGCTCGAGGGAATAACGCCAGAGGCATGGAACAGAGGCGTGGTGGTGCTCTTCTTCAAGAAAGGGGATAATACCTTGTTGAAGAATTACAGACCCATCTCGCTTCTGAGCCATGTCTACAAGTTGTTTTCGAGGGTCATCACGAATCGTCTCGCGCGTAGGTTCGATGACTTCCAGCCTCCCGAACAAGCAGGATTCCGAAAAGGCTTTAGTACCATAGACCACATCCATACGCTGCGTCAAGTTATACAGAAGACCGAAGAGTATAACTTGCCACTATGCTTGGCGTTTGTGGACTATGAGAAGGCCTTCGATTCAATCGAGACTTGGGCAGTGCTACAGTCTCTCCAGCGGTGCCATATTGACTATCGGTACATCGAGGTTCTGAAATGTTTATATAAAAATGCCACCATGTCGGTTCGAGTACAGGAGCAGAGCACGAAAGCTATTCCTCTGCAGCGAGGCGTAAGGCAGGGAGACGTTATCTCTCCGAAACTGTTCACCGCCGCATTGGAAGATGCTTTTAAACTCCTGGAATGGGAACGATTCGGCATCAACATTAATGGCGAATACATTACTCACCTTCGGTTTGCCGACGATATTGTGGTCATGGCAGAATCGCTGGAGGACCTCGGCACAATGCTCGATGGCCTGAATAGAGTTTCCCAACAGGTAGGTCTTCGGATGAACATGGACAAAACAAAAGTAATGTCGAATGCCCATGTTACACCCTACCCAGTAACGGTTGGGAGCTCTACCCTCGAAATTGTTGACAAATATGTTTACCTAGGACAAGTGATCCAGTTGGGTAGGTCCAATTTTGAGAGGGAGGTCAATCGACGAATCCAACTCGGCTGGGCAGCGTTCGGGAAACTACAAAATATCTTCTCGTCCAACATACCTCAATGCCTAAAGACGAAAGTCTTCAATCAATGTGTGTTACCAGTGATGACATACGGAACAGAAACGTGGCCTCTTACTGTGGGCCTTATAAGGAAGCTCAAAGTTGCACAGCGCGCTATGGAGAGGGCTATGCTCGGTGTTTCTTTGCGAGATCAAATCAGAAATGAGGAGATCCGTGAACGAACAAAAGTCGCTGATATAGCCCGACGAATTTGCAAGCTGAAGTGGCAGTGGGCAGGGCACATAGCGCGTAGAACTGACGGCCGATGGGGCAGTAAGGTTCTCGAATGGAGGCCACGCACCGGCAAGCGCAGCGTAGGACGTCCACCCACAAGGTGGACAGACGACCTGGTAAAGGTTGCAGGAAGCCGCTGGATGCAGGTCGCTTCCAACCGGCCGATCTGGAAGTCACTGGGGAAGGCCTATGTTCAGCAGTGGACGTCCTGTGGCTGAAATGATGATGATGATGATGATACAAGACAATATATTTTTTTTACATGCAGTTTGCCTTATTCACATTGGGGTTTTTCTATCTATAAGTTTGTGTTCTAAAAGGGTAGAAGCTCCATTCTCTCTCCCTGTGTTAGACGCTGTGGTATCGAAACACATACATTTTATTTTATCATGTAAGCTCCACGATAAAACTGTCTCGAAAATAGCAGATGCCATGGTCTCCCCTTTGCGATCTGGAAGTTTAGCAACGGCCAAAAGCTGGTCAACTTTTCCACATACCAAAATTGGTAGGCGATCTACTATTTCATGTCCTGTAATATCCTCAAGCATTTTTCCATCCCAGTGCACAGTAAGTGTAGTTTGTGGTTGAAAGTTTTTGGTCTTTTTCCGTGGCGGCGAACAATGTTGACTTAAAGCGGGTCCTGCCTAAGGAAGATCAGGATGACTCGTGTCGCTATCACTACTAATATCCTCTGCAGATGATAGTAAACCGCATTTCTCTGTTACTCTATCTATTGCTTTCATCTCCTTTTCCTTAATTTTTTTCAACTTAACTTCTTTTTCTAACTGTTTTTCAAGATTTCTTGCATATTGTTTGTCAATGTTACCAAGTCCTCCAGAACGGTCTATTTTTCTTTGGTTCAACAGAAATTGCTTGTCTTCTTCAATAGTCATTATATTCAGAGCATCGAAATGAGCTATATCAAATAGAACATTTAAATGTGATTGCGACTTGTTTTCTTTTTCTATGATTGCTGCTGAACGCTTTTGCTTTATTGTGTTTTTTTTTGGACCCATTCATTAAAATATTTAAGTATTTTTGGCATAACATGTTGCTTATCTTTGGTAGGAATACATGCTTTTTGCCATAGAGCCATCGCATCACCAGCAGTTAAGGACGCCGATTCCCTATTTACTTGGTTCATTACATTTTTATAATGAAAAAATAAACTGATCACTTCTTTCACTTCCGAACAGGTTTGTCCAACTAGCCATATTTCCGTTTTTTTCCTTGTTTTAATACTTGAAGTCATAGTGGGAAAACAATTGTAACAATAAACGAGCAAACTAGAAGTAAACAAACACTCGTAAACAAATTGCAACTGTTTTGATTTGAGCTGATTGTATCACTAAAATATGATAATTAATTGTTTACCTTAACCAACTTTGGAGTGTGAAGTACCCGCAGAACACCTTTAACACTACGTAGTATATGTTAATAGCTAAATACCGTCATTGAACATATCAAAAGTAAAACGATATACTATCTCGCATTAAGTGCATTATGGCAGATACTTTTAAAACTTTGGCAGGTGGTAGCGACCTCTAAATATTCATCAAAAATTCTGACATTAATTACTAATTAATAATTTAATGGGTAGAACGTTATTATCGGTTGAGAGTAAAAAAATAAAAACTTGAATTTTTTGAATCACCCTAATAGTAATGTATTAAGTTTATTGATTTATCAATAAGTCAAATCGTGTAAATATTAAGTTACTAGTATTTGGGTGAATACCAACATTGCAATTTTTTTAAAGTTTTGGTGGCACATTTTTTTTGTAGATTTTAAGAAGAAATAAAGTTCTAATACTAAATGTCTAAATAATTAATGATATATGAGCCCCCCTAAGTGTTGATTTTGTGTTCATACATCTAGCGCAGCGTAAGCTAGATTTTGATACATCGCGAGCCTTTGAAATGTCTCTTGGTAATAAATCGGCTGGCCTCTAGTCCATTTCGTATTTGACGATCAGGTTAATCTACCTGAAGTTAACCCATTCACGGCCAAGCGCCGTCGACCGTACACTATACGCCAGGCCACCATACAACCATTTTTTTGCTAAAACAAGTGACTCAACGTATTGGTCATGACCCCGGCGCGAACGCTAAATAGATCGCCGTTTCTGAAGCCAGGTAGCTATTATACTAATACTATTAAGTCATAGTAAGATTCCTTTTTTTTTAATTTGGATTTTGTCATGACTCACATGCGAGTCACTGGCCCTGCGCGACTGTTTGAGCATGACCCATACGCTGAGTCACTGGCCCTGGATGGGTTAAAGCCAAACCGCAGGTGTTCTTGACTGCAGAGAAAGAAAAATCGTTTTTACACGAATTGGCATCGCGGTTCTCCTCGTGGAGTAAATTTCTTCGTCTCATTGTGTATATTTAGCGCTTTGTCAAGAAAGTGAAGCGATCAGATTTTGTTTCGCCTTCGGACGTTCAAATTGCTGAAGAAACTGTTCTCAAAAAAGTTCAATCATTTCACTTTGGTGAAGATATCAATGACATTTTAAATAATAAAGCACCGTCTAAATGCATGCGCAAATTACTTCCTTTCATGAAAGATGGTCTTTTGCTTGTTGGCGGTCGATTAAATAAATCTGAACTTGATTATTTTGCAAATCACCCAATTGTGATGCCCAATAACGACCATGTTGTGGATTTAATTATTAATGCATATCATCGAAAATATTTACATGTCGGTCCAAATCTGCTGATGTCGTTGTTGCGAGTATTGGGTTATTTCTGATAGAAACCTTGTACGCAAATGTGTGTTCAATGTTTAAAAGTTGATCCAAAGGTAGAACCACCGCTAATGGCTGATTTACCGACTTGTCGCGTAACGGAAGCAAAATCATTTTTGCATACTGGCGTAGATTATGCTGGTCCTTCACCGATTCTGCTGAGTTGTTATAGAGGAGCAAGACAGCAAAAGGCGTACATTTGCCTTTTCATTTGTCTTGTTACACGCGCAGTTCATATTGAACTTGCAGTAGATCTTAGTGCTGCTGCTTTCATTAACGCGTTCAAACGTTTCATTTCACGCCGAGGTACCTGTTTATACATTTACTCAGACAATGGTACTGATTTCCTCGGTGCAAAATCTTACTTTGATGAGTTGTCTCAAATGGTAAATTCTAAAACCTATAAGACTGCATTGTCTGACGAACTCCTTCAAGAAGGTATCACTTGGAGCTTTAATCCGCCGAGTGCACCACACTTTGGTGGCTCATGGGAATCAAATATACGCAGTACTAAATTGCATTTAAAACGCGTGATTGGAGATCAACTGCTGACTTACGAGGAGATGGCAACTGTTTTGACGCAAATAGAAGTTTTCTTGAATTCGTGATCTTTAACTCTGCTGAATGCAGATCCTTCCGAACCTACTGCATTAACACCATCACATTTTTATACTCTCAAACCATTAAATTCGTTATTTATCGCTGATGTATCGAACGTTTCGAGTAATTTAATAAAACGCAAATACTTGATAAAATTATTGAATTTTGGAAACGTTGGAGGACTGAATATTTGCATACTCTCCAGATGCGTCAAAAATGGAATACTCCAACTAAACCTGTAACTAAAGGGACTGTTGTCTTACTGAACATAGATAATGTTCCACCACCAGACTTTATACATCTCTGGGTATATTTAATATTTTAAATTTATAAAATTTTTATTTTAATGTTCCTACTTAACATTGATTTGGAGTATCTATACATCTCCCTTACGTGTACCAGTGTAATTAGTTATAACACAAATGTATCATGTAATTGTTTTAAGTATTATTTACGAAAAAATGACTTACTGTTGAGTTTCTTTCGGCTTTCTTCTCAACAGCGGTCTCCTCTTGCGAAATGCCGGTAGATTCACAATCTGACTTGTAAAAGTGCCCCTGTGGCCTACTTACTGAATAAATTATTTCATTTCATTTCATCAAAATGGCCATTAGGTGTAATCGAAAATGTTTATCCTGGTAAAGATGGTGTAATTCGGGTTGGATCTGTACGCACTAATTCAGGTACTTATCAAAGACCTGTGGTAAAAGTTTCGCCTTTACCACTTCAATAGACATTGTTTATTTATATGTCACATATGTTTCCTTGTGACATTCTTAAGAAGTTCATTCTTTATTTTCATTTTCTTTTCGCGTGATTATTCTTTATCATTCTTATGCTCTTTGTTTAGTAGAAGAACAAAGAGATGTTTGTCCTTCTAGGCGGGGGGAATGTTTAGGCTTGAGATAATATTTATTTCACAATGTGAAGTATCCGCATAGACCAACCTGCGTGGAGACGTCTATGGTCGCCAAAAAGAACAAGAAACAAATTTATCTCACTGTCAATGTCTGTTATGTGCCGTCGTCCAACGGAATTATAAATTAATTTTAATATAAAAATACTTAATATTCATCATCACCCGCATTGATCATAGTGCTACGCATTCTTTGTTGTTCCGTTTTGGTGCCGCAGTTTTTTTAAAGGTTAGTGGAATCTCACATTGTTTTATAAATATTATCTCCAGTTTTATTCTTCTCCGCTCTCTCTTTTTTCAAAATTTTGTAGGATGCCCACGAACCAGGATTTACAGTTCATTTAAAGCTACACCAACTTATATACATGTATACATGCTTAAACACAGCCATGCCGAACGCTTGTTTCATAAGAAGAGTCGAGGACAAGCCACCTTGTTTTTAAATAATTTACTTTTTTATTTATTTTTTGTATAAATAGTTATGTTTATTCAAATCTAAACTTGAAGTCAACTATTTTGTAACTCAAATAATAAACCATAAAAATCGTAGAAAAAAATATTCATTTTACACTGGGATTCTCAACCTGGACGCGTAAAAAATGCTGTTGGGATATTCACCCATTTATCAATTTTATGTAAACCACTTAGGTGGGCAAGTATAAAAGCAACACTAAATTATTCGACTAGTGAAAGTATAAAAAAAAATACGCATCTTACAAGGTAATTGCATTCAATTCAGCATCGTCTTAATTTATATTACTTTCCAGCGATATACCGAGAACAACTGTTCATTAAGTACCTATTTTAATGTGTTATGCCAACAAACATTTACAATATGCGCTTGCGCAAGAGTTCTCTCTTAACCGACCTTGAAGCTGCACAATACAGTTGTGATTCGCTTGACTTCCATTGTCATTTATACATTGATCAATTCATACTAAATTCGGACTTAATACGTGGGTACTTTTTTATCGCTTAGTATTATTTAACTGTCCGTCTCGCGCTGACGTTTCATCTAATCTTTATTTATACTTAACACAATATATTAAACACAATGAAATTTAGACTAATTACAACAAATTAATAAATGAAAGTGGTGTAGTTTTACAAAATGCATTTTTTTAACTATGTTTTGTTTTTGTGTGTTGTTTTGGGATCAATAAATGCAGGGGTGTTGCGTAATGGTACATTTCGGTTGGATATAGTGCATTATAATGACTTCCACGCAAGGTGAGTTTTTTTATTCAGATACAGTACAAGGCTGATTGGCAGTTGAAGGCTTGATTGACAAATCTGCCATTGAATAGGACGGAATAAACAGCGAGTGAAGATTGCGTAATTTTTCCTTATTTCACTTTAAATTATCTACAATAAGTACTCATTTAGAGGTTCACTGATATTTCTTACAAAATAATAAATTCTTTGAAAATTCGAGTAGATATTTGATATCAGGTTATGTATAGTTTTAAAAAACAGTTCTTTTTTTAATTTTCCTCCGCTGAGAGGCACTATGACCACTATGACAAGAAATACTTAAATAAAAAAAAAATAGATTTCCACTAATTATTTTTAATATACGCGATATAATCCGTTTAAATTGTTTAATAAAATAAAAAAGTTTTAACTTTGTGTTCCCTGAAAATGTGTTATTACGGTTTTCTACGATTTTGTTCTAATGGTTGAATGGAAAAATAAAAGAAAATGTTCATTGTACCTACTATGTATTGTATTACTACATAATATAGCCACTATAACAACAAATATACGCGCGCCCTCGACTCGCACTTGGCCGACTTTTTTCCTACGCTTTATAATATTGTCATGGTCACTTTTAGACAAACACATTTCAGGATCATTCATATTTTAAAATACAATATTTTAATAACATTTATTAAAATCGTACACAACTTGGACAACATGACTGTGTTGTGTACATTTTAAAATGTTGCACAACTAATTAGTGAAAGTATTCACAAGATACTTTGAATAAAAGTGATCATAAAACTACGAAAATCTGGTTTAAATATTATTTTAAGTAGCATAAACTCTCATATGATTTGAATCACGAGCCTATACCTGTATAATAAAAATCACATGACCAATTTGGTATCAAGTGAACGTGAACTTAATATTATTTCGCAGAAGGTTGTAATTGGTATGCCAGTTAAATGTCTTGTGTTATTTTAGACACAGTCGAATAAAGAATAATGCATTGTGCAGTGTTTGTAAATAGTGAAGGGATTTCGTGCACATTAACTTGAACTTTATTGTTATTATAATTAAAGTTGTTTTGGCGGAAGGGTTCTTGAAGTGTTTAAAAAATCAGAGATTGCGATTTGGGTTTGGGTGAAAACTGAGAGGATCTTATCTGGGTCGCGTAAGAGTAAGCGAGACAGGTATAAATCGCGAATAGCCGCAGTCGCAGTTACCTAGTGGAAGAGCCGGAGAATCGAACTCGGTACCTTTCCGTCACCCTAACTCCCAAGCAACTTTTACTATTAGGTTGACGAAGTGGCGATATACAATATGTATATCGTCACCTCGGAGATCTTTCTGAGATATCAGAGTAAGATATATGGAATTAGTACCAAACAACTCGACTCTGATACCGAGGTTAAATGTAAATATAAAAGTTAACGCGTCTACATTGCAGGTGATTGAACCCACGACCTCTCATAATCCGGAGTAGTGCTCTGTAGCCTGAGCTACTGCAACGTTACACGCATCGCGTGAAATTAAGCCTTACATTCCACCAAAGCGCCCTTTCCTTTTCAGATTTGAAGAAACCTCAGTAACGGACCCAGTATGCAAAACCAACGACACCAAATGCATGGGTGGCTTCGCCAGGCTTTTCTACGAGATCAAACACATCCTGAACCAGAAGCCTGATGCCTTACTCTTGAACGCTGGTGACGACTACCAAGGTACTTACTGGTTCACGTTGATGAAGGACAAGGTTATGTCTACGTTCATTAATATGCTGCCAAATGATGCCCATGTAAGTTATTTTTGTCTCCATTTGCTTTCCACCGGCGAGGCGAGACAAGATGAAACGAGACTAAGGTCATTATAATGAGCATGTCAGCGGACCTATGGTTGCTTTTATGACGTGGTAAATGATAAAGCATCTGTCACTCACTCGCATTTTGTCAAAACGTGACGGATGCTTTGTTATTTATTTATCGCGTGATAAAAGCAACCATGGAACCACGCAGGAGACGACACTTGAAATTGGTATGGCAAACGCCAGCTTGCGTTGGCTCACGATAGCTTATAATGGCAAGCTTTGGAGGAAATATGCCGGCGATTTCAATTCTCGTCCCACCTCGTTTCGCCTCGTCTTATCCAAAATACTTTCTGACTTAAGATGAGGGTTGAATGACTGCAACGACTAAAATTGTTCCTGTTGCGGTAGAATAAAGTATTTTTTTACTTCTCCTGGTCGAAAAGTTCGTTATTTTAGTTTCATGTGGTCGTTCTAATCCCTTGGGTTTAAATAAAAGGAAATGTGTGAAAAATAAAGGAAAATTAAAAAGAAAACTTGTTAGTGGCCAGCTACATACTAAATACGGATAAATAAAAATAAATCAACCAGATCAGATCGGCCAACATTACTGGACGATCTGATCAGTTTCAATTCTTAGTTTTTATTTCTATGTCGATGTGAAAAAAAGAGTAGTTAATACGTGGCCAAAAGCCATTTTAGCACTCAGGTATAATGTGTCCATGTCATAAGGGCTTGTTTGAGCCCCATCCCAATTTATTATTATTATTAGCTCCACTCACAATAGCTGTAGATAGGGAAGTACTGCCCCAAGTAACCACAACCAAGTTCCTGGGTATGACCTTGGACGCGGCACTCAAATGGGATGCACACATCGAGACTGTCTGTGGAAAGTTATCGGGCGCTTGTTTTGCCCTGAGCAGACTGGCACAGGTGCTACCAGACCAGCAACTTAGATCTAGCTACTTTTCGCTATTCCACTCGACGATGTGTTACGGGCTTGAATTCTGGGGCACAGCAGCGGATTGGCAGCGAGTATTTGTTCTCCAAAAACGAGCACTGAGAATAATATCTCATGTAGCACCAGGCACTCCCGCCCGGCAACTTTTTAAAGACAAAAACATAATGACACTCACATCACAATTCATTTTTTACATAATTAAGCATGTTCGATGTAATATACATCTCTTTCCACTGGCTACATACAAAAGCACACGTATTGCACAGAAACACGTAAACATGATGTCCACAGCACGTTGTCGGCTAGCAAAGTCGGGTAAAACAATGTCTATAGTGGGGCCAAAAATCTACAACAAAGTACCCGTCAATATCAAAGATATTGAAAATAATGTAACGTTCTTCAATGTATTAAAGAAATGGCTAACAACCAATGCTTTTTATAACATCGACGAATTTTACGAATTTAATAATGAAATAACATAATAATTAATAATACTAATAATGTAACTACCTATTCAAATTTTTATTTAATAATTACTTAATGTTTTTTTTTTTTTAGAATAATTTGTATGTTGAAATTTTTAATAGAATTTTTATAATGTATATTGACTTGTAAAATGTTGACATTTTATTAATAAATGAGTATGAGTATGAGTATGAGTATAGAAATAATAATGCTTAGTGCAGGATTTGACCTGCGCCTCCAATGGCTCTCCGAGGCAACGTGGATGGATTGACTACCTAAGCTATTTAATTGAAGCTATACTCGAGCGGTTGAACTTTTGACCCCTTAACTTATTTTTATACTCTACTTCCGATCTCTGAGGTGAAACATATCCATTGTCATACGTTTTACGTCGGGTTCTCATAATTGTAACTAAATTAAAAACAGTTGTTCGATAATAGTGTTTAGAGAAGATACACGTGCTGTATAACGTATTGATTTTAAACATGACGAATTGAAATTTCGCCAGGTGACAATCACCACGTGACAATCAAATACACTTTGTGATGATAACAAGTTGCAGGCTGGTCTTTCTACATAAGATGGTTCTTGAAGCACGTTAAGAGCGTGTTTGAAATTATCTGTATGAACGCACACAAAGTCTTAAAGCATAACAATCAAACGCCCAAATGAAATTAATCATTCACAAATCTCAGTGAATAATCTTTTATTGCTTTCTAGTGTTTTCAACTGTCTAGCGATAAAATACATGCATAACGTATTACGCGCTGTTTCACTTGACTTAACATTCGATAACATGGTTTCAATAGTACATATTTTGACTAATGTAACAACGTCACTGCTTTCTGTGGTACCTAAAGTCACATGGTTAGAGGAAAAGAAAAAAATAGTCACGTAGTAGCCACGTAACAGCCAAGGGATGGAAAAAAGAAAGAGAGGTGGGACGACGAAATTAGACAGGTCGCGGGAATAACATATGGGGTTGAGTAACCATAGAAAGACCAGAATGGCAAAGATTGGAGGCGGCCTATCCTATGCCATCTGGGAAACATAAAAAATTGAATATTTATGAATAAAATAAAGGAAGACAATGGTATAGCAGCAGCAGTTGTGTGTCCTTTCGAGGTTCTATACGGTAGTTGATAAAAACGGAACCCTTATAAAATATATTTTTTCTAAGCAAAGTCTAGTAACGGGCTATTCCACGTAAGTGTTGAATGAAAGTGCCCATTTGATTGCGTTTTTTATTTATGGTGTAAATTTAGGTGTCAATATTTCTCTGGTTTAAAAAATAACACGTCTAGACATAAATTAACACTTACATAATATTGTTTTATTATTTATTTGCATAATACATATTTAATAAAACATGCAATCATTTGGTCACTTTCATTACACTCACGTGGAATTGTCCTAACAGTTCAATGATATGATTTATTCCGGTCTTCTTCACATGATCAAAGTTAGTATCTTTGTCCCTCAGAAACTTTCTGTCCCTATTTGTTATTTAAAGTTTCATTCCTTTTCAGACTTTAGGCAACCACGAATTCGACGATGGAGTAGCAGGTCTCGTGCCCTACCTGAAAGCACTTAAAGATCCTGTCGTAGTAGCAAACATGGACACAAGTCTAGAACCGTCGTTGGAAGGCTTGTATCAGCCGCATGTGGTATTGGAGAGAAAAGGAAAGAAGATCGGGATCATTGGAGTTACTACGCCAGACACTAAGGTATGCATGTATTTGATATCTGTATGTAAGGCGAACATATCCCTGTTTGGGATTTCGCCCAGATGCAGTACGCATCTCGTTTTATTTATTAAAGACCTTGCTATAGTAACCATAGCCCCCAATAATTTACGACGAACTCATATCCTTCCTGCAAATAATTTTTATATACTAACTACCTAAAAAAGGAGATGTTTTTATTCCGAATGTAACAAGTCGCATTCGGCAATTGTTCTTTTTCTCAACATAATTATAGTAAAAAAAAGACGTAGACTGCTAGACCACCAAAAAGGCTCCACCAACGATCTCTATAAAGACTGATGCACTGTCTTCATCGAATTCCGGTAATCTTATAAATAGCCTGGAAAGCTCTTAACAAGCAGGGACCCCAGGCTGGATAGCGATGGATAGGATTCAGCCCAGAATGCAGCAGGTCAGGTCCATGTGAGGCCCGGTGAGCAAATGCTAGTCAGTCAATATGAACAGTCTAATGCTGATCTTATTCAGGTCACTAGTAGTATTTCACAAGAGTACCTATTGCATAATGTGCCTTCTGATGTGTGATCGCTCAAGAAATCTTCTCCCTAGCCATCCATAATGTCCTATTCTACAAAATCTAGTAATTTTCACTCAGCTAGCAACGGGTATGGTTTTCCTACGTACCTGCTCATTGGAATTTGATCTTCCATGAAAATTCCGATTATAGCTAATGTAAGTTTAAACTTGGGCAACTTTCGTACAAAATAGACTAATATGATAGATTATTTTTCGCGTCTGTAACGCATAAGCTGAGCCTGAGCCTGTTGCCAGTTGCCGAGATGTACTCTCCTAATTGAATTCTGAATCTTCATTTGCAGATACTGTCATCTCCTCAAGGCGTACGATTCTTGGACCCATTGCCAGTCGTTCAAAAGGAGGCCAAGCTACTAACTGAACAAGGAGTTGATATTATCATCGTGCTGTCACATTGTGGACTTTATGTAGATAAGTAAGTATTTGAACTCATTTTGAAAGAACTACGAGTACAATTTTTAGTCATAGCAGATTAGTTTTATAGATAAACACATCTAGGTTATACTAATTATCAAATTTAAATAAAACGCAATACAAATATCGGAAGTGATAGTAAATGTAGGGTTCGTAATGTTCAATATAATTATCTTTCAACTAATGTGATAATTGACCTAATTTAATGTTTAATATAACACGTTTTATGAAACTATTACAGTTTCTGACCTTTTTTTTTTAACCCAGAGAAATGCATTGAATTGCATGCCACTACGTAACATGAGACCCTCGGGGGTAGAGTCAAATATTACGCATTGGTGATGTGGGGCTCTCTAGTCCGCGAGGGACTAGCCTACCCACTAAAACTCTGGGATGCTGCCAACCTGTGCCATAGTGGTGATGCCATGGGATCGCGAACATGCTACCACGACACCACCGGCACTTCGCCCTAAGGCGAACCCTCACCGAAAGACACACTGTAGCATAGCAGTGTGCCTTACCCTCACACACTTCCCCAAGCCCCCAGGAAGCGGGGACCGCCACCGACACACGGTGCTTCGGTCCCACCCTCCTTGCTGAGGGAGAACAAACGCCCCTACCCCTCAGCCGGCCATGGGAGGACAAACGCCCCTACCCCACGACACACTCCCCACGCCAAGGGAGGACAAACGCTCCTACCCCTCGACCCGCCACGGGAGGACGCAAGCCCCTACCCCGTGGGTCCCTCAACGCTGACGGAGGTGAAGTCCATCACAAACACCGAAGTGCCCACCCGAGTCATGCCCCGCCGGTCTCCTTCTCGGTCTCCTCCACCGACGGAGGTGAAGTCCATCACAAACACCGAAGTGCCCACCCGAGTCACGCTTCGCCGGTCTCCTTCTCGGTCTCCCTCGCCCATCTTGGCCCGTAGACCCCTCCCTGGTGTCTCTTGGCTTCCCCGCGCCCAACCGCAGGTACTGAGCCCCCCCACCACGACAAGGTGGACACCGTTGGGGGGGTACAGTTTCTGACCTACCCCAACCAAACCTAACTCATCGTCATCTGAAAATTTTATTACAAAGTGATAGATTTG
The DNA here is from genome assembly GCA_905147355.2 of Apotomis turbidana. Classification (NCBI taxonomy): domain Eukaryota; kingdom Metazoa; phylum Arthropoda; class Insecta; order Lepidoptera; family Tortricidae; genus Apotomis; species Apotomis turbidana. Next base: position 11,568,340 of record LR990299.1, on the reverse strand, counting down.
AAAGAAAATAAATTAGAGGAAAAACGTGTTATATCAAACGTTACATTATGAGAAACATTTCATTAGTTCAAAAAAACGTTACATTAGATCAAACGTCAGGCACCCATAACTGTAGTAAAAACCAATACCATTATAAATTAGGATCGTTACAATCATAGTAATAATCAACGTAACAATTGTACGAGTATATTGATTGTATGCTTGCTATATGGTTTATTATGACTGTGTAACTTCCGTTACTTATGTAATAGGTACCATTTATTTATTTTTTCTTATTCATTATTACCTATTATTTGTGACGTTCGTGTACAATGCAAATTCATAGAGAATGAATACCTATCATATTGTAAAAGATCACATTTTGAAAATCCTAAAGAAAAAATGGTTTTCATTAACATTATTGCGATGATATGTTGACAATAATTAGAATGACCCAGCTATTATGTTCAGATTGTAGGTCAAACAACTTATTAGCACTATCCCACCCCTAAATGGTTAATGAAATCTGTCAAAAATTTAACAAACTGTTAAATGTAAGCATACAATTTTAGGGTGACGTAGTAAAAAAGGCACCTTTATTATACGAAAGATCACATTTTATGCACGTAGTAATACTACGGCATACAATCACATTATATTTTTGCACACGCAGACTGAAGTTGGCAACGAGGCCGTGTCGTCAACTAAAAAGTAAATCGACTTTCAATGTGCCCTCTGTAACATCGTCGCCGACAAAACAAAGAGGACAACAGTAAAATTCCATGCTAAATCCGCCTTAGCACACACCTACGTCAGCGAACCAAAGAGACCTAACCTATTGTTTTTTTTTTTTAATTATAGACCACAACCTTTTTTTTGGTTTTTTTTTCCTTTTTTGTTTTTTTATGTTAAAATAATTATGAAGGTATTTGGGTGTTTCATTCCAAACATCCAATCCTACATGCTTCACTATGATTTTTTGCGCGGTGACCATATAGTCATTTACGCTACGCTCTTTCGGAATGAGGACCTTTTAATAGGTTTTTAATCATATATTGAAATGTTTTCAAAAATGACAAAATGTGGTTAGATTTTTATTTTATCCTTTATTATTATAAATTATATCGAAAAAAGCCTGGTTAAAAAGATGAAATGTTGTCGAAACCCGCTTAACGTCAACAAACCAGCTCAAAAGACATCTCCCGACTGAGATTTACTCAATAATCCCGTTCAATTTTGATGAAAGACTCTATCGGGCTTATCTCCATATCTGTCGAAGTTTATTTTATATACGACTTAAAGACAATTTAAATGCAAAGACAGTAGCCTCGTGCTATAAATCCTAATAAAGTTGTCATGCCATAAAGTATAGTGCCGGAGACAGGCTAACGGCAAGGCAATCGAATTCTACAGTGCATAGTTTTTGGCTTCTTCTGGATTTATATAGGGGGTTTCATTAGGTGGGATGGAATTTTTATGAAGTCGGGGCTAATTCGAGTGTACTTCGTTGATATATCGCTAAATATAGCTCAGGTATGACGCCTTTAACTGTCATTAAAACGCAATATTTGCTGCATAAAGTGATGCGGGCTGATATCTATCGTGATGCATATAAATGAGGAGTAAACTTAACGCGACCGTGTGTGCGAAATGGCGATATTCTAGGTATATCGCCACTTCGGAGATCTCACCGAATGTAAATGGAATTAGAACCCACATTTTTCATTAAAATGATAAGGAAGTAATTTTTTTTTTTTTTAGAAAAGTTTCCTACTTGGACTTTATTGTTTTACAGGTGTTTGGAATTATTTCAAAACAGCAGACAAATAAAAAAATATAAGGTTACTTTTAACAGAAGTCATATTTGTATAGAATCTTTTTATCGATTCATATTTTTTATGTGGTAATACCACATTTTAATTTTTATAAATAACGACACAAAGGTAAATTAAGAAAAAAAATTGAATGCGATCTAACTATAATCTAAGCGGGATTTGAACCCACGACCTCTGCGTTTCCGGCGCATTGCTCTTCCAACTGAGCTATTAGATCGCTACGTCAATCACACCAAATCTTTCATCCCTTAATTCTTTACGCTACTGGAGCGCCCTCTGCGTCATATATGTTTTTGAAATGCTTATGCGCATTAGATTGTAGTAGATCGCATTCAATTTTTCTTTCTTAATTTACCTTTGTGTCATTATTTATAAGAACTCATATTGTAAAAATAAATAATTTTATCTCTTTCAATCGATTTTCATGAATATTTGTGAGTCGGTCGATAGGTGTGTAGGGTTGAAAAGGCAAAAAAAATACAAACTTCCGCCATTTTGTAAACAAACTCGCGAGGTCTACTGTTCACAAAGCCAGCCTAATTGATTGAATAACTTTGATGGATCTATTGTATTGTAGTTTCAGTCTACGAGTTCCATATTTTGTGTAGTTTACTTTTAATAGGAAATGTAGGCAATCTATCAATCTTAACAGACTCTTCAAAGGATAAATAAGAAGCCAATATTTTACGCAATCCACTGAAGTAAAAATGGTGATCGAACCCACGACCTCTGTATCTATGTATAAATAAGACATGTGGTACCACAACAAAAATAGAATCGTCATTCTAATTCTATGGTCATGAAATAAATAAAAAAATATCACATTCATCAAAAGGATCAAAAGGAGGACAAGACTGTTCAAGACTTCAAATTTAAACTTTTTTTTTATATATCGTCATCATGACATCTGTTAGGGTAGGATTCTAATTTTAAGCGCCGTGTAGGCATAAAGTAACAAGACCCGACTTAGTTTTTATTGATAATATTATTCATCAGAGAAATGGCGAAGGCAGTTGGCGAGAACGTCGACATAATAGTGGGTGGGCACACGCATAGTCTTCTGTGGAACGGGACGTCGCCAAGCGGTGAGGAAGTGGCCGGGAGTTACCCTGAATACGAGGAGTCTAGAAACAGACCAGGTCATAAGGTGAGGATTGCTCGTTACCCTCAAGTACCCCACAAAACAGCATTATTATCATATCAGCCGAAACACGTCTACTGCTAAAGGCCTTCAGGTTCTTGGCAACGACCGGATCGCAATAATCCATTGCTTTCCCGCGATTTCGACGGTTTTAATGAGGGCCTTCCTCGCTGCGTCACCCAGTACAGGGTCACTACTCAAGAACCTTTCTGCCCCAATAGCTATCGGTTGTACGTGGTTGTACCTTGTTTTGCCTAACAACTTTTTGCCTAATTTCGGTTTGCCTAATTTCATTTAAACTAATATTATTTAGCATAACTATTCACTTTGCCTAATTTTCATTTGAGTGAAAGTCGTTTTGTATAATACTCATTTCACATATTCTTATTTCGTCTAATTTTATTTTTAATTCGTATAAACATATTTTGCCTAAGAATTTTTTTGCCTAATTTATTTATTTAACAAGCATTCTGACGCTCCGCTCGCTTCGCTCGCTCCGCTGTCCATGGTCATAAAACAAACCTAACCTAACCTACAGTATTCGGTCTTTAACCTAACCTACAATTTTCAAAATAAGAATGGACAAAGTGAGTTTTAGATAAAATAATATTCGACAAAACAAGAGTTATGAAAATGATAATTTAGGCAAAACGAATTTCGACAAAATAATATTTATGAGAAATGATATTATACATATTGCCTTTAGATAAAATGTTCATTATGGTAAAAATTGTTAGACAAACTGAAATTAGACAAAAAAAAATTGACAAGTCAAGGGAATACCGTTGTACGTATCAGGTGCCTCTGCATTTTGAGTCTGACATCTTTCTGAGTAACAAGCCTGGTTCGCCTGCGGATCTCCTTATTTCTGATTCCATTGAAAATCGAGAGGCTACGCTAAATGTAGGCCTCCCCAAACCAGCGTTGTCTTGCAGAAGAAACAGAAACCTATGTCTTTGAGTCTTTCGGCTTGGTGAAATAACGCAGTGGCCATGTGTGTTCTCAGTGTTTATGTATTTAAAATTATATTATAGCTTTTATTTGCAGGTATTAGTGGTGACTGCGTCGGCTTTTAGCAAATATTTGGGCAATATGGGAGTTGATTTTGATGAGAATGGAGAAATAGTCTCATTCGAAGCCGAACCTGTTTTCTTAGACAGAAACATTCCTGAAGGTACAGTTAAACAGTTAATATTTACAGTATCAAATCAATTACTGCCAATGATTCTTTAAGAAACATTTGAAGATGCTCTAAAAAGTTGACGACGTGTGAAATTCCCGTGGTGTGGTGTATATAGATCTTGATCCCCACCGGCTTGCCCACATCAGGACAATTAAGCACCATTCTCTATTGTTACTGATGAAAAAGTAACAAAATCTGCCCTGGCTTGCCCTGCGTTCTTTTGACGCTACGCCACTGACAACTTTACTTCTCTGATGCTTCAAGACAGCAAAAACAGTATTTTGTTCAGATATATTATTATGACAATGGATTAGTTTTATGTATGTTATTTACGGTCTTATTCTTTTTTAACCGATTTCAATTAATAACTTACTAAATAATTAACAATACCTATGTAAATCTAAGTAAAGAAAATCTAAAGTTTACGCATTACGTTTGGTGTACGCTATCATACGTTACTATAATTCTTTGCCCGAGGAATGGACCGCCTCTGTGATCTTATAATATTTTTTTTCTAACAAACAATTTTAAAATTCAGTCTGGCGCCATCCTGGTCATAATTTCCTTGCCGTCTCATCATGCCGAAACGGCTAGACAAATATTAACCAATTTTGGTACAGCGAGAGCTGGACTCAAATATGGTTCTAGGAGACTTTTTACCCGTCTACGGCGAAGAAAATAAATACGCGGACGGTGTTGCAGGCACCTCCTAAGACTTAATATTTTATATTTGTCTCTACAGATACGGAAGTAAAAGCACTTATGAAACCTTACATGGAAAAGATACACAAGAAGATTAGTGGTCTTGTGGGCACAGCCAGTGAAGAACTAAGTTTCAATTCATGCCAAGTAGGGGAATGTGCTCTGGGTGACATAATTACAGATGCCTTACTAAATACGGTAAGTATTTATTATTATACAATTCGGACACGCGGTGTCTTGAGTTTAATGGACAACCTTCTAACCCCCGATAAGAATATATTGTTTAATTATCTCAAAAACGATTGGACTTTTAATAAAGATAAAAAAAGAAAATTTGGAACACTGTTTTTTTAGATAATGGGGTTATATATTTTTTTTATGATTGGCACCTTGTTTTACTCTAAGGGTGCGCGATCACCGCGAGCGCTCGCATGTATACCTAACAGAGAACAATCGGGGATTAGAAGGTTGTCCATGTAATACATTTATAATGATGCCATTTATTCGATCTCTAATTATTTCAAAAGTTACGAATTTTAAAACTTACAAAATGATTTCCAATGGAGAGAGGTAACGATACCAGGACGAATCTTAACATCGCAATGCACGTTTCTATTTTTTACAATTCTATCTAATCAATCAGAAAACATAAGAGACCTCGTGGCTGGTCTTTGATATTCATAATCACTAGCTTTTTGGCGAGCTTCTGGGATTTTGATGGCTTTGTTTATAAATTACAGGCAAGGGAAAAAACTCCATCAAATCTGACGTCTTTCTCGTATGTTTTACATAAATTTATTAGGACCTCCATTAACAAAGGCGGTAAGTGGAAACGACATTTAAATAGTTAATGACTGCACATGAAAATCATGAAAGCGAATTGTATCACAAGTTATTGTATATTATTATTATTTTTTTAATCCTGACCGGGGAGACACGCTCTAAACCAATCAAGCAACGGAACGGTTAGGTGGTCTCCTAATAATGTCTCTGCTTGATTAATTCTGTATGTCGCCTTGGCACTGATCCAATTGCAGCCAGAGTATACATGATTTCCCCCATTTATATATTTGTATATGTAATGAATTTAAGTAGCTCTGACAATCTTCCAGGACCAATGGTCCATTTTAGAACGGGTACTGATATTATATCTTCTTTTTCCAGATATAACACAAGGCGACATAATAAATGTGCTACCATTCGGCAACGTAATATTATCCTTCACCATACAAGGGAAACATGTTAAACAGGCGATAACTGAATCAGTCAAAAAGAATAAGATCTTCATTTTTATGCCACAAGTAGCAGGTAAGACGGTAGACCATTTAACTGAGTACTGGCTCGAAGATGTTGGTGGGGAGAGGGAACTAGGCTCTCAGAGCATCTTATTAGGACTTGTCGATGGTGGACTTTATATTAACTTACCCCCCTGATACAGTTCAAATCACGTCTTTAAAAAAACGTGACCTTAAATAGATAGTCGGTGGATTTCTCGGATAAGCTACTGAACTGAGTCTTCACATTCCATTCTAGTAAGGCTCCTTAAACAAAAAACATTGGTTGGTATTTGTTAAAAACCAAAACTTCTATTTAACTTGGAAACCAGATTTATTGGGACACTAATTATTGTTGGGAGTATTTTTCCATACCTACTTTAATAAAATTGATAGCTAGCTTCTAGTCCACAATACAAATCACGTTTATGATTTCAGGCTTAAAACTGACGATAAACCAGACGAACAGAGAGCTAGTCTCTGCATTAGTTAAAGAAGGGGACGAATGGAAACCTTTGGAAGACGACCAGGAATACCAATGCACAACTGCTAAATTTATTAAGGAGCAACATGAGGTAAAAATCTTTTATTTACGACATACAAGGATTGATGGTAATAACAGAATCAGCAACCTCTTAACCATGACCTTTGGGGTACAATTGGGATATATGTATATATTTTTTACGACCATTGTAATTCAGAAACCATATCTGGGGAAAGGGTTCTTTTTGTATGGAAATTTCCATAGAAAATTTTACATATCGCAATGAACAATTAGATTGTGAGAATATGACAACTGCTAAAATTTAATATTTTTTAGTTTTTCGACTTTCACCTTGCCCTTGCTGTTTTGCAGTACAAGTAAAGTCAAAAGTGACATGACGTCATCTCAAAATACTAAGGAGAAAAACCATTAAACAAGCGGCAAAGGCAAACGAATGAAATAGTTATTGGCCTATAGTTTACGATTTAAATGAGAAGTGGGGTCTTTATTTTTTGTATACCTATATCCCAATTAGAATGTATGCTCACCCTGGCAAAGGAGCTAGTTTAAGTCCAGCAAAGTGGATAAATTTTTGCTTGAGTTTTATTTTTGTCTTGGTTAAATATACTTGTGTGTCAAAGGATTCGTACCGCAACATCATCTGAATTATTAAATTTTGCTATCGCTAAAGTAGAAATCGGATAGATGTCATTGTCAAATGTCTAATAGGGATGACGACTGAAGATAAATTCTACAGCATACTGTAATTATATGAATAAAATTAACAAAACAATTATTGTACAACAACCATGAAGTTAAACGCACTTTTTCACGGTGAAAATGGCAAATTAGTTATTGTCTTCATACATGTATTGATACCCATAACATACACATAATGATGACGTCACGACTAGGTGGCCATTTGTATTAGTACTATTTGTTATGAAAAAAAGCTGAACTTTGTGATGGAAGCAAGCCGTTTTGCACAGTGATAACATAGACCAAAATAAACGATTTCACTCGAGGCGAAATTAGTTTCACCCCTTAGGATAAGAGATGGCGCCACTTATTCAAAAAAAGTTTAAAAAATTGTAAATCCTGAACGGATACTCCGATTTTGACGAAAGAGGTGCCAAACGGCAGATAATTACCCAATTTAACATAAAAAAAATTGAAAACAGGTAAAAAAATATTTTCGATACCCAAAAAATTATAATTTCTGAAAAAATATTTAAAATTTGTGATTTTTTTAAATTTTACTCGCAAAAATGTATGTACATGGTACTTTTTTTATTTATTTATATTAATATACAACTAATTTTACATTTATAAAAAAAAACCCCATATCATTAGCTCGTATAGTTCCAAAGTTATTGAAGAATACAGACATGGCGCCGCTGGGTCAAAAAATCTTACAAAAAATCTAAAACCTCAACGGATATTCCGATTTTGATAATTATGGTGCTAATCGACAGATAATGACTTAAATTAGTTTTAAAAAATGAAATAAAAATTCAAATAGGCAAAAATAATAATAAATACAAAAAAAAAACACACATTTTGAAAAATAAAAACATTTTTTTTTTGGACTTTTATGTAATTTCATATAAAAAAATATATGAATATGGCTTAATTTTACTTATGTTTATTATAACACTATTAATTGCTCGTTTAATAAAAAACCGCATATCAAGAACTTGTACAGTTCCAAAGTTATTGAAGATTTTACTATAGGGTGCCGGTGCGATGTTGCCGCCGCACGTGCAACTTATGTACATGTATTTATTAAAGTATTCTCCCGCATCGAAGGTACTGATTACCCTGAAAATATAACCACAATTGAAAGTACAAATAATAATCATCCCAAGTAGCACACAACACACTTATATCCCTTATACAGCTTAAATTAGAGTTTTAACGGGTGACTATAGGCTGTTATACAACCTGTTTGCTAATATCACAAGTATATTAGATGCTAAATAGCATTTCTGAATCAATATTTTACTTACTTTACGTTTTATTTTCACTTTGGTCTTTGCAGGCTTTGCATTGTAACGTGCAAGTTAGACCGTCGCATCAGCAACAACAACGCATTGTCCTTGTGCCACAGCCCAATTTGTATCCATAATGTTCAAGGAGTTTTCAAATTGAACTAACCTTCAACTATTGTGGATTCCATCTACCTTTGATGCCGTTTCATTCCCAAAAAGAAGGACTTGGGCCTCGATATTTCCAAATTAAAACGTGAACCCACACTTGGTTTGCATGAAACGGTATTCAATGGCAGCTGAAATGGACACAAGCTTGTTTAGTTTAGTGTTTTTTAGTTTAAACAGATCTTTTCGAATCGCATTAACAGTATATGCTCTGTTGGAGCATCGTATAGCCTGCATGTGAATCTGGGACCAACAACGTTACGATTAATTGAGAACCAATGAATGACATTAATATAGACTTTGATTGAATCTTACACGATTTTCACACATTATATTAAAATAATAAAACGGGACTTAATTGCGGTAAATAAACATTTTTGTTATAGGTAATAATGAATGACATTAATTATGTAAACACACCCCAAACAAAAAGAAGCAAAAATGGCCCTAAGTAACCGTTTCACATGAGCCATTACGTATCCAGAGAGAATTTCTATAGATAGCGATGTATTTGTAAAAGCAGTAGTTATTTCAGGGTATAACATGCATGTTTTAAAACAGGTCTCTTTTCTTATTGTATTGAAATTAGACGCTTTCACAGATGAAAGCCTTGAAGTGCAGTCATCATTAAAGTAATAACTGTTTTGTAAACTGCTACTAGTACGACCGTCGCACTGATGACTACAATTTGAATGCTTCGATGCTTTCACAGAGCTGGCGACAAGCCTTTCGCCGACTACTTCAGCTGCCATTGAACAACATGTTCTGCGTGTAGCGTTTTAAGCGAGCCAAATGTGAAAAAAACGTCTAATTTGGATATATATTCAGTCCCAAGTCCTTTCTTTTTGGGAGTCGAATGGCGTTGGAAGCAGATTGCAGGTGCGATCCACAAATCACAATAGAACAGTCATTATGGGTGCAAATCGGGCTGTGGCAAAATGCGTTGTTGCAGCCGATGCAACGGCCTAACTTGCACGTTACATTACAATGCAAAGTTTAGTGAAAATAAAATGTAACGTAAGTAAAATATACTTGTGACATTAGCAAACAGGTTGTATAAGAGCCTATTCACCCGTTAAAACTCTAATTTAAGCTGTTTTAAGGGATATAAGTGTGTTGTGTGCTACTTGTGATGATTATTATTTGTACTTTCAACTGTGGTTATATTTTCAGAGCAATCAGTACCTTCGAAACGGGAGAATACTTTAATAAATACATGTACATAAGTTGCACGTGCGGCGGCAACATCGCACCGGCAGCACCCTATACTAAAATATTCAATAACTTTGGAACTGTACAAGCTCTTGATATGCGGTTTTTTATTAATCGATCAATTAATAGTGTTACAATATACATAAGTAAAATAAAGCCATACATTTATACATTTTTTTGTATGAAATTACATAAAGCCCCCAAAAAAATGAATTCTTTTTTGCTAAATGTGTTTTTTTTTTTTTTCCTTTTTGCCTATTTGAATTTTTATTTTATTTTTTAAAACTAATTTAAGTAATTATCTGTCGATTAGCACCTTAATTATCAAAATCGGAATATCCGTTGAGGTTTTAGATTTTTGTAAGATTTTTTGACCCAGCGGCGCCATGTCTGTATTCTTCAATAACTTTGAAACTATACGAGCAAATGATATGCGGTCTTTTTTCATAAATGTAAAATTAGTTGTTTATTAATATAAATAAATAAAAAAGTACCATGTACATACATTTTTGCGAGTAAAATTTAAAAAAATCACAAATTTTAAATATTTTTTCAGAAATTATAATTTTTTGGGTATCGAAAATAATTTTTTACCTGTTTTCAATTTTTTTTATGTTAAATTGGGTAATTATCTGCCGTTTGGCACCTCTTTCGTCAAAATCGGAGTATCCGTTCAGGATTTACAATTTTTTAAACTTTTTTTGAATAAGTGGCGCCATCTCTTATCCTAAGGGGTGAAACTAATTTCGCCTCGAGTGAAATCGTTTATTTTGGTCTAAATTATCACTGTGCAAAACGGCTTGCTTCCATCACAAAGTGCAGCTTCCAGGCCAAAACCGTCCATAACAAGTAATACTATATGGAACGTCTAGCGATCCGTGGGAATGTTGAACTTTGACCATTTTCTGACTTTTAAAGCAGTCTAAGTGTAGTTACTCCCGTATAGACATTTGATCCCAATAAAAAATAGAGTCGATTGACATCCTCAACAAAAAAATACATCATAACTATAATTTAAGCGCTGGCATTACATAAAACTTTTTATTTACAGGCGCTGAACAAAAACGCTAAAGACGTGGTTGTGGTGGGGAAAGATTGGGAGATATTAACGAGTCACATCAAGAAGATCACTCCCATCACCCCAACTGTAGAAGGAAGAGTTACTGTACAAAGCTGAAATGTGATATTTTTATTTTATAAATATACGTTATGACTGTATTGTTTTACAGACACTTATTTAGACTTGAATTATTTTACAATTCCTCCGTGGCGTGGTACGATTCAAAAGTGTTGTTTGAAAAAATTGTTTGGTTAAACATTTAGCTTCAATGTATGCTACATAATGCGAGTCTTCGATTTTTGCCTCTGTTTTATTTTGATTGACTGCACCTCTTTTTTTTATTCTGCCATCAGCAAGCATATCATTTGTAGATCAGTTGAGTCTTGGGTGTAAAATTATAGGAAACCCATTGACTGACTCGACTGATATGGCACACAGAATTTTCAGGTCTGCATAGGTCTCTGAAGAACTTACTCGGAACTCCCTCAGTATTCTGATGATCATGGTCTTCACGAGTTTAGTGAATACTTGTCTTCCTGCAATGGTATGTAAATAATATTACTTCCAGTTTAAGTAGACACATTACAAGCATAAATACAAGTCATTGACAATCCAAGGTCGGATTAGGTAAGAAGAGTAACTCCATGAAAAATATAATTAAGAACACAACTTACTATTTGTGTTCCTTTGTCAAGACGAAAAAAAAAGAAGCGGGGTACTACCTACCTTTTCTCGAACCGTTTCGTCTCATTTTGAAACCCTCATAGCTTCGTCCCAGTTAATTATATTTTCCATGGAGTTACTCTCCTAAAATATCTGACTTTCTTCAAGCAACTGAACAGAAAACCTACTTGGGGACTTGGGCCAGTAAGTTAATAAGGATCTACATAAAATAATAAAAATGTAAGTATTTCGACCTATATACCTACCTAGACAATTTATAGGACCCAAGCTGAATGGGATATATGACCCTGGATGGCGGGCAGCGCAGCCCTCGGGGGTGAACCGCTCCGGGTCGAATGCGTCTGGCTCCGGCCAGAAGCCTGGATCGCGGTGGATGTGGAATATCGGTATCACCAAGGAACTTCCCGCTGGAAGAGTAATTCCGTGGCCTAGTGCAACAAATTACATCATAAAATACCCATTCGATATGGCACCGAAACTTCAATAAGGCGTAAAGAAATCAAGCAAAAGGTTGAACAGAACTCGATGTTTGAGCAAAATAGGATTCGAAGGACTAGTTGGTAGGTCAAGTCACCACGTTGTATAGAATCCCAATATTTTTTTACGTTTTGTTCTAGTGTAACTATATACGCAAAGCATTAGAAATTAAATTATTTGGCCGGTACTTTAGCACTGAGGACACTTTAGCGCCAAATTGCAATAAATAAAATAGGTTGGGTGGTTATGGGCTTATCAGAAGCACCAGAGCAACCAAAAAAATAATAATAATAAAGTGTGTAGAAAAATCAATCAAACAAAAGATTAAACAAATCGACCAGATGGGTCGCTGACCTATATCTGGTGAATATATCTATGAAAAAGAAATACGGGCGCCAGGAGCTCACCTTAAGGGATAGCTTAGAGCAGGAAAATGGACTTCTAATCACAAGCCAAGTTTGAATAGGTTCTATATGTGGGAAAGGAATTAAACCAAGTTTTCAAAACCAGAAGGACCGAGGGACTCTCAGGTTTGTGAACTTCGTTTCACACCATTCAAATACAGTAACACTAGAGTAAAAGGAATGTCACGATACGAATTTCGGATGTAAAACTTCAGAGTTACTTCTCTGATGTGCTATATATACTTATATCGATGTCTTCTGTGATGGTCCGCTGCACCATGGAAGCTGCAGGGAACAAGCGTATGGTCTCCTTGACGACCATGTCCAGATACGGCATCCGCCGCATATCTTCGTCAGTCACATCCCGGTCGCTCTCGCCAAAGACGCTTCGTATTTCTATGTACAGCTTTTCCTAAAACATTTGATCATCTTACAGAGTCATACATGAGGCTAGTTCAATTTCTTTTATATTGATTTTAGTGGTATCATGTATTAACAATACACACCATGGCGAACCCTTGACGATAGAATTTTTGCGTAGGACGACGTAAGTTTTCAACGTTGAAATGCTGTATCTGTTTCTAAATCACTAACCTGACATTCGGGATGATTCGCTAACATCAGCAGAAGAAAACATCCAATGTTCGCAGAGGTCTCCTGACTCTGTAAATATTATTTTGAGCTGTAAAATGTGAGGTGACCAACATTTTCAACGCAAGTAAAGTAACTGACGGTATAGAGACGTTTCTTAATATTATTGACTAAGTGAGTGAAGCATGTCTGTTTCAGGTCGGCCATAAATTCTTTCGGATCTCCGGATGTTTTCGTATGCAAGTCATTTTTCTCAACCGATTCTCATGTTTTCTTGAGTAGGTTCGTAATTAGAGGTATATAATTTTTTTTTTCGATTAAATATATCGAAAAAAAGACAGCCATTTCAAAACAAGCTTGCGAGGTCGACAGCTCACAGATCTACTATTTCGTTTTTGAATGGCCTAGATGAATCTGTATATTTTTTGGGGAACAATTTAAACGCTCACCAAAATGGCTTTTATACCCCAAAACTAAGTTCCAAATAAAATGAATTGCTTCCATTTAAATTAAACTCTCTCTATATAGTGCTCCCCAAATTAAATCATTTTGTATTCCAAAATCGATATACATTACACCAGAATAATTTTATGTTGAGTCAGAATATCTTTTTGCTTCCCAAAATGGATTTTTTGCTCACCAAATATTATTTTCATAAAACATCAAAATTATTACCAAAAAATATCTTTTTGCTTCCCAAAATAGATGTTTTGCTTACCAAAATGGATTTTTTGCTCACCAAATATTGTTTTCATAAATTAGTGTTTCAGCTAGGTAACCATCTAATCCTGATCACCTTTCAGAGCTGATCCGACTCAGCCGGGTTAGGTTAGGTTAGTTTTTTTTTTATATCCCTAAAAAACGCTCCATAATGTGCGGTGGTCATTATTAGCTATGCTATATCAATTTGAAATTTTCTCCATACAAATCGTTTTTTTTTTTCGATATTTTCCGAAATTGACCGAATTTTCGGACAAGATTTCAGATTCATATTTTTGAGCCCCGAGAGCCCCCCGATACCGAGTATTAGCCGCCTAGCACCAATTTGAAATTTTGAATCGTTTTTTTTCGATATTTTCCGAATTTGACCGAATTTTCGGACAAGATTTCAGATTCATATTTTTGAGCCCCGAGAGCCCCCCGATACCGAGTTTTAGCCGCCTAGCACCAATTTGAAATTTTGGTGAAAAAAGCCATTTTGGTGAGCATTTAGTTTTTTGCCTCAGCAAAAATGACTAAAATGGAAGTAATAATATAAAATATTGGTGACATCCATTTAACAGTAGGTAATTTAGATTATTTGGTCTGAAATTAACTTTAATGGTGTTCATATATTTTTCTAGGATGTAAGAAAAATAATTATTTGCTTTATTTGTAGAATAGTTTGGGATACACTATTTGGTGAGAATTGATCCGTTTTGATGAGCATTAAGAATTTATTGGTAGTAATTTATCAACATATTTGGTAGGCGTTTAATCATATTTGGTAGGCGTTTACACACAAGCCTATTTTTTGTATCAATATAATATGAGTGCTTACCGTTGTGAATACAGCAAATAATTGTTTTAGTATTTCTTCATAGCTTGTTGTTGAATGCGACAAAATTAACCTGTCTACTACATTAAGATCTGCGATATTTTCGTCGTCTTCATTACAACTGTCATCTTTCTTTATCAATCCCATAGCTTCTAACTTTTTAAGTCTGTGTTTTACCACGGCATCTCCCACAAGCAGCCATTTTTTGATAAACTGTTGGTGACGTCGGTGGTACTGTGAAAGCCAGTAGTAAAGGTCAATTTGGAGATACCAAGTTACCATCCTCATGAACGCCTCAGTATACATCCTGAAAATATGAAATGAAATATTGTATGAAATAATTCAGATTAAAAAAAATATTTTTGGTTAATATACTATAATTAATTATCGAAATCAAATGGTAAAAAAATTTAGGCTTTATTCAACCTAACTTTTATTTCGTGAATAACGATTAAGTACTCTTTGATAGTAATTATAAATCCCCGTAATAGGGTGACATTGTAATCCGAATATAAATTGGAATTCTTGGAATGAGAATGAGAATGAAATATATAGATAGCGCTATCAATATCGTGTAAACATTGGATCCACGAAGTTTATTTATTTAAATATAAAAAACAACTTAAATTGTACTAAAAGTTAACAAATCAATTAACTACGTCTTAATTTACCAAGACAAGTGTTATGTAAAGATAAAATCCTATATATAAAAAAAAAGTGTCAACAAATACGAAGTTCACAACCCAAAGATAGTTACTTCGAAACAAATGCAATGTTTCTTGTGCCTACATACTATAAGCATCACCTAAAATAAGTACTAAAGCGAACAAAAATATAATTTTAAAAAAGCAAAAATAAAACAGGGTGTGTGATAAAAACAAAGTGACGATGAACTTGGATTAGTGTTCATATTCAAATTACCAATAACGAACACACCCGAATAAATACAAGACAACCTCAAGAGTGCATATCAAATATAACACTTAACTTAACTTAACTAACTAAGTAACTGCATCACTTGGAATCCCCACGAAAATAAATACATTTTTTCAATAGAGAAAATCCAAGTCTTTCGTTCGTTATCTCTCCTATAAAGAATACGGCTATTATCCCTCGCACTATGTTTTCATGCCGATGACATCGATTTGACATCACGCACGGTGCCATACAGGAATGGTCCCAAATCTGTTTCAATATGTTTAGTTGTTTGCATATGTGCTGTGACTGAAAATTTTTGATGTAGGTAATATTATTACACTATTAACACTATCACAATTTTAAGTATGTAAAATATGTATTATTTTAAACTGACAGCTGCAGTTATTTAGTTGAGTGACAATAAGATAAAAGTCAGTAAGACATCGTACTGATTATTTTATGTATTGATATATTCGTTATCTACAGAGGTTGTCAAATGATTAAAATATAATTAATCATAATTACTCGTAACAATAAATCAATGAAAAACCTAGACCGAATCATGCTGTATGTAGCGTGTCGTCATTTATCTGTCATCGGTATTAAATGTAAATATATTAACTATTAAGTAGCAAACATTGTAATAGTATTGAGGAACAAGAAATTGTTACATTACATTTATTTTAGTATGTTGCATGTTCATGTATCTAAACATTTTAGGGCAAAGAACTTGGCACCCATATAAATCTCAATTCTATTGTCGGCGAAGTCAACAACGTTACACGCGATATTGAACTTGGCTCTCATTTTACATTTATGTTTTTGATGGGATATCATTACTTTTTATACAGAAATTATTATGATGTGTAAATTACTTAATTATTATTCGTTAATTACTTTATTTTCCTAAGTTTACGTTGTATAGTTGTCTTTTTTGAGCTATTTTCCATATTCTTTATCTGTTAGTGTAAGTGTTCGAACTTGGCATTTATTAATTCAAAATATAACACAACAAAATAAACAATAAGCAATTAAAATAAGTCTTATCTAAATCTAAAACTAAATCTAAACTAAGTCTAAAAGTGGACCCCGTGGCATTGTACCAAAGACGCGGGCAGCATTACCTCGCTGTATTGCTATACTAAGACGCTGAGCGAGGAAGCTGCCAGCTCTTTGGTCACCAGTGGTGTCGATGAGCCGTTTAGTGTAAGTTGGTTAATAAATAAATAATAAAAGCTAAAAAAAAAAAAACTTTAAGTTAAATCCAGCTTTATTATACGTACGTATAAATAAAACTTACTGATGTGTTTGGTCTACGACTTCCTGGAGATGAGGGAGTTTCAAAGTCTGTTCTCGGGTTAATCCAAATAAAGTTTCTAAAAACAAAAAAATAGTAGTAGGAATTATAGTTTTGATACTAGAACATATTTTGATTTTCTATGCACACGTAAGCACCTAAGAAAAAAAAATAGTGTGTGGAGGCCCTCCGCGCGGAAGAAGTGAAACTTCGTAATGTGGAAATGAAAATAGGAAGGGGTAGAAATTGTAATTTCATAAGAAAAAACCTAACAATCAATTGATATTCACAAGAGACGTACCTTGACATAACCTTAAATCCGTCGCATTGTCCGTGGAATTGTTGCGTTGAACGTTTAATGCAACAGTGCTTTCCTACCCCCTCCACGGTAGCGTTAAACGTTTAACGCAACTTTGTTGGAAGTCGCATTAAAAGTTTCACTTCAATAAGTTAAATATATTGACGTGCTCTCATAGTCAGCTCACATAATTTCTACCACTATGTACAGTACAGTCACCGACTAACACATTATGTTTACACTTTCTAACATATACAGGGCGAAAAATTAAATGTAGTGTAAATAAGACCTAGCTCGATAATACCATATTAATACATCACCAAAAAAATTACATAAGTACTATGCCAAATTTCAATTTGATCGGAATGTTAGAACTAGTACATAAAGTATCAAAATTATTTATAGAGGACCCCCCTACTAAATTGTTGAAATCATAGACATTGGTAATACCACAAGGAAATATCTGTCAACATTATTTGGCTAGCCAGACTCTAGCCCCGCAGGTGCTATAATTATAGTACTGCGTAATAGTAGTAGTGCGTAGTGTTTTATATACTTTCAGAAAAACCAACATACACTTGATATACAATAAATTGCATAAAGTTATTTAATATAATGTAACATTTGATATAACGGTTTTTAATAATAATTTGTTTTACTCTAATTATTGGCAAACAAGTGGCGATTTGAAGGGTTCATAATAGCTCTAACTCATTATATCTCTTGTTACATTATGGTATTTGGAAATTATCCAAAACGACATTATAATTAACCTTCGTTACATAATACAAAACGCCAACCAATAGTAGTAATCTCGTACCTTACTTAGACCACTCGGCAAGCCTTGTGACCTAAACGCGGTACTCGACTTTAAGAACCTTCATTGTGCAACGATTTCATACAGTAATTTTTATACGAGCAAAACACAGAAAACTGTTTTTTACTTTAATCGTCATTCCCCACTATGAATTGTTATTTTTTATGTAACCTTTTTCGTTCATCTAAAACTGCTATTTAAAAAAAAAACATGATCGCGATGGTCATGGCAGGTGCCTCGTGATTGGTTCAAAAATATTAAAATTTTGTAGCGGGTACCATAGAGTACAGAATTTTGGTACAGGATTAAAAAGTGCGTTATTGTGATTTTGCCTGTGAAATTATAATTGACAGATTAAAGTACGAGAGTATAGAAAAAAAGAATGCTTACGGCATATTATGTAGGTGGTCGTTTTGACTAACTCTTCGTATATATTAAATGACTGTCCAACAGGCCGTATCCTGAGTCTCTCCAGTAAATGGTGCGTTTCTCCGTTAAACACATGACTGTAGCTTACTATGGCTTTAATGCCATAACTTGGAGTTATTATCTTCCTGAGCCTCCGCCATACAGGACCTTAAAGAAAAATTAGAGACAGATTTAGAAACATTAAACTATTTCTAAGCAGACACGTCTACTACCGAAATCCGAAGGTTCATGTTAAAAATGTATGCTTTGAGCGGAATCTAACGATATGTCTCCTTGGCGATCGAATTATTAGTTTGTTAGGTCGTAGATATGCTAGTCTAGAGAGTCGAGGAATCGTCCATGTATGGTATGTATGGGTTTGAATATGTCAACAATTGATTCCCTTTAATATAAGCATTAATTATCGAGCAGTCGCTAATGGGTATTTAAGACCCTGCTGCCTGCATTATGCCCGCTACAGTGTGATTGTTTTTTAAACAGACATTTGAGAATTCTCTGTTGATGTTTGTAGTGATGTTTAGCAAAGACATATTGTTTTCCAAAACGAACGACTTATGAATGGTTGATCGAATCGATTTTATCGACGAACTTGTTTTCGAACCTGCATATATTTTTGTTTATTTTGTGTAAATCAATATTTTTTTAAACTATGCGCCGTCGGACTCAATGGAGCGTTCTATGTAAAGTAGTAATTTGTTTTATTGTTCTTACTTCGGAACGCAAGATTTGGTCACAACACAGCTTTAAAAAAAAGCACGTAGTACGTAACTGTTTATGTAATAATAATTTATTATTGTTAAATACTTCAACACCTTGATAAGAAAATAGAAAGTTAAAAACGTTTAGAGATAATATAAAAACCACTATGTCATTGTTTTTTTTTTTTTTATGAAATTCAGTAGGTCGTGCAGATTTACGTTAGGTATATGGCTCCTGTGATGTGTCAAATGTGTGTATAAAAAAATTCAGACTATAGCTTGTCCGTATTGTACTGCGTGATGTTTCGGCACTGGCAGTCAGGCGGGGCGCTCTGCACACGCGAGCAGCAGACGCAAAATGTGTGTAAAGGCCTGCTAGTAGCGACCATTCACGTACCTACGTAACATTTGTTACAATATTATGGGTCTACTAGACCCGATAACGACTAAATAAATGATTTATGTGACTTGTATTGATTGATATTATCTTAGGCATGATTTCTTAATTAAGTACATTTTCAGCATTCAAAATGGCGGCTCTGGGGGTTTGTCGGAAAAAGAAATAGTAGATTACACAAAAGAAATGAAAATTGGTGAGAAATTTAAGATTGTGAAACAGAACGCGAGCACATTAATCAAGTGGACGGCAGGGCGTTTACTGTTTTCAATAGTTTTTATCAATTAGACCCTTTAGCGACTTGTTTTTGCATCTAGAGCGCGACTACTCAAACGTTAAGGTCACTGACATATTCAAAGTAGACTGGTATAATTAATTTGGAGGAGTAAATGAAATTCAATCCTACCTGACCCGCTAAGGATGCCGTATCCCAAAAACATTCGTATGTATTTGTACTGTGGACCTCTCGTGCTTGCCTCGTTGCTTTCAAGAAGAATCTAAGAAAAATCATACACTAAATATTCCAGATTAGAAAAGTAAATAGTTACGCCAAAAAAAAGCTGACATTTAAACTTACTTTCACGTCATTCGGTTCTGAGATACAAAAGTTCAGGTCTGGGCCCAACCAAAACTTAAATGCACGGCCATATTTCTGCTTTAAATTGTCAAAAACCTTCAATACATCTGCAAATAAACAGGTTATATGGATATTTCAATAAGTTTTTAATTTCCATCACCTTGAAAAGAAGGATAAAAACGGATGGCGGAATTGAAAGCTTACGTACTAAATAATGTGTTATGGAAAAAAAAAGTGTTAATTTACCCACATTAAAAAAACATTTCGAAGCATAATACACGCATACATCTAAGTTTAATCGCGATGGCGACGATGACATCCTTTAGCGCCGTGCGTTTAGGCCTCTAGGGTTCAAACTATTACGTTTGCTTTACGCAAACTGAATATTATGAGGCTCGTCCATAAATAAAAAAGGAGTACGACTCACCTTCTGGCCGTACATTGAAGGTCAAGGCATTGCCTAGTAACGGCAGCGCAGGCGGGCCAGGCAGCCGTGCCGCCAGCACCAGCAGTCGTCGGTGGCGCACTCGCCATCTCACCCACACACATACAAGTACACAAGCCAGCAACAGCATTCTGAAAATAAAGAAAGATGAAAAACGTAGAGCGGTGCCCCACTGAGGCGCCATTGCAGTTTCGCCCGCTACGTATCCCATATAAAATGTGGTAGCCACGCGCTGCCAAGTGAGTTAGCTTCCATACATTTCAATATGATTTTGTTTGGTAGCTGACGTGTCGTCGCTGAGGCAGCTGAGCAATACTTTGTTTCCAGCGACTTATAAATGCATTACATTTAAAGGGCGCGTAACGGTTGATATATGAACTTTCGTATATTATATACCTAACTATGAAGACCTATGGGTATAAGAACATTTCTGTGGCTCTAGTGAAAAGGGGTTAAACTCGAAAAACACTACTTTACAGGAGACTCAAAAAACCGTTGCGGCTTAAATTTATTCAGACTTTTGATCACTGTACTTCAACCGCTATACTTACAAATAAACTTTAAATGCAGTTTTAATACTTAAAAAATCCTCTTTCACGGGGTAATATTCTTAATTCTCCAAAGTTAACGGTTAAAAAAAAAGGTGACTTATATCCGTGCCAAAAAGTGTTCTTAAGGACATAACTGACTTTGTACCCTTTTTCACCCATAATATTTACACTATCCGGGAATATAACTGAACTTATATCAATTTTCACCCTTATTTTAGAAAGTGAAAATGGACATGCTGTTCGGTTTATTTGAAGTTATCTCCTTTTATAAAGGAAAAATACATGAACACCCTAAATAAGAAAGACCTGACTAAACGAAACCTTTCATTTAAGAGCTTTATTTCAGACATAATCCTAAGAAAATAAACTTTTACCTTTTTGCACGCAATTAATTTAGGTGTACTGTAATACAAACACACTTTTACCAATGGTTTTTTAAAAGTTATATCCATTTTTTGCGGTGCAGTGGCAATAAAAGATCTTTATTTTTATTGATTCATTATTACAAAAATGACAGAAAAAGTCAACATTAGCATATAAAACTATTCTCATAGTTTTTAACTAAATTTGGACTTTCCTCAATCAATCGTCTAATAGAAATACATATTAAGCGATACAAGATGATAACTAAAACGAGATAAGTACAAAATTTAGTTTTTCCAGTTGAATTACAATTACAAAAACTACGTATGAGACCTTAATACTAAAATTTGATCGCAATTGTGAATATTTAGACTCGGAAAATAACATGTATCACATTTTGGGTGTCAGCTTGTATAATTCCAATTCTTGTATAAAATCAATTCTTGCCTGTACTCTGTTGGTGCCAAAGATAAGGAATCTACCACATCCCCAGAACAACAAATTTTCGTAAAAGATCTTACACTCGGGTTTATCAAATTTAACAAAAAACTGTTTTTTTACCGATATCCGTATTGGACCGCTGTTAAGTCTTTCATATACAGGAAATAATGAAAATGTTTCTCGACGGCTTTCAATCAACTTATGCTTATACTTATTTTTGTGGTACTCAGCATAATCCATCTCGCTGAATCTAGGACAAGTTCTTCACTGATTTTAAGTTTGTCAGTTACTCCTTGAACAAACTTTGATGTTTCGTCAAATGGTTATCGCATTAGCAGTCTCTGCTGTCTTTATTTTTAAATAATTTGCAAAATGTCTATTCTTTGTTGTTGCGTCCATTAAATTACCTAGCAATGAACTGAACCCTTTTGTTACATTCTCCTAAAGCCCAATTAACTCTCAAATATTTTTTTCTGAGTTCTTCTTGTATATTTATTGCGCATTTCATTTTACAATTTCCTAGCATCTTAAACTCTCTTTATTTTTTTTGCTTTCATACTTTTTACCAAAATGTCTCCTCTTTTTCCATTCCTCCCTATGTTTATTCTCTCTTTCTCACTTTTTCTAGGCTGTCCTTTTCGTCCTTGACCAACTTTGTCCCAAAACGAAAGTTGCTCTGCTTCTTCTGCCGTTCCGGTTTCTTTCGTTTCTTGTAATTTTTCTGAGTTAGAATCAGTGAGCACTACGATCTGCCTTTTTCTGGAGTGCTAATAGAGTCGACGAAATTGTTGCCACCTTTCTCCTCAACAAGTTTGAGCATTCGATCGACTCAAGATCGGCCTGCCATTCTGTGTAACAAACTAAAAAAAATACTTTTAATCCTAGGGGTGGCTTCATCATCAGACCAGCCCCATAGTACCATATTATTGTATTGTCATGTTAAGTAGGTAGTAGGTACTTGGGAAAGATTTTTAGCTCAATCGGTTGCAAATATTCTGCTTCAAAATTGAATTGCAAGATCCCACCCGAACAAACATAGTTACATAGGTACATTGCAAGTACAATAACTTGTAAAAAAATGCCTACATCACTACTGTAGGTCATTCTACATACTGGTGACCCAAATTTTATAATAGGATGATCGATTAGACTCAAGTGTACTTAAAATAAACCACAGCGAAGAGACTTTATAAAAATAACTTTTTGATACAAGTAATAATCGTGGTGTAACATGATATATCTCACCAGTATAAGTCAATATACACCAATAAATACTAAATAATTATTTGTGACTATGGATTAATTTCGATTTATTTTTATGAATTATGGGTAAATTGCTCGTGCAAATCGGTACAAGTAAACATTGATCATTAAATACCAGATTTATTAAAAGATTCAATTCGACTTATATCAGTAATGTTTAACATTAAGTCGTGAATACAGATTAAAGTCGATTTATATTCTATAAGGTACGTAATCTTGTTTTGTAAAAAGGTATAAGTAAACATTGATCGTTTAACACAGGATGCGTCAAAAGAGACAAATGAACTTAAATCGTTCTCCACAAACAAAACTCGAAATTGTTCATTGTTAACTTTAGTTGCACCATATTTCACGACATAATTCACCAGATATACTGTTTGGCACAATCCTAACTTTGTCATTTTAAAAGATAACTTAGCTCCGATTACACCAAAAGATGCGCAATTTTTTTTTGTGAATTTTGGTGTATATAACGCAAAAAGGTCATAAGTGCACTTTAACCCCTTTTCACTAGAGCCACAGATTTGTAATATTCTAATATTGTCATATGGCAAAAATTATTATCCGGGCTAGTTTTAGGTTTCGGAGATTTTATTTGTTGAGAAATGAAATAATCGGGAAAAATAGTCACGTGCAAAGGATACCGGTTTGGCTTACTTTTTATAACAAATTAAACTATTAAAAAAATCCTCGTGGTTATAAAAAAAGAAACGACTTAAAAAAAAATGTAAATGCAAAAATAACCGGATCATGTACAGATACAGATTACATTTGAATCACCTTTTGAAGCCGGTGCCAAACCACTCAATTATTGCTATGAAAACAGATGCCGCGCAAGTTTACGTGAGGTTTGCCACTGACTTCAAAACATGATTCAAATGTAATTTTGACGACGCGTTTGGCTCGGTTTGTAGACACCTGCCTACTGAGCCGGCGGTCCCGGGTTCGAATCCCGGCCAGGGCAAATATTTGTGTGATGAACTCGAATATTTGTGCTTGGGTCATGGTTGTTCTATGTATTTAAGTATATATTTATCTATATAAGTACGTATATCGTCGTCTAGTACCCATAACACAAGCCTCATTGAGCTTAATTTCGGACTAGATCGATTTGTGTGAGGTTGTCCGATATTTATTTATTTTATTTATTTATGGTCGGGTTATTTTTGGCTTTTCAGTTTTTTTTAAGTCGGTTCTTTTTAGGGTTCCGTAGTCAACTAGAAACCGTTATAGTTTCGCCATGTCCGTCTGTCCGTCTGTATGTCTGTCTGTCTGTCCGTCCGCGGCTTAGCTCCGTGATCATTAGTACTAGAAAGCTGAAATTTGGTATGAGTATATGTATCACGCCGACATAACGGTAAAATAAAAACTAAAAAAAAAAAACTTTTTTCGGGTACCTCCCGTATACCTAAACTGGGGGTGATTTTATTTTTCGTTCCAACACTAGTGTGTGGTTTCGTTGAATAGGTATTTTAAAAATAATAGGGGTCTCCAAACATAATTTTTTGATAAAGTCAGCAGTTTTGTAAATATTCGCTCCGAAAATGAAAAAAATAGCGTCCCCCCTCTAACTTTAAAAAATTATGGGAAAATTCATGAAAATGAGGCCTTATGAGTACTTTCAATTACAACTATATTGAAGAAAATCGGCGGAGCCATTTTTGAGTTATCGCAAAAATTCATAATTTTCTTTAAAATGACGTAAGGGCCGCGCGGTGTACTTATACTTCGAATGTTACATGTATTAGTTAAGTGCCATACTGTATTACAACATTTCGCTCAATCTGGCGCGTATAATCGATAACTTCCAGAAGGTAATAAGTAATTACTGTTATTTTGGCGTTTACGACCTTTTTATAGAGCTTGAAATCTTTCTCGTTATTTAAATCTTTCTCGTAATTTTCGTCTTTTGTGAAGGATGAGCAACTACGGAACCCTACACTGAGCGTGGCCCGACATGCTCTTGGCCGGTTTTTTGTTAAAACATTTATTTTTTATTTTTTGCTTTTTAGAGATTCAAATATACCCAACCGACTTCAATGAGCGAAATGGAACATAAAATAACCACTTATATGATTTTCTCATGGATGTCTTTGTGAGAACTGGAACCACGAAATGGGACCACACGGAAAGCACCAGCTTTCAAATAAAAAAAGAATCATCAAAATCGGTTCACCCAGTCGAAAGTTCTGAGGTAACAAACATAAAAAAAACATACAGTCGAATTGAGAACCTTCCTCCTTTTTTGAAGTAGTGTAACAAAAAACAAATTCGCAAGGTCTGGAGCTGACAAAGCCACTAATATTAAATTTAATTAACTAAATCACATCACTAAATGATAACACATCAATCAACATCCTAAGAGCAATTATCAATAATGTATTAGTATATTTTAATTTTTAATAAAGATACATGTTGATTATTTTAACCAATATAGTTACGACTAGGTACTTACTGGTACGTTACAAAATCTAGACTAGCCGGCTATGTCCATGGCACCTTATGATCGACCCCACTTGAGGTGACGTCACAGCGTGGTATCATAATTTTTTAGAGTTCCGTACGTCGGAGATAAAAACTCTTGCGGCTCCACACTACTTGCGAAGTTGACCATCATCATCATCATCATCATTGGCCACAGCATCTGTTGTAGATGTTAGTTGCAGCACTTGTGGGCTTACGGGTTCCCACATCGCCGTTGATGACTATATAGTCCTATAGCAGTGCGGCATGTCTTGCCACATCGATGGCACACTAAACGCGAGTCCGCAGGAGGTGGTAGAGTACGACGAAGACTTTTCTGCTTAACGTTCTCCAGCCAGTCATCGTCATGTTTTGATATTCCGACTTTAATGTCATGTCACCATTCAGGTCTCATCTCGGTGCGTATTTCCCACCCGTCTGTCCGAATACCGAAACTATTCATGTCCCGCTTGCAGGAGTCCTTGAATCTTAGAGTTGGACGCCAGGTATTTTTGCGTCCGCTATCTGACCCAGCGTTACTTGGCGTGGTAGTCTCTCCGAGTCCATGCGATGTACGTGACCGAGCCAGCGTAGTTTTCTCTGCTTTAGCATAGCAGTTATGATGCAACAATGCGTGCTTGAGAGTACTACCTCGTTGCTGATTTTGTCTTGCCAAGTGACTCCGAGTATAGTCCTCAAGTAGCGCATGTTAAAAACGTTGAGTTTGCGATCTTGTTTCTCATATGAATGTGAAAAGTGTGGAGAGGCACTTCGCTGTGGAAACCCGTATCACAGGCGTGACAGCGGCCTATCGGTGTAACTCGGACGTCGGTGACCTTGTAATGCCGAATCCCTCGACAAGGGATTCATGGGAATGCCTTTCCCCACCTTGCGCGTGCCACGCTCGCCCCTCGACACGCACACATAGCTGCGAATTTTTTTACTGCACACAAGTGTCGCTGTCGTTTCTTTTTACGTTAGTATATATATATATTATTTGCCCGTATTTGGCTAACTTCGGTCAACTTCGCGAGTAGTGTGGGGCCGCCAATATTACACTGCCTCACCATAGCGACTTTTGACGACGTGTTTGACGCAGCAGGCTACAGTACAGTATAGTGCATGAGCCGTCAGAATCATTCGCGGTTTATACCTATCTCGCTCGCTCTCAGTTTTTAAACCCTAATAGCAATCTGAGAGCTCATGCACTCTACAGCTTATTTGGACTAGATCGATTTGTATGTGGTTGTTCGATATTTATATGTTATAGCTGTCGTATCAAAACAAAACACATTGTAAGTACGGAATGGTAAAATTGCGTACCATTGAAGAACCTATCATATTTTAAAGTCCTTTTTTTAATTCATCGTCAGTCATCAACTCATTATCTTCATTGCATAAATGTTAAAATATTGAATTATATTTGTTGCGGCTTATTGTAGCGGTTTCCACTCACGTGAATTTATCAGGAACGGTTCGATACATATTTGTACTTTATGTGCGCGAAACTTATGAAAGAATCGCCAGCTATGTAGTTGATTACTTTAATTATGTGAAGGCCACATAATAAACATAATTACAAACCATGTGCAACAATCATCAGCGTATAATTCACGTAAATTAGACTGGGTCTAGCTCAGTTTAATTACTATGTTTACTTTTAATATTTTCTCCGGATTTCGCGACGGATTTTGTCACACATATTAATTATTTGAGCCTCGTTGACGTTTTGGTAGCTTTCCAGTTACCGTTGTCAAAGGTTGACTAAACAAATTCTGGGAAGGGAAGCTCTAGCTACACTATAGTACTTACCTATGTAATTCATGTTACAATGTATCTACATAGTTCAAGTTATACAGTTCTTATTGACCGAGCGACCGTCTCCGTTATCCATTTATGTTTGAGAGTAGGCATCTCTAGGTTGGTAACATTTGGGTGAAAATTTGATCACGAGATTCATGAGGAATCGGGAGAACTCCTCAAATATTATGAGCATATCTACAGACCTCGGAATAAACGGGGCAAAATAGAATGACTATTCTGGAGACAATTGTAAAGGTCACACAGAGCATATATTACAAAAAAAAAAAAACAAAATCAAAATAGTTTATTTAACAGTGGAAAGTCTTATAGGTACATGGTTTTACCAAATTAAGTTGATATCACTGTAATATAATTGAAAATATAAAGTTACATGTGTCACCTGTAGCAGGATGGCACTTTGTGACGATTGTCCATAAATTTTATTGCAAGGCGCTAAAGAATTTTATTTATTTACAAAAAAATTACACATAAGGAAAAAGATAAAATGTGCTACTAGTGTTAAATATCATTGAAAATGATAGAAGAAAAATCTTAAAAATAACATTGTATTTAATTACCTATATTACAGTTTAAAATTTTACAAAACGAGGTATGTTGGGGTACATAGTGTAAGAATGCATAATGAGTAAGTGTAAACTTGTTAGTGTGTGTGTGTGTGTGTGTGTGTGTGTGAGGCTATTGTTTCAGTATAACTTAAGGTGCTCAGCCAGGTTTTTACAATATATTTAGCCTCTCTAATTAAACATTTTTTGATGTCGCATCTGTTATTAACTTTATATTTTATTTCTTGATAAAAAAATATACTATACATCCATGCACAGAAGATAAAACTTTTTTTTAATTGGCAGCAATGCCTTAGTTTATTAAGTTTTTTATTTATTTCAAATTGTATGAATAAATAAATAAATAAATATAAATATTAAGGGACAATCATACACAAATCGACCTAGTCCCAAACTAAGCAAAGCTTGTACTATGGGTACTAGACGACGATATACATAACATATAAATACATATATAGATAACATCCATGACCCAAGAACAAATATTTTGCACAAATATTTGCCCCGGCCGGGATTCGAACCCGGGACCGCCGACTCAGTAGGCAGGTGTCTACCAACCGAGCCAAACGCGTCGTCTGGGAATGTGTTTATTAAGTTGGTAACACGAAGTATTTCATATAACATTCGTTTGGAACACAAAGTACTTAAGAAAAAAGACTACTTAACTTAAAAGTGTTACTGAGGAATGCTTTTTTGGCGACATAACATCGTTTAGCAGTGTTTTTGTGGGCAGTGGTATAAGACCTTCATAATTATAGTATTTAAATTAGAGTTAGTAACTATATAAATAACAGAAAAAAAGTAGTGGAGTAGAAAAATACCATTGCAGTCTTCCTCGCGTCGATTTCCTCATAGCTGAGGTGAGGGTAGTGAGCTAGAGAATGAAATAAATTAAAATACGTAAATACGGCCGGGATTCGAACCCAGGGCCGCCGGCTCAGTAGGCAGGTATCTACAAACTGCGCCAAACGCGTCGTCAATTACAATTTATTATTCGCAGAAAAAGTACGTTTACTTAATATTTTAGTAATAAATAAAAGTAATAGTCTGAAATTCTGTAGGTTGACCAATAATTTCCGTAGATCTACGGATTTTTCCGTAGCTCCGGCAACGCTAGATGAGCCACCCACTTTAGATAATTAGATAGAAATTAACATAATACTTATTATGAAACAGTATCTAATAGTTATGTCGTTAGTTAATTAGTAAAAATATATGATTCAAAAATCCTTTTTAAATAAAGATAAAACAGCCTAGTTGCTATTTCGTTTCATACTCATACTCATTTATTAATAACATGTCAACATTTTAAAAGTCAATACATTATAAAAATTCTATTAAATTTCAAAATACAAATTATTGTAAGAAAAACATTAAGTAATTATTAAATAAGAATTGGAATAGGTAGTTACATTATTAGCCTATTATTAATTATTATATTATTTCATTATTAAATTCGTAAAATTCGTCGATGTTATAAAAAGCATTGGTTGTTTAGCCATTTCTTTAATACATTGAAGAACGTTACATTATTTTCAATATCTTTGATATTAACGGGTACTTTATTGTAGATTTTGGCCACACTATAGACATTGTTTTACCCGACTTTGCTAGCCGACAACGTGCTGTGGACATCATGTTTACGTGTTTCTGTACAATACGAGTGTGCTTTTGTATGTAGCCAGTGGAAAGAGATGTATATTACATCGAACGTGCTTAATTATGTAAAAAAATGAATTGTGATTTGAGTGTCATTATGTTTTTGTCTTTAAAAAGTTGCCCGGCGGGAGTGCCTGGTGCCACATGAGATATTATTGTCAGTGCTCGTTTTTGGAGAACAAGTTTCCTTTGTATTGTAATATATTGGAAAAGCATCGATAATAGAGTTTATCGATATAGGCGATCCCTAGCTGCTAGCAGCTGTCATAAAATTGTGACCTGTATTTTTGCGAGGTCTGCACATGTATGATAATTTCGCTATTTTTGGTAGTAACCCTCAGTTATCGTTGAAGTCGGTAATTTTATGTGAAAATGTGATAATTAACTATCCGCCACGATAGTTGAAATAAATAAGGTAAATACCACTTTAGTAAGCGCCTACATATTGCTTAAAGAAATGAGCACATGTTTCGCTCTAAATATTTCAAGTGTCACAAGGCGCCTGCGATTTGGATGCACACAGAACGTAATAGAGACACGTTCAGACGTTTTACTGGTTTTTAGGGTTCCGTACCCAAAGAGTAAAAAACGGGTACCTATTACTAAGACTCCGCTGTCCGTCAGTCACCAGGGTGTATCTCATGAACAGTGATAGACAGTTATAATTTTCACAGATGATCTGTTGCCGCTATAAGAACAGACACAAAAAAAATTAAATAAGGGGGCTCGCATACAACAAACGTGATTGGTGGCGTTAACACCTCATTTGTAGCCGGCGCCATAAATTTACGGTGCAAACTTAACTACACCCGGCCAGTTAAGATGGGATGTGGTTGTATAGAACTCTCGGTGCGCGAGTTCGACTTGCACTTTGCCGGGTTTTTTAAATTTTGTCCTAGGGACCAGTCCTCATATCACAACTTTGGAAAATTGTGCCTCCACTGACGCCAACGTCGTCAAGTGAGGACAAAATTTCAAAGACGAAAACTTTGTAGGTAATCCAAACCGCTAGGGTGCGCTAGAGTCTGTGCGCGAGAAAAGGGGTGCCTGTCGTATCGCATAACGTTTTTTGTCCTAAAAATGTTTGGCCGAGAATGTTTGGCATACTGTTGAATGGCATACTACTCGTTTGTCCTAATAATTTTTGCGCATACTCATTTAAAGTCCTAAAGCAAGTTTATCCTAATATTGATAACTCTAAAATCTAATTACCTAAAGCATAATATTCCTAACATGAATTGCCCTAAGAATTATTTTGCCTATTATTAAATTGGCTAAAATTACGGGTTCCCTTTATCTTGCATAATATCGATTCTCCGAAATACATTTCGCATAGCAGCTATCACCGAAACATTTTTAGCCGAATGATTCTTTAGCATAATTATATATGTATCATAATTGTCAGTTGTATCACCGACTTTTATTTCATATAATTTTATATGGCATAACATTAATATCGCCGAATTTATTATGGCATAAAGACATAGTTTACGGAACAGACGGGTGCTAGGAATTTAGAAGAAGAAGAAGAATAGAAGAAGAATACACTTTATTGCACACCTCAAGAAGAAAGAAGTACAAATAGAAATGACACTTAACATTACAATAGAGGCAAACAATAGGCGATCTTATCGCTATTAAGCGATCTATGCCAGACAACCTTTAGCTTTGGGTTGCGGTTTAGTTTAGGTTTTTGGTTAGATTAGGCGATTATTAACTAAACTGATACCAGTTAAATGGGTTAGGTTAGGTTAGAACTGCGACCGCAACAGAACCGAACTGCTGCCAGTAAAGTAGGTTAGGTTAAAACCGAACTTAATGGGTTAGGTTAGGTTAGAACTGCGACCACAACAGAGCCGAACTGCTGCCAGTAAAGTAGGTTAGGTTAAAACCGAACTTAATGGGTTAGGTTAGGTTAGAACTGCGACCACAACAGAACCGAACTGCTGCCAGTAAAGAAGGTTAGGTTAGAACCGAACTTAATGGGTTAGGTTAGGTTAGTCCTCCCTCAGCAAGTAGGGTGGGACCGAAGCACCGTGTGTCGGTGGCGGTCCCCGCTTCCTGGGGGCTTGGGGAAGTAGGTGAGGGTAAGGCACACTGCTATGCTACAGTGTGTCTATCGGTGAGGGTTCGCTTTAGGGCGAAAGTGCCGGTGGTGTCGTGGTGACATGTTCGCGATCCCATGGCATCACCGCTACGGCACGGGTTGGCAGCATCCCAGAGTTTTAGTGGGTAGGCTAGTCCTTCGCGGACTAGAGAGCCCCACATAATCAATGCTTAATGTCTGACTCTACCCCCGAGGGTCTCATATTACGTAGTGGTATGCAACTCAATGCATTTCTCTGGGTTAAAAAAAAAAAAAAAAAAGGTTAGAACTGCGACCACAACAGAACCGAACTGCTGCCAGTAAAGTAGGTTAAGTTAGGTTAGAACTGCGATCACAACAGAACCGAATTGCTGCCAGTAAAGTAGGTTAGGTTAGAACCGAACTTAATGGGTTAGGTTAGGTTAGAACTGCGACCATAATAGAATCGAACTACTTTTGAATTTTAATTTTTATGCAATCTAAATATGATGAGATATAAATTTCTTCGAAATAACTATTCGGACATGTAAATATTATGCTTATTCATATTCTGCCATATGAATGTTCTGATATAAAAAATATGTAAGATCACAATATGAGAAAAAAATATGCAAAATAAAATTCGGAGAAATGATGTTTCTGTCGAAGGTTGTTATACAAAATGAATTTATGAGTATTAATTGGATAGCGGAGTGAGCGAAGCGAGCGGAGCGTCAGAGTGCTTGCTTGCATGGAGGTATATTAAGATTTTACAGTTAGTAGGTTAGGTTAAAGACCGAAAACTGTAGGTTAGGTTTGTTTTATGACCATGGATAGCGGAGCGTCAGAATACTTGCTTAAAAATCTTCGAGATTTAGGTATAATGAAATGTAGTCAAAAGATTTTTAGCACGTTAAATATTAGGAACATTACAATTATGCACATCAATCAATCGATAGTTGAATCTTAGCCACATCAAATGATAGGACAAATAATATTTAGGACAAACGATAATAGGAGCAACAATTTCGGACAATCAAAAATATGCGTAACAAAGTGTATATCAAACGTTATTAGTAGAGAGCGGATTTGAAGTAGCGATCTCAATATTAATATGGATATGACTGGTATAATTTATTATTTTTTCTACATACAAAAATAATGTAACTTATTAGAACAAAAAAGTAAAAATGATTTTGGAAGCTTTTGTAAATTACTGGGCAAAAATTATGATGATAATAAATAAAAACACCGTTTGTTAATTTTTGTAATAGTTTATTTCTTTAAGTTCTTCCTCTTTAATATTTTTTTGTGCACAATGCACAGTAAAAAAAAATATTAGGATTTTTTTTAAGAAATGTAAAAATAAAATAATTCGCTTCCACAATGCTTACAGAACAATTCATTAATTTTGAGTTAGTTTATTAGTGCTTCCTCACAAACGAAGTCTAAGTAATAATGATACTCATTTACAGTGCATTTTAAGCATACACCGTCGAAAAATAAATTTTCATCCGTTATGTTTACTGTCCACGATGGTAACGATTGCATAAAACAGTTTTATACTTAAATCTCTTGGCAATTCTAGTTCAAAAAAACATTGTTTGCAAATTGCCATCTAAAACAAGAAATCCATAATATTAATGACATTGTTGAAATGAACTATCATGTAGGTACGTAATATATAGGAACTACTATCTTTGAGTTGTATAAAAACTCCTTTATTTATAATAAAATATTTTCTTTAAATGTAGTTTGTTGCAAAATAGTATATTACTGCCGAGACCGGGAAAAGTCAGTTCGTGGATGAGTATGATTTTGAAGGACGAGGCGTAGCCGAGTCCTTCAATAATACGAATCTGCGAACTGACATTCCCGCCGAGGCTTGTATAGTGCTTTTCTCCAAATAAGCTTGGAAATAATCACCAATCTACATTTTAATTTAATGTATCAGTACCATGAAGTTCATTTGGTACTTATTTTTTTTAGGAATAGGAATAAAATTTCGGGTCCGAATCATATGTTTGATTTAAAACAAAATATATGAATAAGAATTAAATATATATGAAAACACAATAACAAAAAAATATGCACATATGTAATTATAAATTTTAGTTAAATGAACAACTTCTAAACACACTGTTTTTTTTAGAAACCATACCATATTTATCATTCGGAGAAGATCATAAGTTCAAAATAACTTTTATATTGATTTGGACACAATCATTTCTGTTTTATTTTTTATTTGTTTATGTTTGGTACACTTATTAATTTTCAAATCACTCATTAAATATCATCATATTATTAAAATTAAAACTGTCGTGAGAAATCTCTAATAAATAACTAAGAATCATGAAAATAAATTAACCGCATATAAGATTATTATTCAAATTGTTTGTCCGTTATTCGAAATTTGTCGACATTTCAAATACATTGACAGTAGCAGAGCAAAAAAATGTTCAGTGCAAGAACTAAACGCAGAGAACAATTAAAAAGTTTATAATAGTTTATATTTTTTAAATTTAGTGGACAATTGGCTGTATGGTGAATTATCAAAGTCTTTGAAAAAATTAAAAGTAAAAATGCAGTAACCGGCCAAATTAAGATTACCCTCATTTGTATGAGACGTTATAAACGGAAGGTGTGTTTTTTACTTAATCGTCTTATTTAAATAATATTGATTTCCCGGCTAAGGCCAATAATATATATTTTTTTTAATTTTCATTAACGCCTTCTAAATATAACGAACGATTTCGCGGTCCAGTTTTACTACATTAAATGGCAACATTTCCAAGCAAGTTGGAGAAAATAACATTAATTTAATCTAATTATTTATTTGCTTGCGGTGTGCGGTGTAATAATAATAGACTGTTAAGAACCTATATAAACAACATGGCAGGTATTTAAAAAATTGCACTAAGTAGTCATATCCATATTAATATTGAGATTGCTACTTGAAATCCGCTCTCTAGTTATTAGCACAAAAGACGTTATGCGACAAGACGATAGGACTAATAATTGTATGCCATCCGATATAGACCCCGAGAAAAGAAAGAGAAGAGTCGTGGCAGAAATGGGAACTAACATTATTATTACTATTCATCCGTTTATGGCGGCTCGAAGCTTGTGCCAGTATCAGTTTTTTTGGTTTATAACCAATGCATGACTTCCGTGTTAAATATATATAAGACTTATCAAAAAAATAATAAATAAAACATGAGTTGAAATGAACATGAACAAAGATGGCCTATCAACTAACATTATTTTCACATTTAGATACTTGTTTTATAAAAAATAAACAAACTTCTGTCGTTGTGTCGTTTATATGTCATTTTATTGCGTTATATACAAAAACCACAAGGTTTGTATCATATAAAACTATTGACCCGCCCTGGCTTCGCACGGGTGCAACGCGGATAAATTATAATTAAATAAATATTAAGGGACAATCTTACACAAATCGACCTAGTCCCAAACTAAGCAAAGCTTGTACTATGGGTACTAGACGACGATATACATAATATATATAAATACATATATAGATAACATCCATGACCCAAGAACAAATATTTGCACAAAATATTTGCCCCGGCCGGGATTCGAACCCGGGACCGCCGACTCAGTAGGCAGGTGTCTACAAACCGAGCCAAACGCGTCGTCAAAAATGCATGCATTATACATTTAAACCTTCCTCTTGAATCACTCTAGGTACCTATTTAAAAAAAAACGCATCTAAATCCGTTGTGTAGTTTTAAAGATCTAAGCATACATAGGGATAGACAGGCAGGAAGTGACTTAGTTTTATACTAATGTCGTGATAGTGATAATGTCGAAATGGGGTAAAACCGCACAAAGTTCCACAAGGGAAATTCTATTTTAGTATTTTATACAACGTTGCATACAATACTTTTTCTACGACTCAACATTTCATAAATAAAATACAAATAAACAAGAAAGAAAATAATTACATGTTCCCGCTCGGAGTCAATAAAATTAAAAAAAAATAGTCTGATAAACATTTTTTTTATTGACGTCCATATGTCAAAAAAATATGAACTTATACATAAAGGTACGTTCACTATACTAAACATCTGTCAAAAAAAATTAACTTATACATCAGTTATGGTCCGATTTTGATAAATGATATGTCATTAGATTCGTCTCATGCTGGAGAGGTGCATAAAACTCTTGGATTTTTTTTTTCCTGAAAAGGGCTGAAAAATGGATTTGAAAAAACTACTGTGCGCTAACCACGTGACCTGTGATCCCTATTTTGACATAAGATGACCAAATAATAATAAGCATGATTTGCTCACAAACCTGTAGTAAGTAGTTCAGCTTGATGAAATATTATTTTTGAGCCGGCAACATGATATCCGCAACACTTAAAACATGTACGAATATGCAAAAATCATTTTACAGTTTGTTGACAATGAATGACAGTAACCATATTCTGACAACTTTTAATGTCTTTTTTATTGGGGGCTATTATGTCAATGCTCTAAAATGCCAGGTTGTTTTTCTTTTTAAAATGTTGATATGGAAACTTTTTTCGCATACCTGTTAAAAATGTGGAGAAAAAAGCCGGTTAAGTGCGAGTTGGACTGGTGCTCGAAAGACTAGAAAAACTGACCGTCATTCAAGAATAGATTATTTCTACAGGCGAATTTTACTAAATCTAAATCAAAGCAGAAAAAAAAAATTTAAACGTCATTGAAATAAGTCAATTTATGGTAGACTATTATAAATATGATTATATAAGTCCATCAAAAAAATAATTCCAAGGAAAATGCCATGAGTTATGGTAAATTAAATGGTATTTTACAAGGATAAACTTAGTCCTTCCGCTTGCATGTCGACGGGATGGGAAATGTGGTCGTGGTCGAGTAGAGAATATGGACGACTTGACAATGTAGCTAAGTTGGGAATGTATCTACATTGTTAATATGGATGAGTTGGTAAAATGGACGAGTTGGAAATGTGGACGAGTTGGGAATATGGACGAGTTGGGAATGTGGATGAGTTGGTAAAATTGACAAGTTGGCAATATAGACGAGTTGGGAATATGGACGAGTTGGGAATGTGGATGAGTTGGCAAAATAAACAAGTTGGGAACACGGACGAGTGGGCAATATGGACGAGTTGAGAATATGGACGAGTTGGGAATGTGGATGAGTTGGCAAAATGAACAAGTTGGGACCACGGACGAGTGGGCAATGTGGACGAGTTGAGAATATGGACGAGTTGGCAATGAAGACGACTTGGTAATACGGACGAGTTGGTGATATGGAAGATTTGGCAATAAAGACGAGCTGATAATAAGGACAAGTTGGTATTATAGACGAGTTGGGTGTATTGTCGAGTTGGGAATATGGACGAGTTGGAAATGTGGATGAGTTGGAAATGTAGATGAGTTGGAAATGTGGATGAGTTGGTAAAATTGACAAGTTGGGAAAATGGACAAGTGGGCACTATGGACGAGTTCGCATTATGGACGAGATGGCAGTGAAGACGAGTTGGTAATACGGACAAGTTGGCAATGAAGACGACTTGGTAATACGGACGAGTTGGTGATATGGAAGATTTGGCAATAAAGACGAGCTGATAATAAGGACAAGTTGGTATTGTAGACGAGTTGGGTGTATCGTCGAGTTGGGAATATGGACGAGTTGGAAATGTGGATGAGTTGGCAATGTGAATGAGTTGGCAAAATGTACAAGTTGAGAACATGGACAAGGGGGCAATGTGGACGAGTTCGTATTATGGACGAGTTGGTAATGAAGACGAGTTGGTAATACGGACAAGTTGGTATTATGGACGAGTTGTCAATGTGGACGAGTTGGGAATATGGACGAGTTGGGAGTGTGGATGCGTTGGCAAAATGAACAAGTTGGGAACACGGACGAGTGGGCAATGAAGACTACTTGGTAATACGGACGAGTTGTCAACGTGGACAAGTTGAGAATATGGACGAGTTGGAAATGTAGATGAGTTGGCAAAATGAATAAGTTGGGAATATGGACGAGTTGGCAATAAAGACGAGCTGATAATAAGGACGAGTTTGTATTGTAGACGAGTTGGGTGTATCGTCGAGTTGGGAATATGGACGAGTTAGAAATGTGGATGAGTTGGCAATGTGGAAGACTTGGAATTGTGGACGAGTTGGGCATATGGACAAGTTGGAAATGTGGACGAGTTGTATTTGAGGACGAGTTAGCAATATGGACGAGTTGGCATTGTTGATGAGTTGGAAATGAAGACGAGTTGGCAATGTAGATGAGTTTGGTGTATGGACGAGGTGGTAATGTGGACGACTTGGCATTGTGGACGAGGTGGGAATATGGACGAGTTGGAAATGTGGACGAGTTGTATTTGTAGACGAGTTGGCATTGTGGACGAGCAAGTAATATGGAAGCGTTGGCATTGTGGATGAGTTGGGAATATAAACGAGTTGGCAATGAAGGCGAGTCGGTAATACGAACGAGTTGATAATATGGACGAGATTGGCAATAAATACGAGATAATAATAAGGACGAGTTGGTATTGTAGACGAGTTAGGTGTATGGACGAGTTGGAAATGAGGACGAGTTAGCAATATGGATGAGTTGGCATTGTGGACGAGTTGGGAATATGGATGAGTTGGCAATAAAGACGAGTTGGTAATATGAACGAGTTGGCAATGTAGATGAGTTGGGTGTATGGACGAGTGGGCAATGTGAACGATTTGGCATTGGGTACGAGTTGGGAATGTGGACGAGTTGGGAATATGGACGAGTTGGAAATGTAGACGAGTTGTGTTTGTGCACGAGTTGGCATTGTGGACGAGTAAGCAATATGGACGCGTTGGAATTGTGGACGAGTTGGTAATATGGACGAGGTGGCATTGTGGACTAATTGGGAATATGGACGAGTTTCCAATGGAGACGAATTGGTAATATAGACGAGTTGGCAATGCAGAAGAGTTGGATGTATGAACGAGTAGGCAATGTGGATGTGTTGGGTGTATGGACAAGTTGGCATTGTGACCCTGATGGGAATATAGACGAGCTGACATTGTGGACGAGTTGGCAATGTGGAATAATTAACATGTTACGCTAACATGCGAAATAACCTACATATGATGCAAATTTCAAAAAATCGACGCGCTCTTGAATAAATCATATTTGAATTAATGACGTCTGGCTGATCATTCTTATTCTCATTCAAAATAAAATTTGACAAATTCTGCTGTCAACAAAACAAATTGATTTTATAAGGCTTCCGTTTTTACCGAATATGGTAAAGAACCCTAAAATTAGGTTTATATTATAGACTTGAGAGTATAGATAGCATCTCCCTCACTCTTCTGTCAGACACTATTTCAATGAGAGGAAAGACACGAAAGTTTGAATGTGGAATTCGGGGCCTGCAGCTCTATATTTATTGAAAAAAATATATCTTATATTCTTTTTTCAAACATGTTTAGCTGTTTTATATATTGGATTTTTTTTTATTACACATATTTGACACATTCTTTTTTTTATGGTGGAGTATTGTTGGTCAGTAATTTATTTAGATTAGTAAGTAGGGTTTGATTAAGTATAACTAGCGTAAGAATTTCAAACACAATGTGTAATTGTTATTGAATAAATGATTGATGATGATGACATGGCAGCACCCATATTAAGAAAATTTGCAAGATCTATTGAATTTCATAAAAAAAAACAAGCATTGATAATAAGTAGTGGTTTTTCGTGAATCTATAGACGTTTTTTTACTCTCTATTTCATACAATTGAGTTTTTGTAACATTTTTATTAGCAATATTGTGAAATATTTACGATT
Organism: Apotomis turbidana; assembly: GCA_905147355.2. Taxonomy (NCBI): domain Eukaryota; kingdom Metazoa; phylum Arthropoda; class Insecta; order Lepidoptera; family Tortricidae; genus Apotomis; species Apotomis turbidana. The sequence continues at coordinate 11,528,730 of LR990299.1, read as the reverse complement.
ATAAATGAATACATAAACGGTTACGCACTCCATGATTTCCTTTTTAAAACCTGCGTATCGATTTTTATCAATTTCCAGAAATAGCACATGAATCGAAACGACAGATTTGGTCACTCACTAGTGACCAAATCTGTCGTTTCGATTCATATGCTATTTCTGGAAATTGATAAAAATCGATCAAATCGATAAGTTTATGTCCTGAAGAAACAAATTAAAATTCTACCAATCTTATGTTCGGTCCTATGAAAATATGTCAATTATCTTTTTAAGATATGGGACGATTAATTTTTTTAAGAATGGGGATGTTTGAATTATATTTTTCCATAAATCGAATAATATGGATTTTATTTGTGAAACAGATCAGCAGATCACATGTCATCAATGCACAAGTTATTTTTACAAAAGAGTTGAAAAAATTGTCACGATGAAGCTGGCAGTTGGCTATCAGGCCTGTCTCTAGCCTGGCATGTTTTATCGTTTTTAAAACATAATTTTAATGTGTTTTTTTACACTATTAATTTATTCTTCGTTCCCCAAAAACTTCTTAGCTCACTTATCGATAAAGTAGTTATTTTCTGTAACACTACCGGATTTCCATATTCTAGCGGCAGTTCGACGCCGCAACGGGCCTCTAGTTTTATTTGTTTATCGACGTAGTCGTTCATCGAATCGCTTTTACTATAATTTTGATTTAACGTAAGTTTTAATTCCCATACTTATTATATCATAGAAAATCGTTTCACTAGTGTTACTATACTCAATAATACGCTTCTTCTTCTTCGTGGCAATATGACCTGACCCGACTTGGTTGGGTTAGGTTTAGGTTATTTTTTTTATGACCTGAAACCCGACTTGGCTAGATCCGAATTGGTTGGATTAGGTTTAGGTTTTTTTTTTATGACCTGAAACCCGACTTGGCTAGATCCGACCTGGTTGGGTTAGGTTTAGGTTATTTTTTTTTATGACCTGAAACCCGACTTGGCTAGATCCGACCTGGTTGGGTTAGGTTTAGGTTATTTTTTTTTTATGACCTGAAACCCGACTTGGTTGGGTTAGGTTTAGGTCGTTATCGCGGGTACAATTACCAATCAGATAAAGAGCAGATAAAACAGAATGTCTATTTGGTAGAAACGGACGTATTCTGCCTACAGCTACTAAACATCTAAGAAGCTCTTTACAGGAGAGTTTTCTCTAGAAAAGATCAATAAAAAATACAGCCGTAAAGGGGTATGGGTTAAACTGTTGTCATATCTGTTTAGTTAACAAGTTTATACATAGGAAATAAGTACATTTGATTATCTTTTAACGTCTTTTTAATAAAAAAATTAACAATATATACGTACTTGTGTGAAGATAACTGTTATCGTCTACTAATTAAACGCTTACCTACTTAGAAGAAAGTCTATTTAAAAAATAAGAAAACAACGTGTGTAATTTTTACTAACGTGTATTTTTCACATGTATTATTTGGTTTTCGTAATAGATTACAAAGATTTTTTCTAAATTATCTACAGTCAATTTGCGGCGTCTAGCAGTAAATATCCATTTTAATTGACTAAATGATCTTTCAACATCAACTGCTGTTGTAGGTGCATACTTGAAACGATGGAAATAATCTAGAGTAGTGTGACAAACTCGTAATGATGATTCAAGTATTATCTCCTTCCCTTGTATCAACTCATTATTTTTTTTTATTATGTCAAATCCAGTATTTTTCTTCAAGACATATTTCAGCTTTTTAAATATTTTTTTTCCATTTGCATTCAAATTTAATTTCGATATATGCTTGTATGTTTTTTGAACGATTGCTAAACTTTCACTGAGAGATAGATTCGGGCACTGCAATTTGTTTATAGCGTCTGGAAGTACCTGAAGATATTTCGCTATAAAATTTAAATCATTCCGAATTTTGGTACTCAAGTCAAGTATGGAGGTTGGGTATTAGAAATACCTAATGTGTGATACATTTTAAACTCGTAGGAGTAGGCATAGATGTTCCTCAAAATGAGTTTCGCGTCTGTTATTGCTTGTTTTTCATAATCTTTCTGTACTGTCAAATCGTTTTTGTATCCGCGATAACGACGTATATATTTTTTTTATGATCCGTAACGTTACTACGATGAAACATTTTTCATGGCAGTAATAATAAATGGGACGTGCCATCTGTGAATCATGTTTCGATGAAAGGTAAATTCGATGAATAGTTAAGCTACGATTTGAGACAAATTCGAAACAATTTACGTTAAATAGTTGATCGATGATTCGAAAAGCAATGAATTGATGATTATATGAATAGAAAAAAAAATTAAAAGACATTCGTGGAATAGTTTTCGATGACATGAAAATCGACGAAAGAAAGTTCGATGAAATGATAGACACCCTTCAATTATATACATTCAAACACCCTTCAATTATATACACAATAAATCGCAAAAATTTACACTATAAAGCCCTGTCCCAGGTAGTAACACCTATAATAATAATGTTAAGAAATATAATCGAGAAAAAATTCTAAAACAATCAGCATTTTTGAAGGGATAAGGAGCCTTAACAGCAGATTAAGTTGCGGCAGTCGCGGGCAGAAGCAAGTACTTAAGTAGTAACAAAATATTCGTGTCAACCACTCAACCACACATATACCCCTTGTTTGGATTAAAACCAGACGAACTACTCCACATGCTGTTTTAGCCAAACCGATATTCAATAGTAAAGGGTTTAATACCATTAATTTAACAACCTTAAACTATGTCACCTGTACGTCAAATGACAAAAAACTTGTTCCTTAATGATTGTTGTTGCTTTGTCTCGTCACGTTTCTGATGACACTAGCTGTGCCCGCAGCTCCGCACGCGTGGAAATCGGTCTGTGTCAGTTTTGCTTTATCACAGTTTCTTGATACCCCGCAGACAGGACTTTCCGAGCTGTCCAAATCTATTGGGATCTTGAAAGTTGTGCGAGCCGTTTTGCCACCAGGCAGCAAAGTAGCAGCGATTATTAAATTAAATTTGTTGATATCTGTATCTCTTCTAAACTTAGATTGAAAATTAAGCATATAATATGTTGATGATAAGAAGCATAGCTTAAAATACTTACAATAAAACTATACTAAAAAATAAACTAAACTCGAACATAATAAACTTAAACTAAATCTAAAAATGGCCCCTGCGGCATAGTGCCAAAGATGCTGGCGGCATTTCCTCGCTGAATCGCCAAACTGATTCTTCGAGCGAGGAAACCGCCAGCTCTCCGGTCACCAGTAACATCAATAAGCCTCTTCGAAATATCTTTGAAGAGGCTTAATGCGCTGGGGCCCCACGGACCCAGGGTCTCGACGCCAAAAGGTAAGAAATTGTACTCAGCGCCAAGACCACTGTACTTATTCCGCTTTATGCCTTCGGCCGCTTCTGCCGCTGCTCCGGCCCTGATTGAGGATCGGTGGAGATGTGACGGGGCCAGTGTGTCTACACAGGTTGCATCCCACACCAGCACCCGTCCCTTACTCCACGGAATCAAAGACATTCCGTCCGGTCTCTTGCCATCGTCTCTTGAGATGCCAGTCGGCTCTAAAAGGGCCGGCACATTGATTGATGCAAGAGACCGGCGGATGATGTCGTTCAGAGCAGCATGTCTTGAGAAGCGGCCTGCACTGCTCTGGCAGGAAAGTCCGTGGTGACCCAGCCTGTCAACGTCTTTGCCGCAGGGGCATCGGTGTGGGGCGCAGACCGGGACCCCGAGACGGAGACAAACTGAAAGTCGGACGGTATTGGGTTCTAGAAAAGTTCCAGTGCTCACGGAAGGGTGCGCTTGGAGCCAGTAACCGGCCTCTTTGGTGCCTACTGCCAAAATTCTGGCACGGTCTTCCGTAGAGCACTGGCTTAGGATGGAATCTACGGTCAATTTACATAATAAGTCGTCCCAGCTCCGTTGAGATTTTGAATTTTCCGGATAATTTTGGCCGGGGCAAGCAATTAACCAAGCCTTTTTTGCGTCTTCTAAGCCCGCAATCTCATAGTTTGTGGGTAACGCCCTTAGGATTTTACCTATGAGATTAGACGAGCTATGAACCGACGACAAAAAAGCTGGTAAAGCGACACTAGAAATTTTGCGGATCCCTAGCCCACCGTACCGGATGGGAAGAGATCCTTGGGACCAGGACTGCTCGCTTAGCTGAGAATTGAGGACGGATTCTAAATTCATTTTGATCAAACTATCTATTTGTAACAAAAGATGTTGATGATTCCAAAGTGGACAGCAGCGAAGCACATAGGTAAGTTTAGGAACAAAAAGACAATATTTAATAATTGAAAGAGCAAAATGTGGGCTAATTTCAAGCAACCGATGAGAATGATTTTGAAATTTCGAGATAGAATTTTGAACATAGTCAGAAAAGCATTCTTCAAACATAGGGGACCCTAAGAGGCAAAGATTACTTTTGTCAATAATCTTAATGTCAGGCAAAAGCTCGTTAAATTTGTGTTTTATATTAATGACGTCATTGCAGGAATTTTGAAAGAAAAGTTCACACTTGTTGAAATTTAGCTCGAGGCCAATCGTTTTGAATTTATTTTTAATTTTTCGGAGATCGGAAAGTACACAATCGGAATCCCGTCGTCTAGGTACCAAACATTAAATTTTGAAGCCAAATTTTGAATAATAGGGTTGATGGCCAAACTAAAAATTGCTGGCCCCAAGGGATCACCCTGTTGACAGCCAACTTCAGATGACAACTCACTTGATCGGTACATCAACTTTGTTGGATCTGCATAGCAGTGGAGGAGATAGTTGCATAATTCTGGAGTGTTGGATATGATCTCAGACAGCAGGGTATCCCTGTTCACCGAATTGAAGGCATTTTTCACGTCAATTTTGACCAACACTTCGCATTGGCCTTCGTTAAGGTAGGTGCGAAGGGCATGGACAGCGGCCTCACAGCCACCTTTAACGCCAAAGCCTAATTGGACCGGTTCAAAAAGAGGTTGTAATTTTGCTATAATGTGTCGAACTGCGATTTTAGAAGCGAGGCGGCGAAGTGTTGTTCCAACAGCAATAGGTCTCACCCCTCCGTCCTTCTTTGTGAGGGCGATAAGGTTTGCTCCATATAAAATAGGTAATATATCAGGATCGATATTACCAGAGTACATACGATTTAATAATTGGGTGATGCAACTTATCAGTTGCTCACCTGCATCACCCACGGAACGCGATGTAAGGTCCTTTAGATGTTGGGGTGAGATTCCATCCAGGCCAGCGGCAGAACCAGGTTTGAAGGAATTTATACCATTAAAGACGTCGGCATTTTTAATTTCGAGGCAGGCCTGGTTTGCCGTTGGAGGGTCGAGAAAGAAAGGAGTTGCTGGAGCTGGGGGATGTTTCGTCTGTAAAGCCAGAAGAGTATCAGGATTATCTGGGGATAGCACGTCACTTGAGAAAAGTAATCGGGCGGCACCTTTGAGATCTCCATCACTAATTTTTTTTTCTATAGTTCTGAGATGATTACGCGTGGGTGGAGATGAAACGTCTAAATGTGTGGTGGATGGAATGATGTGATCTATGCAGTTATTTTTAATTTTTTGTGTTAGAGATATATTGGAATTGTCTTTTTTTGCGTGAAGAACCAAATACCAGCCAGCCTTGCGTAGAGTTTTTTGAAATACATTTTTCTATTAATTTTGACAAATGTGTAGCAACGGATATTCGGGCCCCGCGAGGGATTCTTTTGACTATTTGTACATTGTTTTTGAGATGACTGAGACGGATATGAAATGGTTGATGTACAAGGTGATGAGGTATCTAAATTTAAAGGAGTGGCATCTTGGCTGAGACAATTAGATTGAATTTGGCAAAATCCTTCCTCAGTGACTTACTCATATCGCAACATATTCATTTCAGCGCCTTCTGTTACTTTATCAGGGTACTCGATAGTCGTAGCACATGTTTGAAAACCTACTTTTAATGGTTAAATTTTTATAGCCTATAATAGGTATGGCCGGAGATTTTCTCGACAGATTAATGAAGTTTTCATCAAAATCCGTTCAGCCGTTTAAACGTGGTCAAATAAACAACGTGTTCTGTTATCGATTCTAAGTATCCCCTGCCAACTTTTTTTCGAATATCTTCCATGTCCACACTCGACCGTTTTCAGCTTTTTATATGTATAGATAGATGAGATAAATTTCTTAAAAACTAAAATCATGGCATTCCATCCGTACCAAAAAGAACCTATTAATATATCTTGTAGCTATAACGACATTCAACTAGAAGTTGTTGATACATTTACACTTCTCGGCATCGTAATGAGATAAACATATCTGTTGGAAACCACACATTTGACACACACAAAAGCAAAGTTTCAAAATTTGTTTATGCAGTCCGTGAAATCAAAAAAAAACAGAACTAAAAACGGCACTAACAACTTATTATGCGCACGCCATCAATTGTTTTAATTTTGGGGGAATAGCACAGATGCGTCATGCCTTTTTACCCTGCAGAAAAAAAAATATTCGAATAATTGTAAATATGAAACCAACCGACAGCTGTAAAAACCACGTCATCGAACATAACATACTGACTATCCCATGCATATACATTTTAGGGACATGTAAGTTTGTCCGAAAATTTCCCGAATTCTACACCAAAAGAGGGGATGTATGTAAAACGTTACGCTTTAAAAACAAATTAATGTTACCACCATCGCGAATCAAGCTTCACTCATCCGGACCTCTTGCAATGTCCGATAAAATCTACAATAAGCTACCTAATAATATAAAAGGTGAAACGAAAGATTCGATCTTTATAAAAAATTAAAGCAATTGCTAACAAAAAAATCATATTACACACTACAGGAATAGGAAAATTGAACTAACGAAAGAACACCTAATTAGAACTAACACAACATAACAATACAAATAGACATGCAGATATACATGGACATAAGCTTGAATGATACCTAATGATAATTATGCTTATATTGAATTAATGCAAGATTTTATATTATGAATATTTGTGAATAAAATTTAACATGCACTGTACTTAGTCAATTTATATTGTAAATTGTTTTAAAACATGCGCAGCCAACATAATATCTATAAAATAAATTAAAAAATATATAATATATACTAATAATAATTGTACATAAATTTTCATATCGCATTTTCTTAATTTGTATACCATGTCCCTAGAATAAGTTTTTTATTATGCTTATTTTTTATGTCAAATTGTATACCCATAAATATCTCACAAATTGCTGCGCCCTACTTCAGGGTACATGATGTGATCTCAAATTAATAACTTTACCACCTGTTTTGTAAAACCATTATGTGCAATAAAGTATTGAGTATTGATGACGTTTGGCAGTGCTTAAGAGACAAGGACACACATGGTTGTTTGTTTCAACGTTCATTAATTACAAACAAGTCAATTAACCTCTAGTGTAGGTAAACGATTGTAAGAAAAACTAAGTAGATAAGGTCAGCCGGGACAAATGCATCTATGAAGACAAAATGCGTCGTTCAAATCATAGAAAAACAATACAAGCTGCAAATCTGGTTGCAAACCCTCACGTATGATTGTACCGAAAAATTACTGCTAATACTTTCTTGAGAATAGTAATGCTTTTTCAAACTCTTATGATACAGTTATTATTCCGCTTCTTTTTTTGTTTTTTTTTCTCTTTGTTTAAATTGCATCGTGTAAATATATTATATTTTTTAATGTTTTTTTTCTTTTTTTAATTGATTTTTATTATTATTAGTATTATTTTTTCTCCGTTTCGTGATGCCTACCTTCGTTTAAAAATGTCTACTGTACTACCCATGGCATCTTGAGTAACTTTTATATTATTCGCATTATTATATCCTTTGTCAACTAGTATAAATTATTGAAATTAACAGACATATTAAACTGATTTGTTGACGTTGTAATGTCGAAGGACTGTAACCCCTGAGATACAGGCAATAGCCTAGTTCAGGGGCCGCAATCTGCGACTACCAATTATGACACTTATGTACAAACCTGTTTTACCTATACTCTGTATTGTAACGCTTTCGTTAATGTACAATAAAGATTTTTATTATATTATTATATTATACTTTAAACAACACTTACTTTTAACAATACTTTATTATTATTATTATTATAAAATGGTTACTACTCTTGAACCATGAAAGCATGGGATAGTTAATGCCGATATTAAAATTAAAATACAACTGATACTCATACTAATACTCGTAAGTGTATTTCATTCGCAATTTTAATTTTATAGTTATAGTAAAAGATAAAGTCAAAAGACCTGATTTGTGTAATCGTCTTTTTCGTGATTATTAAATATTTGCGACCTTTCCCATGTTTACTGGAGTAACTTGGGTTTTACATTGATCGATCATCCAGTTCTATCAAAAACTACACTAAAACCTTTATCTACAGCCTTCTTCACTAAAATAAGATTAGAGTTCAAGTTCGGTACGTGAACGACATCCGTAATCTTCTTTATATCAGTATTGTGACCGCAACTAGTGATGGATATATCTCCAATGCCATTAGTGGGCAGAACAATGGTCACACTTCCACTCGATGAACTTTTAACGTTCTTCATCCAAACAGCTCGTGACGTCATAATTATGTGCCGAAGCGCCAGAGTCTATATACTGTTTGTCATTCTCTAATTTGTCATTGCCATTCAGTGCACATAGAGAATTCTTGTGATTTATGACTTTCTTCTTTTTGTCTTTCTTATGTGGACAGTCTGGACGCTTATGTCCTGGCTCCATGCAGTCATAACATACAAATGGTTTCTTACGCTGGGATGTAGACGGTCTGGTCTGGTTCATTCGGGAACGAAGAGCATTATAAAGGTTATTTAAATTTGGTTTATTAAATTCATTAAGTAACTTGGTCTCTATTAAATCCACGGTAATGTCTATGTTGGAATTTTCCAAGCTATTACTAAAGGTGCATACTGAAGACTTAAGCCTCCTAGAAGAATTGCAGCTATTGAAGCATCTTCCATAACTTTGCCTATATCGGCTAAATCTTGCACGGTTGACATGACAGAATTTATATATGTCTCTATATTGGAGTCAAAATCATCAAGACAGTACCTGTATAGCTTCCTTTCGAGGCTTACACGTCGCCCTAAGTCTTTGTTCTCGTAAGCGGGCGAGAGGGCATCCCAAGCTTGCTTAGCTGTTTTGCATGATCTTACATGGGTGATTGCCATACCATCTACTGTGAGACATATTTTAGATAACGCCTTTTAACTTTTCATGCATAAGGTACATGCGAAGTTTGAACTTCCATACGGAATAACCGTCTCTATTTATAAGCGGATTTACACCAGAAATAGAATTATTTGTCATATTTACATGCACAGCTGTTCGATGTCACAATAAAATATGATATGAAAATATCTTCGTGGACTATTAAAAAAATCACGGATTTTCCAAGAATGTATATTACGCACATATTAGAAAAACTGTATTTTATTCACTTTTCAATAATAGTTTTATACGTATAATTCATTAAAATTAGCTAAATTCATGCTGATAACGAATGTTGTCAGTTTATTGAAGTGACATAAAGTAAGACCATCAGAAAGGATATAATTATGGTTATAAAAAAAAAGATTCAAATTTTTAATAAGCCAGTTACAGCAATAATTTTAGTCATTTAATGCTTGGGAATGTTAACCACAATAACCATAAAGGCAGTTTGGAATAAAATATATGAACAAGTATGAGTATGACCTAGTATGACTATGAGTTGAATTTAAAATTTTAATGTTAATATCGGCTCCATAGCTCTGTTAGAGTCCTTAATGTGGTAACGAAAGTCCGATGCCTAATGATAATATGTTAAGAAACATGTTTGATCATAGTGAAATATTACTACAACAATCAGCATTTTTGAACGGTTAAGGAGCCTGAAGTTGTTTTATATCTCAGGCGACAATCTATCCTCCACGCACTCAATATCAATTATACCCATTTTTGAAAAGTGAATCAATATAAGTAAGTGCCATTAAAATGTATTGATACATTTTCAACTTCCGCGCGTAATTTAACGAAAACGCTGGACGGACGCAGTGGACGCCATTATTTCCCAGGATCATGACGTCAGTTGGCTGTGTAAATAAATCCGTTGACAATGAAACTAAGTATTATTTCATAGTGTAAAAAACAGATTAAAAGAAAATGAAATTGAACTGTGAATTAAATTTTAAAATATGTTGTTATTTTATACACGTTCTTTTTGCCCAAGCTATCTAATAAGATATTTCAATTCTTTTATAAATTGATACTCAAGAGTAAAATAAATACCTACCCTTTTATAACCCAGTTTTTTTTTTATATATTAGGAACATCTCTATTCTATAGTTTGAGCTGTGGATGAGGATATTTAATATGATATGTAAATTATTGATTATTCGTAATTAAGTATCATTGAATAAGTATAAATTCGTAATCGTGTTGTACTTGTGTTAAATCACACGTATATTGTATAGAATTATAAATTTTCATTAATCATCCTCAACAGGAATTATGAAAAATATCCTCAAAGACAGGTTACTATCAATGCGTAATGGTAAAAACCCTTGAGAAAAAAGAGATAAACAAAGCAGTACTATTAACCCCACTTTAACTCTCAGGCCAAACGATAAATTCCTTTTTATCCCTTCATAACGTCCAAAACAGCAATTAGCATAAAAACCGTTTATTCTTTATTATGCAAACGGCCTGAAAACACCTGACTTCTTTGTATTGGCGGCCTAATTTTGCGCTTAAAAGTGTAAACATTTTCATTTGGCAAATAATAACAAGGGGTGGTTTTATTATTTAAAGTTACAGCTTGATTGTAATTTTTAAGGAAACAAGGAATTACGCTGAGGAAAAATATTGTAAGAAAGTAGGTAGACACTGGATTAAAAACCTGAATCCCTTCAACAATTCAATGTCACACAAAAATATTAAATTAGTGTCGTTGCCGTAATTAGAACCCAGGACCGCTAGTTCAATAGATAGCCACACTGCGACAACCGCCTCGTCTATGATAGCTACTAGATGAAAGAAACACGTCGTAACCCTGCTTTTATCACGCGATACATAAGTGACAAAAGCATCCGTCACGTTTTGACGAAATAAAGGTTATGACAGATGCTTTGTCACTTATTTATGACATGATAAACGCAACCATCAAAGGCCTTCTGCTATCCATTTACATCTATACAAACATGATTTAGAGATGAGTGTTATTTTTCACTTTTCACTCATTTTCATTTATTATAACCAGAAAAACCAATGGGCGTTAATATACACGGTGGTCTCTATTTAGTGGACAACCTTCTAATAGTGCATTGTTTTATTACAGGCGAATACTCGCGATGAGCGAGCACACTTAGTGATACTCAGTCCCAATCAGTAGAAAACTATATACATTCCATTTATCTCAAAAATCGGTATGTATCTCAAAGGTGCATCTATAATGGTTCAGAAAATTAACTTTATTTTAGCTTTATTAAAATGTCCTAGATAGTCGATCTATATATGTATTTGGGGTTAGAAAGAGAAGAATTTGTTCATCAAAACGGGACACCGTGTATAATGACGCCCATCCGTCTCTCTCTGTTTGTGACCGACCATTGATGTCAGCTAGACATTTAAAACGAGACGGGAATAATATAGATTAAGATGCAAGTCTGTTATTTAAGGTAAGGTGGGGTAAGTTATCACCGGGAGAAGACTGCCAAAGTCCATTACCTAAAGAACTGTTAGTCTAAAGGCCCACATACATGGGAAGGCAAAACTGATCAGGCCGATGTGATTGAATCGCTTCAGTCCATCCGGCCGCCGTAAAGCGTGGTGGCCGTTTCATTCATACACGGTACGGATTTAAGTCCGATCAGATGGAACTGAAGGTAAACCTGGTCATGTATGGGGGCCTTAAAGGCTCAGTTTCATTGGTCGATAGGGCCCGCATGCGGGGTGCGGTACGTATATCTCCAGAACGCTTGCCATTATGAGTTTCACTGGTCGTTATACCGACTGCGGGGAGTCCCGCATGCCGTATGTCGACCGAGTTATCGACTTGTGAGTTTCACTGGTCGTTATACCGTCTGCGGGGAGGCCTCGCATGCCATATATCGACCGAGTTACTGATCAATGAAACTGAGCCATTACCCCATAAACTAATAGTTTATTGTCTTACCCCAGCTTGCTTATCTTATGTCTACTGCATATCGGAAATAAAAATAAGGGTAGGTGTACCAATATAATAAAAAGCACAACGTTCACCTTCAAATTGTATAATACCAGTAGTGTTTTAAATACCACCCATAATTTCAATAGTTGCATTACGCTAGTTTTATACTAAATATAAATAATGAATAAGTAAAACATGTACAAAAACTGCACTAGCGGTCTAATAGGATTTTATACATTGTAAACTATGCAGTATGTATTTTACAAATTATAAGCATTTTAAACATATGTAATAAATACCAATTGTTTTACAAAATTTACGGATACTTACGTAATATCATCTGACTACTATCATATTTTTATTATATTTTTTACACGGCAAGCATAAAGATTTTGACACATAAATTAGGAATAATGTTTACATTTCAAATAATGGTTTTACGCCTTTTATTTATAAATATCTACTGTAAGTGTGAGGTTATTTTTTTTGTTGTACACTACGATTTTTTTTTATATTTTAGGTGTGTTCTTCTCAGAGCTACGAGCTCTTTCGATCTAATTTTGAAATAAAGTGTCCCATATTTTTCACGTTCCATTCCGTTACTATTTCCATACAACCTACCACGTACAGCGGTAACGGAATGGAATAAACAAAAAGTATATGAAAATTTTAGAACACTTTTTCTCTCATAATTACATCACAAAAGCTTGTAATTCTGAGTAGAGAATACCTAAAATATCTAGAATCTAAAAAAGAGGAGTATAACAAAAATAATGGCCCAATAATGCTCCCTCACAGCGAGCACGAAACACTATACGAAAATCTCACTTGTTTTTTGTTACATCACAGGTGAACTAATACGGGGGAATGGTCGCGGTGAGGAAACGCCTTAATGCTTTCGCAGATCATTTAAGTAGCTGGGTTTGAAATTAATCGACGCTTAAAGTTCTGAAGGACCCAGACATGCCTATATATTCATCGTTGGAACTGTCTTTTGGTTTTTTGCTCATGTCAACCGTGGAGCTCATGACTTCTTCCATGTATTTCATGTGTTCCTCCGTGCTTAATTCCGTAAGGAAATCCTCTGAAAAAAAAAAAGATATTAAATGTTTTGTTAAAAAAGAAAAACGTTATAAGGTATACTTAAGTCAAAGTCAAAGTCAAAGTCAAAATATTCTTTAGTCAAGTAGGCCTAGCTACAAGCCCTTTAGAATCGTAAGACGGCCAAACACCAAAGGCGATCAAAAGGCTGGCAGCTTCCTCGCTCATCGTTTCGGTATCGCAAAACAGGGAGGTAATGCTGTCAGCATCTTTATAGAATAAGACTAAGAATGATTTATTGCAAAACTGTGTACATAGTTCGGTAAACAAAAAGATATTCGTTCCAACAGTTACCTGTTTCAGGCATGCAATACTTCCCAAGTAGCAAATGCGCTGCAGAACCCCCCTATAAAGCCTTTATTCAGCGTAAATTAGCAGTATAAGGGCTGTATCAGTCCTTCTGTAGTGTTTTCTACTTGGGTTAGTTATAATTTAATACAGTTATCTATTATTTAACATTTACAATCAAATAATTATTTTTAGCTATACAAATTTGCCAATTTTTAAGACTCCTTTTAAATCTGTTCCCTTCCAGAGCTTTTATGTCAGTCAGGAGGGTGATTGAACACTCTTTGGTACGAGAGCAAGGGGCTCATTTTTGGATCTTAATCGGAATCCCTTACATTTTTAAACCTATTTTTGCATTCCCTAACGTTTTATGTCATAATGATCACTTGTCCTAACACTCGTATGCCCTAATTTTGGTTTCCCTAATATCTTATTTCCTAATGTCACTTGCCATATTGATAATATATCCTAATGTCATTTGTCCGAACACTCATATGCCCTAATTTTGGTTTTAATCACTCGGCTCGAATACTGTTGTAGTCGCAGTTCTAACCTAACCCATTAAACTACTTTACTGGCAGCAGTTCGGTGGTTGCAAAAGGGGCGGGGACTTTAAAAAACGATAATTGATTTTAGGGATTGCGAGGAATATGGCTAAAAATACATATAAGGGATATTGATAGTTTGGGATATTCGTGTTTCGGACGAATGAGTTTAAGGACAACCATTACGTTATCGAAAATGATTGTTATGGCAATTGATCGTTAGGGCTAGTGTCCATTAGGACAAAACAGTTCGGGCAATTGATTTTAGGACAAACGATGTTAAGGATCTCGGAGACCCCTCATTTTCAGATATAAGTAGTTTAGTTTTAAAATACAAATAGAAGGTGACCCCCAACTTCGTACGCGTAATTTTTTATACACCGTACTCGGGTAGAAATTATCCTATAGCCATCTTTGGATGTCCAACTAGTCCTGCACCAAAAATGGTAAAATATTGTCCGACGTGATGCGAGGACAAAGGAAAAAAATGATGCCCAACTGATGGCGCCAGACTGGCATGGCGCCGCGCTCCCATACAAAACAAATGACGATCCTGCATCACGCTATTGAGATTTTTCCTGAAATCATGACCCCTCTCCATAGAAAACTGATTATTTATACGAATCTAGAATTTTATTACTATATTATAGATATATACAGAGCGTGTATTGTTGATATAACCAAAAACTGTAACCAAACGTCGATTCTAGCGCTGTTAACAGGTATTTAAACAAATTGTTAAGTAATTCACTATCATAGCGTAAATATTTTTAATTTTTAATTCGAGCAGTAATGTATTGCGTAGTGCTCTCCCAACTGAGCTATTAGATCGCTACATATAGGTACCGTTGAATGTATGTAAGTTTGTGTCATCAAGCAAAAATCGCTTTGTCGCTTACCAAAAATTTGGCTGTATTGTAACCCGTTAAAATACATTTTGTAACTGTATTGTTTTAAACCGAATCTGGTCACCACACGCATACCCTAGCGTGGGACCGCTGGACAATTTGATTGTAATAATTATGTTTTTTAGGTTCTTCTTTTTAAATAAACAATTTTTTTTTATGTCCCCATGCCAAGCGACAAACCTGACCCCTTTTAGTTGAGAACGTCACATTTAACTTTAGTCCCAAATTAAGCTCAATATGGCATGTGTTATGGGTACTAGACGACGATATACATACTTATATAGATAAATATGTATATATATATACATACTTAAATACATAGAAGAACCATGACCCAAGCACAAATATTTGACCTGGCAGGGATTCTAACCCGAGACCGCCGGCTCAGTAGGCAAGTGCTTAAAAACTGCGCCAACCGCGTCGTCGACTTTATGTTTTATGTTTTTTAAGCTCTACTACTTTTACCTCCTCTGTACATGTTCATTGTACAAAATTTTCAAATAGTGTTAATTTTAAACTAATTTCATTAATTTATTATGTATTTAAATCGATATCTGTATATTCCCTTCTTTCGATCAAAATATTTGAAATTTTCACCAAAAATACTGACTTGCACACTAATTATGCACACTAAATAATGCGAATTAAATATACTATTTAAAGGTATTTTCAAAACTGTTTTACTGGATATAAAAAAAAACTAACCTAACCTAACCCGACCGTGTCGGATCTTAGTGTGAAGTGCGAGGATAATTAGTGTGCAAGTCAGTATTTTTGGTGAAACTTTCAAGTATATCCAATGTACGAACCATATTTTTGGTGTGAATTCGGTTAAAAAGGTCATCTCGTTTTGTATGATGTTAAAGTTTTTTTTGTAGGATATGTTCAGTTTAGTCAATTTTTTTTTTTGCACAGCATTAGTTTTTCTGGTATGCCTTCAGTTAATTAGTGGAGTTACGGTTACCTAGTGTGCTGAAAAATTATACAGATGTGTATTTAATAATATCCCACTTATTATCACAGAACCCAAAGCTATTATTTTTATTTGGTTATAAGCACTAGTTTTGAGAATATTAAGAAAGAAGGTGAAATCAGCGTACCTAGTCTATGAATCGACACTGAAATGACATCACGTTGTGTAAAAATTACAGTCGCAAACTACAAAAAGAACAGTGGTACAATTTCCATACTAAATGCGTCTTATAGCCCTAACAGACGATCGAACGGTCCGGCGTACCGATAGGGACGCAGCTATCTGTTAGAAAGAGATAATAATATATATCTCTTATTCTATTAGTCCGACTGTAAGTTTTTTTGCGCTGTGACCAAATACTTGTCGCCTGCACTCTTTTAGAATGAGGAACTTTTCAAATTGTTTTTTTAATCATAAATTGGAATATTTTCGAAAATGTATGTATGTAGTTTTTTTTTTAATCCTTTGATTATTTCGGAAAAGGCCTTGTAAAAAAAAACAATGTTTTCAATTGCATAAGTACTAAAATTATCAGCTACTTTTAAGCTGACTATACGTTCCTACGCTACGTTTAGGTATGAATTCACCATTACAAAGCAAACAAAAATCTAAATGAATTTAACAACATGTAATTTAAAATGGTATTCGGTAGTTATTAATTTATTAAGATCTGTCATACAGGTTTATACTTAGTTCAGACTCCAGTCTCTCAGAATTGCACAATACGATACGGAATTAACGTTTATTATGGGTCAAAAATAAAACATAAAAATAACAAATTTATGGGATTAAAACTAAAATCAAACTAAGATTAAAATATATTTATAAAACTGATATGTATGGCTATGGAAAGCCTTTGCGCGAGACAACTGCCCGCGCATGCGTCCCCTGCGCCTGCCTCCCTCGGGCGTTTACTGAGGTCCCTGTGGAGTCCACGTGCACCCTGGCTCCACGGACCAAGTGTCTCGACGCCAAGAGCGATGAATTCGTATTGGGCGCCGAGACAGCTGTATTTGCTTATTTTGATCCACTCCCGCGCGTCCGCCGCCGCGCCCGCCCGCCTACTCGTGGCCGAGAGGTAGGTATAAAATAAGGAAAACCCTAGAACGTTTCTAAATAAGAACGTCATTGTTCTTGCCAAAAACACGGAAATTGGTTTTTGTGTTGTTTGCAATGCCATTGAATGTAAATTTTACTGCATATAAAAATATGATAATTCGCGAAGGTAAACCTTTAAACTTTTTTGAATTCATCATACCTACATAGTTGGCAAAAAGCAATATACCTAAACAATATGAAAATAACACAACCTGTTGTATTTATTTACTTTATATTTATTGCACAAAAGAACTCGTAGAAAAGGCGGGCTTAATGCTATTGGGCATTGTCTACCAGTCAACCGTTATTATTAATTCAGGTCTCGAAATATGGCATTCGAATCTTGCCGACCTTGACCCACTCAGTACTTTCTATTAAATATAGCGCCACAGGGGGTTTTACAACCCACGCCATATATCGGATCTTTAGTGGTACTTACTAATTTATTTTACTGGCAACAGCAAATTTTTGGTGACTTTGAAAGTCGGTGAATGTCACTGATGTACACAAAGAGGAAACAGGACTAAATATTTCGCAAATGTCAAGTATTTTTTGCATAATAAAGCCAAAACTATCCACAGTGATGAAAAACAAGTTTTTTTTTCAAAATGATTCAGTATTTATTACGCAAGAACGAAGGATTGAGAAGCATTCCGGCTAACAATGTTTTGAATTTGGTTAATGACAAATCCTTGACCAATAGCTATTGACGTTTAATAAAGCAAATATATGACGTATACACATTATTGCCATATGAAAGCTGTTTGTAGCGCCACTATGCCTGGGTCGGACCGACGCTTGCTAGGCTATACTATACAACGCCAAATTAATGTACCTACTCATAAAATATAAACAACCCACTGGTTGCGAGACGCAATCTTCTGTATTTTACTTAAGAGGCCTTATTACTTTTAAAATGCTGATTGTTTTAGACATTTTTCTCTATGATCAAACATGTTTCTTAACATATTATTGATGTTACTACCTACAACAGGGGTGTTGAGATTTATTGGTATATATTTGAAACCTACAGTTTGAATTTGTCATTGATAAATTTTGTTTCAAAAACTACTCGAAATTGACAAAATTCACGCAGAAAATTTGTTTTTTTGCAGCTTATTTTCGACTGCAAGCAAAGAAAGCATGAAATAGCTGTGCTACCACCTATAACTCGGGGAAAAATTATCAATATCATATATGTCATTATATGAGAATAATCATAAGGAATAAGGCCCTTTAAGAAAGAAAGAAGGAGCCATTGAATTCTTCAACAGAACCCAAGTAACCGACATCGCTAGGAAATCCGCTACTCTACAATGGAGATGGGCGGGGCATGTATGTAGGCGAGAAGACGGACGCTGGTCTCAAAAGATACTGGAGTGGCAACCACGAATGGGAAAAGAAGCGTGGGCAGACCCCCCTCTAGATGGAGAGGCGACATAGTTGGGGTCGCAGGAAAAAAAGGGGATGCACGCGGCCCGGAATCGCAGTGAATGGAAAATGCACGATTAGGCCCTAGTCCAGCAGTGGATAGAGATGATGATGATTGAATTTTCCAACAAAAAAAGGGTTTTAAAATTCAATGGCTCTCGTCCAGTAGATTGGCAGAGTGGCGTTACGATGCCACCAGGTGGCGCTACGACTGCCCGTACACCAGTGACGAGGTTGCCGCGGCGGTGTACGGGCAGCCGTCCCTGATGAAGAGCTCCATACGAGTTCGAAACATGTCGGGCCGTTCCTGACGATTTCAGTGTAAACCGCTTAATACAATAATTAAATATGTCTCACAAAAGTTTAAATAAAATTATCCATACTTCAATCGGGCATATGATGCTTGCGTTTATGACGTGATAAATAAATGATAAAGCTCTGTTACTCACGCTCGCATTTTGTCAAAACGTGACGGATGCTTTGTCACTTATTTATCGCGTGATAAAAGCAACCATAATAGGCCCGCAGGTTATTCAAACTATATTCTGGCTAATGATATATAACGGCTGGTCACATTTTGTGTAGAAGAAATTATAGTTTTGATACTAGAAAATATTTTTGATTTTCTATGCACACGTGTGCATAGATTTCACTCATAGTCAACTCACAAAATTTCTATCACTATGTACAGTACAGTTAACGACAATCACATATGTTTACAACTTTACACTTTCTAACCATATACAAGGCGAAAAATTAAATGTAGTGTAATTAAGACCTAGCTCGATAATACCATATTAATCCATGACCAAAAACATCACATAAGTAGGTACTATGTCAAATCTCAACTCGATCGAAATGTTAGAACTAGTACATAAAGTAACAAAATTATTTATAGCGTACCCACCTACTAAATTGTTTAAATCATAGACAATTAGTGATACCACAGGGAAATATCCGTCAACATTATTACAAATACGGTCGTGCCGCAGTGCACAGTACGAATTGCTCAATTCGCGAATCGTGCAGTTTTAATCGCTGCCCGCATTGTCACTATGGCCTCCTCGCGAGAGTCGCAGGTCATAGTTAACGAATTATTAGCATTTATACAAAATGCCGTCAACACCATGGACGCGACAGCATCGCGCTGATCTGCAAGTCGAGTTTCCAGGAGGAGGACATTTGCAGTGGCAAGGCGCTGCTCTACGAGACGCTCGGCAAGACCGCTGAGATGCCACCCCGCCGAAGGGATGGAGGCGTGAAGAGTCTCAAAGGACAGCATCTCGCTATTCCAGGCGACCCGTAGGAGCGACGTGCCTTCGTTCGTGGCGAAGCAGCTGCACCGGCTGCCCCCCGTTACGTTCGACCACGTCGATGTCACCAGGCTGCTGAAGGATATTATGTTCCTGAAGAAAAGCCTGACCGAAGTCCAGACTAAGTTAGAGGTATCCAATAATACCATAACTGATCTGCGTTCTGAGGTAGTATTACTACGTAACGCTATTTCAGAATGTAGGTCACACGACGCCTCGAACACAGTCGCACGTCACGGCGCGCGGAATGCATCCGTCAGCGACATCGCTGCTGCTGATGTAGCGAATTTCGACGCACCGCCGGCTGCCGACCCGGCGCCGCTCACCCCGCGGCCCGCCGATCACCCGCCTGCTATAGAAGTGAAGGCGGGTACGTCACGTGTAAGCACTGTGACCCCTCAACGTGCTTATGCTGAGATCGCCGCAAAAAGTCCCGCTGTTTCAAGATCTAAGCAGCGGTCATCAAAAGGGGTGCAGAACCGGTGTGAAACCGTTCACAAGGATCTGCCTAAACCAGCTCCTCGGGAGTCAAAATGTGACAAGGATGGCTTCATCAAGGTGGAAAGGAGGAAGAAGCCGGCTTGCCGAAATCAGTGCGGTACCGCACCGACTGGGCCCAAACACCTGCTGCGTCCCGCCCTGCCGACGACGCAATTGTATGTGTCCCGTCTACATTACTCTACGAAGGCCGAGGAGATCGTAGAGTATGTACGTGTGAAGACCGGAATTATCCTGAGGGTCGTGAAGTTGGAGTCTCGCCACAAAGTGAATTTTAATTCTTATGTGTTGGGGGTTCCGACTGACCAGCTAGCGACCTTCATGAAGGAAGAATTCTGGCCGAAAGGTGTTTTATTCCGACGTTTCCGCGGTCGGCTACCCAACAACACGGACTTACGAAAGACATCGTGACCTAGTTGTTTAGTATTTTAATATTTAATATGTATGTTAGATTGTAAGGTATTTATCTATGGGCCTTTGATGCCTGAAATAAACGAATTATTATCCATAATCATTTAATCAAGATGATTCCATAATCATCTTGAAATTGTCTACAGTAACGTTTCTTTTTTTAAGTAGCGTTTTGGGCAAAGTTCCATGTGGAGGCAAAGTTGGCGTATTTCAAGGTATATTATTTGGCTAGCCAGACTTCTATCAATACTTAAAAAAATTAACGTTAAAAAAATTCTATGGTCTTGGAAAACGACACGAGAAGTAACGGTGATCTCGTGTCCGGCGGCCAGACTTTGGCCATGGGCCCGACCTCAACCGTGGCTTGCCAGTCCGGTCTTGCAGTAATTATGCAATACGTCATGGATATTTTTTTGGCATTGAATCTTAAGTTCATTTTATAGTTATTGCTAATTTTAATGGAGGCAAAACAACTTCATAATGTAGGGGGGTGTTGGTGGATACAGCCAATATGAAGAAAATAATATTACCTAGAATATCTCCACAAAAATAAATTAATTCGGTATTTTTTTGTATTTATATGAAAGTTCTGAGACGTTTTAGAGAAAAAACTTTGTAAAAAAATAAGCAATTTGGAAAATATAACTAGTTTGTTCATTCCTCAATATAACCTAATGGCCTATTTGTACGTATTCGTATTTTTAAAAGAAGGTTGTTATAAGTTTAACATGTGTATCTGCGTATTCGCGTGTCTATGTGTCTGTTTGTGGTATCATAGGTCCTAAACGGATGGACCCATTTGCGTGCGGTTTTTTAAATCGAATGTTTTGTCCGTCAGGATGGTTCTTGGCTATGTGTGGTGGAAATAGGACCAGAAGTTTCTAAGATATTCAGCTTTGATTGTAAGTGACAAGATTTCAGCCGATTTTAAAGCTAAGTTTTAGTAGAATTTCCGTTGTCACTCATTGAATGAGGGTTTTTAGTGTCGGGGGTATTTTAATTTTTTTATTTAGGTTATTGTCATTTTTAGATTTATTTATAGTAAGTTTCGATAGATACGTTTTCCTTCACGGTTGTGTGTCATGATCACGAGCAGCCTGACATATTCAGAACTCGTATTTGTATAGAGTTCTTCCTCAGGGACTGTTGTGTATTCAGCTGCTGAATGAGCTCTCCATTACAAAGCTGGATCTACGAACTGCTTCTGATGATGAGCTTCGAACGTGTTCGAAACATGTCAGATCATTCCTATCACATATCACCGTAAGTGAATCCGTCGTTCTCAAAATCATGAATGTGTTATTCTTTCAAATTCATTAAAAACTCACCCATCATTTCCATTAAATTGCCAGCATCACCTCCATATTCAGCTGGTAGGATCTTCTTCGGTAAAAACTCATGAAGGGTCTCCACATTTCTGTGCACATGGATGCGGTTGCTCAGTTTCTTGCTCAGCACTTGCTTCAACAGCGATATGAAGGCGTCTGATACCTTTGAGGTCGTCATTATGTGAATTCCTTGGATACGCATGCCGTAGCCTTCCTAAAATTGTATTGTTAACATTAGAAACTATGCATTCTAAGGCAAAGGTCCGAAAAGTGCCGACAAATCTGAGCATTCACTTGTAACAAAACCATTATAATTGTCTATTCTTTATTTAAGAAAATATGTACAAATAAAATCGTATCGTTATAAAGTTATGTTTCTAAACTTTAGTTAAGTAATGTTTACCATATACAGAGACATCATTTGTTGAAGTCGAGTAGGGCTAAGAATAGCGATCAAATCTAATAAATTTACATCCTGGTAGTCCAGCAAAATTATAAATCCATTGGGGTAGTCGTATATTTTGGTGAATTCAGCAATCTGAAATACGAAATATAGTAATTTTCAAGACATAGTTTACTTAAGACAAAATTTTTGTAAAGGAAGTGTCGGACAAGCTCATCGGCGCCTCTGGCGACCCACGAGCGGGGTCTTACTTTGCGCAGCGGCTGGGGTTGGCGATTCAAAGAGGAAACGCGGCTAGCGTTTTGGGAACAATGCCCCGGGCGGCTCCTCTAGTTGAGGGTATCCAATTTTTGTAAGTGTTATGTTATCGTTTTTTTTTTATATATATATTGTATATAGACAAAATTAGAAAAAATCTATGTTAAATACATGGCATGGAAGGTAACATTCGAATATGGCACAAATACATACTCAATAAAAATGGGTGAATTTTATTTCTTACATAATGATTATGATAATATGATGAGAACTAACTCAATAGATAAATCAGATTAAATGGAAATAAGAGATTGTAAGAGAGAAAGAGCAAGTAAGCAAAACCACTGAATAACGAAAAAAAAATGGACTCGTTGATCTTGTCCTTAGAGTACCTAAGAAAAATTGCAAGTACAAAGACATTCAACATGTTTAAGTGAACGTAACTTTAGGTTAGACATAAGAAATGATAAATAAAGAGCAGAACCACTTACAATAATAGAATATTGGATGTATTTTGTGATGATCTCCGGTTCCAGTGGTACGTTGCTGTTTATTTTAAATAGGTTTATTCTGGCATAATCCTCCGTCACGTCAGGAAGCAATAGACTTGTACTGGAAAAATATTTTTATATTTTAGAGAAAGTATGTATATAATCTGTTTTTTTCGACAAATGAAACTTCGGAGTTATGTAGCTATGAGATTTTGCTAATTAATTAAGTACAAGTTAATTTCAATATCAACTTACAATGTTTTGAAATCAGTTCTGAAGCTTTGAATGTCAGTTGAAGTGAAGAAATGTGGCCAAATTGTCCTGAAGGTGCAGACCTTGTCAAAACCAGATTTGGCTCGCTCAACAGATCCTTTTCTGGTTATTAAAAGTCTTTCCAAATATCCGTCAGCTGAAATAAAATAAGCATAATGGTCACTCCAACAAGGTGCGAATCGCAGAAGACTGTTTGTGTTAACCGGGCACTAATTCGAGTGAACTTTAAGATATCGCCAAATAGGTGATGTACGAGTTATAACAGGGGGGGTATTCGACCAATTTTAGAGATATAATGGAGATCTCTCCTTTTCATCGCCATCCGTCACTTTTGACGTGTGCCTACTTGACAAGTGGCGATATCCCTAGAACATCGCAACTTCGTCAATTCGGACGAGCAAAATTTTCGCTTTCTTTGTATGTGACGGCATAAATAACAGGCGCATACTTTAAATTGACCGCGTAGTACGTGAAATTAGTCCGTTACGTTTCGTTCAAAACAGAAATTTATATACATGAATAACATTTTTGACAATCATTATCGCCTTCGTATTTCCAAAATTGAGATGAGATATGTCACTTTTAAGCTCATCGCATTTAAATGACAGTTCAATGGCGATATAACTGTGGGCCCAGGGGCCCAATTCGAGAATGCCGTTGGAGATATCGCCAAACGTCAAATCTCCATTAGATAACAGTTATATCGCCATTGAACTGTTATTTAAATGCGATGAGCTTAAAAGTGACATATCTCATCTCAATTTTGGAAATACGAAGGCGATAATGATTGTCAAAAATGTTATTCATGTATATAAATTTCTGTTTTGAACGAAACGTAACGGACTAATTTCACGTACTACGCGGTCAATTTAAAGTATGCGCCTGTTATTTATGCCGTCACATACAAAGAAAGCGAAAATTTTGCTCGTCCGAATTGACGAAGTTGCGATGTTCTAGGGATATCGCCACTTGTCAAGTAGGCACACGTCAAAAGTGACGGATGGCGATGAAAAGGAGAGATCTCCATTATATCTCTAAAATTGGTCGAATACCCCCCCTGGTCTGTCATTAAAATGAGATGTTTATGATTTGAGCTGTGTAAAGTGACTTCACACGTAACTGGGCAATTTTTTTGTTGTACAACACTTTTTTAGATTTTGGATATTTTAAGTATTTTCTACTCAGAATCACAAGCTCTATCGATCTACTTAATTAGGAGAAAAAAGTGTCCCAACGTTTTCGTTCCATTTCGTTACCATTCCTACACAGGAGTAAAACAATGGCTTTGTTGTGTCATGTTTACAAGACAAGCTCTCAAGTGGAATTCGGACAGGTTAAACATTTCCAGCTTTTCTGTTTATGCAACTATCGATGGGCATCATGTTATTTAAGAGTTTCACTG
This sequence comes from Apotomis turbidana, assembly GCA_905147355.2. Taxonomy (NCBI): domain Eukaryota; kingdom Metazoa; phylum Arthropoda; class Insecta; order Lepidoptera; family Tortricidae; genus Apotomis; species Apotomis turbidana. Next base: position 11,503,817 of record LR990299.1, on the reverse strand, counting down.
TTGTTGGTGCAGTTCTCTCCAGTCCGTTCTACTTAAGGCCAGTTCTTTCACTTCTCGATACGACGCGACGTCTACCTTTTCCTTATTACGGGGCATAATAATCGATCTAGCCTTGACCTTCTATTTAATACTGTTATGAACACAATCACAAATTTTTATGACAACAAATTTCCCTTTAAAACAAAAATCTGATAAAAATAATGTCAGCAAATCAGTTGCAATAAGTAAAACGAGCGCTGGACAATAATCCGTGAGATATTCAATTATCTACCGATATAGTGTTAGATCTTTAAGGTACTAAAATTTTATAAGAGAGCGCAGTTCTTTTTAGCTTCAACTGCTGATTTTGAGTCCCGAACAAGCGAAGGATTCTATGATTGCATCACGGGCAGAGCGAGTGATTGTAAGTTAGGATCCTGAGAGTAGCAAGCAAGGAATTCAACAGCAAGAGATGCAAAAAACACACACAACTTTTCACTACAACAGCGAGAGTATATTAGATTTTTTGTACTTGTTATTTTAACCATTCCAGTGTATATTTATTTTATCGCCGTAGGAAATTACTTATTTCAGACATTTCGAACCAAACTTCACTAGTATTAGGGTAGGTAACGGATGAATACTATACGGTAGCAACGAAAAATATATTAAACAAATACGAACATTTTAATTTTAAGATTAATAGAAGCCAAGGATATGATCCAAATAAAAATGGCCAAGTGTAATAGACAGAATATAAATAAATAAATAAATAAATAAATAATAAGGGACAATCATACACAAATCGACCTAGTCCCAAACTAAGCAAAGCTTGTACTTATAAAAATATGTATTTTAATTTTAGTTTACTTCCAATTGTAACTTCTAAATTGTATTGATTGGTAAAGAAAAGTGAAATTTATAAAGACGCAACGACATTGTTTAGCGATAAGTCCGCCTATTGTCTTCCATTGTTTAATTTAAGATTTCTCGTATAATATTTGTCTGGTTGGTGTGCAATAAAGTATTGTTATGTTGTATTGTACAACTATTTTTCGATGAAAAATTTATGTTTCATTTACACAAAAGTTTAATAGCAGCCGGTTTTTATATATTTTCCTCTCAAACAGCGATTGATTTTGCGATTGTAAGTGTAGCATTTTTCATATTAGTAAATACATATATGAGATTGAAAAACATATATGAGATTGAGTTTTTAACGCTGTGGTAGCGTTACTGTATATTGTTAATATACATAAATCTTACACATAAATCAGTGTAAATAAATCCATCTGGACCTGCCTCCATTATTGTATTTACAAAACGTAAGCAAGTATGAATAAGTTTCTGTTAAATAATTTATTTTTGAGACAAGCTTTTACAAAACTATACTTTTCCTTGAACTGCTATTACAAAGTTCCTAGGCCCACCTTCCGACTCCATCATCAGACTAGCCCCATATTATTGTATTGTCATCAAAGTTAAGTACACATGCAACGTTTCAGTTCAATCGGTTCACTTTTTCTCCGATTCTGGTAAACAAAACAGATTAGAGACTTGCACTTTCTATTAATGTAATTATGAGAAAGGTACTTACAGAAATCCTTTTTATTGAAATGTTCCTGTTTTTGCATCCAATCCCTCAGTAGTTGTATAGCTTCCTTCAGCCTTTCAGGCTTCTCCAAATTGTACAGTTTCCTTACATTATACAACTGGTCTGCCCTAAATTTTAAGAAACCGTTAGTAGGCAATTCGTCAATAATTTGAATACTCATTGTGTAAAATCAAACTATTCCGGGCCCTACGTTCCGACTTGTGCCAACAATCCTCAAACGATGAATGACTGAATCGTAACAGTCTTGAAATATTAAATACGTGGCGGTCGATATTTTTTCAATGATTTCACATCGAGGGTTCTGTAGGATGAGTAGTTGGTGAAATATAAATTTAAATTGGGTCTGTAATGTTTCATATAATGTCAGATAAACTAACATACACTTAATATACAATCGATTGATATAAAGTTGTTTCATATTATGTAACGTTTCATATAATGGTATTTTCCTATATTTTGCTTAATTATCGATTGATATAATAGGCTAAATGACTTAATTGTTAATATGCATAATTATACTTTCGTATAACATATTTATCACATAAATTTGTTTAATATACATACTATTTAGAATAATAGCGTTTTCATATAAATACTGCCTTAAGGTGAAATAGGTAATGTTAGGAATCGTAAGCCAAGTCGGACCTGCGCTGCTCGCTCGCTTCGCTCGCTCGTTAGGGTCGCAGTTCAACCTAACACTCCTCCTCGCTTCGCTCGTCGTCGTACCTAACCTAAGCCAAGTTGGACCTGCCTTATGGTGTAACAGGTAATGTTAGGAATCATAAGCCAAGTCGTACCTGCGCGGCTCGCTCGCTTCGCTCGCTCGTTAGGGTCGCAGTTGAACCTAACACTCCTCCTCGCTTCGCTCGTCGTCGTACCTAACCTAAGCCAAGTCGGACCTGCCTTAAGGTGATATAGGGGTTGACAGCCTAATATATCTAGTCGGAACCACCTTTTTTGGTTATAGTAAAATCAACTTATATCTTCTGTAGTTTATAGCATTGAAGAATTATATCAAGTAAGTCATTATGATAAATACGTTTTATACCAAGTAATAAATATAGTAAATGTACATTATAATAAAAGTAATTATACCTATAAACCATTATATCAATTGTTACATTAGATCATTTGAAAATTATCTTAAACAATTACATTATACAAAGCAATGGTATATCAAACCAAAATAGATTAAGTGAAGTTATATGAAACGTCGGGCACCCAGTTAAATTACATACGTAATTTATCATCAAGTAAGTAAGAATGGTAAAATATATGCATCCTGAATTTCATAATGTGACTTCGTGAGATTTTGAAATACGTATATGTTTAGGTACTACGCGTTTTAACTTGGGCAACTTTAATGGTTGCGTTTATCACGTGATCAGTAAGTGACAAACCATCCGTCACTCACACTGGAATTTAAATAAAACTTGACGGATGCTTTGTCACTTATTTATCGCCCGATAAAAGTAAACATCATAAGCCCGCTGGTCTAATCTCTCAACCGGATCTTATGAAATTTTATGAACAGGTTCAATAATTATACGGCTTTTTGGCGATTCAGTTTTTGGAAATTTGACAATGCACATTAAAAACAGAATCGATAAAAAAAATTGTAGGTAAACATTACTTAAGTAATAAATGGTTTACGTTTATTTGACGGAACCCTAAATATGGTTGTGACGGCCGTACCTCTGACCAGTTTTTCACCTACGTTAGATGCTACGAATCTGCATGACGCAAAATCGTCAATGTTACCGCTGACGTAGGTACCAGGATCAAAGGCAGGTTTCCAAAAAGGTTATTGCTTACTACAAATACATTGACGTCATAACGCCATTTTGTATTTTTAGGGTGCCGTACCTCCGAATAAAAAAAACGGAACCCTCATAGGATCAAGCGGTTGTCTGCCTGTCTGTATGCTCGTCTGTCACAGTGTAAAAACTTCAACTAGATGAAGCAAATGGAACAAGGATCAGTCACCTTACCGGACTCAATAGCAGAATTCAATATTTGATATAGTAATTTGATTATATGTTTTGGCCTTGATTAACACTTTCGCAACCAGATATAAAATTTAACCCTACCCCAGAAACCGAGAGCCCGCTAGGTGGGTAGCTTTTTAAGCAAAAATACGTGACCGGCATCTGAGCAAAGATTACGAGTGCCTACCAGGCGGGTTCCTGGTAGCGAAAGTGTTAATAATATATTGTGATCATGTCTAGTGGATTTTATATATTACCTGTTGTGTGTTGTAATAACCAGATTCTCTGCGGTAAGGATACAAATTAGACGACATTAGGAGTTAACTATTCGCAGAAGCAATAATGAAGGTTAATGATGCTATATATACTTCTTGGACAGGAATATGGATAGTGTATGGCTGTTTAGTGCTCAATAGAATACATATATATATATAACTAAAGGGGTTGTTTGTTCAGGAATGAACAGCAACCTCCCCGCTGTTCGGTAGTCGGATTCGACCAACAAATAAAATAAAATCCGTCCTTGACAGGATAAAGGGAAGACACATATTTGGAACGCTATAATAAACAGCTAATTCCATTATAAGTTATTGATAGAGATTTCTCACCACCAAGTTATGTCAAAAATGGTTAATAAACCAAAATAAATATATTCTGCTATGATGGTCGGTTATTAATACAATATAAAATATTGTCAGTGTCTGTTTCAGCTATTATTAGGTAAATAGACAGATCATTCATCTCATAATAAATAATAAGACAATCAACTGATAAATGACACTAAGGTGATACCAGACCATAGCAATGGATTAACACAACCTGGTAGGGTGAGTTTAATAAATTGATAAAAAAAAATGAAAGCAGCCGTTTATTTTATAATAAAAATATTAAACTGTGTCAGGAGAGTCAGAGGGAAGGGTAGGATATTTTACCTTGAAACCATACCCATACCAAAACTCTTTCCAACAGCACTCTTCTAATTATTAGAGATCATATTCAACTTGGATCAAATATGGGTCTATTCGTCGCCCCAAATTAAGACTTATAGTCGATTGACAAAGGGACTCTGCAAAGTCGATAGTCGCCAACCATCTCCCTCGTCAGAGAAACCTCCAAGTCTTAATTAGACGGAATTAGACCCAACAGTGCAGAACCCGAGCCTACCTAAGATTAAAGCTTATAGCCAATCTCCGGAATTGCTCTATAGAGGACTCCTTTGACCAGCAATACGCTTCGATCCTGGTACTATGTATGGCACAAAGGTCTTTGCAAACCAGTCGCCATATCAGTCGACGGAACCCTAAATATGGTTGTGACGGCCGTACCTCTGACCAGTTTTTCACCTACGTTAGATGCTACGAATCTGCATGACGCAAAATCGTCAATGTTACCGCTGACGTAGGTACCAGGATCAAAGGCAGGTTTCCAAAAAGGTTATTGCTTACTACAAATACATTGACGTCATAACGCCATTTTGTATTTTTAGGGTGCCGTACCTCCGAATAAAAAAAACGGAACCCTCATAGGATCAAGCGGTTGTCTGCCTGTCTGTATGCTCGTCTGTCACAGTGTAAAAACTTCAACTAGATGAAGCAAATGGAACAAGGATCAGTCACCTTACCGGACTCAATAGCAGAATTCAATATTTGATATAGTAATTTGATTATATGTTTTGGCCTTGATTAACACTTTCGCAACCAGATATAAAATTTAACCCTACCCCAGAAACCGAGAGCCCGCTAGGTGGGTAGCTTTTTAAGCAAAAATACGTGACCGGCATCTGAGCAAAGATTACGAGTGCCTACCAGGCGGGTTCCTGGTAGCGAAAGTGTTAATAATATATTGTGATCATGTCTAGTGGATTTTATATATTACCTGTTGTGTGTTGTAATAACCAGATTCTCTGCGGTAAGGATACAAATTAGACGACATTAGGAGTTAACTATTCGCAGAAGCAATAATGAAGGTTAATGATGCTATATATACTTCTTGGACAGGAATATGGATAGTGTATGGCTGTTTAGTGCTCAATAGAATACATATATATATATAACTAAAGGGGTTGTTTGTTCAGGAATGAACAGCAACCTCCCCGCTGTTCGGTAGTCGGATTCGACCAACAAATAAAATAAAATCCGTCCTTGACAGGATAAAGGGAAGACACATATTTGGAACGCTATAATAAACAGCTAATTCCATTATAAGTTATTGATAGAGATTTCTCACCACCAAGTTATGTCAAAAATGGTTAATAAACCAAAATAAATATATTCTGCTATGATGGTCGGTTATTAATACAATATAAAATATTGTCAGTGTCTGTTTCAGCTATTATTAGGTAAATAGACAGATCATTCATCTCATAATAAATAATAAGACAATCAACTGATAAATGACACTAAGGTGATACCAGACCATAGCAATGGATTAACACAACCTGGTAGGGTGTGTTTAATAAATTGATAAAAAAAAATGAAAGCAGCCGTTTATTTTATAATAAAAATATTAAACTGTGTCAGGAGAGTCAGAGGGAAGGGTAGGATATTTTACCTTGAAACCATACCCATACCAAAACTCTTTCCAACAGCACTCTTCTAATTATTAGAGATCATATTCAACTTGGATCAAATATGGGTCTAGTCGTCGCCCCAAATTAAGACTTATAGTCGATTGACAAAGGGACTCTGCAAAGTCGATAGTCGCCAACCATCTCCCTCGTCAGAGAAACCTCCAAGTCTTAATTAGACGGAATTAGACCCAACAGTGCAGAACCCGAGCCTACCTAAGATTAAAGCTTATAGCCAATCTCCGGAATTGCTCTATAGAGGACTCCTTTGACCAGCAATACGCTTCGATCCTGGTACTATGTATGGCACAAAGGTCTTTGCAAACCAGTCGCCATATCAGCTGAGCCTCTAATGTCAATCTGGAACAGACAACCAAACGACTACCAAAGTAGCATATTTCACCAAGTCGAATCAATCTGTTCATTGACATTGCTTCGAAGGAGAGAGTTTACCACATATCTTATACCTTCAAGACAGACCTGCCTCAGTATCCCTTTTTAAACAGAGACAAATCTGTGTACCAATACCAATATTAAAATATGTGTGTTAGACGTGTAGTCAGTATAGTGTGTAGGAAATGTAATTAGTTACACAGCTGTTTCTGGGGATAATTTATTTATCCACAATTACATAAAATATACGTTTGGTACTTGTCTGAACTACAAGTTGGAACACAGTACGGATAAATCTCAGCCACTTATCATCAGAAGTACATAGGGCCTGTATCTTGACACTCGTCATGAGGGCTCTATTGAGCGGTAAAATGAGTCATGGAAATGCATCTAGTGTTAAAGGAGGCCTGGCCGGAATAAATATTCCTCTAAAGTTCCTAAATGTGGAAATAACCAATAGCGCTTACCTCTCTTGCAATAAGGATTATCGCAAGCAACCAATCCGACATAATAACACTTCACACCACACCTCGCATGACCATAACCACTAAATAATTAATGTTTTTATAACCGTATTTATTTTATCTAGGGAATACGAGCTCATCACAACAAGACACTATAAAGAAATCTCCCTCGTACGAAACCCAGAACAGCTCATTTACCCAAGCAGCTGACCTCACAAACACTGTTCAAGCCAATGTGTGGCCTAACAGCTGATTTCCGATACTTATCCGTCAGAGATTCCTCTTTACACCCCTCGATCAGACTGAACCCCTAGGCCTTCCGTACGTCGCCTTATATATCCATCGTTTTTCTAGAACTCCAACCTTTCCGACATTCTCGATAAAAATCAATCAAAATCTTCAAATAAGCGCCACTGCGTCGGATAGCGGAACTATTTTTGTGTACATGTGTTTTATGTTTCAATGAATTCCAAGTTCCTCATTGGTTGATATTATATACAACTCCCACAAATAAAAGATATCTATAGGCTTATAGGTAGATATACTTTAGTTCTGCTACTCGCCGTTGGTCGCTACTGTAGCCAATGATATTGGCGGCAAATTAAACCAAATTTATATTTATCTTTATTACTATAGATTAATTATTAATCCCAACATAGTTGTCTTTAAAATTCGGTACGTTTTAAAAGTTCCCAATCCCTGTAAGACAATTAGAACGTGACTTAAACGCAATTTCTCCCAAAACGTCACTGACATTTCTATTACAACCGACAAGACCACATCAACACATAGTTTTAGTTTTAAAACGTAAATAGTGTCTTACAACCAATTATCTAACGTAAATATCTATATAAGTTATGTATTCGAGCATACGCAAATCAAATGTATAAATAATAACCTCTCCTGGTTAAGTGCATCTACTTTTGCTAAGAGATTGTGAATAGGAAATAGTTTATACAACAGTGTACCCATAATTATAGACTAAGGCATTTCACTTAGTCTAAACCTTCCCAGTTACATCACACAAATAGTGGAAAACATTACCTATCAAAATCGTGCATGACGAGAGAGAAGCAGTGTCCCGGCCAATTTCATCACCCAAGGATATTGAAATGTAAGTACATTACTTCTTGTTCCTTTATAAATCCATCTCACATACCATCATCGTTCAATTTCTCATAGATTGAGGCCAGTTCTTATAATATATAACCGTTCCTGATAATAAAATATTAATCAAGAGATACTTCCCAACATAGCATTGTGACATTCCATGGTATATACTTATTTGCTTAGTATAACACCACTGATATACAACCATACATTCATGAATTCCTAACAATCAATAAAATTCTAATTATAATTTTCTAGTTGTAGCGACTACTCCAGTAACTTCAATTATACACGATGATTTTTAATCGGTGATCAGGTACCAACTTTTATAACTCAGTAAATGATGGCGGTCACGTTGAAGTCGAAATTACATGAAAACAAACTTTTATTTTTCTATGATATTTTTTATTTAAAATACCAATTTTGTCTTAAATTCCTTGTCACCCTACTAATCTGTATCTGTAAGCTTACAACCTTTTTAATAATTTAATGGCAATGACAATTTATGAGTAATAACTTGTCATTGTCATTGTCATTACCTATACAAAGGCGTAGGAAATTTCGTAAAATTTCCCGCCAAAGCGATGACACTTGACGTAGGTATCGTACTTTAATAAATGTATGTAGGATGACCGTGTATCTAGTGGTTGTTAGTTTTAATTATGTTTCAATTTTTAATTAAATAAACAGTGAGGTAATTGCATGAGACCTTGCCTATTAGGTTTAATTTTAGCTGGATATTAATATTTTTCTACTCCTGATCACCGATTAAAAATCATCGTGTATATATAAACATAAGTATATAAATATATAAGTGAACAACCTACAGTGAGACTGTAATATAGTTGCAACAACAAAAGATATAATTCAACTCGCTGACTACCGAAGTCATTGATGAGAACCTACTTAATTTTTATTCTAATCATTATTATTTCCTGTTTCAGTCCATACAATTCTCATCCGGAACAATCACACAAAGGCCGTCCCGCCCGTCAAAGCAACCATCAGTCCCAGGACCTCGGCGTGCAATCTACATACAGACTACTTCATAAAGCCTCCGAGAATCACTAACATAATGTTCTATAAATAACACAACTGAGCTTTCCAGCACAATTACCTACTAGCATCGAGACCAATACAACATGCGGCCTCTTAATTATATTAAAATAATTAATAAACTCAATTTTGTTTTATTCCTGTTCATCACAACGCCCTCTAGTGTGAAAGATTTAAACTTAATCCACGCTCCAGTAATCTATCAATACTTAATTCATCCATGAATCACGAGATGGCGTCCCAGAGAGCTATGTCAGAATGCCTCGACATCGTTTCCCAATAAACCGCGAGATGGCGCAACATATCACTAATATGTGGTCGTTCCCTTACAATAGCCAATCTACTGCACCGATCAAGTTGACATTTTGTACATATACGAGGTGCGGTCCAAAAGTTTCCGGACTAGCATAAAAAAGAAGTACATATTATTTGAAAACTTTTTTAGTTTTCGATATAGTCTCCCTCTATTTCAATGCTCTTTTGAGATCTCTTAATAAGCATTTCTAAGCCTTTCTAAGTTTTCCACAACGCTTCTGCTTGATCGGTTCTCTTAACTGCTCAATAAGGGTAGCGTAGTAGCTGCCATTTACCGCAGTATTCCTTTAGTGTAGTATTCCGTAAAAAATCCGAATACCGTAGCCATTACCTTTCTGGTGGATTGTGTTACCTTGGGCTTTCTAAGTCGCTTTTGACCGGGACGACGACGCCACTCATCGATTCCCTTTTGGAGAGAGGATCATACTTAGTACAAAACCATGGTTTCGTCCCGGGGGACGCTTCAATTGCTACGGGTAGCAATTGACTCCAAATAACTCTCTCCGTGTCGTCTATACGCGTGTAAAGCTTTTTTAAAGCACTCTTTTCGCACTCTTCGCTGCAAGCTCTAAGGAAGTTTGGGCACCCACCTGGCACTAACTTTATTCATGTGAAGATGTACATGAAGAGTCCTAAGAACCGAAGTTTTTTAAAGCCCTGTCTTGCCGCTTTTAGCCTTCAGTCATTGATCACTGCGAAATTTCTCTTTCACTCCACGCAGTCCGCGATGAGTGCCGCAGGTGCCACAGGCCCGCCGGAGTGAGGTTCGTCGTCAATGAACTCTCGCCCTAAACGAAACTACTTATTCCATTTTGTAATGGTTGACATAAACTGAGACGTATCCCGTACACAGCATCTAACCTTTTTTTTTATTGGTTGGGCTGACGCCTTCCTTCGGCAGGAACTTGGTGATCATGATCACCAAGTTCCTGCCGAAGGAAGGCGGACCGATACTCAGCGGACATAAATTGGGGTCACAGACCTACAAACGAGGTGCGGTCCAAAAGTTTCTGACTGGAGAAGTATCGAGATTAAAAAAATATAACATATAGGTATGTCAGCTTGTCTTTTATTCTGCTATTTCGTGTATAGTTTTGAGGTTGTTGTTGGTTCTGGTTTCGTTTTGACGGCGTTTGAAACAAACGGAAGTCTGAAAGTTATTGAAATGTTTTTTTAATAAATGTAAGAGGATCACTTTTGGAAGGTGATTAAGAAAAACTAAAATAAATATCGAAAATTGTAGCTTGTGATTTATGAAATGAAAAGGCTGAAATTTAGCAAATAATACTATGCCATAAATATCTTCTATCTTCTTTCTCTTTTATTAAGTATGGTTACCAGTTAGTGTAACTACTATAATATTGTTGTGGTGCGAAACCTTTGATTCGCGGGTCCCACTCGCACTTGCCCTTTTTTTATTAAAGAATCAAGCTTTTTGTAGTTGTTTGGTTCCTTTCTACACAGGTTTGAATCGTGCATTGCGACGGTATCGATACTGTATCGTGACCTTTTTGCGACTGCATCGCTCCTAAACTACTGCAATTATGCCGTATGCTCTAAATGCTTGTAAAAACTCAATGTTTACAGGAAACAAATCTGGGAGCCTATGAAGGTTGCGTTATCACATTGAAGTAATGGAAGGTGTACTGAAGAGGAGATAAGTGATAGGCGGACCTCGTCGGTAGTAATGACCATTTATTTTATACTAGCGACCCGCCCTGGCTTCGCACGGGTGCAATGCTGATAAATTATGCATGGATTATACATATAAACCTTCCTCTTGAATCACTCTATCTATTAAAAAACCGCATCAAAATCCGTTGCGTAGTTTTAAAGATTTAAGCATACTGTTAGGGGGATTCGGTCAGTGGTATATTAAAAGAGCAGAGGTACGTTGAATTACTTTATTGCCCGGAGGCCAAGGAAAGACTAACTACTACATTTTATTTCATTGATGGATGTCACGCGTCTTATTCTAAATATAAAACAACTTTACTTTTATGTCGGTAGCCAATTAGCACCAACTGTGAAGCACAACCTTCACATTTCCCGCCGTCTCGGGATAAACGAGGGACATTCGTCTTACTATATAAACGCTAGACAAAACTACTCCTGCCTAACATATTAGAGGTCCCTACCTATGCAGGAATACCCATACATTCATACCCAGATGGTCTCTTGCTAAGAGATAACCAGGGTCAGGACATGAACAGACACTAGCCTATGGCATGTTACGTAATCTGACATGTTGTCTGACATTGGCTTTGCCTTGACAAAAAACCTGCTAAAAAGGCAAGGCACCAACTTATCCCGAATGTTATTCGACTAATTAATAAAGCATAGACCATTCGATACATCAAGCTTCAACAATTTAATCGCCTAGTGTAAAACCGGCTAACCCGATTAAATCGTATCGAATGTTCCCACCTTAACTGCCTGGAGTATGACATATGACACACGTCGCATGCTCCAAACAATTGTACCACGATATGTCACTGCCCTTATATTAGATGCCTGACACATTGTCTATGACACTTGTCTCAAACATCCATACAGAACTAACAAATAGTGACAACCGTCTATCACTATCTTTATATTAGACTCCTGGAACATATTAGATATGTCCCAAAAATCCGTACCATTAAAAAAAAAAAATATCTGGATTAAATTTCCAATTTAATCCAGATACTTATACCAGATCTAAATAAAAAAACCATTACCATATAATTGATTTTACGACCATAGACCATAGCAGTACACGTCATATTGACATGTCAAAATGCTATGTCACTGTCGAAAAATTAATTATTAATAAGACACGAAACGAAAGTTAATTTTATTAAGACCCTACCTAACTCCTAGTTAAAAATTATTAAATTAATACAGACGCAACAACAAATAAAAATAAAAATAACAATCTTCAGTCTGCAGTTGGCCCGATGTAGGTTACATGAAGTCCTTGGCACCACGGCCAAGACCTCATGTTCCTGCCGCCCCTGGAGGATGAATGCGCGAGGCATTCAGTCACACCAGCAGCTGAAATCCCGAGGAACTGGGACAGCTATGGCCCTTGCAGTGTTGGATTACATGAAAAAGAAAAACATATTAGTATACACAAATTAAAATGCTGGAAATAAAGTGTTATAATTAATTATTGGAACTCTGTGAAAGTAATAAGTTAAAATCATCTCAAGTAAAGGTATTGAAAGTGCAATCAATTCAAAGTGCAATAAATTTATAGTGCAATAAATGTATAGTGCCAGTAATAAAAAATTATGCTTCCTATAGTAATATCCTAGAAATGGAGCTGAAATATAGTAGAAAGAAATAAAGAAATTAAATTATATTTACAACGGTGATAATTATAAATGCAACAAACACAATTGCATCCAAGTACATTGCATTGCATTGCATCCACATGTACAGTCAACCTGAATTAAAAATTTCTGAAAAATAATAGTTTTATTATTTACACCCTAGAAGTATAGAATTGTTTATATTAATTAGAATTAACGATTAAAGAATTTCTTTAATCTGTTAACATGAATTATCACATTCTTGGCACGACCATTAGGAGTGAGTTTTTGTACCACATAATTCAATGAAGACAATCGGTGAACAATCTTATATGGTCCTACAAATAATCTACAAAGTTTTAAACTTCTTCCAGTCAACCGTCTTGGTTTTATAATCATGACCAAATCATCAGGCTCATATTGAACTGATTTTGTCTTCTTGTCATATTGTAGTTTTTGTGAACGCTGAGCCTTTTCAATATTTTTCATTGCTTTCTCTGATAAATCTTGTATGTAGTTCATTTTCTTCTTTAATGTAGTTTGTTCTTCCTCATGAATTCTTAGCTTCAAATCTTGATTAAAATATGGCTCCCTTCCAAAAACTATATGATATGGCGCGACGCCTGTAGATGCTTGAACTGAAGTATTGTATGAGAAGACAATTCTTGGTAATGCTGACGACCAGTCCTTCTGATCTTCTTGTATACATTTTGACATGGCTGTTGTCAATGTCTTGAAGAATCTTTCTATTAAGCCATTCGCCTGTGGATGGTATGCCGTCGTATGAAGAAGTCGACCACCAAACTCTTCTACTGTATTTTGCACCAGTTTTGAAGTGAAGACTGTACCTCGATCTGTGATTATTGATTCGATGCCCCCGAAGGTGCAGAATATGTTCTCGACAATAAACTGTGCGATAATCTCCGCTGTGACTCTAGGTACTGCTTTACAAATGGCAAATTTGCTCATGTATTCTATAGCCCCAATGACATATCTATGTCCGTCCTTTGATTTGCAGAATGGGCCCAGCACATCCATTGCTATTCGATGACCAAAGTTTTGAATCTTCACATTTTGCAGTGGCGCCCTCTGGTGTAAAATATTCTTTTCCTGACACTTTGTACAGGATTTTATGTAATTTTCTATTTTCTTTTCTGCATTCGGAATATAATAGCGATTCTTGAATTTTCTTAGAGTTTTAAATAAGCCAAAATGTCCTCCACTCCATGTGTTATCATGTAATTCTGCCATGCATTCTGTAAATAAACTTTCTGGTAAAACTGTGACACTTTTCAGCTGGTTATTAACCCATACTTTCTTGCATAAAATATTCCGTTTCGTGTGATAACCTTTATATTGGTTCATATTTGATAACTTTTCAAATATATTTTTGTATTCCTCGTCAGCCTGTTGTCTCTGTAATAAATCTATTTTTTCAAAGCTATACAAACATAAGTCACGCGAGTATTGACAAGTTTCCCCGCTCCCAATTAATTTTGTCCACAGATTCTCAGGCAGCTGTGAAAATTACGCACTGAAAGCGTACGGTTTGCATAACAGCCGGACAGAAGCGAAGCGCACCATCTATATGCGCACGAAGCACAACAAAGAATAAGTGCACATTTGTGGTATTGTATGTAAAGGAGCGAGTTCGACAGACGGGTGAAGTTGACGAATCACCCATTATCATTTTTCATCCCATGCGATTATAATCTATTTGTGCATATAATTTGTTTGGATTTCATACGAAAATGGAAACAAACACTTTTAATGGCTTATCTGACGTCGATGACTTTATTTTTCAATTCAAAATTTTGGCCCAAGTGAAAAAATATGAACCAGCACAATCACAAGCGGCAATCGCAGCGTATTTATCGGGACCTGCGTTACAATTTTATAAAGCTAACTATGCGACTTTCACATCATTCGAAGATGTTTTGACAAAGTTAAAAAACGAATTCCCGTCGAGCCAAAATTATGTACAAAATTTTTATTATCGTCACCAGGAGGCTCATGAATCACCAATAATATTCTATTATGCTCTAGAAGCACTGGCATCTAAGCTGGGAACATAGCAGAAGCCGATTTCATGATACATTTTATCAAGAATCTACATGACAGCGCTAAATTTTTCTTTACAACGTCAGCGATCAACACCAAGGCAGAGCTAAAAACGGCTATTCATCGGTACAATGAATATCATTCGCAAGAACAAAAATCTTCTGTAGTCATCCCCATCAACGAAACTCCATATACATTGATACAGAGCCAGCAGGGTGAACAATCAATTTCACCAATAAATATTTCATCCCGAAATGTGTCTACGGCACCCCAATCAGCATTTTCTACACCGATACCAGTACATACGCCGGTACCAGCTTACGCAACGCTGACCAACGATCAGGCGGTGAACACGCCTGTGAACCGAAATTATCCTGCCTATAATTTCAGACAAAGAACACAGCAAAATTACCGTGGCAACTACCAAGGAAATGCACCTTCAAGATCAACATACCGGAATGAAGAGAATCGCCCAAACGCGGATGGACGGCGCGGGACCGGAGCGGCGCGACGTTGAACACACTACGCTCCGATACTAATACAGGCAATAATGAACCTTTATATAATAGGTCTTATATAAATGTAGAAATATTTAATGACAACTATCTAGCTCTGATAGATAGTGGAGCAAGCGTTTCTTGTATTAGTCTGTCTATTATCAAAAGTTTGAACATTAAATTTAATGATAATGATAGGATTTCTTTGAAGATAATCGGTGGCAAATTTGTTTGTACTGAGGGTTCAGTACAATTAAATATAATTATAGATAATGTAGTATTTAATCACATATTTAACATTATTGACATCAATTCTGACCAAATCATCATCGGTTATGACTTTTTGGTACAGAATGGTGCCAACATTGATTTTCAGAAGAATATAATATGTTTACGTGGAAGATTTACCACGACATTGGTAAATAATATAAGGAAGGAACCGAGAAAACCAATGCCACTGCAAGAATCAAATAAACAAGGCATCCGATGTGAAACAGTATTTTTTGCAGAAGAGAATAAGGATAGTATACAAATTGGCAAGGAGTTGAACAATTCTCAGCAGCAGCAACTACTGACATTATTAAATAAATATGAAGATAGATTTGCCTACAGTCCTTCGAATCTAGGGGCATACAACGGATTTAAAATAGACATCGAAACGACTGATGAAGTACCAGTACATAAACCACCATATCGAATGTCCGAGAAACAGAAGCAAATTATTGAAGAACAAGTTCAAGAAATGCTCAAGAATGACGTAATAGAACGTTGTCAAAGCCCGTATGCATCACCAGTTGTGATTGTAGAGAAAGCAGATGGGAAACCAAGGTTTTGTATAGATTTCAGAAGCTTAAACAAGAAAATTAAACCAGATGCATATCCAATACCGCGCATTGAAGAACTATTGACGTGTCTAGAAGGCGCACGTTTCTTTGCTGAACTGGATCTAAATTCAGGATATTGGCAACTATGTCTCGGAAAAGGCAAAGAAAAGACAGCTTTCATTTGTCAATCAGGTCTATATTCATTTAAAAAATTACCCATGGGATTGATAACAAGTATGGCTCATTTTCAGAGAGCAATGGACACAGTTTTAGCGGAAATGAAATACAAGAATGTTTTGGTATATGTTGACAACATCATTGTGTATGCAAAGACATATAAAGAGTTTTTAACAGCTTTGGAAAATGTTTTGCGAAGATTTCAGAAGGCAAATTTAACTTTGAAGCCGACGAAGTGTAAAATTGGGTTCACAAGCTTAACAGTATTAGGACATACTGTGTCGAAGGAAGGAATTGGTCCCGACATGGAGAAAGTGAAGGCAATGCAAGATGCAAAGCCACCATCCAACTTAAAGGAACTAAGATCAGTATTAGGTCTATTTTCGTATTACAGAAAATTTATTGACGGATTCGCTAAAATAACATTGCCTCTGACAGAATTGACGAAGAAAGGACGTAAATTTGAATGGTCAACAGAAGCGCAAAAGGCCTTCAATATAATGAAAAACAAGATTTGTGAAGCTCCAATACTTAGATATTTCACAACAGATGAAGATGCGACAACGAGATTGTATATAGATGCATCTGGTAAATCTTTGGGAGCATGTATTATGCAAGGCAAATCAGATCTACGGCCAGTAGCATTCGCTTCGAGGTAATTAAGCGACCCAGAAAAACGTTATACAATAACGGAGAAAGAATGTTTAGGTCTTATATGGGCCTTATCATATTTTAAACAATATTTATGGGGCATGGAATTTGAAGTATTTACGGATCACAAGAGCCTGGTATGGTTACGATCACGTAGAGACATGAATGGACGTTTGGCGAGATGGGCTTTAGCTATACAACCGTGGAATTTTAAAATAATCCATTGTAAGGGAAAGAATAATATTCATGCAGATTACCTAAGCAGAAATCCCCTCTACAATGAGGAAAAACCAGAAGAGAATATCACACCGAATCAGAGGTACGTTGAATTACTTTATTGCCCGGAGGCCAAGGAAAGACTAACTACTACATTTTATTTCATTGACGGATGTCACGCGTCTTATTCTAAATATAAAACAACTTTACTTTTATGTCGGTAGCCAATTAGCACCAACTGTGAAGCACAACCTTCACAATACAAAGGGACATAGGGACAGAGAAAGCGACTTTGTTTTATACTATGTAGTGATAAACATTAGTTTATATACACATTTACAATTAGGTTAACGCTTATCCAAGCAATATGCATTATGCTACAGTAAAACATTGTGTTACTGTTGAATACTAAATATAGACATTAGCTACATACTATAGCTTCCCCGTAAGATCCCTTCACCCCCGGGGTGCTAGAGAAAAAGAAAAACCTAATGCATGTTACTTGTTTACAAATTCAAAATGAAGATGGGGACCACTGTGTAAATTACTTATAACTAAGTTTATACACTTTAAAAGAATACACAAAAGAAAGAAAATTAGTTGGTCACCCCATAAGAAAAATATCGTCATGTCCCAGTGTCACTGTTTCAAAAGAAATATTTTACCATTATAGTTGAAGGTAAAATTATTTTTATTAAAATTCCTATCTTCATTTCTTATGCGTTTTCTTTTCCTTGCCACCCCGGGGGTAAAGGGAGCTTTCGGGGGAGGTGGAGTATGGCGACTAGCCACTTTCAGTGTTTAGCAGTAACACAATAGTTTACTGCTACATAAACGCATATTGTTTGTACAGCATTAACCAAAATGTACTATATAATGTTAGGTTTTTCAATAATTAAACGGAGAGCTGAAGTTGTATCACTGCTGTTCCGCCTCCATACCAACGACACACATCACAACATGATAAATATGTGACAGAGCATCTGTCACTCACACTCCCATTTTGTCAAAACGTGACGGATGCTTTGTGACTTATTTATCGAGTGATACAAGTCATCATCATAGGCCCGCAGCGATTAAATAAAATGGAAATAGAAATTATGATCGGCAGATGGCGCCAGACTGGCATGGCGCAGTGCACCCAGTCAAAACAAAACACGATCCTGCATAGCGCTATTAAGATATTTACTGCAATCATACTCTGGTCCGGCCATATTAGAAACCTGATTTTAAAATAAGAAACTAGAATTGTATGATAGTATAGATAAACTCTTTACAAGTAGGTACCTTCAAGTTGATCTTAGAACATGATTCAGCGTTGATGAGAATAACAAATATCTGTTTGCCATTTTTCATGAACTGCGTTTCTAAACCAGTTTTTTACTATGAGTTCAAGTTTAAACACATAAAACAATGCTAGGATGAATGTACGTATGTAATTATCATGTAGTCTTTAAAACAACTATGATTTACGTAGGTAACTATAGTGCATTTTTTACGATGCCACCCTAAGCAGTCAGATGAGATTTAATGTAGATTGAGTTTGTCGAAATATTTTAAAATTGCAGGTAATAAACGTAAAAAATAAACGATACAGTTTGGCGAGAAATTACTTAAATTTGTATTTTAAGTATGATTTTTGTTGGTAAATAAATAAAAAAAAAACTTAAATTTATGAAACATGTAATGTCTCATTTTTTTAATGTGGGTACACCACAATTTTTTATTTAAACCATTTTTTACAAAGATCAAAGCTTAAAGAAAAATTGAAAAAGGGACTACCTGGTGGAAGAGACCGGGAATCGAACCCGGTACCTCTGGATTACCGGTCCAGCGCGATAACCACTTTCATGATTTTCAGGACAAGACCTCTAACGAATATCATTTAAAAAGTTAAACCAACCTGAGGCGTATTGTCATACTTAAGAAAATTCACTCGTTTTCGGATATTCTAATAATAGATCTAACTTACAAGGAGACGTAAGCCATTTCTAATATATGTATATTCTGGACCGGTTTGGCAAGCCTTGTATAGCATAAAATATTATTGCTTTGCTTGACACCTTGTATGTGTCCCCCAGACATGGCCGTAATTGCGAAATTTTAGGTATTTTTAGCAACACGTAAATTTTAATGTATATTATGTGCGTCTTCGTAGTCACACTTTGGGCTTATTTCCATCCTTTACCACCAATGGGAATAAACTACTGGGAATAGAGTTCCCAGCTGATATCAAGAAAAAAGATATACATTTCAATTTATTTATTTCATAACAACAAATCACTACATAGTATAAAACAGTCGCTTTCTGCTGTCTGTCTGTCCGTGGTCTGTCCTTATGTATGCTTAGTTCTTTAAACTACGCAACGGATTTTGATGCGGCTTTTTTTAATAGATAGAGTGATTCAAGAGGAAGGTTTATAATATGTACAATACCACCCATTGCGCCCGTTGCAACCATTGCACCCGTGCGACCCGGGGTGGGTCGCTAGTTACGTTATGAATAATCCTAAGTGAAAGTTAATTTACATGATTTGATATGATCGTCAATAGAAAACATAACATTAAATAATAATCATTAAATGAACTCAAATACACCATCATAACAGAGCTAGTATTTGTTACTAACAATCAACTTTTAATTGTTAACAGCTGGGAATACCACAATCTTTGTAGGTATTATACAATTTGAGTTATGTTTATATTTTCGCCGGTTTCCGCGAATGTCACACATTTAAATAAAACGATTTAAACGAATCAACCTTTGACAACGGTAACTGGAAAGTTACCGAAATGTCAGGGTGGCTCAAGTAATTAATAAACGCGATAGTTTTATTTTACGTAAATAGTTCTATTTAAATATGCTCCAAAAAAGCTTCAAATTACTACCTAAAACTAAAAATACTTAAATGGTCGTTTATTTAATTATGACATAATAAGAAGTCTGCACACACAACATGAGTGTGGTTAGGTATATGATAGGATCACACAGTGTTTTAAGGCCTAATTACGTACAGTAGCATACACATTAATCTGATAAAACTGACACATTGATCTTGATTGAGTAATTTTTATGTACATAGTAGTTATTTACACACCATATTCAGCATCATTATCATAGTTTTTTACTTAGATATGGGCTACTCAGTACTGCCAGCAATCCCCGCGAGGCGAAGAAATAAATGAAGCCGGCACCAGCAGGCTCGTCTTAAGATAATCGGGCATTTTTCTAATTAAATATTTGATACAAATATAGCTGTCCCATGACTTTGGACTCCTTTTTTTCTATAAAATATTGTTCTAAAGTATAATGTTTGTTTGTAAAAATTGTAAAGTAACTTAAATACTGCCTTTAAAACCCACTTAAAGTATTTTTTTTATCAAAAAAATCGAAGAAAAGGTACCGATTTTTGAGTGTCCCACGTACTATCGCCCAACGCTACGGGTTCACACTTTCTCAACAAAATCGTCTGCAGACACAGTTTTAAGTATTCACGCCTTCTTTTATGACAAACCAATTAGGAAACAATTTGTAAGTATATAAGGTCGGTACGGTACCTTTTCTTTTGTTTGACCTGACCAGACACAACATCTGGTGACCATCGAATTCGGCCTTTTCTATTAGTTTAGTTGTATTTTAAACGGCTTTGTTGTTAAATTTCGAATGATTCGGCTGAGAAATGACAATTCGTGGCCGAAAATTAAAAGTCACTTTTGCTCTCGCTGGGAACCAAATCGCATTTTGTTCACTGTTATCTCGCAGCAGATTAACCATGTTTGAGCAGCACGGTTAGCATAACTTTGACACGCGACTCTTTGTCGCGCGACAAATACTTACTAGCTGTCACTTTTTTTTCCAATACCGTGCGAGCGAGGCAGGTGACGCTAAGTCGCGCGACAAGGGGAGTCGCGAGTGAGGTGAAATTTAAATTGCGCCCATACGTGTCCCGTGTGGTGTCCCGGTGAGGACCACGTATGAGCGCAGTAAAATTTTTCTTTGCGTGTTGAACTTTGTCTTTATAGCAATATAATGTTATTATTTATTAGGTATTTGCTATGGAATTAGTTTCGGCTCGAATCATCTTATAAAAAACGGGCCTTATCATTATGTGTATTACGACAAAAAACGACTATAAGGTAACGAGATATTTATCTAGTAATTTCAGCTCTTTCTCATTTACGTAGGTAATCAGCAATTGCTTCGGGGCCTTTAGGCTTTAGGCTCACAAAAGTTGGCTGTTAAAAGTAAAAAATTCTGATTCAAGGAATATGCCACGTTGTCTCTTTAGGAATGTGATCACCAGATGTTCGGTTGCGTACGATCCATACAATTTCGAACGGTATTTTTAAAGCACAAAAAGGGGTTTGCAGTAATTTTTGAGTCATTCTAATTTGTACCGTATTGTTAAGAAAATTTAAATGAAAATTAATTCACAAGAGTTACTGGTCAAAAAATCACTTGCCGTTTCTATTGGTGGATGATGTAAATAGCGACCGCTGCGAAGTGCATACGAAAATAATCCTAGAGGTGTGTACCCGTAGCGTTGGGCGATAGTACACTTTGCTAACTTTGAAGCGAATTTTAAGTATATCTGTCTCGTTCTAGGCCTGAACATGGCTATTGTGTGAAATTATTATATAGTCTTAAACTGATTTTAAACCTTATCTTTTAACGCCTAGTGTAATAAAATTGTAAAATTACAAAATTAAAAAAAAAAAAAAAAAAAAAAAAATTGTAAAATTAAATTGTAAATTTTTTATGTCCTCCAAAACCACCTCGGTGGAAAATTCCACTACGTCACGTCATTTTTACCTACTTGACAACAAAAAACTACCAAAATAGTTGTGTTTATATATCAGTGGCAACATTTCGATCCTTACTATAGCCGTTTTTTAGGTATGGCAGTCAGTATCGCTTTAAAAATGCAAAAAGTTGGACGTGCGTCACGGAGTGTCATATTTTTTATCCAATACGAACGGGACGTACTGAAGGTAAGGAGCCACTTTGTGATTTAATTCTTATGAATTTTAATTTATTGACTTGTGCAGTAACTTATTAAGACGTTAGAAGTAGTAGATTGCAAGAAATCAAAGGACTAATTCACTTTAAGTAACTGCCGGCATACTTACGTCACATCCACTACGATACGTATTGTATTAGGGGAACAAAAAAACGTGACGTATGGAACGAAAATGCATGGTTTACATGCCGCTGGTTTTAAGTGCACGGATTACCATTAGCATCGTATTTTTATTTATTTATAAATAGTAAAGTTGGGCAAAATTAAATAGTAGTACGACGCTTAAGAATCAATATTGTCTAAGCAACAAAAATACAATTTTACAGGAAGCGTAAAAAACGATTTAAAAATTTGAATTTCAAATTATTGTTTTTTTTTAAAACGATTAAAATGATAAAAATGTACTAAAACTATTGTTATACGAGGCACCTCTGTAACATTGCCCTGAACAAAGATATTGTAAGTTAGGTGGTATTGCTTCAAAGTAAACTAATATTTTTTTTATAATTTGTAAGATGAGTGGTTAGAGTAAAAAAAATCAAAAACATGTTTTTATTAACGCTACCCAATATTAATATAAGAAAACCTTGATAAAAATACTTTTATACCAAATTGAAAGGATCACTGCTGTAGTAATATAACCGTACAAAAAGTTTATGTAAGTTTGGTGGTATTGGTTTAATTATAGTACTGTTTTTATTTAGCTGGTAAGATAAGTGGCTGTAACGAAATAATAAATTCTTAGCTTAAGTTAACTTATAAAAAAGTATTTATACAAATAACAAGTCTTTGCAAAATATTTTGAAATACCGTTAATGGCACAATAGACGAAGCATTGCCCTAAACAAAGTTTTTGTAAGTTAGACAGTATTGGCTTCAATTTTTGTACTTGTATGTATTTTAATTTTAATGTAAAGATAACCTGGATTAAATCAAACAATTGAATGAAATATAAATATAGACCTCAGGCCTTGGTACAAACAGTTGAACATTTGTACTGCAACAAAATTACCAAAAATATAACTAAATTAAGCCGTTTGTTTACAAATTGTATGTAATATTGACAGAATTTCACTAAGTGTTTATCACGGTTCTTCTGGAAAGATTGTCTATCTCAATTTTCAAATATACCTAACGGCTACTTTTTTGTAGAAATACACGAAATTAAGAAATATAATAATGCGTTAATTATAAAATACACCAAAACACACCTTATACGGCTTAAGTAGTCACAAACAATTATGAATTTATCACATTTTACTATTTTTTCACTAGAAAATTAACGTTACGCACTTGCAAAAACTTGAAATACTAATAACACTGGCGTCGTCACGGGATAGCTGAGCCGCGCTCTATTGGTCTCTTTCACACGCGCACAGTACCTGCTGACCGCAGCGCCAATGTTTCGGCACTTTCGGCACCACTCGCGGTGCCAGTCGCGCACTTCAATCGCGGGCAAGCAACAGCGGAGTATAGACGTTCGGCAGAGCACATAGATGGTATCGGCAGAAAAGTAAACGCGTTTAATAGTTAGATGATATTTCCATAGCGGATTGCTCATCCATTTCATAAAATAAAATTTAGACGATTCTGGCATGCTATTCGTTTTTTTTTCTGAACCTAACTGTATTAAAAAGTGAAAAACGTCAAAATGTTAGTTAGCCGGTATTGATTCTTAAGCGTCGAGTAGTAGGTAAGCAATTTTAAAAAGACTTACATACCTAAAAAGTTGTACCTATAATTAACCTTTTGACCGCCACAGTCGGCTGTGGCCGTCAACAAAAAATCGTGCCCCTGACGCCACGTCGGCCACAGCCGTCCAAATTTCAATGATCAAAAACTTTGTAATACTAACCGCTACAAGTATTTTTCAATCCCTGTTGATTTTGGGGCACATATTTTTTTTTTACTCTGGCGTCAGTGGCACGGTAAATTGCTAGACCGCTTGGCGGTCAATAGGTTAAATTAATCTTTTCATAGAAATAAAAATCTCTAATTTATGAAAAAAAATATAATGCAGCTACTACTATTATGTTACACCTAAACCTAATTTAAAATTACAAGATAAATGAGCCAATTTTACAGGCTTCAGCAATACCACGTATGAATATCTTAGGCTTGCCACACAATTTATTGTTTAGTTACGACGGCACACAAAATAAATGGTTAGCACAGTGGGTAGGTACACATAAGCAGTTTCTACAGAGTAATAGGAGTAAGCAGAAGCATAAAGAGAGTCTTAAAAACTAGGTTTTCAGAGTCGTTACGCGTTTTCGATGAAACGAAACATCATCTCTTATTGACAAGTAACCGTTTCGAAAACAAGTTAATTAAAAAACAGTTTCTTTATAAATTCCGGCGTGGTTCCTATAGTTATTAGATGTAACACTATTTCAAGAACCAGCTTTTCATAAAATGTTTAGTTAGCTATTGTTATACATATACATTAACAAAGTTTTTTTTTTTATTTACATCGATAATATTTTAGAAGACCCATTTATACAACAATTAATTAATTAATTAGTCCGCAATGAAGTAGGTAATGTTTACTCAACTAAAAACTTTCATCGAATGCAAAATTCCACGAAATACAAACGAAATTTCAAATCAAAACAGGCTCCAATAAGGGGCCAAAATAATTACTAAAGTTAATATAGTTTTTAGGGTTCCGTACCCAAAGGGTAAAAACGGGACCCTATTACTGAGACTTCGCTGTCCGTCCGTCTGTCACCAGGCTGTATCTCAACAACGGTGATAGCTAGACAGTTGAAATTTTCACAGATGATGTATTTCTATTGCCGCTATAACAACAAATACTAAAAATAAAATAAAATTAATATTTAAGGGGGGCTCCCATACAACAAACTTGTTATAGATTATATATATGTATAGGTACGGAACCCTTCATGCGCGAGTCGGGCTCGCACTTGCCCAATTTTTTTACGTACACTTTGTTTGAACTTTTTGTATGAGCCACAGGGGGGCCACATTTCATTATATCGTAAGATCAAAACGAGGTATGAAGTATAGACACGAACATGTAAAGACAACGCTTATTCATAATCAATATAATCATACTTATTATTATTTTTAATCCCGAAATGACTTTATTTAATAGCCATCCTGAGTTACGATCAAAACTAACTAAAGATGATGATGTTCACATTTTGTACGGTTTTTTTAATAAATTTTATTTTACCTTTTAATGTCACATCTTATGTACTACATGATAATGCAATGAAGAATTATGGAAATTAAAAATTCATAGTGGGAAATGACGATTAAAGACTAAAGATTAAAACCTATACATATACAGATAAAACAATTAAAATTAAAAAAAAAACAGTTACAGAAATAATAACATTATTAATACATGTTATGTACATTTAATTAATTCTAATACTCAATTACTTTTTAAATGATTTAAGGAATGAGTATGAGTTGTCTTTTTATGATGCCTCCATAGCTGGCTTTTATCTTGCCTTGAGAGACCGAGATGCCAGATGAGATGACCTTCCTCTGATTATATTAGACTTTTCGGGTTCATTTCCATTATTGAAAAAAAAAATATATTTGTGACTTATATTTTTGACATATTATTACTATTTTCATGTTTACCCAAACATAAAAAAATATTTTTTATAAAGTTTAGGATTTCATAGAAAAATCGCAGAAAATATGTACAAAGAGGTATAGGTACATTAAAGCTAAGACTTAGTTTTTTATTTATTCTCAGTTTTGTAACTTTTTTGTACATTTTGTATAGGCGTAACATGCGTAATCAAAGCTGAGAAAACGAACTGGTTATGAAATGGTACATATTTTCTGCATTTAACCCAAATATATTTGATATGCTGGTCAGACTGTGTTGGCATGTTCAGTGGTGGACAGTACTAATTAGTACCACTAACTAGGTATACTATATTAAAAAAAAATGGACCGAAAATTTAGTAGAAGTTGTGAGCTATTTTCTACGCCATGTAAACCTTTCATGTCGTTCCTTAACGTGACAAATGGTCCATTCCCGTCACTTTGTCCTACTGTGGCTGTGATTGATTTTTAAGATTTTATATTAACTATTAAGGATAATTGTACAATTTAGATCTCATTCGTTAGAACAACATGTAACAATGTTGATAAAAATATAACTTAATGATAGTTCCTTAGTATAATCTCAATTTAAGATGATAGTTAAGCTATGATGAAGACCAGATAGTAACGTAATGGAAAGATTTTGTTTTATATCTTTATTGTGGTAATTAGAATTGCAAATGTTATTCATTTTTAAAAGAGTATTATTGTGTTAAATTTAATTTAATAAAGACTGATTTTCAAACAATACATTGATCTTTACTTAAAACGTACCTAAAGATTGTAACGTAATGGAACGTCACAGTGGTAGTAGTTAGGTTCAAAGTAGATTATTTGCCAAATTAAGTAATTAACATTGAAACACGTATTATTTTCAAAGAATATAGAAGAAGGAGAATTTATTAAAAGCGTTTTTATCAAAAAAAAAATTTTTTTTACTGGGTGGAATTCCAATACGTCACGGAACATATTTTGAAAAAATCATTATATGATGAAATTGAAGATCTTAAGTTGACCCCGCCTGAAATATCGTAATGTTCCAAAATAATATCCTTGATTTTGGTCTTCCGCCGCTGTCTCTGCCAAGTACCTAATATAGATCTAGATCTTTACCCTGAAGTTGTTGTTAAATAAAACAATTTAAACGGATTATTTTAACACGTATCTTAATTATTTGAGGACCTCCCTGACGTTTCGGTAGTTTTCCAGTTACCGTTGTCAAAGGTTGTCAGACCTTTAAATTGTTTTATTTCAATTTGTGACAGTCGCGGAAACCGAAGAAAATATCTTGTTATGTAATTTAATAAATTAATATAGATAAAAAAAAGACAATTTAGAACTATTTGTTGAATTATCCACAGTTTCTATACCGTTGACTGATTTTGATAGTAATTATTACGGCTTTGGCTATTAGATTTATTTTAGCAATGAGCGCTATGGTTGATATCCTGTATTTAGGTAATAAAGAACATGCCAGGTTGACTCAGTAATAACAGAATTTCATACACTGTATGAAAAGTATGCATTTTCAGAAGAAATCCGTGAATGTACGTTTTTTGGCGAATAAAGACATGATTTTCATATTTTCTTTGCCGATTGCCTATTAAAATTATTGTAGCAATGTGGAAATTTGTTGAAATAGCTTTAAATTGGGAAAATCAAGAATATTTAATAAACGAAAAATATGTGGTTAATAAATAGAATAGAATACTCCTTATTGCACACCCCAAGAAGAAATAAATACAGTGAAATAAATATAGATAAAACATTATACATTTATGTTGTTAACTCCATAGATATAATTGACAAATAGTAGGTCTTAATTTTAATAATAATGTTTTTTGCGTTTAAGTTCCACATTGTTCATACAGGTTATACAAAATTTGCTTAACAAAATTAGTCTACATGTTACGCTTTAGCTAAACTGCTGTGTATTTTGGCAAATAATTGTTAACTGTATGAAAATATGGTAAAAAAATGGAATGTCCTTTTTATAGTAAAATACAGACAATCCGATGATTTGACAAAGCCTTTTCTAAGGTTCCTTATCCCTTCAAAAATACTGATTGTTTTAGACATTTTTCTCTATGATCAAACACGTTTATTAACATAAACGATGTTACTACCTAGAACAGGATTATTGCGATTTATTGGTGTATATTTGAAACCTACAATTTGAATTTTTCATTGATAATTTTTGTTTTGAAAACTACTCGAAATTGACAAAATTCACGTAGAAAATTGTTCTTTTTTTTCAACTTATTTTCGACTGCACGCAATGAAAGCATGAAATATTTATATTACTTACTACCTAGAACTCAGGGAAAAGTATTATTCACTTCAAAAAGTTGGTTGAATATTTTCGACTGCACGCAATGAAAGTATGAAATATCTATGTTACCTAGAACTCAGGGAAAAGTATTATTCACTTCAAAAAGTTGGTTGATTTTATCAATATATTGGTCATAATATGAAAAAAATATTTTAAAGAGGAATAAGGCCTCTTAGATTGCTAAAATCACGATTTTCCACGTTGATTGCGCTTTTTTCCTAATAAAACTATTATAGCAACATGTGCCATTTGGCTATTTTGCTAATCGAAAAAAATCTTATACAGTCTCAGCATTAATAGGATAGGTATTAATCTGGGACAAAGGGCTTTTTGAATTTGGATACCTTGCACCTCGTAGAGACCCCGGAGATAGTAAGTAAGTAAGTAAGTAAGTAAGTAAGTAAGTAGGGTAAATCGCCAATAATTGGCCACCGTTCAATAACTGGCCACCTCAAACTAAAAATGAACTCTGTTCGCCTATAAATATAATTCATTTAAGTATAAGCTGTTAATTACTGGCCGCCCTTCAATAACTGGCCACGATATAATAAAATGAATTTAGTTTGTAGGTGAACAGAGTTCATTTTTAGTTTGAGGTGGCCAGTTATTGGACGGTGGCCAATTATTGGCGATTTACCCTAATTGTTTATTTGTAAAACATAGGTAACATAACACAGGATGGTAAAGAAGTACAAATAGTCTCACTATGTTTAGCCATTTGGTGGCATACAAATATTTATGTAAGCATGCAGCATGCATTACTTATGGTAGTCATACAATATAAGTACTAATATTTTTTATCATTATAATCTAAGTATTCCTTTATTGAATAAAATGCGTTATCTGCTAAAAAATTAAATAATAAACTTTTAAATTGTGGCAGGTCGGATTCTCGTATAAATACAGGTAATGATAGCTCTTAGATACCTTAAGCATATATCAAAATCAAAAATAAATATGAGGGTGAGCTCAAACTTGTAAAAATTGCTTCGTCTGGATATGCTCGAAAAGCTCAAGTAATTTACCGAATTCCAAAAGCTGAAGAAACAAAAATCGTCTATACAGTTAACTACGTGCAGGTGAGTATCTTGTATACGTAGAAGAATATTTTATTAGGGGACAAACGAGCAAACGTATCGCCTGATGGAAAGCGATTACCCATAAACACCTGCAACACCAGAGGAGTCACAAGTGCTTGCCTACCCGGAGGACGAAGATAGAATGCCTCTATGCTAGTAATTTCACCGGCTATCTTACCCCCACACCGGAACACAACAATGCGAACATTGCTGTTTGGCGGTGGGTTATCAGGCAAGACGGTAGTAACAATCCGGACGGACCCTGCACGAGGCCCTACTACTCCAAAAATCTTGTCATCTAATCTTCAACATTTTGTAAGCCTCGACGATCATGGGCTCCACTGCTATAAAGTATAAAGTAATCTATACACCTCTTTTACGTATACCAATATGTTATACCATAAATGTAATTTATTGTTTTAATCATACTTAACAAAAGAAATAACTACTGTTCGGCTTTCTTCTCAACAAAGTCTCCTCTTGGGAAATTCGCTTGTGGCCTACTTACTGAATAAATTATTTCATTATATTTTTTTCCATACTACACTCAACATTCCGAGCTTCCGCATAAGACCTAAAGTGCAAAGCCTCACCATGCGGCTCCAATGAGGCGAGTGGTTTTGTTTTTTGGTTGGTTGTTTACACAATTTTAACTTGTACTTATAATTTTGATGATGCCAATTGCTCACGCTTTGCCTGATACATTTATTATAGCAATGTGGGCTATGATTGAAATACCTTGCGTTTGGGTAGGCGTCTCAGTGTAAGATTTTACTCAATAAGTACAGTTCATTTCATTTAACATGACCGGATACCACATGAGAACGACAAAGCGGTAGCAATGTAAGAAAATATAACGACAAAGATAAAAATAAAAGTTATACTATTTGGGAACAACGACACGTGCCAATTTGAAAACCTTAGATCATATCAAGCATTAGGCAACAACATTTTTGTCATTATTTTGGAAAACTAATGGTAAAGAAAAATTAATAAATATGTAAATCAGCAATGACTATAAAATAATTAATGGTCTCTTAGTCGTCGGGGGACCGCTAAGTAAATGAAAATGCAATGTACTGAAAATCGTAAAGTGGGAAGCCCAAAATAAATGCATTTGCTATTTTGCGTTTAAAAAATGCCCCCGAACGCAACGAAGCTTGGATTCTTTTTCTACTGTTCATTGTAAAGGCACATTTCGTAGATTTTATTTCTTTCTTTTTACAGCAAGTTGTCATGTCGGGGGTTTTTTATTTTTTTTTTAATTTTATCTATAGATGTAACATCTATCTATCCTATCTAGAGAAATTATCTATTTATCTTCTTAGTCCTTATAGTTACATTAACATTATGTATATCATGCATAGCATTTGTGCCCGTACATTTGCAGCAATAATTGGCTATGTCAGTCACCTGAGAGCACACAAACGACGCTCTGACTATAAGCTAGTATGTCCAGTCGCCGCGCCGTGGCGGAAATCGGCTAGGATTGGATGATGATGATGCATTACTAAAGAACCAATTTTTCTCAGCCTCGAATACTTAATAGAATTACGAATTAAAAGTTTATATGACAAAAATTACGACATTCACGGCTCGAATAAGAAGTCATAGATGGCCTAAGTACACGAAATTACTTACTTATAGTTGTAAATTTGAACTGTACATTTCATGACGATGTGGTGTAGAACGTCCGCTGGAAGACTTGCTTCTCGCTGAGGCAGTCCCGCCGCTATGTGCACTTCAGCTCGTTTGTGGTGCGCGTGCCGCGGCTGCTGCAGGACACCATTGCAAGTGCAGACTTTTGGCCGAAGGGTGTCGTGCAGTCTGCCGAATTCTCCATCATATCAGACGACGCAACGGAGCGGAGCCACACCGTTATGTCGCCTAAATCTAACTAGTTTTAAGTCTTGTTTATGTGTATTTTGTAGTTCACAGTGCCAAGGTTTTATTACTGTAATGTTGTGTAACTTACTTAGATAGTAAATCACTAACATAGTATAAAACAAAGTCGCTTCAAAGTCTGTCCCCTATGTCATGCTTAGATCTTTAAAACTACGCGACGGATTTAGATGCGGTTTTTTTTTATTGATGGAACGATTCAAGAGGAAGGTTTAGGTATATATTATGTATAATACATGCATAATTTATCAGTATTGCACCCGTGCGAAGCCCGCCAGTAAATAAATAAATTATTATGGGTTTTATAGTAAAATACAACGTCTTGATAACCATTGCTAATCAAACCCTTGCTTTGAGACTACTTTACTGTGCAACCGACAAGAGTATCGGTCTCAGCGGTAGCCAAATCGACATGAAATGTCTAGTGAGTTACCTGGCCATGATGGCCTCAGTGTACATTTACGTAATGGTGGTCGTCGTATCACGCATATACTTGCAATGTTCTATTCTCTATGGATATCTAAATCATACCTGCCCCTTAATAAAAACCGTAAGTAGTCATACCCCAGGTGGAAAATAAGTAGCAGAAATAACTAAGCGGATATCGCTCGCCACTGGCAAAGGTACCCAGGACCGCCGGCTCCGTAGGCGGGTACGCTACAAACTGCGCCAAACTACGTTGTCAAAAGTATTTTTATTCTAAATATAAAAAATTAATAATAAAATAATAAAAAATCGAATTCTCCTGAATACCTCAAAGACTTCTTCCACTATTATGGTTTAACTCTTAACCGCCAATTTCGCTCTTCTGGCAATCTATCTCTTTCCATCCCTCCTCACCGTACAGGTTTTATGTCCAACTCTTTTACCGTCCAAGTTGCCCGCCTCTGGAACCGCCTTCCCCTCAAGATCAAGCAAGCTCCGAACAAGGTAAATTTTAAAAAATCCTTGCGTGACCTCTTCATTAGCAGAATGGAGAAATCTTAGCATATCTGTTTTGCTTTTTAGTCAGTATTTATTTATATATGTATATACACGATGATTTTTAATCGGTGATCAGGAGTAGAAAAATATTAATATCTAGCTAAAATTAAACCTAATAGGCAAGGTCTCATGCAATTACCTCACTGTTTATTTAATTAAAAATTGAAACATAATTAAAACTAACAACCACTAGATACACGGTCATCCTACATACATTTATTAAAGTACGATACCTACGTCAAGTGTCATCGCTTTGGCGGGAAATTTTACGAAATTTCCTACGCCTTTGTATAGGTAATGACAATGACAATGACAAGTTATTACTCATAAATTGTCATTGCCATTAAATTATTAAAAAGGTTGTAAGCTTACAGATACAGATTAGTAGGGTGACAAGGAATTTAAGACAAAATTGGTATTTTAAATAAAAAATATCATA
Organism: Apotomis turbidana; assembly: GCA_905147355.2. NCBI lineage: Eukaryota > Metazoa > Arthropoda > Insecta > Lepidoptera > Tortricidae > Apotomis > Apotomis turbidana. The sequence goes on along the minus strand of LR990299.1, from coordinate 11,471,261 downwards.
GACAAATAAAAGTTTGTTTTCATGTAATTTCGACTTCAACGTGACCGCCATTTGCTGAGTTATAAAAGTTGGTACCTGATCACCGATTAAAAATCATCGTGTATAATAAATATATGTATTTATCTAAGTATTTATCTATTATAACCTATTTAAGTTAGTTGCACCGCCCACAACTTATCTGCTTTGCCCGATGGTTGACTGGTAGAGAATGCCCAATGGCATTAAGTCCGCCTTTTGTACGATTTGTTTTCATTTGTGCAATAAAGATTAAATAAATAAATAAATATCGGACAACCTCACACAAAACGATCTAGTCCCAAATTAAGCTCAAGAAGGCTTGTGTTATGGGTACTAGACGACGATATACGTACATAAATATATACTTAAATACATAGAACAAACATGACCCAAGCACAAATATTCGAGTTCATCACACAAATATTTGCCCTGGCCGGGATTCGAACCCGGGACCGCTAGCTCAGTAGGCAGGTGTCTACAAACCGAGCCAAACGCGTCGTCAAAAAAATGAATAAATTACATACCTATTTAGGCGAATAAATAAATTACATATTTTGGCTGTTAACTAGTATTTTCTGTAAAATCGAGTTCTTAAAAAAAGAAATAGTTAATTAGAATAAAAAAATAATGAAATCCTCTCCATAATACTCAACATCAACACCGTCGCCGAAGCCCTGATTATCAGAAAGCAAATATGGGTGCATCACGGTGTTGAAATGTCTCATGACACTGAAAAGGGTACCCAATTAACACGATATAGACGAATATACATACGGACATCATCTTAATCATAATATCACACAAGTAGCACACAGCACAAGCAAGTGCTTAGTGCTTATAAGTATACAGCCTTTATCTGTATAAACTTTAACTTGTCATTGTGTCATTACATAAACAAAGTCGTAGAAAATTTCGTACAAAACCTTCCCGCCAAAGCGATGGCACTTGACTTAGGTATCGTACTTCAATAATTTATGTAGGATGACCATGTATGTAGTGGTTATTATTATTAGTTTTAATTATGTTTTAACTTTTAATAATTAAACAGTGAGGTAATTGCGCAGGACCTCGCCTATTAAGTTGAATTTTAGCGGGTGATTAATATTTTTCTACTCCTGATTACCGATTAAGAATCATCGTGTATACAGCTGGTTTGCGACCTGGGAAGTTGTTCTCTCCTAAAGTTCTCCACAGCGGTCGGTCGCGCCGCCCTCATCCAATAGGTGACCGCGATCCTAACCAGTCGTTGGTCCATCATGTTTGGTGATGTTCCACGGTGCGTCTTCCGGTACGCGGTCGCCACTCACCTTTTTGCACCAACGGTCATCGGTTCTACGTGCAATGCGCTGTGGCGGACAATGGATGGTAGACGGACAAAAAGTACCTAATAATAATGTTATATAAGGATCTCGTTTTTTAACGTACGGAACCCTAAAAATAACGTCTCGAATCGTTGCCTGTCGGCCGGCCTGCGCAGAAAAAAGGTATCTATGGTAGGACTTTGTCGCTTCAAGTATTTTGATGCGTTCCAATAAAACCAGTAATGCTACTTTACTGCGACATAGAACCAAAACGTCGTTCATTATTTTTGTGTTTTATTACAAGGATAGCTACAGACAACATGGTAATATGATATTATAATTTAAGACTTGATATCATGTTCTTTTTTTAGGGTTCCGTACCGTACCCAAAGGGTAAAAACGGGACCCTATTACTGAGACTTTGCTGTCCGTCCTTTTGGACCGGGTTTCAGAGGCGAAGTAAACTTCTCTTGTTCTTTGTATTCCTTCAAAACTTTAAAAACTGAACTGTTCGAAATACCAAGAATTTCGGATGTTTGACACACTCGTTTTTATTGACATGAATGTCCTCTGGGATATCTTGTTCGTCCTGCAATCTGTCTACCATCTCATTAAAAATATTAACGTAAAGTCGATGAATCGTCTCTTTTTCAATTTCACTAATAGATTTGTTTCTCCTTTTTGTCGGAGGCGAACATTTTGGTGAACAGGGCTCTGGTCCCGAATCTTGCGAATCCATAATAACTCGTAACAATTTCAATAAACACTCGTAATAGCAATGATAACGTATATCGTTAGATACATAAAAGTAGTTTGTAAACAGCGGTCAACTATTTCTGAAGAGATACCCGCTTTTTTTGTTAAAAAGATGGACCACATTGTTGGGAATTTGAAAATAAACAACAATAATTTTATTAATTCATTTAATTAAAATTTTGTATACAATATACTATCATTTATCATAAATATATAATTTTCATACATTATTGCTGGTTTGACATTAAATTTTTATCTCTAATTTGATCTGTCAAAATCACTGGAAAAAGTTGGTATATAGATTAGCCGATCAAATTTCCAATTTGATTGCCCGTCTGGGTGGACCTAGGATGTAACAATAATTTTAATATCGATGCGAACGACACTGGCCAAACTGTGGCATCATTTGTTCATACTTACTTGTCAATTTGGTCCGTAGGTCTGTGGATTTTACTTTAGACTATACACAACTATACAATACCGAAGTAGCGTTATTACGTAACGCTATATCTGAATGTAGGTCAAGTGACACCTCTAAAATAGTCGCGTGTCGCGGTGCGCAAAATGTGATCGGCGGTGTTAACGCTGACGCCGTGGAATCGGATGCGTCGCTGGTTGCTGACCAAGCGCCGCCAACCCCGCGCCCCGCCGCTCGCTCGCCTGCTCCAGTGGAGAGGTCGAGCACGTCACTTGTGAGTACGTCGACCCCGAGACGTGTTTACGCCGAAATTGTAAAGCGCCCAGCTGCTCCGAAATCCAGGCAGCCGACATCTCAGGGGTTGCAGGAACCCGTAAAAAAGGACCTGCCAACGCCAGCTCCAAGAGAGTCCCGATGCGACAAGGATGGCTTCATGAAGGTCGAAAAGAAGAAAAAGCCTGCCTGTCGAAATCAGTGCGGTACCGCACCGACTGGACCAAACATTTGCTGCGTCCTGCTCTACCAACGACGCTGCTCTGTGTGTCCCGGCTACATAACGAAGGCTGAAGATGTCGTAGAATATGTAAGGGTGAAGTCCGGTGTCATCCTGAGGGTCGTAAAATTAGAGTCTCGCCACGACGTGAGTTTAAATTCCTTCGTGTTGAGAGTTCCGACGGACCAACTAGCGACCTTCTGCAAGGAAGAGTGAGCGTTTTTCAAAAAAAGTGTACATGGCAAAATTTGAATGTCCCACACGTTCAACGTGTTTTTTTTTTACTTTACCCTTAGTATTTGGGTATATGAGTGGTATCATTTGATTCTGTAGATGTGGGGCATTCATTTTATATTTCTAAAACGATTATATTATATTTATTAATAGATTTATTGCAAAATAAAGATGTGAAAAGTGCTAAAATGGGTATGTCCCACGTCGACTCAGTCATGTTCAGAGGCTTGCAGAAACTCGAAATAAATTTGTATGAATATTGAATGTGGTCACACAGATAAAGTAATGAGTCTAGATTTTAGTCGTGTGCTTTATTTATAAACAAATACGGTTTATAATGCCGAAAAACTACTTTTTCCACTGTCCAAAGAAATCGACAGACCGGAACTTCCGGTTATAGTCACAAGCGATTTTAACATACTTGTGCAATCGATATTCCCCAAAAAGCGTTAATTTTTCAATCCTGGCAACATTTTAATGCTATAGGCATCGGATTTCATTGCAAATAAAACGTCAGTTCCGCGAAAACGGTGACGAAAGGTGGGCGCTGTGTCAGTGCGCTAAAAATAGGATTTCGAGTTAGTAACAGTTTTTTCGGTAAGTAGATTATAATTAACTTTTTAAACACAATTAGACATAGAAGAAACTATCGTAGTATCCGAAACTAAACCAAAAACACATTGAATTGGTTCAGAACACGTTGAAATTTTGATTTTAAATTGTCGAGGTAGAATTCGTCACGTCCGGTTAGTGACGTGATATACTACCGGAACGATTTTGTGACGAATTGGAACTATAAAGCTTAGTACACAATCGAAATGTGACCGATGTTTTAACCGACTTCTAAAAAAGGAGTTACTTAGTTTGACCCATATGTTTGTTATACATGCATGTTTATCTGCCATTATCTCGCATTTGTCAGAACCGATTTTGATGCGGTTTTCAGAAAAGTATTTGTTATCTCCGGAAGAAATGACTAAAAAGCAAAGTAACAATTAAAACATTTATAAAAACTGGCTAAGAGCATGTCGGGCCACGCTTACAGTCGAGTTTTTATTTAGGCGAACTAACTTGACAGCTGAAACTGTTGTCAGAAATGAAGAAAAAAAATTGTGATTGGTTTATGTCGATATAACCTTAAGTATACACCCATAAACCTTAACATATTGCATTAAGGTTTATATTTGTTTATAACTATCAAGAAAACAAGAAGCAGACAGCGTTCTAAGCGATGTCCTAAAATAAAGTTCGTTCGATGTAAGTATTTTAATTACAACCGTTTTTAGGGTTCCGTACCCAAAGGGTAAAAACGGGACCCTATTACTGAGACTTCGCTGTCCGTCCGTCCGTCTGTCACCAGGCTGTATCTCAAGAACGGTGATAGCTAGGCAGTTGAAATTTTCACAGATGATGTATTTCTATTGCCGCTAGAACAACAAATACTAAAAATAAAATAAAATAAATATTTAAGGGGGCTCCCATACAACAAACTTGTAGATTATGGTACGGAACCCTTCATGCGCGAGTCGGACTCGCACTTGCCCAATTTTTTATTAATGAGAATTAAGACTGTTATTCTATATTTTGAAATGTTCATGGTGCTATTACTTGTTAAAGGTAATAGTAACATTGTATGTTTTATTTAAAAAAAAAAAATAAAAAGTTAATAAAACATTATTAATAATCTATAAAAATAGATAAATAAAACTAAAAAAACTTTCAATATTAAGATAGTCATTTACTCATGAAAGATTTTTATGTAATACATAATAATATACATGGTAAATATTTATTATTACTAGTTTAGTACATGTTTTATTATTACATATATAAACTAGTAACAATATATATTATACCTACCATTTTGATTCCGTTGCAATAAATACGATTCATAACATAATATTTTTGTGATTTTATTTCAATATATTCAATCTATGTACACTATTCCTTACATTTTCCAGTTAGTCACATGAGATTCCGTTTAGTTACTGTCCCAAGATTTGGGATGTTGAAAATAATTATTTCTGGCTGCTGCAGTGCAACAATTCACATATTTAAGCGTTAACATTACTAAATGAATATTCCTTAATGTAATAAAAAATATTATTCGTTGATTTGTCGCATTTTAATGCAAAAAATACATGTTTTAGCAGTCATTTGGTGGCGATTGTGACGAACTGGACCTTTATTTTATCCTCAAAGCTTGCTCGTTCCATTAATTATTTAAATTAAACCCGTTTTAAATAGTTTATTGTCTTTATTTTAAATGTGTAAACTAAAACTGGTCCAAAAAATACTACAATCAATTTATAATGAATTTTATATTTGTGACTATCCGGAACTAGTTTCACCACAATCTGAGTTTAAAATGTCGATATTTTCTATATTTTTTAATATTTTAATGCCATTTTCTCAAATAATACACTATAACTTATGGGGAATTGAATAAGCCAAGAAAATTTAAAATCGGTGTTATAAAAAAAAACGTGTTCCGGTTCGTCACGTGTACACTTTTTTTGAAAAACGCTCGAGTACTAGCCGAAAGGTGGCATGTTCCGGCGTTTCCGTGGACGGCTACCTGACACTTCAAACACGCGTAACACGTCGCTCTTAAAAAATCGGACCTATTTTAGTTATCTACTTATATTTTTATTATTTTGTATTTGATAGGTATGTTAGTTTTAAGGTATGTATCTATGGGCCACAGTTGCCTGAAATAAATGTTTTCATTTCATTTCAATACAAGGTCATTCCGTAGGCAAATTCGAAGTACCAATTGGTCAAAAACTACTTAATTATAATTACAAAACTTTAAATAGAACTTCCGTATTTCCTTAATGATTGAATAAGTGCGAAATGAGTCTACATTTAAAAAGGCTTTACATAATCCAGTTAATAAAGGAGTTTGACCTTACAAACGGTCCGGTAGTTTTGAATTTTTGATATGTTGTCTAGGATGGTTAGTCAGTGTTTAAAATGCAAAATGCACAATTCCCCTCCCCCTCCGCGCCCGGCGCCATATTGAAAAAACCGGCACTTTCTTCATATTTTTGCTCATATCTTCCTTAAGGAGCATTTTAGCTAGGAGAAAGCTTTAACAATGTTATAGAAAATTAAATTTACTGTATTCTCCATTTTGTATTTTGTTTCTAGGACAGATAGGAGATATGCACATTTAAAAAAAACGTAAAAAATAGCAATTTCCAACTTAAAAACAAACTTTTGTATTATACTGTCTGTCTGTCTGTCTGTCTGTCTGTTACCTCTTCACGCTTAAACCGCTGAACCGATTTAGATGAAATTTGGTATATAGATAGTTTCAGTCCCGGGGAAGGACATAGGATACTTTTCATCCCGAATAAATTTAGTGTTCCCGTGGGATGAGCGGGTAACACCGCGGGGCACAGCTAGTTTTCTATAAGCGGCATGACCACGTAGTGTTACCAGTGTAACGGAATTATTTACCCATAATTTTATTCTGTCCTGATAATATACTGACTTATTTATTGGGAGCCTATAATTTAAAATACAAATATGAAAAGACGAAGAAGATAAATCACGTGATTTTTATCAAGCGTTAATTTGACTTGCCGTGTATGTTTGAGTACGTCTGGGTCAAATCTTGCAATTAAAATTAGAATCGAGTTAAAATTTTGCACACCCGTTCAATCAGGTGGCAATGCATTATTATGGTACTACCAAGCTGGTCTGATGATGAGGACGGAAGGAAGCCATAGAAGCCCCTAAATTACACAAAAACACGGCGTGTTAAGGCTCGTTACAAATGTATTTTATTGTTACTACCGTCTTGCCTGCTAACCCACCGCCAAACAGCAATGTTCGCATTGTTGTGTTCCGGTGTGGGGGTAAGATAGCCGGTGAAATTACTAGCATAGAGGCATTCTATCTTCGTCCTCCGGGTAGGCAAGCACTTGTGACTCCTCTGGTATTGCAGGTGTTTATGGGCGACGGTAATCGCTTTCCATCAGGCGATACGTTTGCTCGTTTGCCTCCTATGACATAAAAAAAAAAAAAAATGTCTTGATGATGAGTTGACGACTCACAGTGATCCGCGTAGTACAAGCTAGCTAGACAAAAAGGCTTATAATATTTCCTTGAAATTCTTATCACGTTTTGTTAACAACATGTGATCATAAAGAAATACATTAATTATTTTTCGTTATAAGTGTCTAATGAGGAGTGATTAGCATGGGAATATAAGGTAAGGCAAAAATTCCATACATTCATTACCAAAATTGCATTCTAGCTGTTCACTTACTGTGCTTGTTTACTAAACCAAGTGATTTTTTTATATGATGGCGTTGGAACAAGAAGGTTCGGGCTATTTATTTTCGTTGTTGCCACTGAATTAAACTTAACATGTAATATTTAAAATGTACCTCATTTGTAGGAGTTAAACTTTTTACCATCATTTTGAAATTGAATAGTCATGAAAACATATTGCCCCAAGTTGCTCCAATGTAATTTTTTTATATGTTAAGCCTATACTATTGTAGTTTTAGATAAAAGCTGTTTTAACCCTCGGAAATCGTCGCTAACTTTTTTATTATTTTTTTTCCACTTGTCAAGATTGTCGTGTCAAGAATGGTTTTTTTTTGAAGAATGGCTCAAACATTCCAAAAGAAGCAAAATAGAAGAATTATTTAGTTTTTTATTGTCAAATCATGATTTGAGCGGTGCAACAGGAGATTCCCTGAAGTCCCTAAGAGCGAATATTAGAAGATTCTCAGCGAAATTTAACGAACGATGGGAACTTGCAGGGAAGAAGAGAGAATGCTTCCTTAAAAAGTATTCAGAGTGGCTGCAAGGTGTGGAATTCACATTTGAAGTATCAATAGAACCATCTGTCCCATCATCATCTGCAGAAAGCCTACAAGATCCCGGACCTGGTAGACCAAAGAAGGAGTTTTTGGAATCCAGCCTAAAAACAAAGCGGAGAAGAGTCGACGATTTGATTGAGTGCAGGAGCACTGAGGAGCTTATGTACGCTGCTGAAGTATCTGCTCGATGTTCAGGCAGCAGCAACATTGCACAGGCTATAAAAAAATATCAGCGAACCGAAGTCCACAAAAGCAGAAGAAGACTACAGTGACAAAATGAGCAGCGAGGAAGCCCTGGCCTACTACATTGACTCTAAAACTCGAAATCCACATCGTCTACATACAAGCTGATTCGGAAGGTACGCATTCAAAAAAAAACTAAAGTATTTCCATCTATGTATAGTGTTGGGAAGTCTAGGAAGACAAGTCCCACAGAAAAAAACAGGAAGTTTACCCGTAGAAGTCTTAGATTTGTAAATTTCCCCTAGCAATATCGTAAATAATGTAATTACTAATAGTACTGTTGTCACTGCTGATCATGACTATTCAACAGACGATTCACCTGATGAGATGGATGAGTAATTAGTTAACGATCATTAACTTCATCATCAGGTGAATAGTCTGTAGGTTAGAATAATTAGCTATAAGATTAAAATTAATTGTAAATAATGATAGAATATTTTATTATAAGATTAGAATAACTTGTAAATAGGAATATACTAATTAGTTAAGCTAAATTATTATTTTTTCCTTGTCAGGTAAATAAATTTCACCTGTTTTCATACATATTTTATGACGATTTTTATTTTTTCCACCTAAAACCAGTTTATTGTATAAATATAAATATTAATACATGTAATAAACCATAATAAAAACAAATCAAGTGAGAAATGCAAAAAAATAATTTTGTCCAGCTAGCTTGTTCTACGCGGATCACTGTGCGACTGTGCAAATAAAAGTAGTCAGTTGTAAAATCATGTCTATTTTTTTTGACACTGTACTTTTTTTTTGTCAGAGTAGTTGTGTGGATTATGGATCAACATCATATTGTTACGCCGGTGGATTAACTTCAAACGTCAATTTCAGTGATTTAGAATCGTTTTCAGCTACGTAGCTGTAAAGTCATTTCAGGCCGTTTCAGGATTTGCTCTATTGCATATTAAGATTTGACTATACCTACATCATAACTGATATTGTAAATTAACATAATAAATATAAAACTTTTTGTTAATGTATTTAATGATGTTTGAATTCAGCAACAGGTCTAAGATTCAATTAAAATTTTGAAAGTAACTAATCACCACTGGCAAGAGTATTCCCCCAATTTCAGGGGAATGTGATTGCGCTAGCAACATTGTTGGTGTGTTTGTGTGCGTATCGGCGCGTGTAAATGCGAGTTGTTCACAACTACATGAATCCATTTTATGCCTCACGTGTGACGCTTTGACCGTTTGAAACTATCATTCTAGGCGTTATTATACTAAGAATATAATATAAATTTATATTTAAAAACTAGCCAAGGACAAGTCTCGATATCGAATTACACCCCATGTAAAATAAATGCATTGAGTATGTCGCATGTCCGTTTATGTAAAAAATGTAGGGCTAAGAACTTGGCGCCCATATAGATCTCAATTCTTTTGTCGGCGAAGTCGACAACGTTGCACGCGATATTGAACTTGGCTCTCATTTAACATTTATGTTTTTGATGGGATATATTTTATGGCAATCATAGTGGTTTACTTAGGTAAAAATAGCGCATTAATTTTCTCCCTAAGATTTGGTGGCCATTTAATAAATATTTTGCGTTTTTTTTTTTGGTTACTAGATGATATATATTTGAATGTAATTTCATATTAACATGGTGATAAATTTTTGGAGAACGTTTACTTTTTTTGGGTTCAAACATGATTAATGTGGAGTTATTGACTTTAAGGCCCACTTGCACCAAAACTTCGAGTTAAATATATAACTCAGGGTTTACTAACTCAGGGTTAAAATGATAAATTTTTAACTCATACTTCTCGTTGCACCAGTAGAAATTGAGTCCAAGTTAACTAACCCGAGGTTAATGTAACATTCATTCACTCTATTCATGTCCGATCAAATGTGATAGAATACATTATGAATGACTTAAGTGTTGTGCTCTCTGTCACTCTTCAGCACTTTGCATAAGTCTATTCCATTATGTCCGATTTGGAATAACATTTAGTTTTTTAACATATTATATATCTGTATTAACTGCCAGTCGAGCGTCATTATTGTTTTTATGCGAGTTGTGTCTGCTTTAAACTGCTAAAAATGGAAAATAAATCTCGTTTACGTGCCCCAAATAATGCACATAGCAACAGATTGCTACTTTGTGATATAGTAGCGAAGTTTAAGTATGTACCTGAAAACAAAAAAACAAACGAAAAAGTATTCTCTATGCGATTAAAAATGATCAGTCCTTTCTGCAATTTTTCTATCGTAAAAGTCCGAACTAATGTATTTGATGATCTCTTCATCATCATCATCAAACAACTATTCATTTATCATTGTTCTGGACAAAATATAACAACATAACATAACCTAAGCTATACTTCAAGTCGATTTTTATACTTGTTTGACACTACTAACCCAGGGTTAAATGGCTTTAACCCTCACATTTCGGCGGGTTAAAAATTTTTTTTTTAACTCAAGGTTAGTTTCTAACTCTCGATAGTGCAAGACGTACTAATTACTTAACCCTAGAGTAGCATTTAACTCCGAGTTAATTGTGTTAACTAGGGCTCGCGGTCGTGTCCGTGTTTCGTGTACCCGTAGCCGGATCTCCGTGTCCGTGTTACACGGCAACGGTTTTCTGGTCCGTTCGGCACGTGTAATTAGGCTACGTGTAATTAAGATACGTGTATCCGTGTAACACGGGTACACGTATCTTAATTACACGTGGATCCGATCCGCCCCGACGTTTAGTAAAGATTCGTTGCGATGTCTCTAAGAGCTACGAATGGAAATGTATAGTGAGTGAGACTCGTGCTTCTTAATTTGTCTTGTGAGTCGTAAATACTAACAAAATGTAGCAATTAAATAATTAAGCTGTGATCCTTATTGAAATGAACAGTTTTAAATTTTTATTTTATTTTTAATACCAAACATTATGTTACAATAAGTTATATTATAATTTATATTTAGACGGGGCGGCTAAAATAACAGAAAGACACTGTGCGGAGTATAAAAGGTTTAAATGTAATAATTTGCTCATTTTTAAAATATCAATAAAACCAACAACAATCAACGTTCTTAGGGTAAACTATTTCATAGTTACTAATCGTTCAGCCGTTTCAAAGCGTATTCTACTAATTAGACTATGAAAACTAGCGTATTTAATAAAATATGTACAAGATAATTGGCACTGCAATTTATTTAAGCAACGCATTATTTATTATAATGTACCTATTGTTTAAATGTACTTACTCGTTCGATGTCGGGGTCGCGACAGCAGAATTCAAGTGAACTACATTCAAATGCTTTCCTATAGATCCTGTAGTAGTACCACCACGTCACGAAAACTCATTGTTCACCCGATCAGACAAGGTACAAAAAGCTGTATCACCGACTCTGGTGGCATATGTCCACACCCAACTTCTCCTCATTATAACACTTTTAAAACATACAATACAACTAACCGCACATTAACAGCAACAAAATAACAAAGTAAAAAGTATTAGATAATATCTTTAAATTAACAACTACAGTAAGATTTGCAGTGTTGACCGACTGAGATCGTATTAGTGACTAATGAGTATGAGTTTTAAATTCTAAACCGCCCCCTCTAAATTATGTGAAAAATTATTTGTATTTGTATTAAAACAAGACAGCCCGACCACTTCTTTCAACTTTACGAACAAAAGGTATACGACGTAAAGCCCAAAGCTACTTATGAAATTATCAGTAAAATTACCACGGGTATATTAGAACGTCGCCGCCAATCCATTATTATCTTTATCTGCACGTGCAGTGCAACTACTTCTTACCGACAAAAGGGTCGCCATGGTAGGTAATAAAATAATAATGAATGACTCAATTGTCTTTTTCGCTTAACATAACTTAAAAAAAAAAATTGAATTATATATTTATCAATATGTAAGTATAATGAATGAAATTACATCAAAAGAATTAAAACCAAAACACCCGGTGGCGTCGGTCTATCGGTCGGTAGTTTTTACTCTCATAATAGATTATATTTAAATATTTATATTTTTATTCGTGCAATGCACGGCCGGGTGGCTAATTTTGTCTAAAACCACAATCGCTGGTTATATATGTATAAAAATGAATAATGCCATTTATATTTAATAGTTAAATAGAACCATTTTTACTCAAATCAATGCAAAAATATGTATATAACTCAAGTTTGATTCAAATTACAATAAATAAACCCCGTTCGTCCCGTACTCAACAATAGTCCTTAATTGTTGTAACTCAACCGGCCGGAGCGGATCGCTCCGACGAGTATTCAATACCCGAACGGAGCCGAAGCTCCGTGGATACGGATTCAAACGCAGACACGGCTACGTATCTCGGCGTGTCCGTGTTATTCGTGATCTTAGTACCGCCGGGGCTAAGGATACGGGGCTACGTTGCGGCGTGTAACACGGATATCAGGAGCCCTAGTGTTAACCCAGCGTGGTGCAAGTGGGCCTAAGTAGGATAGCAAGTTTCAATATTTATGCTAACAATTTTACATAAAAGTAGTGTTCTAAATTTGGTACACATTCACTATTAATACGGTGAATAGAGACTAAAGTACTATTTGTGACCTTACAAACGGTCCGGTAGTTTTGAATTTTTGATATGTTGTCTAGGATGGTTAGTCAGTGTTTAAAATGCAAAATGCACAATTCCGCCCGCCGCCATATTTAAAAAACCGGCACTCTCTTTATATTTTTGCTCATATCTTCCTTTAGGAGCAATTTAGCTAGAAGAAGGCTTAGACAATGTTATAGAGAGTTAAATTTACTACATTCTCCATTTTATATTTTGTTTCTAGGACAGACAGTATTCACTGAATTATATCACGTTTGGTCGCAAAAAGTGATTTATTAGCCAATATTTTTTTCTTTATCTGCTGATCAGTAATACAAGTTTAGTTATAATGTTTGATTAATTTGGAGATCAATTAATTTTGATGCTCATTTACTATCTTTTTGCCGTTACATTTGACTAAAACCGGTGCTCCATTAAACATAAGCCTTATATTATACTATTAGAAATGTTCGGCTCTAGCTTAAGTGGCAGTTTTGCGACGATAAAATATGTCATCCATGGACGTGGTGACGTGTCACGATTCCTAATTTACGTCTCTCGACGTACAGTTCGTGAAACTGTTAATAGTATTTTATCCAATCGTTCCACAATGAAGGTTCTTAATTTCGACTACCGATTTTAATACCTAATTGTGTAACCATTATCGACCACCAAGAGCGACAAGCAGTCCTTTTTTTACTTTATTCGGAATTACCCACGATTAATTTGAATTCTTGATGTAACCTTTTTTTGTTTAACTTAAACGGACCTATATTTAAAAAAATATGATCACGATGGTCATGGCCGTTGCCTCGTGATTGGTAATTTTTTTTTGACAAGTAATTTTAATCAATCAGGGTACAGTAGCATTTTTGAGTTTTATCAATGTTATCTTTTTGAAATTAATTTGTAATGAGTAGAGAGTTGTCTTATGAATATTAAAATTCAGTAGCGGGTACCATAGAGAATAGAATTTTGGTAAATGATGAGGTTCTATACAGTTTCACTGTATGTATTTTTCTATGCGCAACTACCTTACCTAAATAAGTATAGAAAAGTACAGACTGATGTTACTACTAACGCCATGTTACAACGCATAAACAGATATAGCAATCGCCACTCAAGGCTTATAAAGGTCAATGAACTTATCTTGACACAAATTAAAATAGACTCACATAACAGTTCATCTGCGAAAAAGCTAAAAGTCATATTTTTTATTATACCTAATCGGGTAAAAAGTATAATTAATTATAACCATTGTGTATCCATGTACTACGTTGATTTAATAAAGTAACAAAGATATATATATACACACGAATTTATTTAGTTCTCTTTTGTAAACTTTTAGTGGTGTACATTAAAGTATATAATTGTATTGTACTGTATGGTGTTCTGCCTTTTCACAGAATAGTTTTTCTTCGAATGTATCATTTCGCCGAAATTTGACTTCGCAGATTCTTTATTTCTCTGTAACTATAGTTTTTGATAATTGTTGTAAAGATCCTATAGGTTAGGTTAATCCCAAATAGTTTACGGTTTCAGAGAAAAATGCTTTCTTCGAAATTACACTTCTGCGAAATGAAACATTCGCACGATAAATTATTTGGCAAAAAGGCAAAGAACCATATTGTATACGTCCATACAAAAATAAAAAAAATGTTCTGACCACCAAATGACAAAAAATATCTTTAACCTACATACATTTTATATACCAATTTTATAATGATATAAAAACAATACGATTTCATGACCTCAATAAATTATACAGTGTGCTTCTAAAGTCCGCCATATATCTTTTCCGGTATATGAATTATTTTAAAATCACGACCAGTTTTTTTTTACTCATTTATGTATATGGCGATTATAATACACGAAAATATCCGGCTAAGCCTAAAGTCAAGTAAGTCAATGTCACTTTCTTTTATTAGAGCCTTGTTAGAATCAGTCTTAAACTAAACCCCGAATCGAACGGACATCATTAAAATTAAAAATGGCGCAAATATTGAGAAGTGATATATTACAATATAACCCGCGCACCTTGGAAGATGTTAGGACAGTGTACAATCTGGATAAACCAGGAGCGATGGAACAAGCTATTAATATATTAGACGACTGGATTCAGAAGCAGGATCATTTGGTTAAGAAGGATTTTCGTAAGTGACTTCTTAAATTACACAGTATTACAGATAACCATATAAAAAAACTTTATTTAAAAGAGGTGGACTCAGTAATATCTAAATACTTTTATTATAAGTATTTCAATTAATATATATTATCTTGTTTCTTAATATAAATATACCTTTCCAATACTAAAATAGGTACATCATTAGGTATATTGGTGTTTTAAGTTATATGAGATATATTTATAATATACTTTTGTATATTTAATTTGTCACATTTTTAATTGCATATTTTTCAATTGCGTGGTTTAGTTCGGTGAATACTGAAAGACTAAAGTATATACTGGGGGTTACCTTACAATCGGTCCGGTAGTTCCAATTTTCATATGTTTTTGAGATTGTTAGTGAGTTGCAACAAATTAGTGTTAAAGTAAATTAGTAGTATATGTAGAGTTTTTGTTTAAAAGTATTTCATAGTAATAAATAAGGCAATCTGGGAGTTTTCTTTGGAGGTTCTTTCTCCTCAGTAAGCCGCTGAACCGCTGGTAGATATTTTGAATAAAATAATCAATGCCCTTCTGACACATGAGTAACTGTCTTTACAGATTAGGCCCATCTGGCATGTATGAACACCTTTATTTTAAATTAATATTTATAAAATGGGTAGTTTGCACAAATGTAAGTTTGACAGAGAAAAATTGTGTTTTTCTCAGTCAACCTTTGACAACGGTATCTGAAAAATTACCGAAACGTCAGGGAGGCTCAAATAATTAATATACAATCTGTTTAAATTGTTTTATTTAAATGGTTAGTAAAGGTTTAAAATAGTTTTATATTTTTATGAACATGAAGAGTTTAGGTTTCAACTATCTTTACAAATTATTAATAAATATGAATGGTTACATGTGTTGCTCCGCGCAAAACTGGAAAAAACCTGAACAAATGCAGCATTTTTTAAGTGTCGCTGAAGTTCAGGAATTTTAAAAATAATATTGGGTTTGTACAAATACCTCACTTCTCCTTTTCCTACTCAAACTGCTTAGCTTTTGACAGAAAGACGTCAGTTTGGTCAGTCAGTATAAAATAAAAATAATAACGTTAGTGACCTAACACATTATTTTAGATTATGTTTTCTTTAAGTTATATAAATTGGCTTCAACAAGTAATTATTTAATATGGAAACCAGCACCTCTAGCAGAACTTTCACACGCGACTATTTTTCGCGAAATAATTACCCGTCTCTTTCTGTGCAGTAATGTGAGAGAGTGACAGGTAGCCTGTCGCGCGACAGAGTCACGAAGCATAGTTGTGCTAAACGGGCAGTAGGTATTGGAAACCCCCGAACGGTAACTAGCGATGGCGTGGGTCGGTCCACATAACGTTAGTTTATAATACAGTTAGACCAACTGGTTAACGTTATTATTATCTATACTATTTTACAATTCTAGATTTGTGTTAACTAACTAACTATTTTGGCTCAGTGACCCAAACAGGATCTTAGCCTCCGAAACGAGAGTACGCCACTTGTCCCGATCCTACGCAGTTTCTTGCCAGTTTTCGGCTTGAAGCTTAGCAGATCCACCTCCACCACGTCTCCCCAGCGGTACCTGGGACGACCAACCGGTCGTCGACCGGTTGGTTGCCCCAAGTATGCTCTTTTTGCCGCACGATCTTCTTACATTCTTTGTAGGTGACCGAGCCAACGAAGTCTATGGGACTTTGTCTCGCCGATAATATTCGGCTCGGCCACCAGCTCCTCAATCTCGGCGTTAGTTAGATTTGTGTTAAATATACAGTTTTCTATGGAGAGCTCATGATATCAGGAAAAGAAGGATTGTCTTTTGTTTTGTATGGGCGCGTAGCGTTATTCCAGTGTGACGCCATCTTTTGGGTATAATTTCCTATGACCTATCACGCCGAAACGGCTGGATGGATTTTAACCAATTTCGGTATGGGAATAGCTGGACATCTAAAGATGGTTATATGATACTTTTTATCGGTCCACGGTAAAGAAAAAAATACGCGGACCAAGTTCCGGGCACCTGCTAGTAATCTATACTATTATACAATTCTAGGTATGTGTTGAACATAGGTATACCTACAGTTTTCTATGGAGGGTTATGATTTCAGGAAAAATCTGGTTAGCTTGATGCTGGATCGCATTTTGTTTTGTATGGGCGCGCGGCGTCATACCAAAATGGCGCCATCTTTTGGGCATAATTTCCTTTGTCCGCGCATCACGCCTTAACGGATGGACAAATTTTAACCAATTCTGATACAAGGATACTTGGACATCCAAAGATATTTATATTTACCCGACCACAGTATAAAAAAATACGCCTGCGAAGTTGCTTTTTTCTTGTTTACTTTATTGACCAGAAACAAATAAGGTCAACTTTTCAACAGATATTACTTTTATGACGGAATTCGACCTTCGTATAAATACAGACACGCGAATATAGCATTGTATTTATTTATTTAAACTTTATTGCACTGAACAAAAGTCAGTACAAATGGCGGACTTAATGCCAAATGGCATTCTCTACCAGTCAACCATAGGGCCAAACGGAGATACTAGAAGTGGGTGCATATCAGAAAACTGATGGTACAGAGAGCACCTAGGATACAGGTAAATACAAAATATATATTACTGTTCATACAAAAATACATACTTACATTCACACACTATAAATATATATACGACGCGTTTGGCTCGGTTGGTAGACACCTGCCTACTGAGTCGGCGGTCCCGGGTCCGAATCCCGGCCGGGGCAAATATTTGTGCAAAATATTTGTTCTTGGGTCATGGATGTTATCTATATAAGTATGTATTTATATATTATGTATATCGTCGTCTAGTACCCATAGTACAAGCTTTGCTTAGTTTGGGACTAGGTCGATTTGTGTATTGTCACAGAATAGATAATAGTACAAGTACAGAAGGCACACTACTTTGATCTTTACAAAAGCCGCTTTTTTTAGCCGAAAAAATATGATTTATGGCCCTTCTAAAGTCGTCGTCCCCAGCGCAAGCCAAACGAAACGTTAAAGCTGCGTGCCAACGGTAAAAATGAATTGGCTCGCTTGCCGCGTCGCCGAGAGCGAGGGCTGTCAACGACTAAAAATAAAAATGTATTTCCCATTTATTCCTTGCATTCAATATATCTCTATATTATAGTAATATATTTATATTCTTCATACATTATATTTATTATTTCATTATTTAACTATAAAATAATCAATCTCAGAATTTGGACGAATTGAATCCACAACCAGGCCGCAAAACATTTTAGCTTTATTTTTAAACATTTTAATACGTATAAGATCAGATGTTGGTCACTTCGTAAGTGAAAGAGCAGTGAAGCTCGTTTTGATGCTTATAATGACAATGAAGTGACCAACATCTCTGTTCTCTTTGTTTAAGAGCAAACCTTATTTCGTTTAACTTAAAGACTAATTTAGTGTAAAATTAATTTGCACTTATAACGCCTTACATTTTGAAGTGGCAGTTGTGGCTGCAGCTAACAATACAGATAATGGTATTGATCATCGGCTAAGATCAGCTAAGTGGATTCGCTCAACCAAAATAATTATTTCTATATAATATAATAAAATAATGCAACGAATGCGTTACCTTAACATGCAATTAAATTCTTGAGCTTCATTTTGTTTTTGCTTAGTAGTCCGATATTTATTTATTTGTTCATATATTATATTCATCACTACACACCTAGTATAAAACAAAGTCGTTTCCTGCTGGCTGTCTGTCTGCCCCTATGTAGGTATGCTTAGATCTTTAAAAATACGCACGGACGCACCGTGCGAAGCCGGGACGGGTCGCTAGTTACAAATAAAACATGTACAAAGGCGAACTTATCCCTATTAGGGATCTCTTCCAATACATTTCTTTTAACTCTTTATTTATATATTTTATATACTTACCTATCAAACTATCACTCAATCGTTTATTCATTACTTACAAGTAATTTTACAAACTTGATATCAAATATTATTATAAAAACCTCTATGATTGTTGATTTAGTAGTAGACATACTTATTTTACTAGAATTTAAATTGACAAATATCAGCAAATAATCAATTCAAAATTACATAAGTACTTAACAATTAAAATTGATCTGTGTAACCAGTGTTAAATATGGAAGTAGATACACCTGCAATATGTTTTTTATTATTATTCAGTAACTACTTATTATATATTATGTTATTTTTTTTACCTATCGGCATCCTTCGGACGTGTTGGGAGCTTGGGAGAACGAAAAACGCGTGATTCCAATTTCGATCATTGTTCCTACAACCCGCTGCGATACAATATCTTTTCGCTGTCTTTTTACTCATTTAAACACTTTATATTATAATATAACACTGGTATCAACAGATGAATGAGGAACGATCACTTGCGACGTACATAAATCGGAAGAGCGTGCGCGCGAATTTCGTGTACGTGCGTTCCGAGACAGTGCGTGGCAGCCACTGAATAGTCCCCATGCATGAGGCCACCGGCATGTACTTGTAGCGGGAAACGTTAATCGCGGAGTGCGCCCCGCCTGGTATTGTCCCTTAATATTTATTTATTTATTTTATTTATATATATTGTACCCTCCCTATTGTATATATGTTACAAGTACCTATACTCATTTAGGTTGAAGCTGAAAGTGACAGACATGGGCTTCACAAGAAACTTAGCCGTGTGTATAGAATATTTATCTTTGGAAACAATGCGGTATTTGACACAAGCTCAAATCAACTACTCTTTATAAAATGACAAAAAAAAAATTTTAACAAAAAAAAAGAACCGACTTCAGTAAAACTAAAAAACCAAAAATAACCCGTTCAAGTACAGATTACATTTGACTCACCCTTCGAAGTCGATCCCAAACCACTCAGTTCTTATATTTATAGTTATATTATAGTTTACGCGAGGTTTGGCACCGACTTCGAAGGGTGAGTCAAATGTAATCTGTACTTGAACGGGTTATTTTTGGTTTTTTAGTTTTACTGAAGTCGGTTCTTTTTTTTGTTAAAAAAATTTTTTTTTTGCTGTTTATTGATTCATATCAAAGTTCTAGTGGCCATCTGTGGTGTTCATCATCAGTTTCCTGACACCAAATCCTATTTACTGAATGTAAATTCTTGACTTTATCAATAAATTACCGAAAGCGCCGTACATGTCCCTATAACATTTGAAGAGTTCCCTCGATTTCTCCAAGATTCCATTATCAGATCCCGACTTAGTGCCAACGGGACCAACTCGGAGTTATACCCTTTCCAATTAAAAAAATAAATAAAAAATCGGGTCACGGTTCTCGGAGATATCGAGTAACATACATACAAAAAAAATTAGTTCGAATTATTATGTGAGCGGCGACATGTTACCTTTGGCAGGTGATTTTGCAGACGGAGCTGCTGTCCGCATTTTCCCTACAGTTAGACAGGTAGACGCATACAATAACAAAATGACCACTGAAAACGCTAAAGCTCACCGCGTCTACACATTTAACGCTGTAGATGAATCTCGCGAGACGGCAACGTATGGTAGGAAGCCACCAGACAACGTTATCCCTAAGTACGTCAATAACTGTGGTGGCTTCTTACCAACCATAAAATTAGGCGTCGAATCACGAGTGATGCTGAGGCGAAACATTTCCGTTTCCGATAGGATATTATATCTTTAGTGTAGGTACATAATATTTCACGTATAAAACATTATTGTTAAATATTGAAACATTATATAAATATAACATAGGTGACATAGGTATTATTATTTTAATTTTAAGGAGATGCCTTCTATAATTAACCCTGAAGCATAAATAATGATTGTAAATAAATAAAACATAATTAGGTACGTGTTAAATGCACCAGAACTGTTATGTAGATATTGTACTGTTATTGTGTAATAAATATCGATTAAGAAGTCGATTAATAATAAATATCGATTAAGAAGTCGATTAATAAAAAAATAAGTCTTCTGTACTCAGAATGCTTGTCAGGACAATTCCAGTAACACCAAACACGACTAGGTTACGTTGTTTGGTTACCGTGTTCTGTAGGGTCCTTTCCGGTTCCAGCATCGGACCAGTTCTATGGTACCGTATTCAATAGCACCATGTACATTTGTTTCCTCCTAGTAATTTAACTATCCGAATCGGCACATCTAATCGCTACCTTCGAAACACTGGCCGTTTAGAAGTAAAGTTCTAGTGGCCATCTGTGGTGTTCATCATCAGCTTCCTTACACCAAATCCTATTTACTGAATGTAAATTCTTGATTTTATCAATAAATTACCGAAAGCGCCGTACATGTCCCTATAACATTTATTTTGAAGAGTTCCCTCGTTTTCTCCAAGATTCCATCATCAGATCCCGACTTAGTGCCAATGGGACCAACTCGGAGTTATACCCTATCGATTAAAAAAAAAATTGAAAATCGGTTCACGGTTCTCGGAGATATCGAGTAACATACATACAAAAAAAATAAAAAAATAGTTCGAATTGAGAACCTCCTCCTTTTTTTGAAGTCGGTTAAAAACGATCTGTCACGTGTGTCAGTTATGATTTATGATAGATGTGCTGGCATCCTGGTATTAATTACTTGTTAAACCCAATTTACATATATAACCTAAAGAAGGCATATCTAAAATAATATGTTAGGTCACTTACCTAAAAATGCGTCTAACATATTAAAATGTACCAAAAATATATTAAAATAGTAATACATAATGACGTGCATATTTTAGTATTGGAAAGGTATATTTTATGATGAGAGCTGAAATCTGCTACTCTTTATAATATAACAAAAACGATTTCTTAGTGTGAAGCTTCTATGATGATACAGGCATGTGATGTCACAAAAAGCAGTAGTCAAAACACGTCCTCTTTTTAGTTATTGTACAATAAAAATAGTATAATGTCCCAAAGTAAGTGATAGTTTATATGGTTCCGCGTATTTTTAAGAAAGCATTTTTCTCTGAAATTGTGCTATTTGGGATTGTTAAAAAATAAACCTAACCTAATCTATAGGAAAGTATTAGCAACAATTATGAAAAATATAGGTACTGTGACTATAGAAGAATAAAGATTCTGCGAAGTGAAACACTCGATGAAAAATAATTATGCTAAAAAGCAGAACATTAAGAAATATATTGCTTTAATAGTGCGAGACTAGTTACTCACCGCTGAGCGTAGGCCCATTACGTTTTATTAGAATAGAATACAATAGAATAGAATAGAATAGAATAGAATAGAATAGAATAGAATAGAATAGAATAGAATAGAAAAGATACAATTACTCAAGCCTTTAATACTCATTAAGTAACAAATATTGTCGTAATATTCTACATTAAATAAAAATGCTTCGCTAAATGTGTTCCTAAGCGCAAAACTTGGGAGCCAGTTGATCAATTAGGTTAATATCATTTTTGAAATACGAGGAAGTTTAGAAAAGGTTTTCATGAAGAGAAAAAAACTTAAAATGGTCGGGAAAAAATGCGTTAAGTTGTATTTGTCGCTATAAACATACCAGGTGCAAACTTAATGTACGGAACCCTCGGTGCGCGAGCCAAACTCGCACTGGCCGGTTTTTGTTTATTTGACCACGTTATTGCTATTTTTAGAGGCACTAGCAGCGCAAACTGGGTCCTGCCGACAATTTACGATAATTCGAACTAGACGTGGGCGTTATTTCACGTCACTAGTTACAGTAACTAGTTACGCGACATGTAACCGAATCACTAGTTTCGCGTCAAATAACAAGTAGTGATTTTTGTAAATGCGTTATTTTATTATTACTGCTATCTGTGAGTCGAGTAATCGAGCGAGAGAGAGCTCACCTGCACCGGCCACAGCCAGCCGAGCGAGCGAGACGTAGAAGGCGCGCGTGCCGTCGCCGTCCCGGCCAGCCGAGCGAGCGGGATGGCGATCGCGCGCGAGTCGTGGTATAATACCAAAATCGAAACAGCATAGCAACTTAATACCTAGTTATTTTATTTGTTTCCGTTTCGTGTGTAATTGTTGTATAGGTATGTATAGCTGGTGTTGGTAGAGCTATTTTTGCAAACAATCACAGGAGCAGAATAAAAATAACCAGTTACAAAAATCACTAGTTATGAAACAGGTGACGGCGACCGAGTCACTGGTTTCGTTACGTTTCTTGAAAACGACGTAACGACCCACGTCTAATTCGAACCATACATTTATAAACTTGATCGCAGAATCGGTCTCAACTCAAGCAACCCAAAAATTACGATTAACATAAATAAGTATTATTAAACATCCATAGGACAACGTTTAGCCATTAACCGAATAACCCAATAAGTTAATATTGTTCCCAAAAAACAAGTTTGTTCATCAAAACAAACAAACAGCCATTCTACAGTGTGGGTATCGTATTTAATACGGGCATATAATATATTCAGTTATAGTATCTGATCATAAGAATCGTTTGGCACAATTATTTTGTTAAATAGTGTTTTTAATTACGTGTAATCATTTTTTTTAAGTACAACCAAGCAGCAATGTACGTAGTCTAACAAATGAACGCTGACATGGTATGTCATGACGTTTAGGTACGTTAATTAATGTGGATGCACTGCGTGCTCAAATATTTCGTATGAAAAAATATTCTAATTTTCTAAAGAAATATACTAATCTTCATTTCAATATATGCCCGTATAAATACCCACGCCTCATAAAAATTTCGTGCGAGTATAAAAATAGCATATGAATCGTTGCTATTTAAGGAAATACTGACACATGATTAATAATGCCTACGGATTTTTTATTGGAGACGATATATTTATATTTGACACTTGATATTTACTTTGAATTAATTTTGTCGAGAATAATAATAGAATATTAGGCAGATGTCGCTGCTGACCATGTGTTTAAAATACTTGCTTGTGTCTAATGTAGTATATACAATAGTATCATTCTTGTCTTCAATTTTCGCAAACATTTGAATAAAACAATGTAAAGTAATTAAATAGCTCATATTCATTATTTAATTTTTGTTTCTATATTCTTTAGCGTATTTTGCATTAATGTAATTTTGATAGAGTAAATGAGTTTTTCCAGTTTATCAAATAATTAACACACGCGATATAATCCATTACGAAAGTAGGATTATCTGCCCTCTAATGGGGAGAAAATCTCACTTCCTGGCCAAGGCAACACGTAAAACTTTAGACAAACCACGTGCGGTAATTCTTATAGCCCCAGATCACACATTTCACAAACAAACACCTCCGATCTAAGACATTCACGAATTTACCGCCCTAGGTATGTAATGGACTATTTCGTCACCATAGGACTCTAGCTATATTGTAGTAAATAAATCAATCCAATGTAGTTTCCCACTGCGTTTTTTGCTTGATTCGATTCTTACTAATTCGACCGAAGTTTTGGGTTTTCCGCATAGATATAATCATCCGCAGAGGCGTCATCTTCTTCCATGACATGGTATAGTAAAGATTGCGCTTTGGGCCAGTGTACCCTTTCTGGCCACTTTATGTCTAAATAATTGTATAAATCTATAACAACGCGAAGTCGAATAATTTAGTTCGTATAATAGTAGATACATATTATGTAATATTATAGTACCAATTTTAAAGCCTTTGAAAATATTATGTTACCTCCTCTACAAATTGACTCAAATTTGAAGAGGCCAAAACCGGTACTTGTACCGGGGGTTACATTTTTTGTTGTCTGGGCCGCCAGAGCTGGTTTTTAATTCTCAACAAGAGCAAAAAACTGTTTTTGAAATGCGAATAACATTGGTCTCGTGGAGCACTGAACTTTTCAACTCAGCAGTGAGAGCATAATTATGTTACATGTTAGAAATTCTTATTGCGTCGGTACTTATTATTTCAACGATTCACTAGCATAATTTTATAAGATAAGAATTTGTTTGATACTTATTACGATCATTCAATTATAAACTGTTTGATATAGTTATTAGCCCGATACGCGAGCCGTTTTGAATTTCAATAATATACAAGTGCGTGATTGTTTGCAGTGAGTTAGAGTATATTGAGTACTAATCTTTTCTAAGATTCACAGAGGTTGTTACAAAAACTTTTTTTATACCTAACGCAGACTCAAGATCTGTTAGAAAATGTTCATACCCAATAGAACTCAATATAACCTTGTTGACTTAAAAAAAAAATACGAATTATTTTAATTTTAGGGGCAATTATGCCCTTCCCGTATTGGACTATATAGAGCCAACCTAACCGAATCTATAGGATGATATTTGCAACAATTATTAACATTTTATGACTACACAGGAATAAAAAATCTGCGAAATGATTTTTCGCCCAAATAAAACATTCGACGTAATAAGTTTCCAGGAGTCAAAATTAAAGGCTTCCCCAACAACATTATGAACCTTACGTTTAAAAATATACTTTCAGAAGCTAATAATTATAAACTTGATCGCAGGACTCAAGCTACTTACTATACTACGATTTCTAATTCAAGACCAATAAAACTACCACAAGGTTGCCACTACAATAAGATATTTTCACAATAGTAAATTTATTTTTATTTTTTAAGCACGCTAAGATAATTTATTTATTGGTAACTTTAAGTCTATGTTTTAACAAAATAACTAGAAATATTTGTTCTTACATAATTACGAGAGGAGATAATAAAAACTTAAACATCGGAGATTTTTGGTACAAAATCTTGTATTGTACTTGTAACATTGTCCATTTGGTGCAAGCCAAGAAACAAACTCAGATGTCATTTAAATGTTGTCAATTTTGACAGTGACGTATCTGTCGTAGTTTTTTTGGTCTTGAATTAGAAATCCGAGTTTAGTCTAGCACAACTATGCGACTTGTCGCGCGACATAGCGCTACCCGTCACTCTCTCACATTACTGCAAAGAAAGAGACGGGTAATTATCTAGCGCGAAAAATAGTCGCGTGTGACAGTTATGATCACGATTAACATAAATAAGTATCATTAAACAAATATCCATAGGACAACGTTTAGCCATTGACCGAATAACCCAATTAGTTAATATATGTTCCCAAAAAACAAGTTTGTTCATCAAAACAAACAAACAGCCATTCTACAGCGTGGGTATTTAATACGGGCATATAATGTATTCAGTTATAGTATGTTAAATAGTTTTTTTAATTAGGTGTAATTATTTTTTAAAGTCCAACCAAGCAGCAATGTACGTAGTCCAACAAATGAATGCTGACATGGTATGTCATTATAATTATCAAATTTGTTGAAGGACGAAACTAATCCGGATACTTTTTCTGTTTTACAGGTAGAGAATACTTAGAGCGCGTATTAATATCTACAAAGGGATCTATTGAAAAAGCCAAGATACGAGTTGACAAGATATGTACCATGCGCACAATGACGCCAAATTTATTTGAAAAATGTGACGTCATGAACGATTTTCCAAAATTGCACCAATACT
Source organism: Apotomis turbidana (assembly GCA_905147355.2). Taxonomy (NCBI): domain Eukaryota; kingdom Metazoa; phylum Arthropoda; class Insecta; order Lepidoptera; family Tortricidae; genus Apotomis; species Apotomis turbidana. The sequence goes on along the minus strand of LR990299.1, from coordinate 11,444,838 downwards.
AGTAAGTATGAATTAAAAAATAGGTTTAAAAAAATGATTCTTTTTTATGTGGAAATACCTAGCCCATTTTTATTTTCAAATATTGACACAAGTATTATATCAGAGATAAAAATATGATCCACTTCAACATAAACAGGGCTAGAACCTGCGACCCTACATAGTGCTCTCCCAACTGAGCTATCACATCGTTACGAATCACACCAAACTTAGTTACTAATTCCAATGCAAAAATTAGATCCTAAATAAGTATTTTTTCTTTTACAGTATAAACCTCCATATGCCAAAGTTAACGGATGACAATAACAGGATATACATAGCCAAAGTGACGGCGAAAAAAATTATTGCAGAAAAATTCTTAGAAGCATATCAACATTCTGTAATTGTAAGTTATTTTTTACTAAGGAAAATAAATTAAACGTACCTACGTAGGTAACTAAAATAAATTGAAGGAATCCTAATTATTTCATTATTAAAAAATAACACAATTTATTAATAATGTAGTTCTACAAAATAACCACTAAGGGCGCTATACTATTCTCCATACAAATTGTTTACGCAGTCGCTAGCGAGTACGGTCATGTGAACTCATGGTAAGGAGTATCAGGTAGTTGTTTTATAAATAAGTTGAGTAACACCAGGAACTTATCAATATCATTCTCGGAAATAATTATTCAAAATGCGTGAAGTTGTAAACAATTGCTTACTATTGATTATTATGTTAAAACTTGAATACAAGTTACATAACTACCCTGCCCATAATGCGGATTTTAGTTATTTGTATGGTACTCATAGGAATTTGCTGGCCCGCATGCCGATAAAAATCAAAGGGAATGTATGTAAAAGAGCAGTGAGACCAGCTCTACTATACGGATGAGAATGCTGGCCAATGAGAAAGTCAGGTGAACAGAAGATGCTCGTCACAGAGATGAACATGCTGCGGTGGTCTGGCGGAGTCTCTTGAATGGATAAAATAAGAAATGAATACATCCATGTTACTTTTAAAGTAGCCCCGATACACGAAAAACTCAGAGACTGGTACCTGGACAAGCTAACTGGTACGGACACGTAATGAGACGAGATGATAACCATATGACTAGAAGAGTTCTAAATATAGAAGAGAAAAGAGGGGCCGTGGACGTCCACCAACAACCTGGTTACAAGCAATAAAAAAGGGGTGTATGTATCGAAATTCCTGCCATCGAATTTCATATCACCGAACACTATTCCACGAATGTCATTTCATTCTTTTGTCTAATCACATATTCATCAAATCATTGTTTTTCGAATAATCGATTACTATTCTTACATCGTAAATTGTTTCGAATTTGTCTCAAATCGTAGCTTAACTATTCATCGAATTTACCTTTCACAGAATAAATTAGTTAGTCGTAGTATTAATAATTAGTATTAGTAATTAATTTATCGAAACATGACTCACAGGTGGTACGTCCCATTTATTTTCGTAATTTGTAATTTAGGTTTTTCATTTTTGTACCTAACTGTTTGACAGTCTGATGACCCCCCGGCGTGTCGACGAGGCCCCGCTGACGCGGTTTGTTTGGGCTCGCAGTTCAAACCCAACCTAAACCTACTCTAACCTAACCTACTTTTCAGGCAGCATTTCGGTTTGTTTGGGGTCGTAGTTCAAACCTAACTTAACCTACTTTTCTGGCAGCAATTCGTTTCTGTGGGGGTCACAGCCTAACCTAACCTACTTTTATGGCACAGTTTAGTTTCTGTAAGTTTCGCAAATGCGAAATAGGGCGTTAAAATTATCTTATTCTCTAGACAATACAGTCCGTATGCATACTCTTTTGAGCGCCTGGCGTGCGTAGCAAGTACAGCTCACGGATTGTAGTCTGCTGCTGACTGTACATGATAGTTACGTTTAGCATGCGATATAAATGTTTTATCATCCGTCGCTCTTAAGCGTTCAGGTTTGTCATTTGACCATCTCGTGACAAACGCGGCCATCAGAGACCCACTGGATCCACATTTATCCTAATGCCCGGGTATTATGATGACGTTAGAGACAAAGTGATACACCATTTTTCATAATGCCGTTAGGTTAGGTTGGGTAGGGGTTTTTTTTTTGCAATAGGTATCCCATCAATCGCCGATTGGGGTATAGCTTTTCATTGTTCATTGACGCCTTGCAATATGAAAGATGCCAGTTTATCATTTCATCCATAACACATCTATATTATTTCTATTGAAAATCGGTTTCATATTGACAGGGGTCATGATTTCAGGAAAAGTCTTAATAGCGTGATGCAAGATCGCCTTTTATTTTGCATTGATCGCGCGGCGCCATGCCAGTCTGGCGCCATCTGTAGGTCACAATTCCTTTGTCCTCCTATAACGCCGAATCGGCTGGTATTTTTTTATATAGGGATAGCTGGACATCCAAAGATAGTCCTAGGATACTTTTTACCCATCTACGGTACAGGAAAAATACACGGACCAAGTTCGGAGCACTTTCTGGTATAGACATAAATACAAATTTATTTTCTGAAAATACATGTATTTATTTATTTTCCAGCTCTCCGAGTACATGAGAATGTACGATTATTCTCACGGCTGTCACGTGGTCCTTGATATCCAAGATGTCAACGTTATGGAGCTGATCGGCCAAATGAACTTGATTGATTTTAGAAACACTGTCTCTTTATATCTCGTAAGTATTATTTTATTATATCCCTTAAGAGTTCTTTAACGTATATCTACACTCCATTGTTAAATTACTATAACAAGTTCAGTACTATAGGTAAACAACCTTCATCACTATGCAACGGTGGCGGCAGGGCATGTATGTGCAAAATTAGTGTTGTTATTTTCATTACATTACCTTTATGGTGACCTCGCGCGCGCCGCCGCCGTTGCCTCAGTCTACGTATATTCCGCGGGAGTTACTGGTAGTAAACTGAGTATTAGTTCATAATATTCATAAATGAAAACTATGATATTGTGATAAATGTGTGATGAATAAAGTGTAGTGTATGCTGTAACTGTACATAATTAGGCATTAAGACCGAGAGTCTGACCGAAGTCCTGACTAAGTTAGAGGTATCCAATAATACCGTAATTGAGTTGCGTTCCGAAGTAGCGTTATTACGTAACGCTATATCTGAATGTAGGTCAAATAACACCTCTAAAATAGTCGCGTGTCACGGTGCGCAAAATGTGATCGGCGATGTTAACGCTGACGCCGTGGAATCGGATGCGTCGCTGGTTGCCGACCAAGCGCCGCCAACCCCGCGCCCCGCCGCTCGCTCGCCTGCTCCTGTAGAGAGGTCGAGCACGTCACGTGTGAGTACGTCGACCCCGAGACGTGCTTACGCCGAAATTGTAAAGCACCCAGCTAATTCGAAATCCAGGCAGCCATCATCTCAGGGGTTGCAGGAACCCATAAAAAAGGACCTGCCAATGCCGGCTCCAAGAGAGTCCCGATGCGACAAGGATGGCTTCATGAAGGTCGAAAAGAAAAAAAAGCCAGCCTGTCGAAATCAGTGCGGTACCGCACCGACTGGACCTAAACATTCGCTGCGTCCCGCTCTACCAACGACGCTGCAGCAGGGGACACATAGAGCAGCTCTATGTGTCCCGGCTACATTACACTACGAAGGCTGAAGATGTCGTAGAATATGTAAGGGTGAAGTCCGGTGTCATCCTGGGGGTCGAAAAATTAGAGTCTCGCCACGACGTGAGTTTTAATTCCTTCGTGCTGAGAGTTCAGACGGATCAACTAGCAACCTTCACCAAGGAAGAGTACTGGCCGAAAGGTGGCATGTTCCGGCGTTTCCGTGGACGGCTACCTGACACTTCAAACACACGTAACACGTCGCTGTTGAAAAATGTGACCTAGTCTAGTTACTTATGTTTTTATTATTTTGTATTTGATATGTAGGTATGTTAGTTTTAAGGTATGTATCTATGGGCCACAGTTGCCTAAAATAAATGTTTTTCATTCATTACAACACTTGGGTGATCCTACCGCGCTTATGTTTCGATACAAGTCATTATGTACCAGTTGCATAACTACTATTATTATGTGAAAGTAATTTTATTTTGGTTTCTTACCTTGTTACCAGTTCATAAAGGTAGGGTTATGTCTCCTTGAACATTTTAAATAGCCAAAGATCCCTGGCGCTCTGTGCTGGTATTTTGTTATGGTTGGTATGGGGACATATCTTCTTTACTATTCCATCAAGTAGTGAATCATGGTCTTTCTCTACGACGCGACGGACGTAGTTGAGACGTAGAATTGATAGCAGTTGCACTGAATAATATTTAATAAGAAGGTCGTTATATCGTTGAAGGGAGCCCTCTGTTCCCTGGAAACTTATTTCGTTGAATGTTTCATTTTACGGAATTTTTATATCTCTTTCTTATTTCTAGTCATACATTTTTCATAATTCTTGCAAATATTATCCTATTGATTAGGTTATGTTAGGTTCATTTTATTTCAACCTCAAATAGTTTACGGTTGTAAATGCTTTCTACGGAATTATTTTTCTGTGAAATGAATCATTTAAACATTAAATCTTTAGATGCACTTTTACAAACGAAGAACCATTTTTGTTTGTGAACTGGTATTATAATTTCTAACCTTATGCGTATTCTCATTCCAGGATGGCTACGGATTTGGCGTCAAAGGCATATACATCATCTCCGCCTCGAAGATGATAGATGCATTTCTTAGCATCATAAAACAGATTGTGAGCCCTAAAATTAGTCAGCGCATTAAAGTATTGAAAAACGTGCAAGCCCTGCACAAATACTTGCCCAATAATTTGTTGCCAGCAGAATATGGTGGATCACAAAAATCGCTTTTGGAAATTTATGGTAAATCATCATCATTTTCTATGCCGTTTTGCACTATAACTATTAATCTTCCTTAGAAATGTACCAAGTTATATTAACCCTTAATTTGACAAAAAAAACGAAGGTCGATAGTTCAGGTCTCGTTAAGGTTGAATAGAGTAAACAATTCTCGTTCAACAAGAAAAAGATGGTCAAAGAGTTTGTTCATCCTGGTGAACATGGCCATATTAAGGGTTTCTTTGACGTTTGATGCGGTGATGCGGCGACTCTACGCATGCGCACCAATTGGAACTGATTACTAACGTGCACATTGAGCCCCAGATTTACAAAGATAGGTGTAAACCTAAGCCTAAATGTAAATTTAGCAGATAGATTTACAAAGGTAGAGGACTGGTGCGCGGTAACCCCGTAGGTTATTTATCGAAAATTATGGCACGTTGTGAGCAATTTTTTCTTATTCCATTACTTGGAGTTGAAGCAGCATGTTATTCTTCTATCCTTATTTATCATCAGTCAAAGTCTCATTTCGATCCTTCCTTTTTAGGGTTCCGTACCGAAAGGTACAAACGGGACCCAATTACTGAGACTTCGCTGTCCGTCCGTCCGTCCCACAGTGATCCGCGTAGAACAAGCTAGCTAGACAAAATTATTTTTTTGCATTTCTCGCTTCATTTGTTTTTATTATGGTTTATTACATGTATTAATATTTATATTTATACAATAAACTGGTTTAAAGTGGAAAAAATAAAAATCGTCATAAAATATGTATGAAAACAGGTGAAATTTATTTACATGACAAGGAAAAAATAATAATTTAGCTTAACTAATTAGTATATTCCTATTTAAAAATTATTCTAATCTTATAATAAAATATTCTATCATTATTTACAATTAATTCTAATCTTTTAGCTTATTCTAAGCTACAGACTACTCACCTGATGATGAAGTTAATGATCATTACCTAATTACTCATCCACCTCATCAGGTGAATCGCCTGTTGAATAGTCATGATCAGCAGTGACAACAGTACTATTAGTAATTACATTATTTACGATATTGCTAGGGGAAATTAACAAATCTAAGACTTCTACGGGTAAACTTTCTGTTTTTTTCTGTGGGACCTGTCTCCCTAGACTTCCCAACACTATACATAGATGGAAATACTTTACATTTTTTTTTTTAAGGTATGCTTCCGAATCAGCTTGTATGTAGACGATGTGGATTTCGAGTCAATGTAGTAGGCCAAGGCTTCGTCGCTGCTCATTTTGTCACTGTGGTCTTCTTCTGCTTTTGTGAACTTCGGTTCGCTGATATTTTTTATAGCCTGTGCAATGTTTCTGCTGCCTGAACATCGAGCAGATACTTCAGCAGCGTACATAAGCTCCTCAGTGCTCCTGCACTCAATCAAATCGACGACTCTTCTCCGCTTTGTTTTTAGGCTGGATTCCAAAAACTCCTTCTTTGGTCTACCAGGTCCGGGATCTTGTAGGCTTTCTGCAGATGACGATGGGACAGATGGTTCTATTGAGACTTCAAATGTAAATTCCGCACCTTGCAGCCACTCTGAATACTTTTTTAAGAAGCATTCTCTCTTCTTCCCTGCAAGTTCCCATCGTTCGTTAAATTTCGCTGAGAATCTTCTAATATTCGCTCTTAGGGACTTCAGGGAATCTCCTGTTGCACCGCTCGAATCATGATTTGACAATAAAAAACTAAATAATTTTTCGATTTTGCTTCTTTTGGAATGTTTGAGCCATTTTTCAAAAAAACCCATTCTTGACACGACAATCTTGACAAGTGGAAAAAAATAAATAAAAAAATTTGTGACGATTTCCGAGGGTTAAAACAGCATTTATCTAAAACTACAATAGCATGGGCTTAACATATAAAAAAATTACATTGGAGCAACTTGGGGCAATATGTTTTCATGACTATTCAATTTCAAAATGATGGTAAAAAGTTTAACTCCTACAAATGAGGTACATTTTAAATATTACATGTTAAGTTTGATTCAGTGGCAACAACGAAAATAAATAGCCCTTACCTTCTTGTTCCAACGCCATCATATAAAAAAATCACTTGGTTTAGTAAACAAGCACAGTGAGTGAACAGCTAGAATGCAATTTTGGTAATGAATGTATGAAATTTTTGCCTTACCTTATATTCCCATGCTAATCACTCCTCATTAGACACTAATAATGAAAAATAATTAATGTATTTCTTTTTGATTACATGTTGTTAACATAACGTGATAAGAATTTCAAGGCAATTCAATAAGCCTTTTTGTCTAGCTAGCTTGTACTACGCGGATCACTGTGCGTCCGTCCGTCTGTCACCAGGCTGTATCTCAAGAATGAAATTTTCACAGATGATGTATTTCAATTGCCGCTATAACAACATATACAAAAATAAAATAAAATAAATATTTAAGGGGGCTCCCATACAAAAAACTTGTTTTATGGTACGGAACTCTTCATGCGCGAGTCGGACTCGCACTTGCCCAATTTTTATTTTATCTTGCACACATGCTCATATCTATCATACCAATTCTTCTGTCCATAGAAATTCAAATTGCTACGGCAATATGTCGGTCCTTGGTTAGTATCTGAAAAACATATCAGAATCAGAATTAGAAAATAATTTACATATTGCCACAACTTATACTAAGAATACATATGATTTTTCAATTCTAGAAAATAAAATAAACCTAGGGATGATACGACTATAAATCAATTATGTATTGAATAGTACAAAAATGTGAAGTCACTAATATAATAACATTATCTATTGTAGAGGACTGGACCAAGGTACTTTCATCGGACAAGCACGTGGCCTACACTAGGGAGATGAACCAAGCCTGCACTAACGAAAAAATGAGAAGAAAAGACAAGTTCAGTGATAACTACCTCGGGATGCCAGGATCGTTCAAAATTCTTAGTATTGATTAGACAATTAAATGTTTTGGGAAAGTCAATAGCCCCGATAAAACTTAAGAGCTCTGCCCTACTGAAACACCATGGTAGCGTCGTCAGCTACATAATTCATATAAATTTGTGGCAGCCATGCGTCGCCAAGTGAGTTATCTTCCGTAGATTCCAATATGATTTGTTTAAATGCGGTATTTGACGACATCGCTGTGGCGTCTCGGTGAGGCAGGGGACTTAGGGTAGGTACGTTTCCATCAAGGAGGAGCTGGGCGGAGCGAACCATGTTTGACTCCTCCAATCTCCACTCCGCGCTAGTGGAAACGTAGTCCAAGGATTATTGGTTCTAACAATGCTAGAATACCAATTCTTGGTGTGGTAATAGGTCGTAACTTTGCTTTATTATTAATAGTATAGGAAATTCTATATTTATTTAAGGTAATTGGTATAGCCGTTAAATAAGCGATATTATAGTGGAATATGCAATTTATTCAACTTTTAACGATTTTTGTTTTAAAACATTATGTTTGTTAATTTTAAACATAAATATTATGTTATTTGTATTGTCATTATTCATTTATTCAAGTTTTAAATAAGTTTACAGTTTACACCAAACCGCTTTTGTATTTAAATTTGACATCATACAATGCAAAAATAATAATAATTAAACAACAACAAAAAAAGTAACAAAAGAACACAGGTAAAACATTAATAATACATGCAAGAAATGGTAGTCAATTCATAAAAAAATCAACATTAAAAAGGTCATATAAATAAATTCATTACTAAACAAAGAACATTAGAAACTCAAATGAATAATTCATTATAATGTCATACATAATAAAAGATAATTTATAATGTGATAGAGACGATTGTTGTGCAATTTTATGTTTTAGTGGAAGTTACCGGAACCACTCGCCAATAGTTGAGAACAAAATAAGTGAACAATTCCTTTGGCATCGACCTTGTTTACGGCATTTAAGTTTCTCCTGTACCGATCGGATGAAGCATAAATGCTGTAAAGAGCCGAGAGATTAATTAATCAATCATTAAGTTTCCCTAAAGTACTTACATACATTGTGTGAAATAAAATGAAATGAAATGAAATTATTTAATGACATAAACATGGTAAATTTATGAAACATGTTATTATTATTATTAAGAGCCTATATTGTCCCATATATAGCCTATATTGGGCTAAAGTTACCACCGAGTGGGTCCCACAAAACAGCATCCGGCGTCGTGGTAGACCTCGAAGGAGATGGCGAGACGAACTTGACGCCTTTCACCGAGACTGGTGGGAGATTGCTCGGGACAGGGACGCATGGAAGAATGAGAGGGAGGCCTTTGCCCAGCAGTGGGACAATATGAAACATGTAATGTCTCATTTTTTTTTGATGTGGGTTCATCACATTTTTTATTTAAACCATGAATACAAAGATTAAAGCTTAAAGAAAAAAATAAAAAGGAGCTACCTGGTGGAAGGGACCGGGAATCGGGTAGCTCCTTTTTCAATTTTTCTTTAAACTTTGATCTTTGTATTCCTGGTTTAAATAAACATGGTAGTTGGGTGATGCAGCATAGTATGTAAAGTTCCACATGTTTAGCCGATGATGGCAAGCAATTTTTTTACGATTATTATAATATTTGTATAATTCTAGTGTAAATGTCTAACAAACTTAACTCAGTGACCAAATACGATAAAAATTATAATGTCCGACGTAACAATTATTTTCCAAAATCAAAGAATTCATTGATAATAAAAACATTTCTCCTTTAACCAATTTCTTAGTTTGATAACAAACATTTTGTCGGGTAAATTACGTATGTCATATGGTATCTTAATGGACACTCTTATACTCATCAAATAACAATTATTGTTAAATAATTGAGTTTGAAATTTTGGCATTAACAGTTTATACTCGTCTCTCGCTCGCAACTGGTTGTTTTTAGATGGATTTTTAAAGTAAGCTGGAAATTTCCGAACTAGACATCGCTATAACTCTAAAATATACAACCCAACTAGAGTAAGAAGTCCGTGTCTTTGAAATAAAGGTCTACACAGGAGTCTCTTGGACCAACGCCAAGACTGCTCTGACACACTTTTTTTGAGTAATCAATATTTTATATACATCTGTAGAGTTACCCCATACTGCTATTCCATATTTCAAGACCGAAGTTACATAACCATGATATGCAAGCAGTGCCGTTTTTTTTTCTCCTGCAAGAATCCTCAGTTGTCGTAAAGCGTAAACAAAGCGATCAAATTTACCACAAATTATCTCTACCTGTGGTTTCCATGAGCAGTGTTGGTCTAAGGTTATGCCCAGAAACTTAACTTCGCTTACTTGCTCAATTGTTTGGTTCCGACAAGTCAAATTTACGTCTAACGGCTATGTTTTGTATTTACGGAAGTGTATGTAACATGTCTTTGAAATATTGGTTCGCAAGTGGTTTTTATACCATGAGTCTCTGTATTTTATTTATTGCACAGTTTAATTTTTCTTCATACGATTCGGGCGTGGTGTTATCATGCGGTATAATGATAGATATATCGTCAGCAAATAATGTGCCTAGAGTTTATTAAAGCGATGCATGTAATCATCTAGTTTTAAAGCCTTTTTAACAAATGAAAAATATATATACAGTGATGAATGGATCGGGGAGTCTTTCCTGGAAACTTTGCACTGTAAGACCTTAGAGCAACAACATTTTCTTCAAATAATAGTATTTTATGCAATCGTTGCACAATGAAGGTTGATGAAGATGAACTCGGCAAGCCTCGTGACCTAAACGCGGTACTCGACTTTAAGACCTAATTGTGTAACTATTGCATACAATATTTTTTATACGAGCAAAACACAAAAAACCTTTTTTACTTTAATCGTCATTCCCCACTATATTTTTTTTTTGATGTAACTTTTTTCGTTCGTCTAAAACTGACCTTATAAAAAAAAACATGATCGCGATGGTCTAGGCGGGTGCCTCGTGATTGGTAAAATTTTTTGACAAGTAATTTCAACCAATCAGTGAACAGGAGCGTGCTTTTTTTTTAAATCAAATATGCTGATGTTCTCTTTTTGAACTTATTATAGAGTATAGAATTTTGGTACAGGATTAAAAAGTGCGTTATTGTGATTTTGTCTGTGAAATTATAATTGACAGATTAAAGTACGCGAGTATAAAACAGTACCTTACTGCAGAGGCAGAGAAAAGTCAGTTCGCGGATGAGTATGATTTTTCAATAATACGAATCTGCGAACTGACATTCCCGCCGAGGCCCTATACAGTGCTTTTCTCCAAATATGCTTGGAAATAATCACCAATCTACATTTTGAATTTAATGTATCGGTGCCGTGAAGTTCATTTGGTACTTATTTTTTTTAGGAATAAATTTCATGAAATTGAGAATCATAAAATAAATTAAACATATATTTTAAAATTATTATTTAAATCGTTTGTCCGTTATTTTAAATTTGTCGACATTTAAAATACATTGACAGTAGCAGAGCCGAGAAATGTTCAGTGCGAGAACTAAACGCAGAGAACAATTAAAAAGTTTATTTTCAGTAAAAGTTTACTTCTTATTTTAATTCAGTTTTTGCATAGTTTTTGGTACATTGGCTATTGGACAATTGGCTGTATGGTGAATTATCAAAGTCTGAAATAAATTAAAAGTAAAATTCTCTTCATCGCTTTAAATAATGCAGTAACCGGCCAAATTAAGAGTACCCTCATTTGTATGAGACGTCATAAACGGAAGGTGTGTTTTTTACTTAATCGTATTACTTATTTAAATAATACTTATTTCTCGGCCGAGGTCAATAATATTTTTTTTATTGCTATTAACGCCTTATAAAAATAACGAACGATTTCGCGGTCCAGTTTTACTACATTAATGGGAACATTTCCAAGCAAGTTGGAGAAAAAGATGTTACGAAGTATCTGTCACCGTTTCCAAGTTATAGCTTGTTAAACTTTCATGCAAAACTATGTGTTTCATCCCATGTAATAACTACGGGTCGATAATATATGACACCTGTAATTTGTAATTTCAAATGTAAACAATATAAAAAACAGAGTTGTACAAATAAAAAAAAATTGGTACCTATATATAGATGATTTTCATTTCATTATTATTACCAGGATAATATACATATACCAGGATAATATAATATACATAATATACATATACATATACCAGGATACGTATTGCACGTCAATTTTACGGGTGCATCTCATGGACAAATTGTCATATATAAACGAACATACGTTTGGTAGAATTGTCAAATTGTACAAAAGTGTTTCTTGGGATGTTTCTTTCATAAGTACCTATAAGGGTTCCGTACCCAAAGGGTAAAAACGGGACCCTATTACTGAGACTTCGCTCCCCGTCCGTCCGTCCGTCCGTCCGTCACCAGGCTGTATCTCAAGAACGATGATAGCTAGACAGTTGAAATTTTCACCGATGATGTATTTCTATTGCCGCTATAACAACAAATACTAAAAATAAAATAAAACAAATATTTAAGGGGGGCTCGCATACAACAAACGAGTTTGGTTGCGTTAACTTTGCACCTCATTTGTATGGAGCGCTATACATACCAGGTGCAAACTTAACTGAACCACTTAAGGATGGAAAGTGTTTATACGGAACCCTCGGTGCGCGAGTCCGACTCGCACTTGACCGCTTTTTGTAAATTCGGAGATGCGGAGGGAGAGCAGCCCTCTCTCACAACGTGCTTTGTCACGCAAGGGCAGAAGGGCTGCTCTCCCCGCAGCGCTGGAGCTACGGAATCGGCGGAGCAAGCAGTTGCGATTTTTTAATATTACATACCTACGTAACTTTATATAAGTATGAATATATTATACAATTTGTTTATTTTATTAAATTTTCATTTTCAGTAATACGAAACAAGCAACTTGTCAATAAAAATATATGAACTGACTCCCTCTGTCCAGTAGGTTCCACCATCTCGATCCACCAGTGCATTTGATAGCACGATAAAGTTCTCTGTGGTCCACTATTGGTGTGAGTGGAACCTGTGATACGTGTATCTCTTAATATGCTTCACAAGTGGATCGAACAGAATTCAGGGAGTTTGGTAAGATCCACCACTGGTTTCAGCGGAACCTATGAAATAATTTCACTGGAATCTAGGTTAACTATGATAACTAATGGCGGTATACATAAACATCTTCTAAGCCTAACATGCCATTCGTTTGTCGTTTTTCGCCCCTTTGACATTTGTGGTTTTTACAAAGAGATAGAACTTGACAGCGGACACGCGTATGTGGTGAACATTAGAGTAGCAGAGATTAGACTTTATTCAGGCTAGGTCTGGCTTAGTCATTTTGGTAGATTCTGGATAGAGTTAGACTAGCCCCAGGCTAGGCCTGATTCGTAACGGATTTGCCAAATTCAAAATGCTGGCACCTAGCTGTAGAGAAGGATATCCTGCTTTTGTTTTTATTATTGACATAACTAATGTCACCAAATTATGTATGCATGGTTTTTTATTGCGTTAAAGTTGACAAAACAAAAAAAAACATGAATTAAAGTGAACGCCGTGAGCAGATTATCGCCAAATGGATGGAAAATACACAGCAGCCGAAGGAAATTTATATCATGATGATGAATGGTATTAACCGTTTCTTTCAACATTGATAATGTTTAAAGAAAAGGTTAATACCATTCATTCGAAAACACAATACTTCAGCCTTATTTTGGCCAGATCTAGCAACCGTCCACTATGCAACGGATACCCTAAACTTCCTCAAACGAAATGATGTCCAGATTGTGCCTAAGAGCACTGAATCCGCCAAATATTCCACAGTGCCGCCCTATCGAAAGATATTGGGCTCTGTTCAAAGGAATTTTACGTAAGACAGGTAAGACTGCCAGGAACCAGCAAGACTTCCGGAGAAAGTGGAACACAGCGAGCAGGAAAGCGGCTAAGGACACTGTCGCACGGCTGATGGAGGGTATTCGACAAAAATTGCGGCAGGAGAGGGAGAAAAAGTAGAATTAGAGAAATTGACATTACATGATGATTTTATACTGTGTTTTTAATATAAAATTATATATTCGGCATTCGGCAGGCAAATCCGTTACGAATCAGGCATTAGTACCCCAGGCTTAGTAGTCTTGGTAGTTGGTAGCCGTAGGATAATTGTTAGTAGCCCCAGGATAGATTTTCTATCTCAATATTTTACAAGTCATGTACCTACTGGATTGACATCAATGTAAATGTTTTGTGGTACAGGGGCCTAATTCGAGTGTCGATCGCCAAACGTCAGATCACCGTTAGATAACAGTCATCTCTCCGTGATCTCGCCTTTGAACTGTCATTAAAACGCGATGATGAAGCTCATCGCGTTTTAATGACACATGTGACATATCTCATCTCAGTTTTGGAAATACGAAGGCGATAACAACTGTCAAAAATGCTATTCATGTATGTAAATTTCTGTTTTGAACGAAACGTAACGGACTAATTTCACGTACTACGTGGTCAATTTAAAGTATGCGCCTGTTATTTATGCCGTCACATACAAAGAAAGCGAAAATTTTGCGCGTCCGAATTGACGAAGTTGCGATGTTCTAGGGATATCGCCACTTGTCAAGTAGGCACACGTCAAAAGTGACGGATGGCGATGAAAAGGAGAGATCTCCATTATATCTCTAAAATTGGTCGAATGGTTTTTTATCTCCCAGGGTTTTTTATCTCGATTTTTGTGCTGCCAGACAGACGGCACACAAAAACCAGACAATAGTCATTCAAAACTTACCTAAGACACATAAATAAGTAAATAAATATTATGGGACAATCAATAATCATACACAAATCAACCTAGTCCCAAACTAAGCAAAGCTTGTAGTATGGGTACTAGACGACGATATACATAATTGTATATAAATACCTCAGACACATGTAACATATTAGACGGATAGCTAGCGACCAAATCGGTCATGTGGCTTCAGCTGTATTGAAACTCCGTTAGCTACTTCCCTGAACAACCTTTTCCTATAATCTTCGTGCTGGCAGGCCGCGGGCGGTTAGTGCGGGTGTAGTGAGGTGGGGAAAAAAAAGAAAAAAAATGTGGGCTCAGCGACTTTAATTTTTTTTTTCAAACAGTTGCTCTGTACTCCCTGTGCACCCAAAAAAAAAACGATCGGGTGGTGGGAAGGGGTTGCCAGCGTTAATTAAAAGTACCAAAATAATAATAATTTTCGTGTGGGCTCAGCTGTATTGGCTTTTTTTCTGACGCGAGCTTAATCATTATGTAAGCCCCAAAAAAATTGCCATGCAAAAATATCGGTGGGAAGGTATCGAAAAAATTGTAAAGTTAATTGACGTCCAATATTTGAATGTCAGCTGTTCCTTCGTATTCATCGGTAGGTATCGCTGTCACTTCCAGAGTCGCTCTAACATTGATGGTCCCCTGAAACATACTAATTAAATAAATAAATAAATATCGGACAACCTCACACAAATGGATCTATCCCCAAATTAAGGTCAAGAAGGCTTGTGTTATGGGTACTAGACGACGATATACGTACTTATATAGATAAATATATACTTATTTCAACAATTTTTTTCGACACCTTCCCACCGATATTTTTGCATGGCTAGCACGAAGATTATAGGAAAAGGATGTTCAGGGAAGTAGCTAACGGATTTTCAATACAGCTGAAGCCACATGACCGATTTGGTCGCTAGCTCTTAATCTATATCCCTCGCACAGGTGACCTTACTTGTCACATGTGTGATACATAATCACATGCATAATATTCGTTTTATTTTTAATTATTTATATATACCGGGTGGACCCTGTAACAGGAGCAATAAATTTAAACATAGATTCTACCCCTCAAACTGAACAACATTTATACAACTTTTAAAAATAATTCATTTATAATGTAAACCTGTAAAATAAGTTTATTCAAAGAAGCAATCAAATCAAAATCAAATCATTTATTTTGCTAAACATACACAGGTGGTATAACAACATAAGTACATGTCAGTAGGATTTAGTTACATGAAGGCATGTTTCGCCATAATTCGGCATGCAAAATCTTATTCTTACTTAAAAAATAATAATAATACTAATTCTAAACCCTAATCATACAATTTATCAAAATATTCATTTAAATTATAAAATGGTCGAATAATCAAGTATAATTTTAATTTTCAAGAAAAATCATGAATAGTTTTACATTTTCTTATGTCCTCATTTAGAAAGTTATACATTTTTATACCATTATATTCAATACTCCATTTAAAATGTACATAATTTTTAGATTTTGGTAACATAATGTCGAAATTGTTTCTACATAATCTAAGTGGTCTATTGTTATTGTTAATGGCAAAAGTGGACTTATTTTTATAGATAAAAATGCTTATTAAGTAAATGTAAAGTGATATCACAGTCAGTATTCCATGTTTTATAAAAAGTGGACGACAATTTTCAAGTGGTTTTGCTTTTCCGACATACCTAAGAGCTTTTTTTTGTAACAGGAGAACATGGTACACATAAACGCTATTACCCCAAACCTCAATGCCGTAGTACCGTATTAAGCTTTCAAAATGAGCAAAATAGACTGTCTTAAGTACTGAAAAGTCCAATATTTTTGTCAAATTTTTCAATGCGTAACAGGAGCTGGCCAATTTTTTCCTTAGTAGGCTTATATGATCTGACCAACGCAACTGAGAATCTAGTTCTACACCCAAAAATTTAACCTTAGTGGCCTTTACTAGGGGTAGTGGCAAGTCGTACGTTAAGCTATTCGTATGTCTTAGAAAAGGGAAATAAAAAGTTTTATCCGTGTTGATCTTAAGACCATTACATTTAAACCAATGTGTCAGGTCCGTCCAAGTCTGACAAATTTGGGTCTTAAGTGCTACAATATTTTCATTTTCTAATATAATACTTGTATCATCAGCATAGAGGTAAACTGTTCCATATGAGATATTATACTGCAAGTCATTAATGAAAATAATAAATAGCAGAGGCCCAAGGACCGATCCTTGGGGGACCCCACAGTCAATTGGTTTTTTGGCAGAATTAACAAATTCAATACACCCCAATCTATCTACGTCAGATATTTCAACATATTGAGCTCTATCTGTGAGGTAAGACGTAAGTAGTTTTAGTATAGACCCCCGTATCCCATAAAATTCCAACTTATCTAGTAATATTCTATGGTTCACAAGATCGAACGCCTTACTGAGGTCACAGAATATACCAGCACATTGCAAATTTAGGTTAAGATTGGTTATAACTTGCCGCACTAATTCAGTAATAGCTGTTACCGCATTCCGATTTTTCCTAAAACCAAATTGTTGAGAACAAAAATACTGATTTTTTTCTAAATGGTTAATCATTCTGATTGCAATTGCTTTTTCGAAGATTTTTGATAAAACTGTTAGCAGGGAAATAGGGCGGTAATTATTTATGTCTGTTTTGGAATGCTTTTTATGTAAAGGACTTTTGCAATTTTTAATGGAACAGGGAAAACCCCCTCACATATGCATGCGTTGAATATATCGCACAGCGGTACACATAGGACTTCAATGCTATACTTGATGACAGTAGTATTTATTTCGTCTGGACCACATGAACTTGTATTTTTTAGAGATGTTGATTATCTCTATCTCATCAATAGGAGCCATAAACATGGATTTTGCATTGTTAATGTTATTATTTTTCAAAAGTTTCATATGTTGACCGCTATGCTCCGCATCGATTTCAATACTCTGGCCTGATTTAATAAAATAGTCATTAAAAGTGTTACTTATTCTTACAGGGTCATCAGTCAGTTCATTATCAATCTGTAGTTTGATGGTACACTTTTCAGTTTTTTTATTTTTTTTGTGTATTCTCGTTTACAATGTTCCATATGGCTTTGCCCTTAGATTTAGCTTTTTGTATTCTACTTTTAACATGTATATTTTTAGCCCTAAATATAAGTTTCTTTAGTATACTGTTATATGTACCATAGTATTTCTTAAGGTTTATATCATGTCTGAATTTACGCATTTCTAACATTAAAAATCTTTTCCTTCTACATGATACTCTAATTCCACGCGTTATCCAAGTCTTGTGACATTTTCTCAGTTTAACTTTTTTTAAAGGAAAGTGTTTGTCAATACAATTATTTATTATACTATAGAACAATTGTAATTTTACTTCACATGATTTTTCTACGAATAGGTTTTCCCAGCTAACTTTTCTTAATTCTTCTTTAAAATTCTTTAGAGCACTTTGAGAATAATTCCTTTTAACCTGTAGTTTTAATTCTTTTACTGGTATTATTAATTGATCCAAAAATAATACAATTTGAGCGTCATGATCCGAAAAGCTACATGGTACAACATGCGCACTGTAGTTATCATACATGTCTGAAAATACATTGTCTACTAAGGTTTTTGATGTTTCAGTTACCCGAGTATAATCTTTTATTGTTGGCTTCATGTTGTGCTCCCTAAGCTTTTGCAAAAAGTCTTGAGACACAGTGGATTCACTTATTAAATCAATGTTGAAGTCTCCACATATGATAGAACAATGTTTTTTTTATTTTATTTTTTATTTTTGGCTATAAATTGCTCTAATTTTTTTTTTAAGTTTTTAGGATCACTGCTTGGACTTCTATACACTGTGCTTATAAAAATCTTGTAAGACTCTATTTGTAAAGACACACAACACACTTCAAACAGTTTTTCTTCATAGAAGCGCTCAACATTACAAAAAACACAACTTTTAGCGATGTCATCTCTGGCAAAAATAACACATCCACCTCCGAGATTAATCGACCTAGAGCAACTCGATATAATCTGATAACCAGATAACTTAATGCTGTTGTCCTCGGTCGGCTTTAGCCAGGACTCCGTTATACATATAAAACATGGTTTAACATCTTTCAGTTCCACTTCTAGGAGAGTTTCCAAATGTAGTATTTTGTTTCGTAAGCGATTAACGTTAAGATGTAATACAGACAGGCAGTTTTTATTATTATTTGAGTAGCAAATCCCCGCGAGGGGATGAAAAACGCTTATCATTGAGTTAGGCCTAAAAAAGTCTCATTATTATTCAACATTGGTGTTTCAAATATTATAGAGCTATTTTCAACTGTATGGGTCACATTACTAACAAAAGGAAACAATGTCAAAAGT
Source organism: Apotomis turbidana (assembly GCA_905147355.2). Classification (NCBI taxonomy): domain Eukaryota; kingdom Metazoa; phylum Arthropoda; class Insecta; order Lepidoptera; family Tortricidae; genus Apotomis; species Apotomis turbidana. The sequence goes on along the minus strand of LR990299.1, from coordinate 11,425,913 downwards.
TGTTTCAGATCGTTAAAAATTGTAGTAAATCCTTGTCTGTTTACATTTCCGAAACGAGAGAACATATTGCTATCATAAGTTAAATTTAAATTTGAGTCCAAAATGTAACATAGTTCGTGTTGTAAATTATTCTTAATTAACAAGTTATTAAATATTTCAACACGTGTATTAAAGAAATTTGAAAAACGATTAATTTTGAATGTTGGCGAACAAATTACAATATTTGTGTGTTGAACGAGACTTAACTGTTCTTGAATATATTTAACGGTTGTCTATTGTTTGACCGAAATTTATATGCAATAATATTGATTTGCTCGAATTTCACTTACCCGAATTTCATTTGCCCGAATGTTTCGTTTCCTAGAAAAGTCATTTGACATACTCTTGTATTCCCGAATATTATATGCCATAATGATACGTATGCCATAAAGTATTGTTTTCCATAGTATTAAGTGTCATAATATTGTTTGATAGAATATTTAAACGCGATACTAAATATTGTTTCTGTGCGAAACCTGGCTATGCATTTGACATTGTCTAAAATTGTGTTTTTTTTTCTAGTCATTTCTAGCATTTTGATGTAATAATCGTCTATTTACGATGTACACATGCAAGCAAGCATTTTGACTATATATTGTGGCCACGTATGTACATAGACACTATGTACTACATGGTCACAATACAAACCTAACCTAAAGTTTTCGGTTCTGGTCGAATATCGTACGTCCTTTTATCGTAGTTCTTCTAAAACTGTAAATTAGGCTAGGATTTGTATTTTGAAGCAAACATTCTGACGCTCCGCTCGCTTCGCTCGCTTCGCTATACGGGTCACAACACAAACCTAACCTAACCTATAGTTTTCGGTTTTAGATCCATGTACTATTTGGTAGCAGTTCTTCTAAAACTAGGTTAGATTGTAAATTAGGAAACTCTAAATTAAATTAGGATTTGTATTTTTAAGCAAACATTCTGACGCTCCGCTCGCTTCGCTCGCTCCGCTATACGGGTCACAAAACAAACCTAACCTAACCTATAGTTTTCGGTTTTAGATCCATGTACTATTTGGTAGCAGTTCTTCTAAAACTAGGTTAGATTGTAAATTAGGAAACTGTAAATTAGATTAGGATTTGTATTTTGAAGCAAACATTCTGACGCTCCGCTATACGGGTCACAAAACAAACCTAACCTAACCTATAGTTTTCGGTTTTAGATCCATGTACTATTTGGTAGCAGTTCTTCTAAAACTAGATTAGATTGGGTTTGTATTTTGACGCTCCGCTATATGGGGTCATAAAACAAACCTAACCTAACCTATAGATGTCGGTTTTCGACCTGTTCCATTTGGATAGCATATGAAATTATAGCATGTGACAATTATGGATTACAATCTTTATGGAAAATGTGATTATTGGAATTAATATTATGGGAAACAAAGATTCGGGCATAGGATTAATATGGCAAACAATGATTATGGGAAACATAATTATAAGAAACAAGATTCGGACAATTGAATATTATGGCAGACGAAATTCGGGCATATGAAATTCGGGCAAGTGAAGGTATACCATATTTAACAAGATTGTAGTAATTTGTACTAGTTTTAAAGTCCTTGTCGCCAAAGTATATAGATAACACAAAAATCGTTTAGACTGAAGTCACGGAGCTTGTGATGTAGGCCGGCGAACAGTTCCCGGGTGCCTGCCCCAGGTGATAGATAGAGACACGTGTTACTGCAGGGTCCATATTGGCTCACATAAAATTGTTCCTCCGAATTTTTCTTCTACTACCGATTTCTAGTCAGAATCATCACTCTTCCGAATTTTTAACTTCATACATTTGTCCCTCATAAATTTGTACTACTACCTACCGAGTTCATAATAGACAGTTTTCAGAACATCGTAATTCATAATGTCGTCACTAAGATTATGTGTGTACTCATAATGCTGATTTTCATATTTCTTTTATTCAGAATCATAAATTACGATAAACTTGTCAATCATAACATTTAAACATCGATGCAGTTTAGTTCCATATGATTTTATTCATAATACTTGTTTTGAGTTATAGCGAGTTAAGTGTACATGCAAGAAAGCATGCACGCATTTTGACGCTCCGCTATACGTGGTTACAATACAAACCTAACCTAACCTACAGTTTTCGGTTTTGGAACCACGTTCCATTTTGGCGCAGCTCTTCCTAACGGCATTATACACTTAGTAAATAAAGTTTCTTCCCGAATCCATCCTGGCTCTGCATTTGCTTATAAAAATTTGATGTAATAGTAGATTATTTACAAGTGTTCATGCAAGCAAGCAGGCAAGCATTTTGACGCTCCGCTCGCTTCGCTCGCTCCGCTATACGTGGTCATAATACAAACCTAACCTAACCTACAGTTTTCGGTTTTTGAGCCACGTTGCATTTTGTCACAATCTGCTTATAAAATATAGGATTGTGGATGTTATGAGTACAAACTAGTCTGCTTAAAAAATGTATGACAGTGAAAAATAGGATCAAAAACAGTTATGATGAATAAATGTATGAAAACAAAAAATAGTATTAGAGATATTTATGATAATTGACATTATGATTTTAAATGGTTCGGAGTTATGATCGGTAGTAATAGTGACAAAGTATAAATAGTGACTATTATGATGAAAAATTGTATGAGTAACATTTTCGGAGTTCCAATAATCGGGGTTGAAAAATTATGTGAACTTTGGCGCACCCGTTACTGCAGCCGAATTCCTGCTTTATCAACTCAAGGATGTAATTTGAGTGGTTGCTTATTACACAGAATTTCGATTGTTGTAGTGTTTTATTCACCTTCTCAGCCGAGTCAGAAGTTCGATATATGGTGTGTATAAGGGTCCCGTCCAAAGGTTCTAATGAGGCAATAAACGGTGTACAAGTTATGTCCGTAGTTTGAAGATTTTTCACTAAACCCTCCATTTGTTTTCCGAGCGCTGTTATCTCATTTACTACATTTTTGACAAATTTTTCCAGATCAATTATTTTTAGTTGCAAGTTCAGTAGATTTTTGTTGCTCTCTCTCGCTGGCGACTTGGGTGATGGTGGAATATCAGAAACTAAGGAACACCTCCGTTTTTTCCTTGCAGTGCTGGTGGTATTGGTATTATCGGATAATGACGAACAGCACAAAGATTGGAGAACTTTTATTTCCATACTTAATTGTTTTTTTCTATGAAGCTCATTATTCTCAATTATTTTATTTTCTAATTCATTTTCAGTGCTTAAAAGTGCCGTCTCTAGTGTGGATATTTTTTCGTGCAGTTCATTATTCTCTATGATTGAATGCGGTTTCGGTGTAAGACCATTTATGTCACCGTCCAGGCTCTTTGATAATAAACAAAATGGGGATAAAGGTTCATCAGAACAACCCGATATGTCACTTTGTGGTGTTGACTGCGAATCCCCTTTAGATTGTGATTCACTGTTATGAGTCTGCTCAAAAAGTGAGGAAGATAACTGAGTGGTACTTTTTTCAGGTACTTTACTTCCTGTGTTATCGCTTTTTGACGGTAATATTAAGCCTAGTCTGTATCCTATTAGAAGTACTCGTCGGGGAAATATTCTTATTAATATTTAGGATTTGCGCTTTTCTCAGTGTGACATGTGACGGTCCACTTGATACTCGAACTTTGTCATCTTTTTTATTTTCTATACATGATTTGCATTTCCAATTCTTTCTTGATTCATCACTCATAAGGTCATATAATTTTTCAGAATATCCCGCACAATTAAACTCGTACCTATTCGTACATCCTGAGCATAGTATAGTACCTTTTATAGTATAGTGCCATCTTGCGGCCACTACCAGCTGTACTAGTGATCGGTTTTAGATTGGTTTTCGACGCCATGTTATTGATACGCAACCTTTGATCAATGGAAGAAGAAAGTAGTTTAATCGATCTACGGTAGATGGCGTGGCTCCTGTGGTGAAGTTACCCAAGCATGCAGTCGATCGGGCGTGTTGTAGTTCACCCTATTTTTTATAGATGGCGTTGTTGTGTTGGCGAGACTTGGTGAGATTAATGTTTCTTAAGACATGCGCCTGTAGTTCCGTTCACTAATAGTAGATGGCAGGTTGCGCTGTCACTCACAGCTGACTTTGTTTACATAAAGGATTGAGGTGATTTGAATCTTGATATCTTAACGGCGGTGTTTCGTAAGTCGTAACTATATTGTTTTGTTATAAACACGAATTACTCACTTCTTGTCGTTATATTTATGGTCCAGGATGCTCTCTTGTTTATCACTAACGCACTAATTTGTGTTTGAGAATTATTTATTTACAAAAATGTCACTTTTTTTATAGCACTGTAGTTAAATGTCAATAGTTTTTGTTGGCGTTGGTAATTATTATAGATAACATTCACTCAGCGTAGTTAACACAAACTTCGCACGTTTATTTAGTATTGTACTGCTATGATGGTTTTAATATTTTTTTAAGTATATTTATGTACGGAGCTCGAAACATTTGATATTTAGTAAAGTGACAGCTATGTCAATGCTAAGGCGATTTCAATGTTGAACGGCGTACATTGAAAATGCTATTTACTTTGTTTGAAATAATGAACATAATGAAAAAAAAATTCTGATCAGAAAAATGTTGTTCAGTTTGACGAGTGACCTGTTACAGGACCCACATGGTATAATGATGTTTTTCTCGGCGCTTGCCATCACGCCCAGACATGTCATTTGACATAGTAACTATTAAGTTTATAAAAAAACCGGCCAACTGCGAATCGGACTCGCGCATCGAGGGTTCCGTAGAAACACTTCCCATCATAACTGGCAAGGTTAAGTTAAGTTTGCACCTGGTAGGTATGCCGCAAACAAATGAGGTGCAAAGTTAACGCAACCGATCACGTTTGTTGTATGGCCCCACTTAAATACATATTTTAATCTGTTTTTAGTATTTGTTGTTATAGCGGCAATAGAAATACATCATCTGTGAAAATTTCAACTGTCTAGCTATCACGGGCCATGACATACAGCCTGGTGACAGACGGACAGACAGACAGACAGTCAGATGGATGGACAGCGGAGTCTTAGTAATAGGGTCCCGATTTGTACCCTTTGGTTACGGTACGGAACCCTAAAATCTCTGGCTGGCTGGTGGCTCTGTGAGCTGACACCTTGTCAATCAATCTGTCTTTGCATTAACTTGAACTGCAACGGTTTTACTCATGTCGTAGACGTCGAATATCGCTCGAAATGTTTCGAAACGGTTCGCGATTCACCACCAGGTTTTTTTTTTTACTTTTTATCTTTCAACCACCTTTATATTAATGACCGATGTTGACAAATCATGATTCTTACCCTATTTGTTTAGAATTGTTGCCATTTTTTTCCTTCTACCTGTCAGCGAGCTAGCATAACCCAGGATATTATGGTTCTATATAACATGAATTTACTGACTGACTCACTCATCGACCACTGAAACTACTGAATCTAAGAACTGCAGGTAAGGAATAAGGAGGCATATTCCAAAACTCATCCCCTAGGAGGTCAAATTGGGGTTGAAAATTTTGATGGATTTTTTTATTACGAGATATAAAAAATTGTGTATACTTCACCGTCTAATAATACTATACTCATACTCATTCTCATTTATTCATAATGCACAAATACATTATATGTCAATTTTACAAAAAAATCAAAATCATCTAACATCAAAATCATCGACAAAACCACTCTCAGACTTTTAGGAGCCCCTATTTTTCCAGAATCTATACCTCCGCTCATTAAAGAACATCAAACTACCCATAAAGATTATTCGGACCGCCTTCTAAAAATAAATCCCCACATGGCTCTGGCAGTTATAAAATTTTGTCTATTCGTACCTAAATTTACGTATATTCTAAGGTGTAGCCCTATTTGGAAATACCCACATCTTATCGAGCCCCTAGATTCTGTCCTCAAGACCACGCTCACATCCATTTTAAACATCAACCTCGACAGCCGCGCTTGGAACCAAGCCTCCCTTCCAATACGCTATGGTGGTTTGGGCATCAGGCAAGTTGTCAGTGTCGCTCTTCCGGCCTTCTTATCTTCGTTTCACAGCACTCAAGACTTAGCAAATAAAATTTTCAGTCCATCTTCTAACAACGACTGCATTGTCTGTGTGAACGAGGCCAGGGAAGAGTGGACTCGGGCTTGCCTGAATGCGCCATTCCCAGTTTCCACCAAATCGCAGAGGTTGTGGGACGAGCCGCTCTGTCATCTGGTTCTAAAAGATCTGAAAGATACGGCACAAAATTCGACAGAGCGTGCTCGCCTACTTGCCGTGGCGGAACCGGAATCGGGGTTTTGGCTCCATGCGCTACCATCACCTAACATTGGTACGCTGCTGGATAAAACAGCTCTCACCCTGGCAACAAGTCTGCGACTCGGCACTAAAGCCACCGAGCCTCACCGCTGCCGTTGCGGCTCAACCGTGGACGAGTTAGGCCACCATGACTTATGCTGCCAAAAGAGCGCCGGTCGTATATTCCGGCACGCTTCCCTGAACGACGTCATACGGAGGGCCCTTGTCTCCGTCAATGTGCCGGCCATTTTAGAGCCGAACGGTATCGCACGCGACGATGGCAAGCGACCTGATAGTATGACGCTCGTTCCGTGGAGGTTGGGCCGGACGCTCATTTGGGACGCTACTTGCGTCGATACACTGGCCGCGTCCCACCTTCAAGCCACGTCCTCCAAAGCCGGAGCGGCAGCCGCTCAAGCCCTAGGCGAGGGCTACATATTTGCGCCTTTATGGAGTTGAAACATTCGGCCCGTGGGGACCAGGTGCCAAGATTCTCTTTAAAGAGATATCGGAACGCCTGGTCGAAGCTTCAGGTGACCAGAGCGCTGGCAGCTACTTTGGACAGCGACTGAGCCTCGCCATCCAAAGAGGCAACGCTGCCAGCCTTCTAGGTACAATATCCACTGAAGGCGACCTGGCGGGTATTTACAACCTTTAGAGTCTATTTTAATTATATTTATATTATAGTTGTTTATTAGGTATTTAATTTAAGTAATAAGTTTTTTTTTAATGTATAATAAGTACTTGCGTTGTTTTGTGTTTTGAAATAATAAAGATAATTTCAAATAAAAAAAAAATTACAAAAGGGTACAAATAATTTTTTACATGGGTATTTTATTTATAGAAAACAATTATCAGAGTTTTTGAAATCTCGTCCTTTAAAGGGGTTAAATGAGAGGTGAAAGTGTGTACGACAAACGTGGGATTCTTTGAGTGCGACCACCTAGAGACTGGGTGGTAAACCACCCAGTCTCTAGGTGTAAACATCACCGTAAACGGTGTTCTTACAATACAAGCATAAATATTTTAATAGAAATGAACAAGCGCCTGACATAAACCAAGCATTAATGTTACTCGTTTCATGCTTTTCAACAGTATATTTATAAAAACTTTTTCGTACGTTTCCCTAGAACCGAAAAATATTATTTATTACCAGAATGTGTTACTTCATCCGCGTATTTTTTTTAACGATAGTCGAGTAAAAGCATCATTTAACCAATTTTGGATGTCGGGCAATCCCTGTAGTAGAATTAGTAATAATCCTTCGTTTCGGCGTGATGAGGACAAAGAAAATTTTACCAACAGGCGTCACGCTCCTGTATCGCGTTATTATTCTTGAAAAAATGACCCAAATCTGATTTTAAATAAAATTTTGGAATTCTCTCAATCCAAAATGATCGTAATTTATCGCATCCGAAATAATGAAATACGCAAGATAACCAAAAGGTTGTAGATAGCTCAGATAATCGCCAAACTTAAGTGGCAGTGGGCGGGGCACATTGCTCGTAGTACCGATGATGGCCGTTTGGGGAGAAAGGTTCTTGAGTGGCGACCGCGTACCGGAAGACGCAGCGTGGGAAGGCCCCCAACTAGATGGACCTAATGAATTATTGAATGAATAGGCTTTATTTACGTAAATATGGTACACGGATAAGATAGGTAATTAGTCTTAAAAAAGGATAGAAAAATGTCGCACATATTTGGCCGGTGAAGCGACGTGAAAAATATATACATTACGAGTACTGTACATACTTACATACTAGACAACATGACAAGGTACACTAACTTATCAAATATAATTAATGATTATGATATGTTAAAAAACATCAAATAATAAAATTATATTATGTTAAAATGTGCATATTAAAACGATATAGAAAGTACGTGAATTTGTTTGTTAAAAATTTTCATGGCTAAACGGCAAATATTTGGGCCAGACAAATATTGGTATCCAAGACAAAAATGACGTCAGGTCTCTGTAGCCATTTGTATTTCTTACTCTCAACAGTCTACGTGTAATATAGACATTCTGATTCGAATAAAAAACAGGCCCGATTGACATCCTCCAAAAATTGTCGCCATACCTATTTGCGCTAACCCGAAAACTCATGCAAATAGAGTTGTACATATAAAGACTGCTGTTGGATTCAAGAAAAAGTAAATTATACCACCACAAAACGTGTAGGTATACCAACACCACCAAAAATATTGTGTATGTATGTGCAAAACTACTTTTACTATGTTGCTTACCACATATTTTGAAGGCAATCATGTATGGTAATTTTTGATACATTGGATAATCAATTAATATTCTTATAGCAATCACTTTTAGGTTTGTTTTAGGTTTATATAAAATTTAACTTGATTCGGCAATTATTGATACAATTATTGATCGTCAACTGTTTTAAAACCTATCAGTCTTCGTTTTTAGTTAGCTGTGCACACACAGTATTATATCATAATAAACAAAATGGCGCCATCTAGTAATACGTTTCTGAAGTTTAATCCGGATACCAGGCATAATGTAATGAAAGAGTTTAATTTGGATAAACCTGGTCAAATGGATCAAGCTATTAGTATTTTACAGCATTGGATTAAAAAACAACAGCATTTTTTGAAGAAGGATTACCGTGAGTACTTATCATACTAGCAGATTTTTCGTACCTCCTGCCCAGGTATAGTGGCGCTTCAAACGGCTTTCATATACAGCTTGTATATTTGATATTACCGCAAACTTTACGGGCTCTTAGTATAGGCATTTATTAATATATTGCACCGTAATATATTAAAAAAATCGAACTTTTTTTCCATATAAAATAATTCGGCACGCAATGTATTTATTTGTTGTTGTTTGTTGACACTTAACATCGTGATGTGACAACTGTCACTAGTAGTAACTACGCCATACATTGCTGCTCAGAAATTTTTCAAAAATTCATTACGCTATGGCAGTTAACGCTAAATTAATACTTAATTGGGTCATTGTCAGATTTAGGTGCGCGTCTTTCCGGTGAACATTTGCGAAATCAAGGATTCCAGGGCCTAATTTTCTGATTAAATGCCTTTGAGAATTGTTATAAATATGAGATTATAGCACTAAAATCTCCGTCTGGCTTCAATTTGCGGTTATAACAAATATACACGCTGCATATGGCAATAATGAGCAACGTCATATTTTTAATTAAGGATTAATAAACGTCAGATGCGATTTGGTACGAATTTTTCATTAATCAAATTCAAAACATTGTATACCGGAATGCTGCTCAATCCTTCTTGCGAAATAAATATTTACGGAATAAGTACTATCGAAAAAAAAAACTTGACTTTCATCACTGTGGATAGTTTTGGCTTTATTACTTATCCAAAAAATTACTTGAAATTAGCGGAATATTTAGTCCTGTTTCTTCTTTGTTTCATCAGTGACATTAACTGACTTTCAACGTCAGTTAGCAAAAATTTATCGTTACCAGTAAAATAAATAAAAATAGTGCGTGGAGTCCCTCCGCGCGCGGAAGAAGTGAAATTTCGTAATGTGGAAATGAAAATAGGAAGGGGTAGAAATTGATTTTTAGTGAACTCATATTGTTTCTTTAAGACAAACTTCTTCACTCTCGCTCTGTCTCTTTCTATTCCCCCTCCCCAGGAGCGTTGAACGTTTAACGCAACAGTGCTTTCCTACCCCCTCCACGGTAGTGTTTAACGTTTAACGCAACCTTGTTGGAAGTCGCATTAGAAGTTTCACTTCAATAGTACCACCATAAATCCGAAATATAGCGTAGGCAAAAAAACATCCTGTTTGGCTATACTGTATTTATCTATGTAAGGTATCTATCGTCCTCTAGTGGCCATACTACAAGCCTACTAGAGCTTACAATGCAATGCGATGCATTTTATACCTGTCTCACTCGCTCTTACGCGATCCAGATGAGTACCTCTCAGTTTTCACCTAAAAGCGAATCGCAATCTAAGAACTCATGGTACTGTGGGATTAGACCGATTTATGTCATGTTTCCGATATTTATTTATTTGTTTTCAAATATTGCAATTCACTTGGTGAATTAATTTCAATTTTCTGAACAGAATAGTTATATTAACTTTTTTTAATGCTAAACAAAGTGCAGGTCAGTGCCTTAAACCGGTGCAACTTTCTTCCGCAGGGTCATTGATTGCTTGTTTTTAGGGTTCGGTAGGGTAAACATGGGTCCCTATTACGAAGTCTCCGCTGTCCGTCCGTCTGTCCGTCTGTTACCAGGCTGTATCTCATTAACCGTGATAGCTAGTTGAAAATTTCACACATACATTTTCATAGATTTTTGCTTAGAAGTTAAGAATTATTGCGTTGTACGAAATTGTTGGTGCGCGAGTCCGACTGGCACTTGGCCGGTTTTTAACAAGATCACATATTTTTAAGGATCTCATACTATGGTCGGAAAACGGAACCCTTATAGGATCACTTGTTGTCCGTCTGTCCATGTGTCAGAACCAAGGGAATCTAAAACTATAGGGTACTTTTCGTTAGGTTGAAATTTAGCAAGTTTTTTTTTGTTATTACAAACTTATTTCCAGTAGGTAAACTACCCTGACCTATTTCGATGTAATATAGGGATAACAGTTTACACACGGCAAAGTTAAGTTTGTCCTTCTATCAAGTTTATCTTTCGTTAGTGTAATATTAAGTGCTCTCATAGTCAGTACGGAAACCTCGGTGCCCAAGTCTGACTCACACTTCCTGACCGGCATTTTTTGGAGTTGCCTGCCTTCAAAATAAAATGTTATAAAAGCACCTTTGGACCAGAAACGACCGGGAGCGGTGTTTTTTGAACCTTGTTATTTTTATAATTACTAATCAGGGGTCGGACTTTCTTTCGCACGGTAATACTAATGGAGAACTATGGAGCCGTTATTAACATTAAAATACAATTCATAGTCATGCTCATACTCATAAGTGTATTTCATTCGCAATTTTAATTTTATAGTCAAGGACAAAGTCAGAAGAATATACAAAGGCCTGATTTGTGTAGGCATTGTTTTTTTGCCACCATAAAATACGTAAATATTTGCAACTTTATCCATATTTTCTGGAGTAAATTGGGTTCTATATTGATTGAATATCCATTTATGACTAGAAAGTGCATGATATTTACAATAAATTGAGTTAAATTAGGATTTTGAAAATATTGTAAAAAAATATTTTATTTATAATTTTAGTCATTTAATGCTTGGGAATATCAACCATAATAACCATAAAAGCAGTTTGGAATGAAATAGATGAATGGGTATGAGTATGAGTATGAATTGTACTTTAATGTTATTAACGGATCCATAGTTCTCCATTAGTCTTACCGTGCGAAAGAAAGTCCGACTCCTGATAATTACTTTTAATTGAGTTATTAATTCTTAAGTCATGAATTTATTCTACACTAGCTAATAAAAAAGCACGAATAATATTATCAACAAGTTTATTTCGCCCGATAACAACCAAATCTCTCAAAAAAATATTTCTTTGTTCGTCAAAACCTCGTATCTAGTAAATAGATTAACACTGAAATACGAGCTTCGTTTTAAGTACGGTCACCTGGGGCTATTGCGACTATGAGGCAAATGCGACTTTTGATGATAATATCATAAATGCACCAGTTAATGAATGAATGAATAACATTTTATTTCGGATAAAATACAATCCATAGCGTATTAGTAAATGTTCTTATATTTAGGGTTAGTATTACATATTTTTTAATATTATATTACATATTGGGCCGCGCCTTTAACCTGCTCTGTCTAGAACCTCTGTATAAGGCAATCGTACTCGTATCTCCCAGCGACCGCGTTTAGAATTCTGTTGGGACTACGTCTTATATGATTCCAGATCGACACGATACGCTTTCTCATGATGGCATGGAAACCGTCCGTGCGAGCTTCCGCAAACATGCCTGATGCACTACACCAATTAGGCAGTCCCATCAGCATTCTAAAACCATTATTGTTAAAGTTAAAGATCACCCGTACCGATACCGTTACTGCCTAGAGTGCCAACTATTATTAATATCAAATAGAGAGCAGTGTTAAATAAAGTGTTGCGTTTCTATAATACCATCAAAAGTCGTATTTGCCTCATAGCCGCAATAGTCCCAGGTGACTTACTTAGGTATTTTTTACTTAGTGAGTTTTGGCTGTCAACGGTACCTTTACCACGAGTTAACGTGACCGTACTTGCTAGCGTTACTTCGTAGACCTACAATCCTCCATACAAATCGTCTACGCTGTCGCTAGCGAGTATGGTCACTGTAAACTCATAGTAAGGGTACGGACGATTCATCAAACGATTGCGAGGTGAATTGCTCACCCTGTATATCTCTAAACCTTGATATTAGCTTACGAAAACGGCCAAAGATCAAGGTTAAATTTTAACCGGCTAGCATGAGATTATAACAATATATCCCCGCCAGAGGTGGTCACGGGTTTAAACTGAGATGCACCGGAAGCTTGGCAGAGATCTCAGGTGGTCGTGGGTATGTTTTAGGTATTGCAAGTTTCAGATTCCCAGGAAAAGATTACAGATGTTTCTTAGTAGTAGTTTGGACGCCAGCACATTTTAACCTGATACAAATGGCAAGGTAAGCAAGTAAAACAATCTGCAGTATTTTGCTGAAAACTTGAAATATCAAGTTGAAAGAAACAAAGTATATGTACAGTACGCTTATATTGCAGTTCAAATCGGGAAATCACATAAAACAGTCATACATACACTGCTAGAACAGTGCTGCGGGAAGGCGTGCTATCTTACTTAATACTATGTACTTAACTAATATCATAAGGATTTAACACTAACACTGTAGATGGTTTCAAGATTGTGTAGAAAGGCTTTGTAGTCTAATATCAGTAGTAATTTAAAGTATGAAGAGTAGGGTGTAGAATGTGAGTATGGTGACTCAGCGCAACAAACAAGAAAACCCAAATTAAAAGAAGTGAGACAAGGAATAGTATCACCTGGTTAAGAAAGCAGCATAGTTTCTCAGCCTCGGACTCATCACTTGATAACCGTTGGCTTGGAAACGAAGTGAAGCCCTAGATGTGACAGCCGACACCAGCAGAAGAACATGCACGCAGGTACGTGCAAGAATCCCGTAGGAACGTGTCTGCATGCACACTCCTGGCTACAGCACCGCGGCTCACACACAGGTACGTGCAAGACTCCGTGAGGACCGTCCCTGCATGTGGACACGCAGCCACTACAGCAGCCTGGCGACTCCGTCTATGACACCCGGTGGCACTGTAATAAACAGTTTTATAAGCAAAGGAAAGCAACATTCACTTTCACACGTGTCATTAGTTTCACACGTGTCATTCCTTTCACACGTGTCATTCTGAATTTAATTGAAGGAAAACGATAACACACGAACAAAATGCAGCAGTCGCGTGCATCTTAGCAACAGAATATCGCCGCTAGTCGAAGAAAAGAATCAAATGCGTCACACACTCACCCGGGACAGTTTCATGTTTTAATGAATTTGGAAATAATTCGAGCTGCCGTCTTCCGTGTGGCATTCTACGGAACCATGCTTTTAAGCTGTAACAGAACAATAAAATGAATAACTGAGTCTAGAGGATTACGTAACGCCACGCGTCCAAATTGGTTACGTAACTGCTTCTACTTACATGTGTGATAGTTTTAGAACCAAGCCTCCCTTGGAAATATCCTTGTTTAAGGTTTAACACATTTTATAGAGATGAGAAAGTTATAACGCTGAAACAATAAGAAATACCGATTAGTTATGAACAACTCCAATCATCAATGGACCGCAACGCGAACGTCACCTTCCATCAATTTCTTCACAAAATATACATACCTGCCATCACAAATGGTATGGGCGTTTGTAGTTGGGATTATTAAAGGCTTCCCTAAGCCGAAGTCCAGATTCCTTGACGAAAAGACACTTGTAATTTTCAAGTCATGTTGAGAGCAACGGTATTGCACCAGGAATGACTGCCACGCCTCAAAGTGTGAGTGTTGCCCGCTTTCCTCATGTCAGACGCGGTCTATGCGTTGGACATTGTGATTTAATTAATCATGTTCGAGAAATATTTTGGAAAGGCCAAAAGGAAGATAATTGTATTTGTGAAATTTAATTTACACAAATAATAAACTACAAATTGAAATTATTTAATATTGTTGAGAAGAAAACAAATATAGCACTAGCGCCATCTAACGGAGGTCGATAGAATCACTTGACCCACGGAACTCGCTTCAATACTGTTATCTGCCGTGATAGATTTTGCTATGTATTTCCGAAAAATACCAACAGATGTCTCCGTCAACCCTATTCTAAGATAAAAAGTCCTTAATCAAGTTTTACAGCGTAACAAGATGACGTTTGATGTAATATTTGATAATTTCTGATTTTTTGTTTTACATCACTATAATATTTTTCAATTTTCCTCTTTTATGGTTTTCGCCTTGACAAAAACAAGTTTACCTAACAAACAAAATATAATAGAGACGATGTTTAATTATCGAATACGCTATTATTTGCCTCTATAAAAATACAATTAAAATATTATTTTTGATTTAATCGATGATAAATAGCCATAGAAATAATTCAGAAATAATGATACTACACTGTTTAATGATCTTTTTCATACCTCTATATTTTTGTATAGGTTGATCCGTAGAATGTGCACTTGCAAAAAGGCTTAATTAAAAAGGTTATCTATACTACAAATATCACAAATTTATAAAATTGTTTTGAAAGTCAGTTTTCTGTTGAGAGGTTTCTATTATTTCAGGAAAAATCGTAACTGCGATGCAAGTTGGTTTATATTGTATGGGCGCCATATAGCCCCATCTGTTGATATTTCTTTATAGGTAAGCTTACGCAAAAACGATTGGACCGGATTTAAACCTATGTTAAAAATAAAAATTGGGCAAGTGCGAGCCCTACTCGTGCATGAAGGGTTCCGTACCTAATATACATATATATAATCTATAACAAGTTTGTTGTATGGGAGCCCCCCTTAAATATTGTTTTTATTTTATTTTTAGTATTTGTTGTTATAGCGGCAATAGAAATACATCATCTGTGAAAATTTCAACAGTCTAGCTATCACCGTTGTTGAGATACAGCCTGGTGCCAGACGGACGGACGGACGGACGGACAGCGAAGTCTCAGTAATAGGCTCCCGTTTTTACCCTTTATTTATTTATTTATTTAAACTTTATTGCACAAAAGAAAAACTTAACGTACAAAAGGCGGACTTAATGCCATGAGGCATTCTCTACCAGTCAACCTTAGGGCAAAGCAGAGAAATTGTAGGCGGTGCATCAGACAACATAATTACATATAATTAAAATACTCATATTAGGTACATACATACATATAATATACATATATATAAATAGATACATACATAAATATATACGACGATGAAACAAACCAAGCAGATATACTATGAGACTTCAGTTCTGCCAGCAAAGAAACTTCGCACGGCCCTTTTAAATGCCAACTTACTCGGAGCCTGTTTGATTGTGAGAGGAAGACCGTTCCAGAGGCGAGCCACTTGCAAGGAGAAAGAATTAGACATGAAACCAGTACGGTGAAGAGGAATAGAAAGGGCAAGATTGCCGGAAGAGCGAAAATTACGGTTACGAGTGGATTCAACATAGCAGAAAAAGGTTTTCAGGTATTCAGGAGCTTGTGGATCATTGAGTATTGAAAAGAGAGTGCAGAGCATACGAATATTGCGTCGTTGACGGATGGGAAACCAGCCAAGCTGAGAGCGGTAAGAAGAAACGTGATCATATTTACGGAGACAGAAAATAAAGCGAATACAATTATTAAGAAGTCGATCCAACTTATCAAGAAGATCCTCATTTAAGTCCGGATAACAAACATCACCATAATCAATTATGGGTAGTAATAGTGCATTTACAAGCAATACCTTAGTTTTGATAGGCAAGAAATTTTTCAGTTTGTTGAGAGCATGAAGCGAGCCAATGACTTTCCGGCTAATTTCACCTACCTGCACCCTCCAGCTCAGTGTGCTATCTAAGTGAACACCTAAGTCCTTAACACTAGAACTAAAAGGAATAGGCGTTCCGTTGAAATTTACAGGAGTTACAGAATCTTGGTTAAGTTTAGCAAGCTGACGAGAGCTGCCAATGATAATAGCCTGACACTTTGAGGGGTTTACAAACAGACCAAATTTCTCAGACCATTGTTGGATGTGTAAGAGATCCAGGTTTAATTTGTTAATTGTGTCAGTAATATCAGACACTTTACATTGGTCGTAAAGTTGTAAATCGTCAGCATAAAGATGGTAAGAACAGCGAAGACCAGGGGTGATAAAGTTTACAAAAAGAGAAAATAATAAAGGAGAGAGAATTCCTCCTTGAGGTACACCAGTGGCAAGGTCGCACCAATCAGACAAAGCCCGATCTACACGGACTGCCTGCTGGCGCCCACAAAGATATGAAGCAAACCAGCCAAGAGCAGAAGAAGACACATTAAGATGGCTGAGCAAGGCAAGTAGGATCTCATGGTCAACAGTATTGAAAGCGTTAGAAAAGTCAATGTCGATGTCCCTTTGGGTACGGAACCCTAAAAAGTAAAAATAACTTTATTGGCACACACAAAAGAATTACATACAAAATATAACAATAACATGAAGTAAATGCATGCACATAGCGGAATAGTAATGGCATAACTTATTCAGGGGTTCCCAAACTAGGCGCAGCCTGTATCTTGGGCAACCAATTTGTACTTATATATATATTATTTGGATCATTGCCGAAGTTAAATTTTAAAAGTAAAGTTACATTACAAACTAGTTAATTATATTAAGAACTTAATTTCGTAGTATAAGCAAGCTTTAATAAAACTATGCAATAAGACAATGTGTCACTAAATCATGCGAATTTTCAAGATGCTCTCAGTCTTACTATAGTTCAAGGTCAGAAGCCAGTCACCGATAATTCGTCTGGCATCATGTTGGGACTGGGATTTCTGTATATCTAAAGATGAATATGAATATAGGATGTTTGACCACGGTAAAGAAAAACCACCGATCCAACCAGACATAGCTAAGAACCATCTCGACAGACAAGCGCATTCAATTCATGCGTTTGGGAGCTACGATTCCACAGACAGACATACAGATACACATCCTAGGGTATGGCTAATGCGCATAAGCATTTCAAAAACATATATGACGCAGAGGGCGCTCCAGTAGCGTAAAGGATTAAGGGATGAAAGATTTGGTGTGATTGACGTAGCGATCGGATAGCTCAGTTGGAAGACCAATGCGCCGGAAACGCAGAGGTCGCGGGTTCATACCCCGCTTCGATTGTAGTAGATCTCATTCAATTTTTCTTCCTTAGTTTACCTTTGTGTCATTATTTATAAAAATAAAAATGTGGTATTACCAAGTATTACCACATAAAAAATATGAATCGATAAAAAGATTCTATACAAACAGTTACACATGTTAAATTTAAAACGCCCCTCTTTTTTGTCGAGGTTTAAAAAAGGAAGGTTACTATAACCAATTATGATTTCTCAGTCATGTATTCGACGTTATATGAATATTTAAAATCATTTTCCAGCGAGAGAATACTTGGAAGGATATATAGTAGACGCCAAAGGGTCTGTGGAGAAAGCAAAACAGAGGCTAGACAGGATCTGCACATTACGTACCATGGTGCCTCGTCTATTTGAGAAGCATAATATCGAAAAGGACTTCCCTAAAATTCGCGAATTTGCGTAAGTACTTTCGTAAATAAGGATTTTTTTATCTTCCGTCCTTTATGAAATATTTTTTTATCAGGAAAGCCAACAGTTACAAGTAATACAGTCTTATAAATAGTTAGCGGAGAGCCAACAGGTCCCACTGAAAGTGTAATTTTATACAAAATAAGGTGCTCGCACATTGCACAACATTGTAACTACCTGTAAAAAATAAGTTAACTAAAGTGTCCCGGTATTAGCAGATGCATGGCAAGAGACCTGATGCTGTGACCTTGGTACCCTAGCAGTTCTTTAAAATTTTTATATAATTTTTATTTATACACAGTGTTTCCTCGAAAGTCATACATTTTTCAGAAATCTTGAAAATTATCAACGTATAGATTAGATTTGTGCTATAATATTTCAACAGTACATTACGTAACAAGGGTGGTAAACGAGGAATTACAAACGAGTGTCTGTTCGAAGCCCGAAGCCGAAGGCGAGGGCTTTAATGATACGAGTTTGGAATTCCTTTACCACCATAGTCACGTACGACGTTTTTCATCACACTTTGGAGGAAATAAAACAAAAGTAGTAGTAGTCGATACCAAAATTTCTTACCACCCTAGGGCTTACTATACGACTTATCGCCCTAGGGCGTAATATACGATTAACCGCCCGGTTTTCTAGCATGTAAACCCTTAAAGTGTGATAAAAATTACTTACCGCCCTATGGCGTAATTTACGACTTACCGCCCGCTTTTCTAGCATGTAAACCCTTGTTTACGAGCAAGTGTGATGAAAAATATTTCATGGTTTCAGAAAATAAAAACGCATTCGATGAAACGAAATTTCCATGAAAAGAAAATTCGATGAAACGTGTGTTTATAAATCAAGGGTAAACCAATTGTGTAGAGTTTATTTTCGGATTCAGTTTTTGTTTTTATTTTATTGGCGGAGATGGGGTGAAAACATAAAAGATACATATTATAACAATTTCAAAAAATGTTTGTGAGGCACTACAGCTCACAGGGCATCTAGTAACATAATGTTAGTCAATTAATATATTGAAATGTACCTGTTTTTGTGCAGTTTAAACATAGTAATGCCGCAAGCAACGGAAGACGACTACAGAATACACATCGGTAAATTGGTGGCGAAGCAAATATCTGCTGCGGCCCTTTTCGAAGTGTTCCAACAGGATAGAGCTGTAAGTTTTTTTCTAGAATAAATTATTTATAAGTAAATACTAAAGGTTAAACTTAGTTGGTAATTGACTAATGCTCAAAAGTATTCCCTCAAGTTTTGCCAGAGCGCAATGGAGCGTAGTATCTTGGGAGTCAAATTAGCAGATCGTATTAGAAATACCATATTGCACTGCAAAAGCCGACGTAGCCCTGACAGCCGCTAAGCTTAAGTGGGACTGGGCTGGACACGTTTGCCGCATGTCGAACGAAGGCTATTCGATATTTTTCTTTACATTACAATGGCAACAGGCTGTTAATTCTAGATTTGCATCATCTGCATTACTTGAAATCGACATTTTTGTAAATAATCACAAGCGAAGTGTAGCTGTAAAATACGAATAAAAAATAGTGCGTGGAGTCCCTCCGCGCGAAAGAAGTGAAACTTCGTAATGTGGAAATGAAAATAGGAAGGGGTAGAAATTGATTTTTAGTGAACTCATATTGTTTCTTTAAGACAAACTTCTTCACTCTCGCTCTGTCTCTTTCTATTCCCCCTCCCCAGGAGCGTTGAACGCTTTACGCAACAGTGCTTTCCTACCCCCTCCACGGTAGCGTTAAACGTTTACGCAACCTTGTTGGAAGTCGCATTAGAAGTTTCACTTTAATAAACTTTATGAAAAATGGCGCGAAGGTTCATTTGTTTGCGCGCCTTGCTTTGGTTGAATTAGTTATGGGCGCAATTGCAAAATTGCCTCCATTTTGATTTAACGATTCCGTCAAAGAACCAAATATTAAAAATATTTTTTGTCTTTGTTTTTTTATCCTACATTAAGTGGGGTCGGCTCTTCTTATCCTACGGCGGCGCCAAGAGCTTTCTTCATATAAACTTTCTTTGGTCGAATAATAGGACTTTCTCCATAAGCTTGGCCACTCTACTCCACCACGTCAATGGGGACCGTCTTCTTTCTTTTCTTGCCGTCCAGAGCCATCGTCTACTGCACTATGTGGTCGCTATCCTCCCGCATGACATGGCCATACCTTAAGCGGGTTTCAGTAAGCTTTTCCGAGATAGGCGCTACTAAATACGGCTATTACACTTCCCTAAATTATTCACTGACGAGAGGAATGCAGCAATATGTGAGACAAGCATGGAGATAAGTCCGTATCTCACTCCTTCGATTTCAGCTGCATTAAACCTGCCTCCAACCTGTTCGTTGCGTAATTTGTTTAGTCTCGTAACCAATGACAATATAAAAATAAAATGTAAATTATATATTAAAAAATATATATTTAATTGCAATGCATTATTCTTTTTCAGCTATTGGAATATGTAAAATTGTACGATTGTGTAAAAGGATACTACTCTATTATTGATTTAGGTGATATTAATATCCTAGATGCTATTACCAAATTAGACATGATTGACTTACGTAATATGTTGCCAGTTGTAACGGTACGTATTAACTAAATATCTTAGATGAAATAATATGACTGCAAGCAAAACAATAATGAGTTACTATTTAAATAATATCTTTTTTTTCTTTTCCCAAAAAAATACTTTAAATAAGTTTCTGTCAAAAATTACATTTTAGTGGCAAGCTTTTATAGCTGACTGTACTTTTCTTTGGATATCCATCAAATGCTCACTGAGACGATTCTAAAGAGACCAAGCTCGGTAGGATTGCTTTTTCTATTATAGAGTTCCTATGGCCACCTTCCGGCTCCATCATCAGATCAGCCCCATGGTACCATATTATTGTATTGTCATCAAAGTTAAGTAAGTATGCAAAATTTCAACTCAATCGGTTGACGATATCTGCTTCAAAATTGAGTTGCAAGATTTCACCCGAACAAACATACTTTAAACATACCATGCAAGCTAAATAAAAGCTTGTAAAATAATGCTTTATCGATTCCTTTTACCCGTATATTTTGAATGATTACTCTACATTATACGAATAATTTCATAGAAAGATTTTTTCTTTGCAATTTTTATTACTTAGAAGATTAGTAAAGTTATGGATGTTTTACTATTTACAACTTACTGCACTCTGCATGTAATATGATCTATTTTATATACTCGTAGTATCCAATTTCGATTTACATATATTCAGTGATTGGTGTTAATTAATTTATGTTGAATTCGAATAGCTGCTGCTAGCCTGCCTTTTCGCTAAATGTTTAATTTCACGTTGAAACGATTTCTACCAAATGACACTGAAACTATTTAGGGTTGTTATAAAATAAGTTAAACCAAATTATATATTCTATTTTTATAAGAATTACGAAAATTTTATGACTTCAGAGAAAAATAAATTATGCGAAAAGAAAATTAAAAAAAAATACATTTAACGAAAAATTATTCGCAGAAAAGGCAGAACGCCTTTTCTCCGAATAACATGATACACATTATTTGCAGAAAAGGCATAACTCCCACTAAGAAATTACACTAAACTTAAAATTTTCAGGAAGGCTACGGAGTGAAATTAATGGGCATTTATATAATATCCTCATCAAACATGATAAGTGCTTTAATTAACCTTCTAAAGCAATTTATGAGTCCCAAAATTGCGGGAAGGGTTCATGCACTGAAGACTGTTGAGGGGTTATATGAAATCCTTCCCAGAAAAGTACTGCCTAAAGACTACGGTGGCGACCAAAAATCTATTTCAGAAATCTTCGGTAAGAATCAATATTTTTATGCATATTGATGCATTACATTGCAGGTGGGGATTGATATCACGACCTCTGCTTACCCGGAACAGTGCACTAAACCCTGAGCTACCACGACGCGGACGAAAAAAATATAGGCCGAAAAAGCGCCAAAAATGTACTAAAAGGCAGTGTTAATTTTTTTTATTGCTTAGTTTATGTTTACCATGACAACATTTAAAATTTTCAAATGGTTTTAAGTTTTAACAAACTTTATTAATAGGTATATTATCACAGAATCCAAAACTATTATTTTTATTTGATTATAACAAACCACCACCTTCCACCAGGTAGCTCCTTTTTTAATTTTTCTTTAAGCTTTGATCTTTGTATTCATAGTTTTGATTATGACAAGTTAAAAAAAAAAACAAAAAAATGTGTAAGCACCGTATCGATCGGCTCTCTGAACCTGACCTAGTTGAGAAGTGGGCTGTAACAACGTACAAAAAGAACAGCGTTACAATTTCCATATTAAATCCGCTTTAGTAATAGTAATAGTCCGACTGTATGATTTTCTGCGATATGAGCGTGTGACCCCATGAATGATACACCTACGCTCTTTTCAAATGGTTTTTTCAATAATAAATCAGCCTGTTTTCGAATAATGTGGCAAACATATAATATTTATAGAGATATTTCATTATATCGAAAAACTTGGTGAAAAAAATAAAAGGTCGTCAATTAAAACTTATTTACTTATACGATTTTTGTTTTACAATCGTAAAATATGACATTTTCGAAAATGTGGTAAATATTGAATATTTATCCTTTACCTGTTTGATTACCTATATCGGAAAGCACGGTTAAAAAAATGTGATATTTGCTAACAAAAAAACCTTCATTCCAGATGAACTGACGGAAGATATGTGCTCTGAGAAGAACCTGGCATTTTTTGAAGAGATGAATCAAGCGCGCACGAACGAGGAGTTACGACGATCTGATAAGTTTAATCAGGAGTATTTAGGCATGCCTGGATCTTTCAAAATGCTAAGCGTAGATTAACCTTTTAAAAGCCAATGACGCATATATCCATATGTAAAGGATTACCTATCCGAAACACTAATTTATTTTTTCCCGTCTGTAATGATTCGCCAAATTGTCACTAGTCCGAAAAAAAAAAAATCTTCGAAACTAAAGTTTTCTGAATAATTAAAAACTAACCTAACCTAATGGTTTCTTTAAAAATGTGTTTATAAAATCCTGAAAATATTACGGTTTCAGGTAACAAATGTTTTCGGACAAATGAAAATTTGGCGAAACGTTACAGATGGGAAACAATGTTTTGGAGAGGTGCGTAACGGTTGCTATAACAACTTATGATATAATATTTGGTAAATATAACGATCAAGTGGTATTAACATTATATCAAATGTCTTTTATACTAATTGAAATTATAGGTATGAAATTACACCTAATTTTGTTATATCAATTAAACATTATATGAAATGTTGTTATATCTATTCAAATTATATGAAAAGTTGTTATATCTATCATTACACACCCGTTTTGGAGTCCAGAAAGGATACCACGGAAAGTTGGTTTGCGCTGAACGCTGATGATGCAAATGGGTTCGACGGGGTAATGTATCAGTCACGGCGTGCGGTCCAGTACATTTCTAGAGTATGTACGGAAAGAGAAAAATCGTAGAATTTGAGGGCGTGCCAGTGTTATTTTATGTATTTTTTCGCTTGCAAGACCTCGGCGCAGAACGCCTGCACAGAAAGACCCGTCAAAAGCCTTCTATACCTACACGTTAATGATAAAGGTGAGTTGCACTGTGCGCTTTGTAACAGAACCTTCACGCTCGTGAAGCCAGGTTTAACTATTGACGGATACGTCAAAGATGACGATAGATATGGCTTTTGCTCTGCTGACAACACTGTCACTCTTTGTCAGTTATTTTAAGATCATGAACGACCTGCATATTTATGGATAGGTATTCGTATATTTAGAATGAGCATACTACAGTTGCCGAGAATCTTCTTGACCCAAAATGGCGGATCTGCGCATGCATATTTGTACGTAAATCGGCTACTGCGCAGTCAAGGTTAGGCTCAAGAAGATTCTCGGCAACTATACTGATTTTGTGTCGGAGACTAATCACTTAGGGGAACTATAAAATACGTAATAATTTAATATTAAATACAACATAAATACCCGTCATAGCGGACACATGTTCTGTGACTTTTTGTAAGTCGATAGTGGGATAGCTTTTTGCCGCTTTTTCCCGCTGACAAAATATAATAATATTAAATACAATTTCCCTTGTGGAACTATGAGCGGTTTAACCCCATTTCGACATTATTTTGTATATAAACCTTGCTATAAATTTATAAATAAATAAATAAATATCGGACAACCTCACACAAATCGATCTAGTCCTAAATTAAGCTCAAGAAGGCTTGTGTTGCGGGTACTAGACGACGATATACGTACTTAAAGATTACTATATACTTAAATATATATAAAGTATGTAATGTGTCATTATTTTTAATGTGGTTACACCACATTTTTTTTTGATCTTTGCATCTATCGTACAGCATAAACCTTACTGTTTTTGTTATAAGACGCTTGTCTAAGGTTCGATTGCCATGTAAAATTCATTATGTTAGTTCCCGTTTTTGCCACGACTCTTTTCTTTCCGCACATACTCTATAGAGTTCAACTTCGCGTTTGACATTCAGATGTTATGGCGTGTGAGTGACAACTTTGTATTTGACAGAGCGTTAAAAAAGGTTAAGGGAATATAAATATTTAAGATGATTAATTTGGACAATCTTGTACAAATAGGGGCATTAGATGTTGAAATAATACCTGCTATAAATGAAAACTCAAAATCGTCCTGAAATAAAGAAAAAAGAAACAAAAAAGGTCTGAATTATGTATTTATGTTACTTGAATGGAACCCCAAATTTTAAGATTGTTTTTTTAATTCCAAAGGCGAATTTAAAATCATATTTCGTAATCATAATTCATGAAAACAACAATTGTATGACAACAAATTGTATGATACTTAAACGCACTTTTTCACGGTCATAATGGCAATTTAATCATTTCACAAGCTTTTATTTAGCTTGCATGGTATGTTTAAAGTATGTTTGTTCGGGTGAAATCTTGCAACTCAATTTTGAAGCAGATATCGTCAACCGATTGAGCTGAAATTTTGCAACTTTGAGGACAATACAATAATATGTTACCATGGGGCTGATCTGATGATGGAGCCGGAAGGTGGCCATAGGAACTCTATAATAGAAAAAGCAATCCTATAGAGCTTGGGTTCTTTAGAATCGTCTTAGTGAGCATTTGATGGATATCCAAAGACAAGTACAGTCGGCTATAAAAGCTTGCCACTAAAATGTCATTTTTGACAGAAACTTATTTCCATAGATATGGTTATAATATAATAATACCATTGCATCGCGTTATTATTGTTATTTTACATAGCTAATTTCTTCATCTCTCTGTTAGGATGATATAATAAACAATTTAGAAGGAAAATCTGTGTTTTCATGGCTTTTTTTTTTCGATAAATTACTTCACTACTGTCAGTTTACTTGTGTCCGTCTATTACGCGTTGAGATCTGACAGTTCAGCAAAGTTTAAGATATTCTACATCACTATACAAAACAAAGTCGCTTCCTTTTGTCTGACCCTATGTATGTTTAGATCTTCTAAACTACGCAACGGATTTTGATGCGATTTTTTAATAGATAGAGTGATTCAAGAGGAAGGGTTATATGTATAATATACATGCATACGAGTAAGATAGCATTGCACCCGTGCGAAGCCGGAGCGGGCGCTAGTTTGGATATATACGCCAGTCCGTAAAGTAGTTCCATGTGGTGTAATATGTTTAATTTTTTTATATTGTGTATATCGAAACAACTGAGTAATAATCACATGGTACAATAAATAACTTGGGACTACTTTCGGTAGCTACAAATCTTTGAAACTCTCGCGGGCACACTAACGGAGATATCACGACTTAGCGGACAGTGGCAGCGGTGCGCGGTACGGTTGTCTCGCTCACTCGTATGGCTGCCACGCTCGGATCTCTCGCTCCGCCGCTCTCCCGTGGCATCTCCCGTCTCCGTAACCTGAAGGGCTACTGCGTTGTTCGATATTGATGACCGTTGTATAATGCCATCGCTCTCGATCTCCTGTGAAAGTACACTTATGTGAGTGGGACGGCACTATACGACGAAATTTCGAACATCGAAGTAGCCCTTCTGCTCGATGCGGCCGCTGACAACGCAACACGCATCTTCAATCTAATTGCGGAAGATTTGGATTTTTTTTCTTTTATGTTATAAATGCGATAGAGAAATTCATTCATAGTTGTCTGGAGAAAAAAGTCACTGTGAAAAACTTCCTATAGATATTTTCGCATGTTGACGGTACAGCCGGAGTGTGATTGGCGCTGGACGCAAGCCACCAGCGATATACGTAAATCTTTCACTCCTAGGTAAGGATTAATAAGGTGAGGCGAAATAGGATTTAAAATAACATTTAATGAGTAACGATGAGGCATCCACGTCTCTACGCCGATGAAACAGTAGCCAACCCAGCTGAACTCGAAAAAAATAGGATCATACTCGTAATTACGCAAGCCAATTATTTACCTGAAATTTGTAAGCGCTCGAGTTTGTCTAAGTTGTTCCCCTTTAAGACGTTCTTCTCCCAGTAGACGCCGAACTCACATATTTTGGAATGAGTCGTAAACATAAAACAAATAAAGATTATGAAAAACTATCATACTTAAGGATATGGCGATTATAAAATAGTTTTCAGCAACATGATTGGATAAATTCCGCTGGATATAGAAAATAATCCCAAAGTTACCTTTATTTGTAATATTTTTTCAGTGGTAAGGCTAAAATAAGAACTATTTTTACCCGTTTTTTGCGTAAATCTATGGATACTAACATTATCTAGGTAAATTCGCTAGGGTTGTCTCGATAAAATTATTTATTTAATCCCTAGAACTAAAAACCTACTAAAACACGTCGCGCGTCAGCGCTTGAAGAGGACGGACCTGCGTCAATTTGTTCCGCGCGACCACGGTCGGACAATATCGCCTTAATACCCAGTAAAGCAACATCACCGTAGGGCGCTGTTCACAAAGAAATACGTCATCAATTTTCTGACGACGCGGTTGGCTCAGTTTGTAAGCACCTGCCTACTGAGCCGGCGGTTCCAGGTTCGAATCCCGGCTAGGGCAAATATTTGTGTGATGAACTCGAATATTTTTGCTTGGGTCATGGTTGTTATATGTGTTTAAGTATACATTTATCTATATAAGTATGTATATCGTCGTCTTGGACCCATAACACAAGCCTTCTTGAGTGTCAATGTCCATACCCCCTTCCCGTATTTGAAATGACGGAATTTCTGAACAGGCCCCTCTTCTGAAAAGGGAACAAGTGAGATCTGGCAAGAGTGATCTTGGTGAGAAAAGGCAAATGTTCTGCAGGCGCCTTAGAGAGTGAAAGATGCAAAAGAGCTTAGCTGACTTTCGTGATGTGCGGCCATTAGGAAAAAGCGTCTGATGCATGGTAATAAGAACCCAAATTTCTAACCGTCGAGGAAAGGAGGGTGGAATTCTACAAAAAATGATATCAGGTATCACCATTTTTAGGGTTCCGTAGAGAAATGGCAAAAAACGGAACCCTTATAGATTCGTCATGTCTGTCTGTCTGTCTGTCTGTCCGTCTGTCCGTCCGTATGTCACAGCCATTTTTTTCCGAAACTATAAGAGCTATACTGTTGAAACTTGGTAGGTAGATGTATTCTGTGAACCGTATTAAGATTTTGATGCAAAAATAAAAAAAATAATAATAAATATTGGGGGCTCCCCATACTTAGAACTGAAACTCAAAAATGTTTTTTTCATCAGACACATACGTGTGGGGTATCTATGGATAGGTCTTCAAAAATGATATCGAGGTTTCTAAAATATTTTTTTTCTAAACCGAATAGTTTGCGTGACGGACGCTTCCAAAGTGGAAAAAAGTTGGTCCCCCTCTAACTTCTAAAATAAGAAAATGAAAAATCTAAAAAAAACAAATGATGTACATTACTATAAAAACTACCAACGAAAATTGTTTTGAACGAGATCTAGTAAGTAGTTTTTTTTTTTTTATATAATGTAAATCGTAAACCGTTTCATTAAATCAACTCAAATATAAAAATAAACAAAAGGCCTTTAATTTCATAAATCAATGGTACGGAACCCTTTGTGCGTGAGTCTGACACGCACTTGGCCGGTTTTTTAGTGTATATCTTGGTACATCTATGATCGATTAATACATACTTAATTATAGTTTTCTTATTAAATATGTTCGGGGTTTTGTTCAGATTTCATAATTATGAGACTATAAAATAGGGATAATGTTCCTTTTTTTTGGTCATCAAGCTCATATTCGTTACCATTAAAATTGGATTATTGTTTTTATGGTTCCGTAGTCAACTAGGAACCCTTATAGTTTCGCCAAGTCCGTCTGTCTGTCTGTCTGTCCGCCCGCGGCTTTGCTCCGTGATCATTAATACTAGAAAGCTGAAATTTGGTACGAGTATGTGTGTGTATCACGCCGACAAAACGGTAAAATAAAAACTAAAATAAAAAAAACTATTTTTCGGGTACCTTTAAACAATTTTTTTTATAGTCAGCAGTTTAGTAAATATTCTCTCCAGAAATCCAAAAAATAGCGTCCCCCGCCCTCAAACTTTTCAACCAAGGGTCAAAAAATTCATAAAAATGAGGCTTTTTAAGCACTTTCAATGATCCATTGAAAGTGCATTGAAAGTGAATGATCTATTGTGAAGGATGGGCAACTACGGAACCCTACACTGAACCGTTTTTTTTTTCAATACAATATTTTTTTTTATTATAACAAGATCCTTTTACCATGCATCCTAACGTTCTTAATAAAACCGACCAAATCGAAATTTGTGGTATTTCTGTAACATTTTTCTTTCGCCACAAATGGCCCATAACCTTGGTCTGCAATACAATGTGACGCAATTGATCGAGAAGCGTGGCCACATATGCTTCTTTTTGACATGGAAGGCAAGCGAGCAAACATTCGTCTAGGGTTGCCAACATTAGTGGACAGATTAGCTGGACTTGGTTTTTACTCGTAACTGCGGGACTCCTTCACACGATCTAACCGGGTAAGGCATTACGTTATCCGTCAGCATATTGAAAAGCCTGGAAAGAAAAAGGAAAGAAGAACAGAAGAAAAGGGCCATGTTAGTGCAGAGGGAGCGAACGCGTCGTGGTATATTCAAATTAGTATCATGCCATAAGAAGGCAAGTTATTAATAATTAGAAATGAACGTCCCTTGAAGCTGTAATAAAAAGCAAAAAAAGATACGGCCGTTTATGTATATTCTGCTACTCTCAAATTGTCCTAGATCTATGTGGAAAGTAATATCGTCTTATACTACAAATTCAGGAAATAGTCTGCACTATTTAAACGGTTTTATTTAACTTGCCCCGTTTGGGAATATACTTTGGCATTGTGATGTGTAAAATCGCCTATAGTTAAGCTCTATTGTAATAATAATAAGTGTTACCTGTATTTGTATTTCTTTCTTTTTGAGGTGTGCAATAAAGAGTGTATTCCATTCTATTCTATTGTGTTTTCAAAAATTATAATTAAGAGTACAACCTGGTTGAGTTTAGTACTTTCAAAATTTATTTTACTGTATATATTTTTAGAATCTGCATTAAAATTGGCTTTTAAATGATATTTTTATTTTAAAAATATAAAAACATTAGGGTTTGTTTGCGTTTCGTTACTACTGAAAGTTTATTATTTTAAGTATTGCGTCATATTTTACTAGGGAACCCTAAAAAACTGGTATAGGGAATAAATTAAGCATCATCTAGTCACCTTGCCGTACTCAAAATTGTATATGCCTCCATACAAGCATTCCCAATAGAAAACGGACTTGAGGTCCCGCGTATAGCGGGATAGTTGGCAGCCCTAGCTACAGATACGACTATTATTTTACTATCTTGTTTAACTGGTTTTATTGAGATGAAATTCATAGTCACACGCATTCTTAACTTGTTTCTATTAGGGTTTAAAATCCTACGTATCGATTCTATCTTGCAAATAATTTGATTAAAACTAATTTATTTCAAAATAAATTTTCATTCCGAATCTGTATCCGTCGTAAACAAGTGAGTTACGAAGTTGAAGCGAAAATGACTTTAAAATTAAAAAGTGATTATTTTAAATTCAACCCTAATACATTGCAAGATGTCAGGAAAGAATACGATTTGGACAAACCAGGTGCAATGGATCGAGCGATAGACAGTTTGGAACATTGGGTGCACAGGCAGAACCATTTTGTAAAGAAGGATTTAAGTAAGTATACAAAAATTTATATGATGTCTAGATAAGGGTTCTGTAATGTATTGTTTTGTTGTTGTTTTATGGAGTGGCATATTCGCACTAGCGAAAAACTCCTTAAATAAAGAGAGAAATATAACATTTTAAACATTTTAAATACCTATATATATGTATATAATTAAAATGTAAGGATGGAAACGATTATTCTTATTATATGATATAAAATATTTTGCATTTAGTATTGTAATATATTTTAGTAAAACCGTCACTGCAATGTTACTTTTCTTCACAGTTATGTTGATTTATGAATCATTAGGTATGTAGCAATTCGGCCAACTCGAATGATTTCCAGTATATTTATAGACTGACTGTATATTTTCAGATCGAGAATATTTAGAACGATTTATAATTTCCTCGAAAGGGTCTGTGGAAAGAGCGAAAACGAGAATAGACAGACTGTTTACAATGCGCACGGTGGTGCCCAACTTATTTGGAGGATGTAACGCGAAAAAGGACTTCCCAAAGTTGCGCGAATTTTTGTAAGTACTAATAAAATAATTTCGTCAAATTAGAGTAAAGTAGAAAGTCATCCTTAGGCAATCTTCTAATGTATGAATTTTGGCGTGTGAAATGATGATATAAAGTTATTGACAAAAATTTTAAAAATATTATTAATTCACTCTGTAGGCGATTGACTTTGTTTTTCCATAAAACAGCTTGATTGACGTCTGAGCCAAATTAAAACAGACTATGCTTAATACAAATTTACTAATAATAAAATCTTTTATCTCTATTTATACTGAAAAAAATAAGTTCGAGATTTTTTTGTATAATCATTTGGTACATAAAACTATTGAAGTGTGATAGCAATACTTATGAATGAATGAATAATAATATTTGCATAATTATTATTTGCTTAGTTATCAGATATATGAAAATATAATAAAAAACTAGAAGAAATCTTGCCCTACCGCTGCTAATACAATGCATGTTCCCAATATACATTTTTACAAAAGAAACACTGTCAGACGGTTGAAGAAAAAACATCTTAAAAGGAGATCCTCTTACTTCAATCTTACGTGATGCGAAGAGAGGAAAGCCACGTAATCAGAAAAGCATTACGCATCAATGTGGACGGATACCGACGAAAATAAATGGGATAAGGGCAAGGTAATGATGATGGAAAGCAAAAGACCAGGCGTATCGCCTGATGATAGTAATCAATTGCCTTCGCCCATGGACGCCTGGAACTCCCGGAGAGTCACAAGTGCGCTGTCTTCAGATGGTAGTACGTTTTTTTCTTGAAGGTGGAAGGTCATTTGGCCCAGAAATATTACAAGCGACCATTCCATTTTTTCAGCATGAACCTCTTTATGCCCAAAGTATCTGAGGATAACTATAGGATATACATTGGAAAGTTGGTATCGAAAAATATCACACCTTCGGCATGTTTAAAATCATATCAACATTGCGGAATTGTAAGTATATTGAGTAACCTGTAGTTTTTTTTTATTGTATGTCATACAGTAGTAGTGTAGGGTAAACGAGCAAACGGATAGTCTAATGCAATGGTCACGACATGATATCAGTCTAAATACGTCCAATGCCGGATAAAGGCCTCCCCCAAAGTTCTCCACAATGATCGGTCGTGCGCCGTCCTCATACATGCATTTAAGTGTTAATAATAAAATCAAATCTCTCCACTATTTCTTCCTCCAAATTTATATCATACAAGTTTCATCATATGAATATCTCCATAGAAAAAATATTTACACTTAATTCTTCTTTTTACAGATTTTAGAGTACATGAAACTTTATGATTACGTCAAAGGTTACCACATTGTTTATGATCTAAGTGATGTAAACATTATGGATGTAATCGCCAAAATGGATATGATTGACTTCCGAAATATATTAACGTTAGCAATAGTAAGTATCAATACTTTACATTTAGGTTTAAGAGAATTTTGGATAATTTGGGATAACCCAGGGGGCCTATAATCGTTGCGTTTATCACGTGATAAATAAGTGACAAAGCATCTGTCACTACACTCGCATTTTGTCAAAACGTGATGGATGATTTGTCACCCCCGCCCGCAGATCACTGCCCTGCTGTAGCCATAATGCCGGTTTGACCAAGGAATTAGCCGGGAGCTCTGTGCTCCAAATAATGCAATTTTTTTTTTATTTTTTTTTTTAGGTGTAACAGTTTATTTAATTAAAATAATAATATTGCTTTACAATTCCGCGATATAATATGGTGCCAGTTCAATTTGTGCTAACCCGTTATACTTATTTGCGTGTTTTTTCATGCATACAATACGAGTACATGCATTTAATAGTAGGATAACATTGTTAAATTCGCAAAATCGTGGTGGGTAAATTATTATTTTAATTTATACAGATTTCCGCAAAGTAACGTCTGATTCAATTAATTATTTATTATTATTGTTATTTAAGAGTTTCACTCTTGTCGGTGCAGTTCTCTCCAGTCCGTTCTACTTAACGCCAGTTCTTTGACTTTCCGATACGACCCGACGTCTGCCTTTTTCTTGATCTGGTCCAAATAGCTAATCCTCGGCCTTCCTCTTCCTCTCCTTCCTTCAATTTTCCCCTCCATTATCTTTTGTATAAGATCGTCGTGTCGTATCAAATGACCCATAATTTTCCCTCTTCGAGTTTCTATTGTATGAAGTATATGTCTCTTCTCCTTTACCCTTTTAGCAATTTGTCAGTAACGAAATTCAAAACATTGTTTACCGAAATGCTGCTTCGTTCTTCTTGCGAAATAAAGACTATCATATTGAATCAAGATTGACTTTCATCACTGTGGATAGTTATGGCTTTATTATGCAAAAAATACTTGTTTGCGGAATGTATAGTCCTGTTACCTCTTTGTTTACATCAGTGATATTCACCGTCTTTCAACGTCAGTTACCAAAAATGTATCGTTACCAGTTAACTAACAATCCGCAATATGGCGTAAGTAGAAAAATACTCTTAGTCTAAGATCCCGATATAAAACGACCTTCACCGAGATGTTTATTTGATGATATTTATTTTATATTTAATTTAATACATCAAAAAATATATTTCATATGGGTTACCTAACAAATTTTAGTCCAGGGTATGTTTAATTAATAATAATTAAAAAAAATTAAACATTTCACCGGTTTGATTAATATTAGATAAATTCTATACCAATCGAAAGTATGAAGCCCATAGAATATGCAAACGTTAGGTTGCCTATTCTTTTCCCGTCACAACTATAGCCAGGTATAAACAGGTAAATCTATACCTACTAGCATTTTGCAACGGTCTAGTTATTATGAATTTATCTAATAATCAAACCGGTGAAATGTTTAAATTTTTATTTTTTATTTTTAACTAAACATACCCTGGACTAAAATTTGTTAGGCAACCCATATGCAATATATTTAATGACATATTAAACTAAATATAAAATACATTTCATCAAATAAACATCTCGGTGAAGGTCGTTTTATATCGGGATCCTATACTATCTGTGGGGCTGTAGTTAGTTCCTGCGATACAACCATACATGAAAAACTTTACCGTGTGCATGCAAACAATTACGAAGTCAGTTCCTAATGAATTTTAGAAAAATAGATCCTTAAATAATATTTTTTTTTTATATATATTCTAGGAAGCCTATGGATTCAGAATTGCTAGTATATACTTAGTATCCTCATCGACGATGATAAATGCCCTTGTAAACATTTTGAAGCAATTTCTGAGTGCGAAAATTGGTGAACGAATTCAAGTGCTGAAAACCCTGGAGTCTGTTCAAGAATTCCTGCCCAAAAAAATGCTTCCTAAAGATTTCGGTGGAGAGCAGAAATCTATTTTGGAAGTTTACGGTAATGAAGCAATATAAAATTATTTTCACAAACTGACTAAATTTGATAAAAGTAACATAGTGTTAAATATGTTTATAGATTTTTTTTATCGATTCTATTTTTTATGTGGAAATACCACATTTTTATTTTTATAAATAATGACACAAAGGTAAATTAAGAAAGAAAAAATTAATGCGATTCACTACAATCTAAGCAGGGCATGAACCTGCGACCTCTGCGTTACCGGTGCATTGCTCTCCCAACTGAGCTATTAGATCGCTACGTCAATCACAACAAATCTTTCATTCCATAATTCATACGCTACTGGAGCGCCCTCTGCGTCATATGTGTTTGAAATGCTTATGCGCATTAGCCATACCCTAGGATGTGCGCTTTACACGCACGATCCCCTGTCCCCATTGCTTTACAGCAAGTGTGAAGACTGCAAGAGAGAGATGGCGCTGTTCTAAATATTTTTACAGAATCTTTTTCTTTTATCGAATGTATTTTTTATGTGGAAATACCACATTTTTATTTTTATAAATAATGACACAAAGGTAAATTAAGAAAGAAAAATTGAATGCGATCCACTACAATCTAAGCAGAGCTAGATTATTGAAATATCGTTTATTTCGACCTATTATTATTCTGCACCACCTCCTAATTTCAAATATTAATTTTCAACTACTCCGCTACCCAAAGGTTCTCTAGAAGAGATCGCTATTTAGCGATAAGACCGCTTGTTGTTTACCTCTGCCTGTTATTTTAATGTATCTCATCAAGTTGTGTTGTATATTCCTTGACGTTCGAGGTGTTCAATAAAGAGTATTTGTATTTTATTGTATTGTATATCCTATCACTAATCCTTTTCGCAGTCTATCATTTTACGATAAGTTTGGCCCCGGTGACTATGGCGTCGGATACAAATGAGGCCCAAACTTAACGCAACCGGCTTATACAGATCGATGTTTCGTTGTCCTTCTCCAAAACCTAACCAATCTAAGAAATTTTAGGATCTGAATGGGAAAAAAATGGATGGATAGAATTTTAGAGGAGGAAACAGACGCCGACGAAACCTCAATTTGTATGGAATGAGTAGTGGTATATAATAATTAATAAAAAATATGATTTCAGATGAAATGAACGAAGAACTTTCTTCTGACATACACGTAGCACACATGGAACGCATGAGACAAGCGTACACCAATGAAGAGCTAAGGAGATCAGAAGAATTCAACCAGGAGTATCTCGGGATGCCAGGATCTTTCAAAATGCTAAGTGTAGATTGATAGGGTACATATTGTTGGGGCGAATTAACTTTTAGCAACGCTTCTGACTATCTCCTGCGTTACTCAAAAATATCTCTGGAGTTACCAAGAAATCCGGATTCTAATTTTGTCGTCTATTGTCAAAACGACGATAATGATGATAATAAAACATTGTGGATAGTTATAAAATAGTTAATTCGCTCACTGAGAACCAAAACGTCACCATCCGAAAAATTTAGTTTTTGAGCTGTCAGCGCCATCTAGCCAATTTGATGGTAAACAATACAATACAAAAACTATCGCTCTAGCGCAATTATTAAGCGCGAGATGGCGCTAATGTCACTATGGCAAATAGCGGGGATGAACGCGAGCGTCACTGGAACACTGTCACTTTCGCATTAGTGTCAAGGACGTCAAAGATTTTTCTGTGCAGAACATCGTCATTTTTTGTTTGACATTAAAGTATGTGCTAAGCACTACACTTTTTTACTGGAAAAACGTATCTATCCGAAACATGTCAGTTTTCACTTTTCATGTAGCAGGAATATTAAGATTTAATTTCAAGCCATAGTGTATTTTTTGCTTTAGTGACACTTTTGATTAAACATTTGTTAACATTTTGTACGGTGAAAAGTGACTTTATTTTTAATGACGGTATTGCTTAATATTTGGTATAATATCGTACCTGGAATAGCGTCATTAAGAGAAAATAACTGGAAAAGTGACATTACTGTTTATTTTAACTTTAATATCTAAGTAATTAATTTAAAAAATAGTTTTTTTTTGGAACAAGTGACAAGCCAGGTCACATAGCTAACAAGAACGATAGACAAAACATTAATTATATAACAAAATATAGCAGTTATAACGTTTATGTAGTGCAATCAATAAATATTTTGTAGTGTATCATGTATTTGATTAAACCAGTATAATTTATCCGGAATTGACAACATTTAATATCAAATAGTGTCAAATTTAAACTAATTTCATTACTTTATTATCACAGAACCCATATGTATTTCAATTGGAATAAATAAACTAGTTTTGATAATATATAAAAAAAAGTAAAAGCAGCGTCGTCTATGAATCAGCCCTCGCATAACGTCACCTTGTGGTGTCGTCACAGTCGCAGTATACAAAAAGAATTGTGGTATAATAAATTACATAGAAAACTGCAGTGAGTCTCAGACATATTAAATACATAAACGGGTTTACTCACCAGTGACATTAAGCGTGATGATGAGGGTCGGGTAACCGCGTGGACAGGGCGATTGCCGATTCGGTTGACCGCCGCTTCTGATTATGAATCGCGTACCGATTTGAAACAAGCCGAGTGATATTTGACTTCCACTACGTGAGTAAACCCGTCTATGTACTTTTTAATAGTGGTATAATTTCCATACCAAGTCCGCCTTAGTAATAATCCAACTGTATGATGTAGTGTGCTGTAACCAATTATTTGTCACCTGAAGCTCTTTTAGGATGACAAAATGGCCTTATAAATCATAAATTGGGATTTTTCGAAAATGTGGATATATTTATTTATTATCCTTTATTATCAAAAAAATTAAATGTTATCAATTGTCAACTACTGATGGTTGATTATGACTGTACGACACGTAGAGTCGGTTTAAACGATCGGAAACTCCAAACAGCTGCTTATTTCCATATCAAGCCCACTAATTGTTTAGGTTAAGGTTTGGAGGAGGCAACAGGAGGAAACGAAAACTCGATTGACATAAAAAAATTAGCAGTGGTATTTCCCCTTAAGAGGCCTTACTCCTTTAAAAAAAAACTTTCATATTATGACAAATAGGTATATTGATAATTTCAACCAACTTTTTGAAGCCTAAATAAAACTATTTCCTGAGTAATTGATAGTGACAGCTATTTCTTGCTTTCATTGCGTGCAGTCGAAAATAAGTTGTAAAAAACAGTTTTCTGTGTAAATTTTGAAAATTTAGAGTAGTTTTTGAAACAAAAATTAGCAGTGAAAAACTCAGTGTGTCAAATATACCAATAAATCACAAGAACCCTGTTCTAAGTAATAACATTGATAATATGTTAAGAAACACGTTTAATTATAGAGAAAAATGTCCAAAACAATCAGCATTTTTAAAGGGATGAGGCCTTAAGCCCAAATAAAACTTGACCAGTTTATAACCAGTTTTAGGTCGAGCCCGCATGTCATCAAGTGGATATTCAAAACGGTCATTGGTGTGTTGTTAGTAAGACGTGTTTATAAAGAGCATAACTGATAAGGTAAAAGATACAAGTTATTATTTGTTATTTTCCTTAAAGTTTTCCTGTTAGCTGTGTTAATCGATATCATTGCGGGCTTTTCTCAAGATCTTTACTTTTAAACTTAAAGTAAATGCCTAGATTAATGTACTTTATGTGATGGCTAGTTGTGTTTTATGTATTTATGTTAATTGATATGCAATTTAAACATACTGGAATAAATTAATTTATTTTCAAACATTGTAGGTATTAAAAGTTAATTTAATAATATATTATTGATTATTACAAGTTATTAATGAAATTCAATATATGTATATTATATCCATGAAATATTGGGTTAATAGTCTTAGGACATTTGATACTTATGTTATATAAAATGAGGATGTGTAATCGGTAGGAAAAATTGTATTAGTACATGAAATATTAGGGCAAATAAGTATTAAGACATTGAAAATCACGACAAAAATATTAGACCACATGCATTAGGAATTAGGATTAACAACTATGTTGACAATAATGTTAGGACAAACAATCTTTAGGCCTAAAGATATTAGGGAAAACAAAAACAGGACTAAATGGTTTTTGGCATTTAGGGCACATGACCCAGTAGAGCATCAAGCAAAATTAGATACACGCGTTTGTCCAATAAAATCAATCTGCCGGTGATTTTCCCTGTCTTCAGCTTACCCTATCCAGTTTTTGCCAGCCGTGGCTAAAATCTCGTCTATCCATCATGGCCTTTTAGGGTTCCCTCTACTTTAAGATCTGATCTTTCATAAAGGTAACAGTTTTTTTTGCTCAATGTACTTCCAGTCCCACCCCAACTGCAACAACCCAACAATGTATCTATTTGGCCTTATGGTCGACTTGAGGGTGAGGGTCTCATGGCATTAAGTCTCTTTATCCGTTCAAAAATGCCGATTGTTTTAGACATTTTCCTCAATGATCCAAAAGTTTCTAAACATAATATCAAGTAGCTTTGCCCGCGGCTCCGCATGCGTGGCATTCGGTCTCTTTCAGTAAAAAAGTTTGCACCTCCTTCCTAAGTAGCGCCATAAGATTCAGGTGCAAACTTAAATCAATCGAGTGTAATGGCTACCCCCCTTTTATTGGTATTTTTTTATATGGCTGGGGATTTTCCGACAGATTAATGAAATTTTCATCAAAATCCGTTTAGCCGTTTTCACGTGATGCACGGTCATATAAACAGACAAACACACAGACAGACAAAAATTCCAAAACTGTTGGAACGTGTTCCAACTGTATGCCAACTTTTTTCGAATATTTTCCATGTACAGACTTTTGACCCTCTTCAGCTTGATTATAATGTATAGATGGTACTACTTAGAACAGGGCTATTATAATTTATTGGTATATATTATAATGTATAGATGGTACTACTTAGAACAGGGCTATTATAATTTATTGGTATATATTTGAAACCTACAGTTGGAATTCACGCAGTAAACTGGTATTTTCAACTTATATTCGACTGCACGCAATGAAAGTATGAAATAGCTATGTTATTAATTATTATCTAGAACTCAATGAAAAATATTCACTTTAAAAAAATTGGTTGAAATTGTTGTTGCAATTGATTCTAAAATGTATTTTTTTCATATTATGACAAATATATCAAAATGTATGTCATAATATGAATACAATACATTTAAAAATGTATAAGGCCTCATTTGTAATGTGAAATAATGTTAAAATAAATGTTTTCTCCGCTTTTTTCTGCCATCAACACGACTATTTTTTTGTTTTTGAAGAAAAGGTTGTGTTGTAGTTAGTAAGTGACCTATAATTTTTTGTCTTTTATTTTCTACTAGCTTCTGCCTAAGACTTTGTTTGCGTAGAATTAGTAATTTATTAATAATAATATACTTAATTCCCTATACAAACTTAAACCATACTGTTTTCGGAATATAAACTATCATAGGTCTTACCCCTCGATTTCATTAAAGTTGGTTCAGTGGTTTAAGCGTGAAAAGGTAAAACACAGACACACTTCCGCATTTAAATATAATGCTAATATGGTAATAATGAGTGCGTCCATTTACTTTACTACTGCGCCCCACTCATCCCACGGGAACACTAAGTACATTTTTCGGGATAAAAAGTAGCCTTTATCCAGGGGGTTAGCTACCGTCATACAAAAAAAATATCGAAATTGATCCAGCCGTTTAAGCGTAAAGAAGTAACAAGCACACAAACACACTCACAAACTTTCGCCTTTATAATTTTAGTGTGATTTAATACGTTACGTATATATTAAATTTAATATATTTCAGATGGAACAAATAAGTATATTCCCATACACCGAAGAAGAAAATATAATGGTTCTCAAAGAATTAGGGTTCACTGAGAGTGGTCTCGAAGAAGATGCGGAGGCAGTTATGGACTGGTTTCAGAAACAGCCGCATTTGGTGGAAGCGGGAATAGGTACGTTAAATATATATGTATATATACTTTTTTTTTTTAAATAGTGACGGGCCTGTGTCTTTTGACTGTACTTGGCTGTCTGAGAGTGCGGTCGCGGTCGCCCGTGGGGACCTGTACCGCAATGTATGTGAGAAGCTGTGTGAATCAGTTGAATGATGGGTATGATGAATGTGTTGGATGGATGGATGATATAAGATTTTATGGATGATAGGGAAATGTTTGTGTGATGAAAATGAGAGTTAAGTGAGAGGGTTCCTCATTCTCTGAATTAGGGGCTAGGACAGTCCGGCCCTGCCCCGGCGAGGGCATCGCGGTCTTGATGTCTGTTTTCGTAAATTGGTCTTTGGGCTGGTAGGTTGTCGGATGGGACAGATTTGCGAAACAAGCCGCTTTTGGTTTTATGTGTGTCTACGAACCAATCATAGAGGCATATCGCTTGTGAGCTTGACGTTGTGACAAATGCGCACGCGGACGAAACTTAGCCCATGGCTTACCAAAACTGGCTTCATTTTCAAGCGCTGACAATGATTTCATATATTAACAAAAATAATTTAAAAAAATAATATTTTCGAAACCGCTTTTTCTGAACCGCATTTAAATCGCGAATACGGGCGTCTTTCCTATGAGACTAACCGAGTAGATGCGCGAGCCATTGAATTTTTAACCAGTTGTTTAATTTCTTATATACCTTAGAGAGGCGTCACTTTATTCGGTTTAATGTCAACAAAGGGTTTAAGCTAGCGGACGTTACTTTAACAAAAAATAACAATAATGTCATCACAAAATACCTAGTACATTACTGAAAACGCCGGTAAAGAAGGGCTTGCCGGGTGAGTACGTATAGACCGGATAGTAATACGAAGCCGACAAGCCCATTTACGGCTTGGCATGATTTTTTCAAATATATAATCCAGTTAATAAAGGAGTTTGACCTTACAAACGGTCCGGTAGTTTTGAATTTTTGATATGTTGTCTAGGATGGTTAGTCAGTGTTTTAAATGCAAACTGCACAATTCCCGCCCCCTCCGCGCTCGCCGCCATATTAAAATTTTGTGTCATGGACGGTTAGTTACGGAGATATGCACATTTAAAAAACTGTAAAAGTCACATTTGCCGGAAGTTTTACTAAATTCTTGGTTTAGAACGCTGTGATTCAGTTACGGACTATAGTCTAGCACAAATTAAAACATGTAGGAAATATAACTGCTTATAAAATTCATGTCCATTATTACATACATTTTCGGAAATTGCCATGTTTAAAAAAATTACCTCCCAGCTTAGGCCTTCACTTTCGTATGAAATTTCTCTCGAGTTTTTCCGTCCGAAACGTGACACTTCGAAGCTTGTTATAACGCACGTTATGACGCCATTTAATGGCCATTAAATGCATGGTTGAGAGAAATATATTTGGTGCTTAGGTCATCATTATAAAAAATTGTTAATCTAACCGAAAAACCAGACACTGAAACCGGATTTTGAAGATAACAAATCGGTATTTTAATCGTTTCCTCTATGGATTTTTTTGCTATTTTTCTTCGATGCTTAAAACAAGCAGGATTTTCTTACTTGGACTTTTTTGAACCCGCTGCGTTCGGAGCCCCATGCACATTATTGCCATATGAAAGCTATTTGTAGCGCCAGTATCCCTGTGCTGGACCGAAATTTGTCAGGCTATACTAATGTCATCTTACTTTTGCCAACCTTAATGCTTAAATTTTCAGACCTGGAGGTGATTAAGAGGATTCTTATAATGGCAAAAGGATCTCGAGAGAAAACAAAGAGTAAAATCGACAAATTTTACAAATACCGAGGGATGTCGCCGGACCTGATTCATAGCAGAATTGAAGTGCTGACTCGGGATCAGGATATATTTACTTTTTAGTAAGTATTTTTAACACTTGTGTTTCTTTTAAGAGGCCTTATATATTTTAAAATGTATTTTTTTTTTCATGTTAATGACAAAATATACTTACTGATAATTTCAATCAACTTTTTAAAGTGTATAATACTTTTCCCTGAGTTCTAGATGGGTCATTGTCAGTTAAAAACAAAATTCGTCCCTCCGGTGGTCAAAAGTTAAGAGCTTGTATGAATCTAGGTTATGTTGCTATTACATCGGATTATAGAAGAGGGAACGTTATTTATTCTCACAGGCATTTTATAAGAAAATTAGGCCCTGGAATCCTTAATTTCGCAAATGTCCACCGGAAAGACTCGAACCTAAATCTGACAATGACCCACATAGTAACATAAATATTTTATGCTGTCATTGCGTGCAATCGCTAATAAGTTAAAAAAAAATCTGCGTGAATTTTGTCAATTTCGAGTAGTTTTTGAAACACAAAAATATATTTATTTGTTTTTAGCCGTCAAGCAATATCGACTAAACTTTACGAGGGAAAAAGAATTACCACACTGCAGTTTGTCGATCCAAACGCGAGTTCTTTTGTTATTGAAGAAATCTTCAGAAATTCTTACATGGTACGTATTTTCAAATGCAAACCAAACACACAGTTTCATTGAATGAGAGTAATGAGACAATACTGATGGTTTTTGGTCATGAATGAGATTGCCAGGAGCTGCCTACTGAGCCCGCGGGCCTAGATTCGAATCCCATCAACGGCAAAATTTTGTGTGTTGAACTCAAAGTCAAAGTCAAAGTATTTATTTGCTGGAATTACGGTACATAATAGATCTTATTAATTAAACATAAGGATCAGCATAATTCACCAATTTAGTGGCATGCAAATATTTTATAAACACAGAATAACCCCGCAGCAACCAAAACCCCGGCTCTCATGAGAACAAATTAATTAAAATATTCATTTAATGAGTAAAAACATTTGTCTTTAAGCCAATGCCTAAGTTTTCAAATAACAATTTGAGTGGCAAAGCTCTTAAATCTAAAGGGATCCTGTTATATATTTTCTCGAACTCGAATTTTTTGTTCCTGGGTAATGGATTTTTATGTATTTAGTAGTATTATTTATTTATTTAAATAATTACCGATGTAGTTATAAACATATTTATTTTTTCAGGTCGGTGATTTGAGATTAAGATACGATTATATGCTAGGTGAAATATGGCTTCTTGATTTAAAAAATATAAGTTTGGGACATTTCCTAAGAATCAATCCAATGGTTGTACAGAGAGCATCACAAATGTTTCAGGTAAGGGAGTTATACGTAAACAACAGTAAAATAAAACATTATAAAATAGACATGGGTATGTAATGATGTATACCGGGTGTGGCCATTAATAATGTCCCTTAATAATATTTATTTAATAATATTTATTTAATAGGAGCAATAAATTAAAACATAGATTTTTCCCTTGAAATTGAACAACATTAAGGGACTTTTGAAAATAATGTGTATTAAATGATAGTTTGTAGAATAATAATTAGACAAAGAAGAAATTTATTGCGAAATATCCGATATTAGTAGAGTGACAACTATGGCAATGCTCAGGGAATGTCAATGTTGGACGACGTACATTGAAAACACTATTTAATTTGTTTGAAATAATAAAATTCTGAACTGACTTTTTTTAAAGTTGCTCAACAATTTTTGTTCAGTTTGAAGAGTAGAATCTATGTTTTAATTTATTGCTCCTATTACA
This sequence comes from Apotomis turbidana, assembly GCA_905147355.2. Lineage (NCBI taxonomy): Eukaryota > Metazoa > Arthropoda > Insecta > Lepidoptera > Tortricidae > Apotomis > Apotomis turbidana. The sequence continues at coordinate 11,382,165 of LR990299.1, read as the reverse complement.
GGCCACACCCGGTATAACAACGTTTCATATAATTTCACTGATATACTAACATTGTTTTTTTTATATATATCAACAGTACGTCTAATTTCATTGGATATAATTTCAATTAGTATAAAAGACATGTAATATAACGTCTCGTATCTATAAAAACGGTTTAACTCACGTAAAAATTGTCAGGAACGGCTCGTTATGTTATGTCAAAAAAAAAAACTAATTAAATTGAAGCTCAATGAGATGTTTAAATAGGCTTCTAAATGCTTTGCACTGATCAGATCGTATGTCGAACAAAGGGTTAATACCCTCTTAGAACTGCTGACATTGAGGTATAAAGCTTTGTCTCGTTTAGCCTAAATTGTATATTAACTACTAGTTGCGACGCGCGGTGTTACCCATTCACCCAACGGGATTACTACATTTTGCTCGAAAATAAAAAATAGCATATGTGTTAATCCTGGGTGTCACCTACCTTCATATCAAAATTTGTCAAAATTGATCCAGCCATTTGAGCTGGAAGAAGTAACAAACAGACACATAAACTTTCGCCCTTATAATAGTAATGTAATAGCCTGTATCGTATATTAATGCAAAATTATGCTCTATTTTCAGGAAGGATCAGGATTCAGAGTTTTTGCCATCCACATCCTAAATGCACCAGCGGTCGGGCGGCAAATTTACAATTTATTCAAGCAATTCATCAAACCAAAGATAATGGATAGACTTATTATACACGAAAATCTGGATGAGTTACATAAAGTATTACCTAAATTGTATTTGCCTAAGGACTTCGGCGGAGAAGACTACAGCATGGAAGTATTTAAACGTACGTAAATATTTAATTTAATGTTAAATAAATAAATAAATATCGGACAACCTCACACAAATCGATCTAGTCCCAAATTAAGCTCAAGAAGGCTTGTGTTATGGGTACTAGACGACGATATACGTACTTATATAGATAAATATATACTTAAATAGACAGAACAACCATGACCCAAGCACAAATATTCGAGTTCATCACACAAATATTTGCCCTGGCCGGGATTCGAACCCGGGACCGCCGACTCAGTACGGCAGGTGTCTACAAATCGAGCCAAACGCGTCGTCAAAGGTTAATAACTAAACACCACACGACGATCTTGTACAGAAGATAATAGAAGGAAGGAGAGGAAGAGACAAAGAAAAAAGTAGACGTCGCGTCGTATCGAGAAGTGAAAGGCGTTAAGTAGAAGACCGGACTGGAGAGAACTGTACCGACAAGAGTGAAATTCTTAAATAATAATAATGATAGCTAAGACGAGGAGGTTGACACAGTTTGTAGTGCAGATACCTTCTGAGCCAGCGGTCCTGGGTTCGAATCCCGGCAATGGCAAATATCTGTGTGACGAAATCGAATATTTGTTCTTGGACATCCAAAGATGGCTATAGAATACCTTTTACCCGTCTACTCTACAGTACTTAAAGAAAAAAATACGCGAACGAAGTTGCGGGCATCTCTAGTAATGTAAATAATTCTATTAAATAAACTCGCATCTTGGGACCATCAATTATTAAAATGGAGTGCTTAAATTGCGCGTTAGTGTCAACAGTGTGATGAGTTGATATGATCACTTTTTAAGAAAAAAATAACGGACACTAAACGAAACGAAGTTTCTATGACAATAGGAGCAACCAGAAACTATGCTCTTTAACCACTTAATTGCTTTTGGCTGCTACTTGTAACTGCTCTTATTTTATTATATAAATAGATTCCAACTCAAAATTCGAAACAATTAAGTGGTTATAACACAAAAATAATTATCCAAATCGGTCCAGCCGCTTTCGAGTAATCGAGGAACATACATAAAAAAAAACTTCTCGAAGAACTGAGAAGCTACTCAGTTTCTGACGTCGGTTGACAAATTACCTCAGTCGAGCTTCCTAAGTTTCTCTTCTTTTTATTACAGATCGGTACCAGAAAGAGTTTCGAAGTGGAAAAACGTTAGAATACTTGTTGGATGGATGTAAAAAGGTCTCAGATGAGAAGAAGAGGCCCGGTGGCAACAAAGAAGAATTAGTGGGAACATTTAAAAAGTTAGATCTAGATTGACCTCCTAATCGCAACTACTTTTTTCGAATAATCAGTACGATTGTGTTCTAAAGTAGCATATAAAATATCCATGTATATTCATGGAACACATTTGTACATTATTCAGTTGATTTGTGTTTGACTGTTTGATTTTTTTTGTTCTATACTATGTGCACCGACTAATTATATTTCTGCTGAACCCAGTAGTTGCCTGGTAGAGAATGCTGTAAAGCATAAAGTCTGCCATTTGTACTTTAAATATATTGTGCAATAAAGTTAAAACAAAAAAGACCAAAATAAAAAACCTTCAGTGATTTTATTTTTACTTTGTGGTAAAAATTAAATTTTCATATTTTCCTTAAAAAGAAGCAGTATTGATATGTATTGTCTTATGCAACTTCTATACTATATAGAGTTTTTAAAAGAACCATCAAAACCAAAATTAGCATAGACATTTTTACGAAGTTCTTTTTGATCGTCACTGTGAATGGAATATTGTACTTCGAAAGCCTGCAACTTCTAGTCAATACGAAGCATTTTAAAAGAACCATCAACACCCAAATTATCATCGATTTTTTTACAAATAGTTTTTTTTTTATTCGTCACTGTATATGAAATCTTGTTCTTTTAAATATTTTCGCCACTCGGGAGAACACAGTGTCTTCACCCATCTGAAAAACAAAACAATTTTGTTGGTTGAAATCATATCATATCTAATAATCTTGTGTTGCCCCGCATCGGTGCCGATGCGGCAATAATGTCTCTCCATCCGGTCTCCATGGCCTATCCTGCACGAAGAGCGCTGGGCGCATCTCGCGGCATGCTTGCCTCAACGAAATTTTGCGCCGGGCGCTCGCAAGTGCGGGAACACCGGCCGTCTTAGAACCTTCAGGCCTGGCGAGGGACGACGGAAAGAGGCCGGACGGCATGACCCTGTCCCCTGGAAGCTGGGACGGCCTTTGGTATGGGACGCCACATGCGTGGATACATTAAAGCGCCGTCCCACCTTCCAGTGACCACCACCAAAGCCGGGGCTGCTGCGGACGCGGCCGAACATCTCAAGCGGCGCAAGTATGCAGCCATCGATAGTGGCTACATGTTTGAGCCGTTTGGGGTGGAAACACTGGGGCCATGGGGACAAAGTGCCCATACCATTTTCCGTGCACTAGCTAAGAGTCTAGTCGATGCTACGGGTGACCAAAGGGCTGGTTCATACCTATGCCAAAGAATAGCCCTGGCTATTCAGTGTGGTAATGCGGCCAGCCTCTTGGGCACCCTCCCGGTCGGCACCGATCTGGAGCCCGTTTTTTATTTATAGTTAGGTTTAGTTAAATTTATATATATATACATATATTCTAGTTTTAATTGTTTCTATGTATTATCTTTAGTATGAATAAATAAATAGATATACCTTATAATCTTGAAATATAATACTTTCACGGACACGTCGAGAGACGTTAATTAGGATTAGGGCCTTCGTGACACGAGTGCACCACGTATTTGGACGGCGACTTTTATCTAGGAAAAACTGTCAATCCGTCTATAGCCGAACATTCGTCAGTTTTTATATAATATGCCTTGTGCTTGTGCCTGTGATAATGATAGGCCATTTAATACGACACGATGATCTAATACAGAAGATAAAAGAGGGGATAATAGAGGGAAGGAGAGGAAGAGGAAGGCCGAGGATTAGTTATTTGGACCAGATAGAGAAAAAGGAAGACGTCGCTTCGTATCGAGACGTGAAAGAACTGGCGTTAAGTAGAACGGACTGGAGAAAACTGCACCAACAGGACTAAAACTCTTAAATAATAATGATGATGTACTTGTGCCGTTTTTAGCTAAAAGTTTATTTGAATGAGTTTTATCTGTGCCCAGCACACAATTTTCAAAATTAAAAAAAATGTATTACCAAAGCGTATTCTGAGAATTACGAAAATTTAAGTAATTTCTTGACAAGTTACATTATCAGTGCCACCAATTTCGGTTTCATGACTTTCTTGGCCATAGCCAGAATTAATTCAGCAAAGGGGGGTACGTTTACGATATGTACACCCTTTCCTCTAACTACCAAACATTCCTGTTTAGATAATATTTGATTAGATAGGTAGTTATACTAGCGTTTTAACCGCTATCAGCTTCCTGTCACATATTGTGAACAAATTACACGCCATGAGCGTAAGTGCCACCGTGTACCGCAGACGTTCGTAATTTTCGTTCGGTTTCCGTAAGGAATGACGTCAGAAAATGTCTCTTCTGAGGTTTCAAAACAACATATTAAAAGAAATAGTTAAATAAATAAATAAATATCGGACAACCTCACACAAATCGATCTAGTCCCAAATTAAGCTCAAGAAGGCTTGTGTTATGGGTACTAGATGACTTATGGAGTACAGCCAAACCATTCGTAGAGCGAACAATGAAATCGCTGTTGATTTGATCCGCCGGATGGCAGATGGAGACCCTGTACTCTAATTGCATCAGCGCACCGTTGAGGAGGTCAAAGAAGTAGAACAGGAAAACCTGGCTCTCTGCACCTCCCGGTGCCTTAGATTAACTATAACAATGCAACATCTTACGGAGTTCCTGCGACCCCTGCGGTAAATGTGGCTCTTTTCGATACCAGTCGTAAACAGGTCTCATCATGTCTTCTAAATATTTTGGATCAATTTCAAGCTGCGTCGCTGCGTCAGGGTTTTTGCTAAGGAATCTTCATCGGCATCTAACAGCAACCTTGTGTTTATGGCTAGGTCTTGTTTGCTTTCCTGTAAATTCGAAAAAAATACTATCTTTAGTTCACAACTTTGCGCAAAATTAACACACAGTGAGGCGTGAAGTTGCGATAAACCAACCGGAGTTAGCCTAATTAGGGGTTACAATTGTAAGTCAAACTAAAACCTATAAATTGTATTTATCTTGTCTTCTTTTTTTTAGGCATATATTTTTGCAGAGCGGTCGCGGTCACTCGTGCAAGTGGTAGCGCGTTTAAGGTGTTTTACCACCCGCGCGGCGGGGCGGCATCTGAATTGAACGGCTTGGGCAACTATGTATGAAGACTGGGCCAAAAAATAACAGAGAATTGGTCATTAGATAGATATATTATTCAAGAAAAGACAGAATCAATCACTAATCACGGCATATTAACTCAAACCACACTTACTATAAATTTTTCTACCTTCTAAAGCTCGTTTTGTTTAACATGGTTCTTAATCATTATTTGTCCCTAATTCTCAAGGCAGGAAAAAATATATGCCTACCTGTGAGAGGGATGGACATAAGACTTGAGTAAATTTATTAATAAACCAACACTAACACTTACCATTCTGAAGCAGTCAATAACTACTTAACTATTTGGTCTTTGTATGTTATATTTTTACCTCAAATTGACTTAGTAAAAATTTAAAATATTGCCACCATTTTAATAAAAAATGTACTATGTAATGTTATACATCTTGTAGAATGATTAGTTGGACGAAGACTGCTGAAACCAAAACTTGTAATGCAACTAAATGAATTGCATCAAACACTAGGTATGGTTGGTTGGACGGAGACTGTAGAAGCCAAAACTTGTAATACAACTAAATGAATTGCGTCAAACACTAGGTATGGTTGGTTGGACGGAGACTGTTGAAGCCAAAACTTGTAATACAACTAAATGAATTGCGTCAAACACTAGGTATGGTTGGTTGGACGGAGACTGTTGAAGCCAAAACTTGTAAAGCAACTAAATGAATTGCGTCAAACACTAGGTAACCATGTAAAAAAATAACTTAATTTTCTATTGTATTCAATTATTAAAAACCTTTCACTGGTTTATCCTAAGAATTACTTCTTTTTTTCTCCACTTGAGATTACAATGAGCACCATAATTTTTATCTTTTGTTGACTGATTGCTTCATGATCTCAGCTTTTTAATTGACATAGATCAGAAAACAATAAAGTTCTTATCCTCACTTTTAACGTAAAATTTTGACCATGAACACAAAGATCAAAGCCTAAAGAAAAATTGAAAAAGGAGCTACCTGGTGGAAGGGACCGGGAATCGAACCCGGTACCTCTGGATTACCGGTCCAGCGCGTTAGCCACTTCGCTACCCTCGCTCCACGTAGACCTGACGAATTTTTCCTTATGCTTTGTGTGTCGATCTTTGCATTGTTTATTTGAAAGGTTTTTACACCTTAGCGACCTCTATGTGAATACGTTAATATTCACATCTTACCGCACCACTTTACAGCGGTGAACGAGCAAGCGAGAGAGGGCGCTGTTAGTTTTATAAATTTATGAAACATGTAATGTCTAATTTTTTAATGTGGGTACACCACAATTTTTATTTAAACCATGAATACAAAGATCAAAGCTTAAAGAAAAATTGAAAAAGGAGCTACCTGGTGGAAGGGACCGGGAATCGAACCCGGTACCTCTGGATTTTTGGCTCCTTTTTCAATTTTTCTTTAAGCTTTGATCTTTGTATTCATGGTTTAAATGAAAATTGTGGTGTACCCAAATTAAAAAATGAGACATTGCATGTTTCATAAATTTGTAAAATTTTGATTCATTATTACCACCTACTCTCCCACTCTTAATATATAAATAGCTCCTGAGATGGTCCCTTGTCACCATGTCAGGATCTGATGATGGGATCCCAGGTTAATAGAGGGCAACTCTCAAATATTATAAGCACGAACAATGTTTTCATGTATTCTCTAAAGTTATTCAGGTATTTGCATCTGGTAGTCAGCTGATGATTGAAGGTACAAACTCTTTAATGGTAAGGTATAATTCTTTAAATATTATAGTTAGGTAGGTTATGACCATTATTTATTATAGTAACTCGTTTACTTGTTCCCGGAAATGCTCTTTCATGACATTACGATATAATGCTATTAAATATTTTTCTGTAGAAATGTATTTCTACATGTAAAATTTATATGACGATGAATATGTGTATAGATAAAGTGGTGTATGTAACCGTAGGTACATAAGTAGGCCTCAAAACACTAGTGTGATCCAAATTAATAAAGTATAAAACCACACTCATAGTTTATAAGATCTTTCATTTTGTAATATTTGCTTAGAAGTAGTTTAGTTTAGAACATGTGAAATAACATCAGCATCACTGACCTTGCTTGAATAACTTAACGGTAATTATTATTATGGGTGTTGATAAACAATTATTATGAAACGTTTAATCAGAAAAAATATTTTAATTGAAAATAATCTATTCGTGTAAACATTTTTCGTAAAGTATTGTATTACCGTAATTTTATATCAAATCATACTTTAACTACTAGATAAGAGTTTCTAGTTAGTCAGTATGCTATTATATAGGTCAGTAATATCGTATAAAACTAAATCATCTAATACAATGGTTAACCTAATAATATATAACGTTTCATTTTATACGATACGTTTTCTATATATAGCCCTGCAAGGGGTTTTACAACCCACGCCAATTGCGGATTTTCAGTGGGACTAAATTATTTTACTGACAGACAATTTTTTGGTAACTGATGTTGAAAGGTGGTGGTGAATGTCACTGATATAAAAAAAGAGGAAACAGGACTTAATATTCCGCAAGTTCCAAGTAATTTTTGCATAATGAAGCCAGAACTATCCACACTGATGAAAGTATTTTTTTTTAAATACGATTCAGTATTTACTTATTTCGCAAGAAGAACGAAGGATTGAACAGCATTCTGGTAAAGAAAGTTTTGAGTTTTGATAATTACAAATCCTTGATTGACGTTTAATAATGCAAATATGACATGTGCACATTATTGCCATATGAAACCTGTTTGTAGCGCCACTCGCTGGGCCGGGCCGACAATTTACAAAACCCTTAATTTGTCAATGTTCGCCAGGATGAACACACTCTTTGACCATATTTTTCTATTTTTTTTCCAACGAGAATTGTTTGCTCTATTCAACCTTAACGAGGCTTGAACTAGCGACCTTCGTATCTTTTTGTCAAATTAAGGGTTAACTCATTGAAAAAATAAAACTCGTTACATTAAACGTATCACGTTACATTAGGCCAAAAACATTATAATCAAACGTCGGCCACTACTTTCATATAATATTATAATTATTAAAATAAGACATGAAATTTTCTGTAATTCCTCATTCACCGCTATTAAAAATAATTCTTAGTCAATATTAAGCATTCTAAAGGAACCATCAAGACCAAAATCATCACAGAAGTTTTTACGAACTCTTCTTTTTGATTCGTCGGTACAAATCGAATCTTGCTCAATAAAGTAGTTCCTCCATGCAGCAGAACATAGGGTTTCTTCCCATGCATCTGAAAAACAATTATATTGTTCAATTCAATTAATTTTTAAATGAAAAAATAAATAATTACTTTACAGATAACAAAGATAACAAAAAAGGAAAAACAAAGTGACAGTAAATAAAAAAAAACTTAAACACAACTACTATGTACAAAAAAGCTAAAATTAAAATAAACTAAAACAAATTAAAAAAATTGCTCCCCTTTGGAAAGGTACCGAAAATGCTGGCAATTGATAAGTTTTTCAATGTCTATTTCACACAAAATAAAAATGTAACTTGTATTCCACACTCCTATGACAAGGATCCTCATGTTCTCGGTTTTACTTTTTTATTATCATGATAGAATAAAAATGTTACAAAAATTGCTAGACTAATGGTATTTATTCCTAAACACCTCATATTGTGACAAAAATAAGTTTATCTGCTAAGATGTATCTCCTAATATGAAGGTACATCTAAGCAGATTCTACAAAGACCATGGCGCATAAGGTGTCGTATAATTTTTTTTTTTTTTAGTTTAGTTTCATCTTTTATGGTCTTACCAACTATTTCTTGACAAGTAACATCATCGGTGCCTCCTAAATCCTTGGGAAATATGTTCTTCGGAAATATTTCCACAACGTCAGCAAAACTTTTGTAAAGTTGCATTCTCTGTACTAGTTTTGCTTTCATAAGTTTCTTCGCTAATGCCAGAAGATATTCCGCGAATGAAGGCAGGTTTACAATATGTATACCGTTTAATTTTGCAGTTTGGCATTCCTGATAAGAACGTGTGATTATTAAATACTAATAAATGATATATACAAGGGTAAGTAGTTACTTTTATTACAAAAATACTGATAATGATAATGATGACACAAACTTCAACTAGTTAAGCTCTTGAGACTTCTACTATGGTGGGAGCTTCGTCGAATATGACTCACAAATCTGTTGAGTTTCTTACGAACTTTCTTCTCAAGAGTGCTCTCCTCTTGTGAACTGCCGTTGATTCAGATAAAAGTGCCCTTGTGATGGAGTTACAGAATAATTTATTGTCATAATTGGTTTATGTCATTAAACCAAGTTTCTTAACAAATATTCGGACACACTCGTATTAGCTTCATCACGGTCATTGTACGTGTAAGCGTAATTATGACACTACAGAAAGAGAAACATTGTAAGACATTAGGATACTCACGGGAGAAGCATATGTCAGTACCTACTGATCACAATAATGCTCACAATTATTAATAATACGTACCATAACGTAATATATCGTTTTGGTTAAAATTACAGGCGTCATCTGTAATACTAATTGTAAAGTAAGGTTGCTGAAGTCAAAAATTACGTGTTCCCCGCCATAAGCGCAGTCATTCCATATTTTATAGTCGACCATCATGAAATATCCTTTTATTAAATCTAGTAGGGTAATTCCTTCGGTGGGTCTCACTCTGAAATCCAGTAATGAAGATAAATAAGTTTTTGACAGAAGATATATTATATGTTTTATTGTGGACTGTATCTTACATAAACAAACGTTAATTTCTCATCAAGTCTAATCGAACTAATCTAAACCTCCTGGATTTATTTTGTGTTATTTAAGAGTTCCTATACATTCCATCTCCAGCGTCAGATTATTTTCAGGATGCCAAATTTTGTATTGACACATCGGCGATGATATAAATGCAACGTTTCATTTTGATAAGACAGGAGTAGGATAAAGATTACTACCAAGATTTGATTACACAGTTACAAGCAAATAAACGAACAAACTTAGTAACAAGTGAACCTAATAAAAATGCGTTAATAATAACTAGTGTTTATACTCTCTCAAGCCAAAGCTATGTGAAAACATATGTATTCCCTTTCTACGATTAATGAACACATTATAGACATTGTAAAATCGCGGCTTTATGACGGTTACTTTTATCGCGCGATAAATTAATGACAAGACGTCTCTCACTTTTTGACACGTATGTGAGTGCAAGAGTGACGGATGTTTTATAATTTTTTATCGCATGATAAACTCGACCATTACCTATAGTTTACTGATTATGACGTGTATATGTGAAATACAGCTTTATACCTATAGTGGTTTCTTACCCATAATAACTAAATATTTAAATGTTTACACAGAAACGGAAGCTTAGCAGACGTTAATAAAAATTAAATATAACTGAACATTTACCTAAATATCGATATTCTTTCATTTTTGGGAGTCATTCGTGGTAGTATGATATTAAAGCCAGCTTTTAAATACGCATTCAAATTAGGTGACATGGGGTCCCTGTTACACAACAATTCTGGCATCTTCGATCGTACAGAGAAGTAGATATCGATTTTCTTTTTCACTTTTTCCATGCTTAATTTTCTTACTATCAGATGGTTGACAAGAACTTGGTCGTCTGTAAAATAACAACAAACTGTCCTAAATATACACGTATATAGGATATATTACGTTTAAGGCGGAATTACGAACTCGAGAGAACTGTAAAGGAATTTCATACAAAATTGAAGACCTAAGCCGGGAAGTATTTTTTTTATACATGGCGCCTGGTTCATGAACAGGGTAAACAGCTGAACCATATTTTGTTTAAGTGGTGTATTTTTATATTTCATTGCAAAATTTTGAGAAAAACACAATCTAGCCGTGAACTATCGTGCCGGCTTCGTATTCAATGGTCGGCCGTCTGCAGTAATGTACTATAACAGTTCAATCTCACAACGTCACATTGTGGCACGATATCGCTTCGTACCCCGATGCGATGTCAGTCATCAATACAGACGGAATGTATGCCATATTCTTTAACATTTATTTAAGTACAGAAAAATCATTTTTTTAAGAATGAGTTGAGGTTATTTGTATTTTAAAAAATCGTTTTGAAACCTTCATCCCTTCCTCATTAAATAAAATTATACTTACGTAATTGTCCTTTAGGCAAGTGTGCTTCTTTTTGGTACCAGTCGTGAATACTCTTCATCATCTCTTCCAAAGGACTTGGTTCCACTCCGAGCTCACTCAAGGCATTTTCCAGCGATTCTTTGTCGGAATTCAATAGTAATTTTGAGTTTATGGCTAGGTCATTATTTGTTTTCTGTGAATCGTTTAAATAATATTTTTTTAGCATCTATTCAACATTAGGAACATTTACAATAATTATGTCAGTAAAGGAATTACTTTAATCAAATGAAATTCTATTCTCCTACTTCTTAAAAAGTTATAACTTAACTTGTGACTCTGTGAATCTCATAGTTTGTTTCAAAATGGCAGACTTTTTATTTTTTTCACATTTTCATATATATCCCATAATTCCGCCATTTTGATTTTTTACTTTTAAACCTACTAACAAAATTTCATGAGAATCGGTTGAGAAATGTGACCTGTAGGCGAACAGCCTAAATTCGGACATCCAAACATCCAGACTGAATAGAATTGAAACTTCACTTCGTTTCAGTGTGGTTTATTTTACGTAGATACTATTTTATACTGATTATTATATTATAGGTACTCTTGATTTACACTGGTTTTCACTGGTTCTTTAGGATTTATTTGACAATATAATATTTGAGCGGAGTTATGAAAACAGAAAAAATCTTAATAGCGCGATTCAACAGATCCCTGGAATGGATCAGTGACATCTAGTATTAAATTGATTAACCGTTATTATTATGCTGAAATTTGACACAAATGTGGTACTACTAGCGCCATCTTATAGCAAGGAAATATTTAACAATCATGGACAAAACAGAGGTAATCGAGCCATCTATCATGGCCAGTGTGTAATAATAATCAGCGTAAACAAAACATGTAAAGTCGGTTAAGCACAGACAGAAATAAATTTTGGCGAAACCGGAGTAGATACTCTTCGCTCGTACGTTCACTTATTTTCTCAAAACAATGATAACTCACAATTTTGTACATGTTGTCGATAGTCAAGCTACATTAAGACTGTCACAAAACACGTTGTGCTGATATGACAACTTAATAATATTGTATCGTCCTCCTTGACGTATGCGTCAATGACGAAACCTGGCTCCACGACCTTCACGAGCGTCGGTCGTGTGCACGAATGCGGCTTGCAAAACCGAATTTGGTTTTGAAGGATCTGCTACAACGCAGAATGCAACTCACTTTTATCATTATACATGTAGGTATAGACTATGACCCATGGAGGAAGACTTTGTGCGATGGCGTGTTTGCACATGATGAAGCATGGTTTGCTTCTCTTTCACACAAGTGCAACCTGCAGCTCTTTCCCCTTAATCGATAGGCGCAACATTTATTTTGTCAATTATGCGGCCGCGGTTGTCGCTTTCATATCGGGCTATCCAGCCATCCTCGTAAATGTCACAGTTTATTAGACGCTGCTTAACTCATCTGTTAGATGTAAAGGCCAATGATGATGTAGGCATAAGAAGGCTTTCGACGGGTTTTTCTGTTTAGTTGTTTAGCGTCAAGGTCTTGCAAGCGACGCTCCTCAAAATCAGTGATGGTCTCATGAAGACAGCAGCGCCAAACTCCATTTTTTTATAAAATACACAAGTTATGAATGTTAAAAAATACGAAAAACCTACTTAGATACCTACTATATTGTATGGTATGGTGTGGTAAAACTGGTATGCTAGGTAAATTATTTATTAAAAGACTTATTTTGGCAGTTCAAAGTCACGAAACTGGTTTTTGTTTAAAACCAAGAACAATTTCAAATTGTTCATTTAAGGTCGTCTCTGCTCCGAGGACATTGACATTTTATCCGAAATCTCATCACGATATTCCCAAATTACCATTACCGTAATAATATTATCTTTGTCATCAAGTTGAATGTACTTTAATTGGCATGATATATGAAGACGCTTCCGCTATGCCGATGATATCGTGGTCATGGCTGAGACCCTGGAAGACCTCGGCAAAATGCTCAACGACCTCAATAGTCTCAAAAATATCATGTCTCACAGTCATGATTTCAGAAAAGACAGTGTGTGAGGTCTTTTTGTTTTGTACGAGCCATCTGTTGGCCATGATTTCTTTGTCCTCTCATCACACTGAAACGGCTGAACAAATTACCAATCTTAGTGCAGGGCAATAGCTAGACATCCAAAGATACTTTTACCTGTATACGGTGAAGAAAAAAAAATACGCGGACAAAGTTACGGGTATCTCCTAGTATTCTCTAAAGTTACAATCACCACGTTACAAGTTTGGCAGTTCCATGTACCATCCAGCTGGTTACAGGATGAAAACTATCAGTCGCACGAGAGGCCGGAAAACACTGTTTACCTGGATTTAGCTACGGGATCAAATTTTACTGACATACAACTTATTGTATGTCGTATCATATAAAATAAATGTACCTTTATGTTCATAATTCAAATAGGTACCTACAAATCGTGTTTAACTCAACATAAAATTATGAAATTAACATAACTCTCTCTCTCTCTCTCTCTCTCTCTCTGTGGTCGCTTCCTCATGACTGAGGATCGTGGTCATCGGTGGATATGGATGCTCTACACCTAGTTCTGATTATCTGCCTCCACCGGTGCCTGTTCATCGCATCTCTGATGACCGAGCAAAACTTGGTTGAGGAAGGGCCCTTCACTTGATCGGTCCATCTGGTTGGGGACCGTCCCCGGGCTCGTTTGCCCTCCGTGTTCCCAACAATGATCAGCTTTTCAAGGCTTTTATCTTCCCTCCTTATTATGTGTCCAAAGTAGGTCAATATACGCTGCTGGCAGATTGTGGATAGGCGGGTTTGGACACGAAGCTGGGAAAGGATCGATACATTATGGCGGTTGGTAATTGGTACGCATGGCGGTACAGGGTATCCTCAGCATACGCCTCCAGCACCACATCTCGAATGCATCGATATTTTGCCTCTCTCGAGCTCGAATCGTCCATGTTTCTACGCCATAGAGAAATATGGGGAATACTAGAGCGCGTACTAGCCGGGTCTTGGTGGTGATGGTCATACCTCTCTTCTTCCAGATGACATTCAGTCGGGTCATCGCGTCCTTAGCCATACCAATACGCCTCTTTATCTCCGGTACGCAGCTACCATCATGACAAATCAGTGTGCCTAAATAAACGTAGTGGTCTACGATGTTAAATGATATACGGATGCAGCCATACTAGGCTTCCGACTTCTCAAGCTAACGAAAAAAAAAAAAAAAAAACTATGTCAACCCCTGGGATGATGTTAATTGTACAAGGTAGTTTTTCGGCACGGTCTACTACCATTAGCTTCGTCTTACTCCTGTTTACTGCGAGACCCATGCGGTTGCTCTCCGTCTCGAGTCTCCCAAACAGCTCCTGCATATCTTCCACAGACGTCGCCAAAAGAACCGTGTCATCGGCATATCTAAGGTTCGATATCCGCTTTCCTCCTATCGGAAATCCCTTGTCCCAAGTTTCGAGCACCCTGTAGATTATAAACTCCCCATATATATTGAAAAGGACTGGGGATAATATGCAGCCCTGACGCACTCCCATCTTTGTTTCGAACACATTGGAACAAACGGAGCCGATTTTGACAAAAGAGCGGTTCTCAACATATAGGTTTCGAATCAAGCCAATCAAATGCTCAGGAGTCCCTATCTCGCGTAACACAGTCCACAACTTATTAACATAACACATGAGATTTATAAATATAGAATCTTTTCGTCGTAAAAAACGTTTAACTTAATTTACGACCTCCACGTAGCAACTTCGGCAGGTCCAGCCTTTTATGAGATGAACACTATCAGCCGCCTGAGCGTCTTTAGTACAGTCGGATATATTTCTATTTTTCTCTCCCCCTACCTCTATATCTTTCTGTTTCACTTGTACTCACTGTATCTGTACTTTTCCGTCTCTATGTGTTTTATTTCGTCTTTTTTATGATTTGGAAAAATTCAAAACAAATAATTTCGGGACTGCAAACCCTAGTCTCTTTTCATTTCCATTTATTTATATTTGTCTCATTCTATATCTATCTGTTGCTTCGTCTTTATCGGTATCTTTCCATTTTACCCATAATTCAAGTAAAGGTAAAAAAACATACATTTTTTCAATCTAGAATGTTCCCGTCGTCTATACTAACCTCTAAAATTACGATCTTCACGTCACAAGTTCGGCAGTTCCATGTACTATCCAGCCCGTTACGGGCTGGAAACTATGAAACGTGCGGCCAGCCGGGTAACACTTTATTTACGGCCTGCACGTGAGTTTCGCGGTAAATAAACTGATAGGTGTAACCAAATAAAGTTTGCGCTAAAACCGACACCACTAATTGCAACCACCGACACAAAAAAACTCAAAGTGACTCAAAAGAAATTAAGATATGACAGGAAAATAAAACCTTAAAGTAAAAATTTCAAGTAAAGTTAGTTAATTAATTTACTATTTTTCCCTTGATAAATTAAAATAAAAAAGATCGTATCTTAGTTACATAAATATTGCACTTCGACCTTGGGAAAAAAAATTGGTTAATTTCGAATTAAAAATGCTTGTTATGGACTGTTTTGGCCCGGAAGCTGCACTTTGTGATGGAAGCAAGCCGTTTTGCACAGTGATAATATAGACCAAAATAAACGATTTCACTCGAGGAGAAATTAGTTTCACCCCTTAGGAACAGAGATGGCGCCACTTATTCAAAAAAGTTTAAAAAATTCTAAATCCTGATCTGATACTCCGATTTTGATGTAAGATTTGCCAATCGGCAGATAATTACCCAATTTAACATGAAAAAATCAGGTAGAAAATAATTTTCGATACCTAAGAAATAGTATTTTCTGAAAAAATATTTAAAATTTGTGATTTTTGGAATTTTACTCCTAAAAATGTATGTACATTGTACTTTTTTATTTATTTATATTAATACACAACTAATTTTACATTTACGAAAAAAAAAACCGCATATCATTAGCTCGTATAGTTCCAAAGTTATTGAAGAATACAGACATGGCGCCGCTGGGTCAAAAAATCTTACAAAAAATCTAAAACCTCAACGGATATTCCGATTTTGATAATTAAGGTGCAAATCGACAGACAATTACTTAAATTAGTTTTTAAAAATAAAATAAAAATTCAAATAGGCAAAAAGTAATAATATTTCCAAAAAAACACATTTTGAAAAAAAAAAAAATTGTGCTTTTATGTAATTTTATATAAAAAAAATTATGAATATGGCTTTATTTTACTTAATATGTATATTATAACACTACTAGAGGCCCGTTGCGGCGTCGAACCGCCGCTAGAATATGGAAATCCGGAAGTGTTACCGAAAATAACTACTTTATCGATAAGAAGTTTTTGGCGAACGAAGAATAAATACTGTAAAAAAACACGTTAAAACTATGTTTTTTATATATATATATATATATATTTAAAGGGCTTTGTCGCTAAGCGACCACATCGCAATTTCGCAAAATTATTTTTTAAAAACGGTAAAACATGCCAGGCTCGAGCTAGGCCTGATAGCCAACTGCCAGCTTCATCGTGCCAACTTTTTCAACTCTTGTAAAAATAACTTGTGCATTAATGACATGTGATCTGCTGATCTGTTTCACAAATAAAATGCATATTATTCGATTTATGGAAAAATTTAATTCATAAAAATAATCCCATATCTTAAAAAAATAATTGACATATTTTCATAGGGATTGGTAGAATTTAATTTGTTGTTCTTTCTTCAGGGCATAAATTTATCGATTTGATCGATTTCTATCAATTTCCAGAAATAGCACATGAATCGAAACGACAGATTTGGGCACTCACTATTAAAAATAGTGACAATAAAAAATGTTACATAAACTCAATTGTATGAAATAGAGAGTATAAAACGTTTATAGATACACGAAAAATCACTATTATCAATGCTTGTCTTTTTTTTATGAAATTCAATAGATCATGCAAATTTTCTTAATATGGGTGCTGCCATGTCATCATCATCAATCAATTTATTCAATAACAATTACACATTGTGTTTGAAATTCTTACGCTAGGTATACTTAAGCAAACCCTATTTACTAATCTAAATAAATAACTGACCAACAATAGGTACTTACTCCACCATAAAAAAAAAAAAAAAAAAAAAAAAAAAAAAAAAAATGTGTCAAATATGTGTAATAAATAAAATCCAATATATAAAACAGCTAAAAATGTTGAAAAAAGAATATTAAGACATATTTTTTTCAATAAATTTAGAGCTGAAGGCCTAATACCCGCGAATTCCAAATTCAAACTTTCGTCTTTCCTCTCATTGAAATAGTGTCTGACAGAAGAGTGAGGGAGATGCTATCTATACTCTCAAGTCTATGATATAAACCTAATTTTAGGGTTCCTTACTAAAGTCGGTAAAAACGGAAGCCTTATAAAATCAATTTGTTTTGTTGACAGCAGAATTTGTAAAATTTTATTTTGAATGAGTATAAGAATGATCAGCCAGACGTCATTAATTCAAATAGGATTTATTCTTAGAGCGTCGATTTTTTGAAATTTGCATCATATGTAGGTTATTTCTACCATCAAGTTTCGCATGTTAGGGTAACATGTTAATTATTCCACATTGCCAACTGGTCCACAATGTCAGCTCGTCTATATTCCCATCTGGGTCACAATGCCAACTTGTCCACACACCCAACACGTCCACATTGCCAACTCGTTCATACACCCAACTCATCTGCATTGCCAACTCGTCTATATTACCAATACGTCTCCATTGGCAACTCGTCCATATTCCCAATTTGTCCACAATGCCAACTCGACCATATTTCCAACTCGTCCATATTTCCAACTCATCCACATTCCCAACTCGTACACAATGCCAAATCATCCACATTGCCCACTCGTCCATAAACCCAACTCATCTACAATGCCAACTCGTCCATATTACCAACTCGTCTTTATTGCCAACTCATCCATATTCCCAACTCGTCCACAATGCCAACTCATCCATATTGCTAACTCGTCCACATTTCCTACTCGTCCATACACCCAACTCGTCTACAATACCAACTCGTCTTTATTGCCAATCTCGTCCATATTATCAACTCGTCCGTATTACCAACTCGTCTTCATTGCTAACTCATTTATATTCCCACTCATCCACAATGCCAACGCGTTCATATTACTTGCTCGTCCACAATGCCAACTCGTCCACATTTCCAACTCGTCCATATTCTCACCTCGTCCACAATGCCAAGTCGTTTATATTACCAACTCGTCCATACACCCAACTCATCTACAATGCCAACTCGTCTTCATTTCCAACTCATCAACAATGCCAACTCGTCCATATTGCTAACTCGTCCACATTTCCAACTTGTCCATAGACCCAACTCGTCCACAATTCCAAGTCGTCCACATTTCCAACTCGTCCATATTCCCAACTCGACGATACACCCAACTCGTCTATACAAACTCGTCCCTATTATCAGCCCGTCTTTATTGCCAACTCGTCCATATTCCCAACTTGTTCATTTTGCCAACTCATCCACATTCCCAACTCGTCCACGTTGACAACTCGTCCGTATTACCAAGTCGTCTTCATTGCCCACTCGTCCGTGTTCCCAACTTGTTCATTTTGCCAACTCATCCACATTCCCAACTCGTCCATATTCCCAACTCGTCCACATTGAAAACTCGTCCATATTACCTACTTGTCCGTATTACCAACTCGTCTTCATTGCCAACTCGTCCATAATGCGAACTTGTCCACATTGTCCCCTTGTACATGTTCCCAACTTGTAAATTTTACCAACTCATCCACATTGCCAACTCATCCACATTTCCAACTCGTCCATATTCCCAACCCAACTCGACGATACACCCAACTCGTCGACTATACCAACTTGTCCTTATTATCAGCTCGTATTTCTTACCAAATCTTCCATATCACCAACTCGTCCGTATTACAAAGTCGTCTTCATTGCCAACTTGTCCGTATTACCAACTCGTCTTCATTGCCAACTCATCCATAATGCGAACTCGTCCAAATTGCCCACTTGTCCATCTTCCCAACTTGTCAATTTTACCAACTCATCCACATTGCCAACTCATCCACATTTCCAACTCGTCCATATTCCCAACCCAACTCGACGGTACACCCAACTCGTCTACAAATACCAACTTGTCCTTATTATCAGCTCGCCTTTATTGCCAAATCTTCCATATCACCAACTCGTCCGTATTACAAAGTCGTCTTCATTGTCAACTTGTCCGTATTACCAACTCGTCTTCATTGCCAACTCGTCCATAATGCGAACTCGTCCAAATTGCCCACTTGTCCATCTTCCCAACTTGTCAATTTTACCAACTCATCCACATTGCCAACTCATCCACATTTCCAACTCGTCCATATTCCCAACTCGACGATACACCCAACTCGGCTACACAATACCAACTTGTTCTTATTATCAGCTCGTCTTTATTGCCAAATCTCCCATATCACCAACTCGTCCGTATTACCAAGTCGTCTTCAGTGCCAACTCGTCCATATTCTCAACTCAACCACATTTCCCATCCCGTCGACATGCAAGCGGAAGGACTTAGTTTTTTCTTGTAAAATACCATTTAATTTACCATGACTCATGCCATTTTCCTTGGAATTATTTTTTTGATGGACTTATATAATCATATTTATAATAATCTATAATAAATTTACTTATTTGAATGACGTTTAAATTAGTTTTACTACATTTTTTCTGCCTTGATTTATTGTAAAACTCGCCTATAAAAATAATCTATACTTGAATGACGGTCAGTTTTTCTAGTCTTTCGAGTACCAGTCCAACTCGCACTTAACCGGCTTTTTTCTCCACATTTTTAACAGGTATGCGAAAAAAGTTTCCATATGAACATTTTAAAAAGAAAAACAACCTGGCAATTTAGAGCATTGACATAATAGCCCCCAATAAAAAAGACATTAAAAGTTGTCAGAATATGGTTACTGTCATTCATTGTCAACAAACTGTAAAATTATTTTTGCATATTCGTACATGTTTTAAGTGTTGCGGATATTATGTTGTCGACTCAAAAATAATATTTCATCATGCTGAACAACTTACTCAGGTTTGTGAGCAAATCATGCTTATTATTATTTGGTCATCTTATGTCAAAATAGGGATCACGTGGTTAGCGCACAGTAGTTTTTTCAAATCCATTTTTCAGTACCTTTTCAGGAAAAAATTAAAATTCCAAGAGTTTTATGCACCTCTCCAGCATGAGACGAATCTAATGATATATCATTTATCAAAATCGGACCATAAATGTAGATCTGATGGGATGTACAAAAATCGGCCTCGCGTAATATATATATAGATAGATTAGGTAATTGATCGTTTAATAAAAAACCGCATATCGAGAACTTGTACAGTTCCAAAGGTATTGAAGATTTTACTATAGGGTGCCGGTGCGATGTTGCCGCCGCACGTGCAACTTATGTACATGTATTTTTAAAAGTATTCTCCCGCTTCGAAGGTACTGATTACCCTGAAAATATAACCACAATTGAAAGTACAAATAATAATCATCCCAAATAGCACACAACACACTTATATCCCTTGTACTTAAAATTAAATTAGAGATTTAACGGGTGAATAGCTCGTATTTCTACTATCACAAGTATATTAGATGCTAAATAGCATTTCTGAATCAATATTTTACTTACTTTACGTTTTATTTTCACTTTAGTCTTTGCAGGCTTTGCATTGTAACGTGCAACTTAGGCCGTCGCATCATATAACAACAACGCATTGTGCCACAGCCCAATTTGTATCCATAATGTTCAAGGAGTTTTCAAATTGAACTAACCTTTAACTATTGTGGATCCCACCTACCTTTGATGCCGTTTCATTCCCAAAAAGAAGGACTTGGGACTCGATATTACCAAATTAAAACGTGAACCCACATTTGGTTTGCATGAAACGGTATTCAATGGCAGCTGAAATAGATGGAAGGTATCTCACAAGCTTGTTTAGTTTAGTGTTTTTTAGTTTAAACAGATCTTTTCGAATCGCATTAACAGTAATAATATATGAGGATTTAGATTTTTTTAAACTTTTTTTGAATAAGTGGCGCCATCTCTGTTCCTAAGGGGTGAAACTAATTCCTCCTCGAGTGAAATCGTTTATTTTGGTCTATATTATTACTGTGCAAAACGGCTTGCTTCCATCACAAAGTGCAGCTTTTTTTTCATAACAATAGTCCTATTTGTTATGAAAAAAAGCTTACACCTTTTTTATTTTTACTGTATGTATTGTAACATGCTGATATGGGTCTCATTACCTGAAGTAAAGAACATTTATTTATTATTATTTATTTATTTAAAAGATTGTACAAATCTTTCTGCAGCTTCGTTTGTCGGAGGAGAAGAGAATGTTTGTTTGATATCGCATTCTTTACAATAATCTACAAATTCAGCACTAGTAAAATGTAGTTTGAGTTTGATTATCTGTAACTAATTGCTTCGGATATCCAAACCTGCTAAATAACTTATCCAGTACTTGGATTGTTTTAGTAGCTGTCATGTTTGACATTTCAAATGCTTCAGGCCATTTACTATAACTGTATATTATAACCGAATACATTTTATTATAATTTGGACCCAGAAAATCTGCATGTAATCTATGCCATGGAGCTGATGGTTTGGCCATGGTTGCGGAGACTTAATGAACTTAATGAACAATAATATAATTTGTTAAACACTATAGAAGATTGGGGTTACTAATGAGTTGCACAAAATTTATTGGCATATTTTCGTTTCGCATAGCAACCATTGGCACAATCATCATTTCGCACAATTGCTTTTTGCCTAAATTTCTTGGCATACTATCACTTCGCACACGTTTATTTGGCAGAATAGTACATTGGCATAATGTCGATTAGAACAATACTCCTATGGTCGAATAATTGTGTCGCCGAAACTTATATGGCATAATATTCCGTTTACCACAATAATATTTTTATTGATGTGTCACAATATTTCGTAGATGTATATAAAATAAAAATGACAAGTTCTGTGTTTTTTTAACTGTCCTACTCCATCAGTTTTCTGGTAGCGTTTCGGTTTTGTGGGGGACGCAGTTTCAACCTAACCTAACCTAGTTTTCTGGCAGCGATTCGTTTTTGTGGGGGACGCAGTTTCAACCTAACCTAACCTAGTTTTCTGGCAGCGATTCGTTTCTGTGAGGCACGCAGTTTCAACCTAACCTAACCTAGTTTTCTGGCAGCGATTCGTTTCTGTGAGGCACGCAGTTTCAACCTAACCTAACCTAGTTTTATGGCAGCGTTTCGGTTTTGTGGGGGACGCAGTTTCAACTTAACCTAACCTAGTTTTCTGGCAGCGATTCGTTTTTGTGGGGGACGCAGTTTCAACCTAACCTAACCTAGTTTTCTGGCAGCGATTCGTTTCTGTGAGGCACGCAGTTTCAACCTAACCTAACCTAGTTTTCTGGCAGCGATTCGTTTCTGTGAGGCACGCAGTTTCAACCTAACCTAGTTTTCTGGCAGCGATTCGTTTCTGTGAGATACGCAGTTTCAACCTAACCTAACCTAGTTTTCTGGCAGCGATTCGTTTCTGTGAGGCACGCAGTTTCAACCTAACCTAACCTAGTTTTCTGGCAGCGATTCGTTTCTGTGAGGCACGCAGTTTCAACCTAACCTAGTTTTCTGGCAGCGATTCGTTTCTGTGAGGCACGCAGTTTCAACCTAACCTAACCTAGTTTTCTGGCAGCGTTTCGGTTTTGTGGGGGACGCAGTTTCAACCTAACCTAACCTAGTTTTCTGGCAGCGATTCGTTTCTGTGAGGCACGCAGTTTCAACCTAACCTAACCTAGTTTTCTGGCAGCGATTCGTTTCTGTGAGGCACGCAGTTTCAACCTAACCTAACCTAAATTTCTGGCAGCGATTCGTTTCTGTGAGGCACGCAGTTTCAACCTAACCTAGTTTTCTGGCAGCGATTCGTTTCTGTGAGGCACGCAGTTTCAACCTAACCTAACCTAGTTTTCTGGCAGCGATTCGTTTCTGTGAGGCACGCAGTTTCAACCTAACCTAACCTAATTTTCTGGCAGCGATTCGGTTCTGTGGGTATGCTACAACAATTATGCCGAAATAAATTCGGCGGAACTTATATTGTGCTACATAAAATTCTGCGAAATAAAAGTTGGCGATATTAGTATTCTGCTATTCAAAATTGTGCCAAATGAATACTATGCGACATAACAATTGTGGTAAGTATATATTTATGCGATAGTATCATTCGGCTAAAAATTATTGTGCGAAAATGGTTATGCGAAATGTATTTCGGACAATAGAGATTGTGCAAGATAAGGGGTACCCAGAAGATTGTCCTATCTTTTCAATTTCTGAATTCAAATCCGGCCCCCAAAAGTAGGAACGTGCTATTTCTTTCATTAGAACAATTTTAAAATGTTATTTATGTAAGCTTTTTAGTACTGCCTTTTGTTTTTTTTTCTGGAATTATGACTTTGTGTCCCCATAGCAAGCACCCCTGATCTAAGCTAATTTCTGTTTTCCTTTTATAAGATGGCAACAATTCTGACTCAATTAATTTCTTTTCAGGCCAACCCTTTCGACAATATTGTGTTACTTTATTAAACGTTTTTTGGGTTAACTCCACGTGGTCTTGTCTGTCTTACCCCTAGAGTGTTATTCCAAAACCAGAGGCGCGGAGAGAGAGCAGGCCTCGCCCACTGTAACAAATGGTGCAAGCCGAAGGCTGTGGAGGTGAGCACGGGTACCTGCCATTTGTTGCGCAAGGCGATAGGCCTGCTTTTCCCGCAGCGCCGTAGCGGTCACATAATGAACTTCAGCAAATGAACGAGTGGTAATGAATGAATGGAAATAATTTTTGAAACTATCCATTAAAGGCATATTTAGGTTTATAGATAATTAGGTTTAATAAAATTTCAGTTTTAGCATTATTAGGTATTATAATATTGGTAGTATCGGCTAAGTGCAAATTAGGGCAAGTGAGAATTCCATATTAAATAATTAGACATTATGAAAATTCGGAAGCCTGAAATTAGGGCTTTTCATTAATTAGGATGAATGAAAATTCGGGTTACAAATTTTCGGTTTACCAAAATTAGGGCCAATGAAATTAGGGTGAAAGTTTTTCGGGCTAACGGAGGTGAACCATTTTTCAGTGAAGTATTTTTTAATGTGATTATTTTTTCCACACCCTGATATTTTTTATCGTTATTTGTTTTTGAAACCGTAAACTTTGACTTAACTTTAGTCTTCGGCTTGATGTAGGAAATGCTGCTTCACCATTTGAGTGTTTGAAGGCTACTTTCCACTGTTCTAGCTAGTTGTACCATATTTTCTAATTTTATGTCATGCACTGTTTCATTAGTTCGAATTGTATTAATTTGGATTGTACCCCTCCTCCTCCTCACCCTTTTTGCGAACTTCTTCAATACGAAAACATAATCTTCGATAGATTCAGAAGGTAATTGGTTTTTGCTTCTAAGCTCAGCTCTGTCCTACAACCGCGTCTGAGTTTGTGTATATTTTAGGCGGAACTTCTCACATATTTTTTTTAAACGTACGGTACTGGGTTTAACCGAATCACATAAGAATTGCATGGTTTGGAACGCTTTAGGTGTTAGTTTGGTTATGAGTAACGGAACCTTTTTTCTTCAGGTACCTATATCGTTTAACAGGATTAAAGATTCCAATTGTTGTTCGAACACGTCACAATTTTCGCCCTCAAATTGTTTAATTTCAAAATTGGAACTCATTATTTTCTTTTTTACCCGATGAGTCTATTTTAGGTTGCTTGAAAAAGTCTTTATTTTGGTAATAATCTATGTATTTATATATTATGTCTATCGTCGTCTAGTACCCATAGTACAAGCTTTGCTTAATTTGGGACTAGGTCGATTTGTGTAAGATTGTCCCTTAATATTTATATTTAATCAGTATTTTAAGTATTTTTCTTTAACCGTCCACTGTCAGATTTAGCGGACACAGCAAACCTTCATCTTGTATTATTTTTATTAAACTTTCTTTTGCACACCGGTAAATTAAAGTTATTTTTTCCTTGTTTGAACAAAGAAATTATTTCCGCATCTGTCAATTCTTTTTTCAAGTTGCCTGCACCGTTATCTATCATGCTAGCGTTTAATTTCACGTTTGGTAAATGTACTGGAAAACCTATTCCGTGGATAACCTCAAAATTCAACTGTCACCGCCATTGATTGCCATTATTACCCTGGTGTCCTTTGTATTAAAAGTAATTAATTTCTTAGTTTTAAAAAGTATTTTGCTCCTCTTGATTAATATATCGCTGCACCGTGTTGTCCGAATGTCGTCATCGCCAATGTTGTATCTTAAATGAAACTTCTTCTATAACTACATATTATATTAATTTATTAGACACCATCCTTATCCGTTCACATCACGAAGGTAGAAGGGCGATTCGTTCTACGCAAGAGTATACCCATCTGTAACGTTTCGCCAAAATTTTCTTTTTTCCTAAAGTCATTTTTTTCTAAAAACCGTAATGTTTTCAGGATTTTATAAATATCGTTTTAAAGAACCCATATGGTTAGGTTAGGTTTGTATTATAATTTTAATTATTTGGTAAAATTAACAATTCTTAGTGTTTCAGATAGGCAACCCATGTAACTACCTAATCTACACACAGCCTTTTGAACGATCCAGGCATCCCAAGATATTCTTCGTTAAATTTTTCTGCACGTCTTAATTTCTCGTCGGTACAGCATCCTCTCATCTCCTTAATGTATGCTAGAGTCTTGTCGGTAGATAGCTCCTCAGTCCACTCGTCTGAAAATTAACATTATAATTATATTACTCTTTACAGCAAAACAAGTAAATGAAAACACATATTAAACGTGAGATTGTATTAAAAACAAACATGTGGCGTTATCGCTAGAAAGCAATCCTAGGCGACGTATATCGAAAATACCTACACGACGAAAAATTATCATCCACTGATGATGTTGTTGTACGATGTTCCACGTGTCGTGCCGATCACTGATAGTCATGAAAACTTAGAAACACCTATAATACGAACCCAAAAAATAGTAACTCCTTGCTGGGTGATTTTTAGTCGTGATGCTGTGAGTGTGACCCATTCCAGCATCCCCTGGCGTTTATGGCACATGCTTACATACAAAGACATGTCGCACAAAGTTATTTTTAATAGTTCATATATAATAAATTACACACACCGTAAAGAGTCTTAATAGATTTCTGCTCCCCACCATAATCTTCTGGAAGGAACCTCTTAGACAAGCGTTCATGTAGAGACTCCATAGTCTTGCAAACGGAAATCCGTTGTCCAATCTTAGCACTGACAATCTGTTTTAGTACGTCGACAAAGGCTCCAATCATCGAAGAGTTTGATAAGATATTAATGCTTTTTATTCTGAAACCGAAGCCATCCTGAAAATACCAACGATCGATTACTTAACACGTTGATTGCCACATCACGCGACGTCGCGCGAAGCGGCTGTATACGCTGTGGCTAGTCACGCGACGTCGCGTGCTGGTCCCGTACAATATTGTCCGAGCCACGAAACTGCGGACATAGCGTATTGGCTTCTGGTTTTAGTTTTGGCCACTAAGGAAGGGAATTACCTATTTTTTTATTTTGGACATCTGTATAAGTTCTGCATTTTGACTTGGCAATTAACGTGTTAAATAAGTTTCTGACAAAAAAATAATTTTTGTGTGTACTTGAAAAAAAGAATTAAATGCCTTGCCAAACTTGGTAGGATCACTTTATTAATTACAGAGTTCCTAGGGCCACCTTTCGGCTCCATGATCAGACCAGCCCCATGATACCATATTGTTGTATTGTCATCAAAGTTAAGTTATGCATAATTTCAGCTCAATCGGTTGAAGATTCAAAATTGAGTTGCAACATTCCACCCGAACAGGGTTTCCATAGCCATACAGCGTGGGAATGCTGCCTGCGTCATAGGCAGGCAAATATGTTTTAATCTTAGTTTAATTTTTAGTTTTACGCCCATAAATTTGTTATTTTTTGTTTTATTTTTGGCCCATAATAAATGTACTTATATATATCCCAAACAAACCGGAGATGCCACGACTTTGCGTGACAGCGGCAGCGGTGTAGGTACGTGTCCCTTTCACTCGTATTGCCGACGCGCTCGTATCTCTCGCTCTACCGCTCGTATCTCACGCAGTATTTTATATAATTAGTATTAGTATTAGTATCAGTATCAGTATCTAAAATCAGTATCAGTATTGTTAAATCAGTATCAGTATTACTTACTGTGTATAAAGTCATCACGTTTCGTAAGTCAATCAAATCGATGCTCGTGACCATGTCCATAATATTGACATCTCTCAAGTCGCATATGCAGTGGTAACCGCGAGAATAATCATAACGAAATACGTATTCTGACATCTGTAATGAAATGTATAATAATTATATAAACTATTACAAATAACTTGTGCGCATGTGTTTGTAGGTAAGCATGTGCTGGAATCGCCAGAGGATGATGGGGATGGTCACATAGAGCAACTTTTACTAGGGCCCACCAAGAAAATGCGAAAAAAAACTAATTAAGATTTCAAAACTGATAAATAAAATAGTACATTGTGTCATAAGGGTGGTAAGAAGCCTTCGTTAGTAATACCCTTACTGCCCGTCATACACACAATGTCTTTCATCACATTTGGGAGCTACATTGACAGCTAATTACTCGAAATGTATGGCTGATTTGATTTTATATTTGACATTTCGTAGTTGACCCCTATAGTGAAAGTTGCTCAGTTTGACCTTCCCCAACACCCCTAGCACTCCCATTCACGACTAAAAATAGGTTTAGTACATATATGAATTTTCTAAGGAGTTTTAGTTGGATTATACTTTTGATTATTCACACTGCAGGTTGAAAAAAAGAAATGCTTCCTTTCAACAGCGCCCTCTCTCGCTTACTCGTTTACTGTAAAGAAGTGCGGTAAGATGTGAATATTAACGTGTTCACATAGAGGTCGCTTAAGTACAAAACATTTCACAAAACATAAGGAAAATTTGAAAGGTTTTCTGGCGCTAGGGTAGTAAAGTAGCTGAACTTTGAACCGGTAATCCAGAGGTAACGGGTTCGATTCCTGGTCTCTTCAACCAGTCCACGAATTTCAATTTTTCTTTGTGATTTGATCTTTGTATAAAATTAAATGGTTAATATTATAGTTTAATGTTTAGTTTCAGTTTGTAATAGATACAATATTTTTAATTACAATTTAATAAAAAAATAACTATACCTAATTAAAACAATATTACCGTGCCTGTCAATTCGTGCTAACTCAAGCTAAAAAATACGTAAAAAATAAGTACCATTACCTAGTGCTAAAATAAGTTTAACAGGTTGGCACTAATTAACTGTCACGTTATTATATCGCAGATTAACAAAGCAATATTATCGTTTAATTAATTTGAATTTCCACAAAATGACGCCTGATATAATTAAATTTATATATATTTCTATTATTGTAATTTAGTATAACTCACAAGAATTGATAATTGATATCCCTCCCTGAATATTGATGCCGAAAGCTTTTTGCTGTTTATTTTCACGATGAATATTCTGTAGTTGTCATCAGTTATTTGTGGCATACTGACATTTATGCTGAAAAATAAAATCGTGATTTATACGGAGAAAAAAAAGTCAGTCGAGCCAAGCGCACCGAACGGGATAAGCACAGGTGCCTACGCACTAAGCGTAACTTCGCGACGCGACGAAATAGTGTTGTATAGAATTGGATGTCGCGCCGCGTAGTTCAGCTGTCGCGTAGTGCGTTCTATCTCAAACAATTTCATACAAAGAATATTAAACCGCGTCACGTCGTCGCGTCGCTCCGCGGCTGCGTAGTTACGCCCGGTGTGATTAAAACTATCAAAAAGTACACATGTTTACCTACCCTCCGGCCACGTGGTTCGACAAGGTTGTCCGACGTGTCAGATGACGAGGAATTTTGATTCCTTGCTGTCTGACATGTCAGGTTATCAGGATTTTGTTCCAGTTATTAATTCGACCATCAGACCAAGAGGATTATCTAAAATGTCCACTTGGTTCGACCCTCAACCCCCCCAACTACGGATGCGGCTCATCGCACAAATAATTGCCCTGGCCGGGATTCGAACCCAGGGCCGCAGGCTCAGTAGACAGGTGCACTACAAACTGCGACAACTGCGACGTCAAAAAACGCCAAATAACAAAATAAAACAAATAAGAAAACGGTAAATTTAATCGCCGCGCGCCCATACAAATCCTGCATCGTGCTTTTAGATTTTCATCGTGAAATACTCCTCTCCATTTAAAACAGATTTTTAATACAATTTAAGAATTAATTAAAAATAATAATAATAATAATAAAAAACTAAAAAAAAAAAAGATTCAAACTGCCGTAAAACATCTTTAATAATTATAAAAAACCGGCCAAGAGCATGTCGGGCCACGCTCAGTGTAGGTTTACGTAGTTGCCCGTCCTTCACAATAGACGGGATTAAAACTGCTGTTTTAAGCCCGAGGTTTAAATTACGTAGAAAGATTTCAAGCTGTATAAAAAGGTCGTAAACGCCAAAGTAACTGTAATTACTTATTACCTACTGAAAGATATCGATTATACGCGCCAGATTGAGCGGAATGTTTTAATGCAGTATGGCACTTAACTAATATGTGTAACGTTCGAAGTACACACCGCGCGGCAGTTACGTCATATTAAAGAAAATTATGAAATTTAGCGATAGCTCAAAAACGGCTCGACCGATTTTATTCAATATAGTTTTCATTGAAAGTACTTATAAGGCCTCATTTTCATAAAAAAATCTATAGCTATTTGACCCGTGGTTGAAAAGTTAGAGGGGGGTGGGCTATTTTTTTGTAGGAACGAAAAAAAAATCACCTCCACTTTAGGTGTACGAGAGGTCCCCGAAAAAAAGATTTTGTTTTTAGTTTTTTTTTTACCGTTTTGTCGGCGTGATACATACACATACTCATACCAAATTTCAGCTTTCTAGTACAAATGATCACGGAGCTAAGCCGCGGACGGACAGACGGACATGGCGAAACTATAAGGGTTCCTAGTTGACTACGGAACCCTAAAAACGGTTTAAACTCACGAAAAAAATGTCAGGAATGGCCCGATATACTTTCGAACTCATAGGAAGTCCATATGAGTCTGAGCGATCCTGCCAATTTTTACGTGAAATTAAACCGTTTTTATGTTGCTTATTATATTTCATAATTATGGAATAGTGATGAAATTTAATATACTAATTGCGAGAATCGTCGTACTAAAGATCCTTGTCTTGTAAACAGTTCTACTTACTACCAATCGCTTATGTTTGGGAAGTCCTTTTTCGCGTGACACTTTTCAAACAAAGTTGGTACCATTGTGCGCATTGTGCACAGTTTGTCAATCCTAGTTTTAGCTCTCTCGACTGACCCCTTAGTGGAAATTATAACGCGTTCTAAGTAATCTCTATCTGAAAAAAAAACAATTACGTTTCACCAACATTATATTCAAACCTAAGAGACCTTATTCCTTTTAAAGTGTATTTTTTTCATATTATGGCAAATTTAATATTAATAATTTTAATCAACTTTGTGAGGTGAATAATAGTTTTCCCCGAGTTCTAGGTAGTAACATAGCTATTTCATGCTTTCATTGCGTGCAGTCGGAAATAAGTTGTTAAAACCAATTTTCCACGTGAGTTTTATCAATTTCGAGTAGTTTTTGAAACAAAATTAACAATAAAAAATTCAACGTGTAGGTTTCAAATATACCAATAAATCCCAATAGCCCTGTAGTTCAATAAAATTAGCTGAAAATTTGGCAAAATGAAAGGACAACTTTTATCTATCAGGATGTACTTTATAGAGCGAAGTAAAATTTTATCTACTCTCCCCCCCTCTCGCAAGCGTTACCCCCGCGCCCATGAATGTGTCCCGAAGCGCGGTATTCTCCATTTCAAAAGAAAACCATGAACGATACATACAAAGTGTGTAGGAACAAAATAATTCTTGATACTTTTACTATAAACCTTTAAACATACAGAAGCGGGTATTCCGATTCTGGAACCGTTCTCCGACAGTCGTTTCTTCGATCCCTTGTTTTGTCTAATAATTATTTGCCTAATTTCAGTTTGCCTAACAACTTTTAGTATAACCAACGGTTTGCCTAATTTCAGTTTTCATAATTATTGTTTCAATACATGATTACTTTATCGAAACTCGTTTAGTCTTATAGTGATCTAGTTGTTTTGTTTAATATTAGTTTAACTAATTCTTATATCGCCGAATGTTATTTTGACTAAAAAATATTTTTTATGAACATAACATTAACACTAACATTTTCACACATTAACAAAGAAAAATTGAATGCGATCTACTACAATCGAAGCGGGGGGGGGACCCCGGCGGGACCAAGCGAGGAGGGGTGTTAGGTTGAACTGCGACCTAAATTTAACTTCTCTTCTGCGTGGATATTGTAAGGTAGATACTAAAAGTTGTTAGGCAAACTGAAATAAGGCAAATATTTTTTAGACAAAACAAGGGAATACCGCAAAATCGCGGCATCACCTTACGTGGCCTTCTTCCTTTTAAAATTTGTTTTTAGGGTTCCGTACCCAAAGGGCAAAAACGGGACCCGTCCGTCTGTCACCAAGCTCTATCTCAAGAACGGTGATAGATAACTAGACAGTTGAAATTTTCAAAGATGATGTATCTTTATTGCCGCTATAACAACAAATACTAAAAATAAAATTAAATAAATATTTAAGGGGGCTCCCATACAACAAACTTACAGATAATGGTACGGAACCCTTCGTGCGCGAGTCCCACTCGCACTTGGTTATTTTTTTTTTTCATATGACAAATATATTGATCATTTCAACCAACTTTTTGAAGTGAATAAAATTATACTTTTCCCCGAGTTCTAGGTAGTAACATAGCTATTTCATACTTTCATTGCGTGCTGTCGAAAATTTGTTGAAAAAACGAATTTTCATTAGGTTCTGTTTTAATTTTAATCGTTTCTGTCTGTCAGCAAAATATACATGCGCCGTCATAGGGTTGTCTATCCATTTCCGATATATCAATAAATGCAGAATACAATAGGTACCTACAGCTACACCTACTTATTTAAAATATGAGTAAGAGTATGAGTAAACAACTGACCTAAATGACCGATCTCGTCGAGATAACCTTTGGGTACTTGATTTGATAACTGAACTTATTATGATAACTAGCTTTTGCCCGTGACTACGTCCGCGTGGAACTTGGAAGTATGGAAGCAACCTCGTACAACACGATAGATACCTATCCACCTAATCACCTTAATTAATAAAAGGGATTATTAAAAGCGCCTAAGCAAATGTAAGAGCAATTGTGCTTTTGGTCTCATCATTACATTTCCTACAGGGTCATCAATGTCATCATGAATTACTTACTCACTTTTCAATCTTTTTAGGGATAATTTCCAGGATGAAAACTATCCTTTGTCCTTCCTCGGATCTTAAACTATCTCCATGCCAAATTTCATCAAAATCGATTCAGTGGTTTAAGCGTGAAGAGGTAACAGACAGACAGACACACATTTGCATTTATAATATTAGTATGGATATTTTATTGTTTTTAAACATTTTCGATCGCATATCTCTATTTCACATTTTCAACTACTCAGAAGTTATCAGAAGGATATCACTCGTTAGCGACAAGATGACCTCTACTTTTAATCTTCTTTGATATGTTTCGTTCTCGACACAGTGGATGGTCTGACATAGTGGACATTTTGATACAATGGACATTCTGATACAGTGGACGTTCTGATACAGTGGACGCTCAGACACAGTGGACGTTCCGACACAGTGGACGTTCTGACACAGTGGACGATCTGACACAGTGGGCGTATTGACACAGTAGACGTTTTGAGACAGTAGACACTGTGGACCCAAAAGTTCGGGACCATGCCACGGGGTACAGTTTTTATGTACAAACCACGAAACTATAACGTGTTCCACTAAATAGCTAAATATTCAGAAATTCAATATGAATATCTGCAGTGTGTGAGCTGTCTGGATGCCATTTGCGTTTTATACCTGTCTCGCTCGCTCTTAAGCGACACAGATAAGAACTTCTCAGTTTTCACCCAAACCCGAATAGTACTGTGGGTCATTCGTCGTTTTATAATATCTATACATCTATCTACATACGTATTATAATAAAGCTGAAGAGAGTCGAAAATCTGTACATGGAAGATATCCGAAAAAAAGTGGGCGGGTGATACTAAGAATTGATAACAGAACTCGTTCCAACAGTTTTTAGAATTTTGTCCGTTTGTCTGTTTATTTGACCGCGCATCACGTGAAAACGGCTGAACGGATTTTGATGAGAACTTCATTAATCTGGTGAGAAAATCCCCGGCCATTTATATAAGGGGGGGGGGGGTAGCCACTACACTCGATTGAGTTAAGTTTGCACCTGAATCTTATGGGGCTTCTTAGGAATGAGGTGGAAACTTGTTTCAAACATGTGCTACGACTATCAAGTACTCCGATAAATACGCTGAATATGTTGAGATATGAGGAAGCCCCTGAGGAAGGATTTCGCCAAATTAATTCTAAGTTTAGAAGAGGGGGTACGGATATCAACAAATTTAATTGAATAATCGCTGCTACGTTGCTGCCCGGTGACAAAACGGCTCGCACAACTTTCAAAATCCCAATAGATTTGGACAGCACGGAAAGTCCTGTCTGAGGGGTATAAGACACTGTGATAACCACTAGATTGCTTTTGGTAACTACGGCTACCAGTCACCGCTCTTACTTTATTATATATAAATAGAGTCCGACTCAAAATTCGAAGCAATTGAGTAGATAAAGCAAAACTGACACAGACCGATTTCCACAGCTAGTAATTTAGAAGCTCACATGAAATGATCCAGTGAACGATTCAATATACAATATTCCATCGCCTTTATTATATATTCATATTGAAACGTTTTGTACCGCTGAGATTAAGACATTGCATATTATGTATTTATGATACCTTCGCATGTATGCTATGGCTACCCAGCAACTATAAAGGTGGTCTCGACCGCGAGCATTCGCCAATAATTTAACATTTATTTGATTTTTAGCAGTACGATACACTGCCTCCATGACTGGCGAAATTTTACTAGAACCTGTAAATGGGATCCACGAGGTATCAAAATTTCTCGCTTTTAAATCTTAGTTATACTTATACAACATTTTATTATAGTCGGTATGATCATTAATTATAAATAATAAATATTATACTTGATTAAACATAGCTACTAGTCGCTTTACAATAGGTTCCGTAATCATAATCATAATCATTTATTCAACGTAAACATTATTATTTTTTTTCAAGGTTCCGTCTGTCTGTTTGCTACATGTGTCTGAATATTGATTCCTAAATAAACAAAATAACAAATATTGCTACAAGTAAATAAAATACAATATAAATAAACTAAAAAAATTAAGAAACGTTGGAGCCCTTCGAGTGTTAGTACCGCACGTATTCCTGACATATTTTTTGGAATGCCGAAATTTTTGCTTTTTTTTTTAATAACCGACTTCAACGAGAAAAATGGTAATTCCGCGAACAACTGAACGTGTCAAAATAAAAAATAGCGAAACCGTCATAGATGTGCCTATAAAATTTAAAGAGTTTCTTCGCTAAACACTGATTATTATTACTATTTAGTTATATAAAGTTATATTCTTGACACGTGAAGCCGTTATGTTATATTTTATATTATATACCATATTTTTTCTTTTTTTTTAGTTTATTTTAATTTTAGCTATTAACGATAAGGTAGATTGAGCTATCGTGACCCAATACAGGGATAATATACCTTTATTGAATAAAATACATAGATCAGGTAACCTACGGAAATTAACATACCTCTCAACATTTATAATACCATCAAGTAATAACAATTACGGTAGAAGAGTGTGGACGCATGCACTGCCGCAAGCTTTGATTCCATGGATTCCATATGACTCCATGAATAACAAAACTGTAAAGCAAGTGGTGAGCATATATACAAAAAAAATAATGGGCTTCCCGACTAGTTTTATTCTCATTCGTATTGTAACAATATTTAATAAATTTAATATAATTAGATTCGATAAAATCTTTAAATCTAAGATTAGTCTAAGCAGAAGTTTGCTGTAGAGTTATAGTGAAATAAACAGATTAAATTTTAAATTATTTTTTTAGCTGTGATGTAGATAGTTGTTGGTAGTGTTTAAGCTTTTTATTAACTGTTTCTTTGTTTTTCCATTTTTCAAAAAAAAAAAAAAAAATATTTATCTAAGGTATGATGAGTATGACATACAATTGTGTTTTTTAAGATACTTAACAGGGAAAAATGTTGACGAGTTATTTAATAATAGGCAGGTACCTAAATTTGCATGTACTATGTTTACGGAATGCTGATTCTATTTTAATGTAATAATACCAATACGTATATAATTGTAACGCAAACTCAACTTTTACCTTGAACTTTTTTTGTTACTTAACTTTTTTGAAGTAGGCATGTTGAATATTCAGCAAGCAAGTTCAAGTTATAACTTGTTTTTTTTTTACTTTCACAAATATATTCTGTTAAAGTCAAAAAAAATAGTATGCACAGTTTTACTGCTGTCACTGTTACACTTACGAAAATCCGTGTTCACGAAATGATCCTGTTTTTTAATCCAATCTTGTAAAATATCAATAGCTTGATCCATCATTCCTGGTTTATCCAAATTGAACTCCTTCCTAACTACCTGTATGGTATCAGGATTTAATTTTATATGACTTTGAGACGTCATATTGAGACTGTTTAGTTTTTGTTAATAAATTTATATGGATCCGCGCGCTCAAGTCAATTGGCGATACCCTACTGACTCTAATTATAGCCGCATGGCTACTAAGAATTAACCTTCCAAGCTTTAAAACTGGTTTAAGTAAGCGACATTGATTTTCTGAAGTAAGGTTAAAATGAAATGTGTG
The DNA here is from genome assembly GCA_905147355.2 of Apotomis turbidana. Lineage (NCBI taxonomy): Eukaryota > Metazoa > Arthropoda > Insecta > Lepidoptera > Tortricidae > Apotomis > Apotomis turbidana. The sequence continues at coordinate 11,345,807 of LR990299.1, read as the reverse complement.
TGTATTGAAGATATATTTTTGATAATGAACATTATTTAAATATGTTCTTAAATAATAATACAGCTATCGGCTAGTTTTTATTGAAACGTAAAAACGCTGAAATGGTATGAAATTTATTAGGAAAAGACGAACTATGACTTCACCGTCCGACATTCACTCCTTACTTATTTTGGGTTTTGGTAAATTTACAATTAAATTCAAAGAATAAAATATATTATTGTAATCTGGTTCGTGTATATGTTCGGTGTTTGAATATATGTTTATGTATGCACAATATTTTTTAGATGTACAACCATATTACTTTATTTTTTTCATTTTGTATTTCAGCCGAAAATTAAATTCTGGATAATAATTATGTTTGCAAACACAAAGGCCAAAGCAGCTGGAGTCTCATATCATCCATCTCAAATGCATAGTGACATAAAATAAGTTGACCATTTTAAAATGCAATTTGACATAAGCCAGTAGTCAAATTTTATTGTTAGCTGCTTTTGATGCTGACCACGACCAAAAGTTTGTTGGGTAAAAGTGTACCTATTTTTTTCATTCCTCCAGCTGCACAAACAGACGTACCTACATAAAAACGAAGAAAAACATACAATTTTTTTTTATTCAGAGACCTTCAAATAGCCTTTTTAGGGTTCCGTACCCAAAGGGTAAAAACGGGACCCTATTACTGAGACTTCGCTGTCCGTCCGTCCGTCCGTCCGTCCGTCACCAGGCTGTATCCCAAGAACGGTGATAGCTAGACAGTTGAAATTTTCACAGATGATGTATTTCTATTGCCGCTATAACAACAAATACTAAAAATAAAATAAAATAAATATTTAAGGGGGGCTCCCATACAACAAACGGGATTGGTTGCGTTAACTTTGCACCTCATTTGTATGGAGCGCTATACATACCAGGTGCAAACTTAACTTAACCACTTAAGGATGGAAAGTGTTTGTACGGAACCCTCGTTGCGCGAGTCCGACTCGCACTTGACCGGTTTTATTTACTTATCTTTTCAACATAACTATATAATTATCTTCAGTGTACAGACATTTATTTTTTACATTTTTTTAATAGTATTGAAGTATATAGAAAATAATTACTTATTGTTGTTGTAGTTTTTGTTAAATCTTTAAACCTGGTGCGCTATTTAAGATATTTATTTAGAGAAATATCACACATAAATGGGTGAATTTCAACAAGCTCGAAATTAACCTAATTTTGGTGGCATTTTTTATTTTTGATGGTAGAGCCAAAATTATATATCAATAATACGAATAAAGTCATAACCAATATTGTGTAGTAATGGCCCTTTGTTATACATAATAGTTTTAAAGATATTACGATTTTAGTAATTGGCCTGCCACCAAAATTGTACATCTACACCAAAATTAGTTACTTGTGCTAAAAATTTATATTTGTCAATGAAATTGCCTGCTGGAAATGAAAAGAAAGTATGTTTAATTAATCATTTTAATTATACCAAAATATCTATGAAAATACAATCACTAACTCGTTTGTAACAACAGTATATATTTTTTTCGAGGACTTCTCTTGATTGATTTTTCTTGCGATTAGCCATTAAAAACCCTACATACATTTCAAAAAAATAAGCATGTACAAAAGCGAACTTATCTCTCTAAGGGATTTCTTCCATAACCTTCGAGTAAATGAGTGTTAAACACAAGTAAATGGCAGACAAACCAAGCAACATGTACAATACGATAACTTTACAATAGTACAAATGAAAATGCAAAAACCAAATGAGAGAGAGATAGGCAAACAGTCAACGTAATACATATTACGTTATATCTATATAAATACATATAACATAAATATAATCATAATTATAACAAAAACAGCAACCTAATCAAATAATCATTAATTCGACAGCCATAATTTCTTGAACTTCCCCTTGAACGATGCTATATACGGACTACGTCTGCCTTAGGGTGGGAGACAATTTATTTTATAATTTCACGGCGCGCACAGCAAAAGATACATCGTAAACATGAGATCTATCCTGTGGGATAGATAGAGCCAGATTTGCACTTGACCGCAGGCGAACAACGACAATAGCCTGCGACTTCTTGGCATTCTTCATCAAACCAAAGAATCAAGCCCAAGCACGGATTGATTCCAGGTCTAAATTGATTTGCGAAACAAAGGAGCCAAAATCATCAATGCTGGCCACCGCATAAAGCTGCAAATCGTCTGCATAGACATGGAACGAGGAGGAGAGTGACTGTGGTTGGTGATTCCGTTAATGAAGACAGAAAAGAGTAATGTAGAGAGTATGCCCCTTGAGGGACACCAGAAGACAGTTCACACCAGCTAGAAAATCGGTCATCAACTCGAACCCGCTGCTGTCCCCCAAAGAGGTAATCACGAAACCAGGACAGTGAAGTTGGAGATATATTTAAAGTACTAAGTAAACTGAGAAGAATATCAAAATCAACAGTGTTAAAAACACTACTAAAATCTAGGAGCACCAATATAGTCACTTTTCTATATTCTATATTAAGACGAATATCGTCGGTGATCTTAAAAACAAGTAATATAGGAAAGGATAGGAGCTATAGAATCCGCCACCAGCATAAGCATATCTAAGCTAAGATTACCCTCACCGACAGCGTGTAATATTAAATGTATTGTGTTTATACTTGACTTCAAATAAATTCACCGAGTCAAAAGTGTTGGAAATGCGATTACAAATGTGTAATTATATACAGATTACAGAATTAGCAATTCTGGTGGCATCAAGCAATTTTGGTGACTTTCAAATTACCACCAAAACCACCAAAATTGATCCACCGAAATTAGAAACAGTGATTAAAAAAATATTTAAAAAATATCCGTATTATTTAATTCCAATTTAACTTTATATTTTAAAAAAGAAACCTTTAACACGTCTTACACACAATTCACACACAGTCAATGATTGCTAAGTCACTAGAAACATATACCACAAAAATTGTGTCAAAAAGTATTTTGAACACACCAAAATTAGATACTTACGTGCTGGTGGACAGATCCAGCAAGGTACGACGTGTATGTCGTCGCTCCATGCCGGAGCGGAACTAAACGAACAGGTTAACACACGTTTGCTGGTCTTGTTGCGTTTCATTCAACCATAAACACATTTTCAATATTTACCACCAAAATTATCAATTTCACCCGGACAACTCTTAGTGCTCAATTTTGAGTATCTATTTATGTATTAATCTTTATTTATATATCCTTATAATATACTTAAACTAATAAAGATTATAAATAAATGCAATTTTAGTTTAAAACATTGATGATATGGTTCTATCAAAGACATTTATGAGGAACAACGAATACTGGACGCCGCACCAAAATTATCATTTTACCGCAAAAAAAAAAATTATTGAACATAAATGACTTTCAAAATACTTTGCGATTTGGCTTAAGATAGTAATTTGTATCTTCTTTTCAGAAAAAAATTAAAACTTTTAAAACAATTGTTTCACACTATAGTTATCAATTCCGCCGCAATTTTTTTTCGCTGAGATAATCACCCAAATACATAATATACTGATAATGGGATGATACACAATTGCACCACCCTATTCCATGTCCTTTCTATCGTAGATAGAGCTTACTTTGATCGATATGGGAAATGCATATCCACATGTGCAGTCGGCGGGCAGTTGATTTGCTGTTTTGCAGTAGTACCGATTCCGTTCGAAAGCTAAGCGATACAAATTGAATCAAAATAATTTAATTCATATTCGCAAAACTTTGATTCGTATGAAGTATATACGTAATATATAATGTTAACTATATTATTTTATGCTGGTTATTAACATACAAATTGTTAGTATTAAATTAAATATGCATATTACATAGCGAAATATTCAATATTTTATGGGCAATAAAAAACATAGATGCATACAAAGTCAATAATACCGAACTTTTTAACAAGTGCGACTCCGACTCTCGCACCAAGGGTTCCGCACAACTGTATGATTTTGAACTTTTTTGTATTATGTTATTATAGTGGCATCATGTGTGAAAATTCCAACTGTCTAGCTATCACGGTTCATACGACACAGCGTAGGGTCCCGTTTTTACCCTTTGAGTACGGAACCCTAAAAAATAAATGCTTGAAGATATTTTCCAACGAAAAAGAGAAGTAATCTATATATATAAAAGAAGAAGTCCTGACTGGCAAAGTTTGTATGGGGTACAAGTTTTTTTCAAGCTAGGAACGAAGAAAACTGATTTCAGCGTTTTTGAAAAATCACCCCCTAAGGTGGTAAAATAGGAGTTAAAAGTTTGTATGGAGATTAAGTATTTTTTTGAGCCCGGGACTTGAATTTTTGTGTAAAGGTACATTATTAGAAAACAAGAAAAGTTATTTCAGCGTTTTCAAAAATTCGTCCCCTAAAAGGGTTAAAAAGGGGTTGAAAGGTTGATTAGAAATTCCTTAGAACTTCTTATAAGACTATTAGCTAAATCAAAAAAATTTAATTAATTAATGCAATATATTCAAAAGGTGAAAAATACAGACAACATTACCAAAACAATGTGGCACGTAATAAAAGAGCGAACTAATAAATTACCGATAAAGAAAATATCGAAATAACAATCCAAAACCTTCTAATAAAGGACCCGCAAATTATTGCAGATTCCTTCAACAATTTATTTTTATCTGTAGGTGAGGAAGATTCAGAGACCGCGTGTACCGGCCATTCAGTCATTACTCCCTCACCAAATTCGCTCTTTCTACAGCCAGTACAGGAGAAAGAAGTGCATCGTATTGTTAGTCATTTAAAACAAAAATATAGTTTCGGTTACGACGAACTCCCTTAGGCTCTAATAAAAAAATGTGCCGATGAACTTTCTCAGCCCTTAACGTTTCTAATAAATCAGTCTTTCACTGAGGGCGTTGTACCAGATCTGCTTAAAAAAATCTACATATTATAAAACCTGTATACAAAAAAGGGAGAAGAATTGATTACAATAATTATCGACCAATCGCACTCTTGCTAACTTTCTCCAAAATAATCGAATTAGCCATGTCGAACCGTCTGTACGCATTCTGCGAAAAATATTTAATTTTCAACGAAAATCAAAACGGCTTCAGAAAAAAACATTCGACAACACTAGCTGTTTACAAATATGTCAACCAAACATTGGAAATATTAAATAACAAGCAGTATGCTGTAGGCATATGCTTGATATGAGTAAAGCGTATGACAGAGTCTCTTTTAAAGTACTGTTAAACAAATTGAATGGTATTGGTGTACGAGGAACTGTATTGAAATGGTTTGAGTCTTATCTTAGTAATCGAGTGCAATATGTACAAATAGATCATCACGATAACCAATCTGGAGTAATTTCTTATGTAAGATCTAAACAAAGGAATGTCACCCGATCAATCCCTCAAGGCAGCGTATTGGGGTGCTTATTATTTTTGATTTACATCAACGACTTGCCTAAATCAATAGATACTACTAGCGTCTTATTTGCGGATGACATATCTGTTGTCTTTCCTTGCTCCGACGAGAGATATCTGAATTCCAATCTGAATAACATTCTGCTTAAACTGGAGACGTGGCTAAAAGACCACAACCTAAAATTAAATTACTTAAAAACTAAACTAATGATTTCAGACCTTTTCAAAAACAGCCAATAAAAATAGATTTCTCATTTAATAACATCCAATTAGAAATTGTAGATGTCTTTCCGCTGTTAGGATTGAATATTGACACTCACCTGAATTGGAAAGAACATGTAAAAAAAGTGGAAAGTAAACTATCAAGATTTATATATGCGATGTACGAACTCAAAAAGACAACTGACTTAAAAACAGCCAAATCAGCATATTATGCTTACGCCCATTCTATATTTAGGTATGGTATACTGTTGTGGGGAAACAGTACCAATGTCCAAAGTCTGTAAATCCTGCAAAAAAATGAATTAGAATCCTAGCTAATATAAAACCAATGATAAGCTATAGGCCATATTTTAAAAAGCTTGAGTTTTAACACTTACTTCACTACTACTACTACTACATCCACGAAGTCTGCCTTTTCATTTGAACACACAAGACTTTCTTCCCACTGGCGGACTTTCATTCAGAACGAATAAATCACTGTCGCAATGATAATTTGGCTCTACCTACTACTAAGTCCTCCAATTTAAAACTATTCCTCACGGGACCGCACATGATGTGCATAAAAATTTATAATAAGCTACCACCCAAAATTAAATGTATAAAAAAAGTTAATGTATTTATAAAGGAGCTAGATAAATATTTATTAGATAAATGTTACTATACATTAGAGGAATATCTAAATCAATCATAGAATGTAATTTTGTAGTTTTATTGTAATGCTAGTGTTAAGTAGAATTAAGGAGGTACATATTATAATTGTAGTATTGTACTATGTTGTAATATGTGTGCAATAAACAGTTTGAGTTTGAGTTTGAGACATATATAAGAATAAAAAAACATTGACTGATCGTTATTAAAAATTTCAACCTCTAAGGGGGTTAAAAAGGGGATGAAAGTTTATCTTGGGGTTCAAATTTAATTTTAAGCTAGGAACTTGAAACTTCGTAAAAAGGTATTAATTAAAAATAAAAGAAAACAGATTTCAGCATTTTTGAAAATTCATCCCCTAAAAGGGTTAAAAAGGGGTTGAAAGTATGTATGATTTTTTTGATTGCGAGATTTTAAACTTTGTATAAAAACATATAATTAGAATACAAGAAAAGTAATTTCAGCGTTTTCAAAAATTAATCCCCTAAAAGGGTTAAAAAGAGGATGAAAGGTTGTATCGGGTATAAGTTGTATTTTAAGCTAGGAATTAGAAACTTTGTAAAAAGGTATTTTATTAAAAGATAAGAAAACTCATTTCAGCGTTTCTGAAAATTCAGCCCTGAAGGTGGTGAAAAAGGGGTTGAAAATTTGTATGTAGATCTAAAAAACTGAGTGCGGTTCTTGAAACTTTGTGTAAAGGCATTATTATTCGAATCAAAGAATTTATAAACGTCGTTCTTAAACTCACCGAATTTAGTAAAGCTATTCGTTCGTAGATGTACCTGATTTTATAATGATACCGCGTTATTAGAGCTAATTAGCCGAGTGTGATTCCAAACGCAATGTAAATTGTTAAATCAATAAATACTTATGAAAAAAAAAGTAAAAAAAGGCCAAGAGCGAGTCGGACTCGAGTACGAAGGGTTCGTTACTGTGTATTTCGTAAACAACTGCAAAAAAGCACGTTAAGCAATTTCAACATTACTTAGATCTGAAAATAATAAAGATGTAAAATTTTCAAGATAAAGGGTCCACGCGGACGAAGTCGCGGGCAACAGCTAGTTATTATCAAAACATTATGGAGGTTGTGGCGGGCGTTTTCTTTTTGGCCATGGATTTTTGTCTCTCAGATTGTCCTCTACTGTGTATTATGCCTTTGATATTAAAGTTTTTTTTTGATAAATGGATAAGCTAATTCTAAAGGTTACACTACAATACTCCGAAGTTTCATTTGTGCGAATGCATCATCATTCCGAATTTTCATAATTCCGAAAACCATGTTCTACTTTTTTTGGGATAATATATAACCCTAACCTAACCTAATTCAATTGTGGCACATACCATCCATAGCAAATATCATAGTTTGGCGTGATATGTTTCGGTATTATAAAAATTCGAAATTATGATGGATTCGGATAAATTAAACTTCGAAATTTTCGGGTGTTCCGAATTTTAAAACATGATCAGGTACCTTTATATAAAAATGAATACATTGGCCTAAAACATATTTACATACTTTACGAACACGAAAGTTTCTAATAGCAATTTCATTTTTATTTCTTTTACCTATTAAAATTGTGGATATCGTTTTTTTTGTTCTTAATTTTTAACATGCATAATACTCTCATAAGGACGCCGCAGGTAAGATGTTTATATCTTTAAGAAGTCACGAGAATTCAGGTTATCGTTTTTTTTGTTCTTAATTTTTAACATGCATAATACTCTCATAAGGACACCGCTGGTAAGATGTTTATATCTTTAAGAAGTCACGAGAATTCAGGTTATATATAGAATGAATGGCTCTTTTTTGTTGCACAAATATAGTCTGAATGTCGGCTGCTTTGCCCTAAACCAGAATACCATAATATGACATGACACTATAAAAATAACTATGATAAACTAATCGAGTTGTATCTATATATTTCCTAACAGCGTACGCCGCTGGACTTAATTTACCTGCAAGCACTGCTATATGTGGACTCCATTGCAAATTACTGACCAATGTTATACCTAAAAAGAATGCCTTATTCACCATTTCTAAACATTCACCACTTACCAGGTGCAGGTAAAGCAAATCTAACAAATTTAATTTTCTTGGCATTTAATATAAGATTATAAGTAGTAAACCAATTAAGTACTTTATCTAGTGTGGCATAGTCGGTCCATTTTCGGTTAACCTTGAAAATTAATGATGTGTCGTCAGCAGATAGATATATTACAAAGATTATCTACTATATGTTAGTTTCCTATGTAGATAGAGGTAGGTAGTTATGGGTAGGGCTTTTTAACCAAACTCGAAGATACAATTAGATAGAATGACTGCAGACACCGGAAAAGAACCGGGTGAGTAGCTATAACGTAGCCTGTTATAATATAACGCACGTTATGACGATATTTCATTGTATGTTTGATGTTTGAGAAAATAATTAATTTCGCTGAAATTAAATACAAACGGCTCATTATCAGTTCAAAAAACAAAAGTCGTCCCTCCGGTGTTATAGAAGAGGGAACTTTCTTTATTCTCATATGAGTTTCGTCACAAAATAAGGCCCTAGAAACCTTAATTTCGCATATATCCACCGGAAAGACTCGACCTAAAGTTTTTGTCCGGGGTTGATAATATTTCGAGAGTTAAATACGATTTTTTAAATTTTTCTTTAATATAAACATTTAGTTAAATACAGTTATAATAACTTTATAATAGTCCACAAATGACAGTGTTACACTTGATAATAGGTTGCAATGTCGGATTAGAGGGACTGAACGTTGTGTGCGTGACGGCTAGACCACCCATTATGCTAAACTGCTAATTTTGCCTAACCACCGCGTCGATACCTCATTTGCTTTAGACAGTCCTTGCCAAAAGTGATATTTTCATGATATTAGGCTGCCTGTTCAGAGGAGCGGAGCGGAGCGGAGATGTGTAAAATGCACCAATCACAATTGACAAAATTTAAATTTTTCAAATAGTTCAGTTTAAACTAATTTCATTAATTTAATGTCACAGAACCCTAAACTATTATTTTTATTTACGGCTAGTTTTTAAAATATAAAAAAAAATTAAGCAGATCTAAGAATCGAAGATTAAAAAATCTAAGAATCGGCCATCTACGTGACGTCACCTCGTGCAAAATTTGAGAGTCGCGACACAAAACGAATAGTGATACCTACAATTTCCGTACTAAATTCGCCTTAGAAATAGTCCGACTGTATGATTTTCTGCGTTGTGACTAATTACTAGTCTCTTACACTTTTTAGAATGACGCACTTTACTAATGAGTTTTTCAATCAAAAATCATTTTTTTTTAATTTCCACGGAGTTAAAGATAATTGCCTTCTAGATGCACGTCGTGACCAACCAAATTAGGTACAATCTAGTCGGCCGTGGTAAGTGGCCATTGAAAAAAGGTCTCCAAAGGTTAGATATAGGCAAGCTTAATTTATTTACCTATATCTAATTATTAAATATAAATTTGCCTTATATTCATAATACATACATATAATTCCGTCCCACATTTATTGATAGATCGTACATTTATTTACAAATAAAATTGAAACCATTGGTTTTTTTTTACTTTTTAATTGTTGGCGGTAGGTACGTATATATCTTAACTTTTTTTTATCTATTAAATATAAGAAGAATGAAACTTTGCAGTAGAAAAAGCGGGAACACGAGACTAAATATAAATACCGTGTTTTTAATTGATTATTTGTTAAAAATGACATGGACATTAATATAACTCACTCATGACATATATGTGCGTGTAGTACCCATTTCACCCTCGAACTATTGGCGCTCTCACTTCGTTCAAGCGCTAGAAATATCTCGGGTGCAATGGGTCACTTTCTACCCTTGGTTAACAATCTACTATTCTGACAAATTTAAATTTGGCGAAACGTTGCAGATGGGTAACAATCTTTCGGAGTTGAGATAGAAAAAAGCCTTACACACAAGAAAGTGTAGAAATTAAAAAGTCGCAATATTGTAGTGTCATCTCTTTTTCTTAGATTAATTAGAAAAGGTCGACACTACAGTATTGCAGTTTTACTCGTTTAAGTCGAACTGTAGATATGCTGGCATTGCTGACGCGAGATGTAGTAAATAGCCTAAGTAACTCCGCACGCACCAAGATGCCCGGCTCCACCTTCCGAGCGCTTTCATAGCCATATCTAGGGCGGTGAAACAGTTTTTTTTTTTCGACATGACTTGAACTTTAGTATCAGGGCTGATTAGCTCTCACTACGAGTAGTCAGATTTTGTTTGGGAGTATAACCCGCTAATGGGATTATCTCCGCGCCTCAGGGGTAGCTGAATCAGTAAAACTCCCACATCGCAGGTGTTTGTGGCCCGAACGGTGAGGGCCATGAATATGTGAGCTGGGGCTTTACTAATTACTGCCCGTGGTTTGTTACTTTACGTTTTGCTTTACCCAGGAAGTGTGATTTTCCCGCGTAGCGGACAGAAAATTCCACTTACGGCCTAGGGAGACGTAAAGATATTAAATTAGGGCGAATTTTAAACGCAATAGACGCCTTAAAATGTATATACATTGGTAAATCTAATTTTAATAATCACTTGACTACGCATATATAGCAAACACTAAAATGAATAAATACGATAACAATTTGCTACTTACCTACTAAAATGTCATGTACTCGTCTGTACCTTCATTTATAATGAACTAAAGTGCATCAAATTGTCTGCATACTTCTCAGTGTCTTCGTATTAAACAAACATGTACAACATTGTAAGTAATTTGAAAATTATTTACAAATAAAATCGGCCAAGTGCGACTCAGACTCACCCACAAAGGGTTCCGTACCATCAAATATATTTTATTTATTTTTAGTATTTGTTGTTATAGCGATCATCCTTTTGCGTTTAATACACATTATGCATTTCAAGTATCTACCTAATATAGTTTGAATATAATAGCCCTGCCACCGAAGGACAGACCGACAGACAGACAGAGGTGGCTGCTCGCTAGCACCCTTTGGGTACGGAACTCTAAAAATGAGAAAATATTTGATGGAAAATCGTTGTTTTTTATTAAAAAATATTTTTGTAGCTGTACCTACAGATTGCAGCATGAAAAAATTTTACCAGACAATTTTTACTTGAGGTTACGATAATTATTCTTACTGTGAACGCAACGTAATGTAATAACAGGAGATTAAATGAGTAATTTTTTTTTCGTATTTTACAGAAAAATTATGCAAACTTAGCTAGAAACGCGCAATTGCTGTTAAATTCTAATCAGGTATCGTTAGAAAAACTCTTCATTCAGCATAATGTTGACCCATCCTCACTGGAAGACATGATGAGGACTGTTCATGATTGGTACCGAAAAGAGCCACACTTACCAGAAGGACAATTACGTAAGTTTCATTTGTCTATTGATATTTCTAATACGATGCCCATAACTTATTTACAAATAAACCGCAGTTTTATTTTTTGTGCCGGTTTTTGTTAATGTATCCTTTTGGTTTTAATCAAGATTTATCATGACTTTTTTGCGTTGAAATAAAATAATAAAGAAAGAAAAAAAATTGTTATTTGTTATGCAAGGCTGCAAAGTTGTTATTTGGCGCGAGTGTTGAAATTGAAAGCTGAGCGTAGCGAGGCTTTTAAGACACGAGAAGCTAAATAATTTTGCAGCCATGCGGAACACACAACTTTTCACCTCACTTCAGCGAGGAAAATGCAAGATGCAAGAAAAACAATTAAAACATAAAAATAATCGTATTTAATTTTGCCATCTATTTAACATATCAAATTTAAAACAACAAACACATCAAATCCAAACCAAATAAATACGAGAGAAGCACACATATTAAAAATTAAAAGTAATATTGCCGTAATTTGTAATATCGTCGTGTTTATTTCATCATTGAGTTTTTCTTATGCACTGTTATATTATATTTGTATTTGTAACTATACTTGACACATTCGTTGTGAATGTGGGAGAATGGAATTTTGGGAAGGATTAGTTGGCCACTCGGAAGTATTTTCCATAACACTACACAACATAAAATAAAGTGTAGAAAAATAAAAACTTAAAAATCTGTAACCAACCACAAACCAGGTTTCTGGACGTGATATAGTAGGTGTATTTTTTTTTAAAAGAAGTATTCAAACGGACATTTGATTTTAGCCGGCCTGACCAGATCGCCCTTTATTAGCGTGCGTTGATTGGTTATTCGAAGATTTATCGACTGATGAAATCAGTCACGCGTTGAAGGAGTCTTAAATATAAAAAGTTACATGCACCACAGGGAATCAAAATTGTCGTGCTCGAAATTCAAATCACTTTTGGATTCTAGCGGATAAAATAGACTTTTGCACGCAGATTTCGCCCTATAAACGGAGGTTTTCCGAGCGAGTGAGGTGAAAAAATTTTTTTCATTACCTCTCACAAGGATCTCCACAACGACTAGTCAGGCGCCATCATCCTCATCTACTCGTCATCTTTGTGTCATCAACTTATTTTTCTATTTTGCTAGCTGAGCTGCGCGGTGTTAATCGCTCATCCCACGAGAACACCACTTTTTTTCGGGATAAAAAGTACTTCACTTCATACCATAATTTATCAAAATTGGTCCAGTCATTTGAGCGTGAAGAAGTAACAAACAAACACATAAACACACTCACAAACTGTCGCCTTTATAATATTAGTGTGATTATATTACACAGATGACCAATTCATCGCCAGACTGCTTATAATGAGGAAATTTAATATCGAAAAAGTGAAACAGAAGATAGACAATTACTTCGCCGCAAGAAACAAGATGCCGGAACTGTTGACCAACAGGGACCCGATGGAGCCTAATCTGAGTGCGTGTTTGAAACATGGTTGCTGGGTAGTATTGCCAAGGAAGACGCCAGATAACTACAGAGTTACTATACTCAGGTAAAAACTAAGAGCATGCTTTTGTTCTCGAGGTCCCTATCTTGATAGACAATATTTACAATAGGGAATGCGACTGATGTTGACTTATACAACAGTGTAGTTATATGAATATAATTAGCTCAATAAGTCAGGCAGCTCAATATATGGCTTCGAATCAAAGGTACCTACTTACGATTTTTTTTTATTAATCCAAAAGAAATTTTGAAGTGATTTTCACAATCTTATTTAACAAAACAATGATTTGTACGACAACCACGAACTTAAACACACTTCTTCACGGTGAAAATTGCAAATTACTTACCTATTGTCTCCATACAGATGAAAAAATAGAATCGATTGACATTCTCAAAACAAAATTGTCCGCATACCTATTCTCAGGTGGGCAAATAATATTGTTGGCCGGCACAAATCTGTCAACAACTTCGTTGTACAAAATTGACTACTATTTTGTCCCTTTGTATGTTTATAAATTTTCTTTTTTTTTCAGACTAAAACCAGGAGTTGAATATTCCGTTTTAGACTTACTCAAAGCAATAATTATGATTGGAGATTACAGAATAAGAAATGACAGTGTCATGGGGGAGGAACTAATTTTGGACATAAGCAACGTGACTTTGCAACTTGCAATACAGATGACTCCCGTACAAATATCGAAAATTTTATACTACTCCAGAGTAAGTCATTCCTATATTTGTACTAAACTGCTATCTGTTTAAATCAGGCGCTAATTTAATTTTAGTGACAAATTTCATTTGACTACTATTTAAATTTCCCTGACCAGATGCGTAGGTCACCGAAAATTTATTGAAATACATACATACTATTATCGTTGCTCGTACACAACATTTTTCATGTTGTGAAATTTGCGCCAGGTTGAGTAGAGTGTATGATTGTACATGATTTTCCCTTTATTGAAAGTACGTAAAACCGTTTTCAAACGGTAAAGTTTGACGCTCCCTCTTCCTCGTATCGCGTTCCTCATTGCTGAGGGTCGTGATCTACATGAATTATTTTGTGGACGATCGCTTTCCACTTGTTGCGGTCTTCGACGCTGTGTAACCTCGTGGACTTTCGATTTAGACTTATCGCGGATCTGGGCTATCCAGCGCATAGGGCTTCTTCGGGAAAATTTATCGCTCAGTATTTATCTTTTATAGTTCGTAGGGAACCCTCTCGGTGCGCCAGTTCGACTACTACTTGACAGGTTTTTTTACAAATATATTTCTTGATATCAATGCTTTTTACAGGAATGTCTAGGCGCCAAAGTAAAAGGGGTGCATATCGTGAATCCGCTGCCATTTACTGAAGTAATACTAACATTATTCAAGAAACTAATGAATCCTAAGATTGTCAAGAGATTGCACTTTTATAAAAGCTTTGAGGAGGTTTTAATGAAATTTCCGGAAAGCATGATACCTAAGGATTTGGGGGGTACTGATGAAGTTACTTGTCAAGAGATTACCGGTAAGTAAGCTTTTCCACTTTTAGAAAGGTACTTTTATAATTGAGCTGAATAATAATAAAAAAATACAAATAACATAATTTATAATTTTTTGCTTTCCAGATATGGCAAAATTGACTGAAATACTGCCATATCTGGGGGCACGGAAGTGCCGCCGCCAAGACGAGCCAATCTTTTTTACTAGACCAGCCTTAATTTCCAACAAACATAGCTAACCATCTCGACAGACAAGACTTTTGAATTAAAAACCGCAATCAACAGTACATCGTCAAGTCGTTTAAAGGCTACGGATGCAACAGACAGACGCACTAATACACGTGTAAAACGTATCTATTTTGTCGTTGGGTGTTAAAAAATATCCAAATGATACACTTTTTGACTTATTATTAGGTTCTTCTGCTTAGTCCCTCAATTTGATCCTAGTCCGTGTGCGAAACGGCTGACTTAATTTACGAGTGTCTTGTCGGTGGAGTAATTGCCAGCTTATTCTACACTCCGGTTTTACTTTTACTTCCTTATGGGTATGATGATGAAGTATCTACCGGACATATTTTTTTTGTGGTTTGCAAATGATAAATAGGTACAAATATAATTTTATTATTTCAGATGCTTGGCAAGAAACACTATGTTCTACTGCTTGGAGAAAATATTTCATACAACAAGATGCTATTTACAGTGACGAATCCAAACGAACTATTCGGACCAATTTACATGATTACTTTGGACCCGATGGTTCCTTCAAAAAACTTTCCATTGACTGAGAATTTTGTTTTGAATGCATGTTTCATTCAAATGAAGCATTCTATATATTCTTATTGTAATTTCGTATTAAAAGCTTAAAATTACTAAGGACGAAGTAAATTCATGTAAAAAAAAAAGAATTAATTAAAATAAGGGAGGTGAAAGTTTTATTAAAGAAAAAACACACAATATAAAAGAAAATGTAACTAAACCTTAAGAAACTTATAATTTAATTAAACGTAAAAAATAGAATATCAGATTTCATCGTTTTATAAAAGAAATTACATTTACATGTACCTATAATTATTTCAGGAAACAAGTACAAACGTGGGTACATGACTGTGTGAATGCTCTCAGATTTAGATCAAATTAGTGTTAACAAAATAAAACAACAGTAGCAACAGTAGCTAACTTTAATAGAAAAGGTAGAATGCCTAGATAAAATACTGCTAAGTTACTGATTTATATTATTTCTTTGTTACATCAGTAACGTCTGCTAGCGTAAACTAAAATGTTTACATCGAAGAAAAAAATGTAATAGTTCAGGCGGGGTTCGATCATAAAGTAAAAATCTTCACGGTAGATGGAGCTACAATGACACCCTAAGATTCAAGAAGCAGCTGGTTAAGAATTCAATGGCTCTAGCATCGTTTTAGTGGTCCAATAGGTAGGACACCCGTGTTGGCCCGGGAAGCCCTTGGAAACGTGGGTTTGAACCATTACGTTCTCTCTCATTTATTCGGGATAAGTTCGCCTTTGTACATATCAATTAATTAATCTCCTAGTTATGTATATATATATTTTAATGTACAATAAAGAGTTTACGTACAAACATACATTTTTCAATTCTGCGCATTGATGTGGACATACTGATATTATACACATTATTATAGACGTATTTATTATAGACATATATATATACTTAACTAGATAGATTTCTAAAAAATCATATTCTTGTTGCTAAAATTTCTTTTCTTTATATTAATTATCATACCTAGGATAACTCGGGGCACCTGTACGAAAGTGACGTAGCAAAATATTTTATCGACAAAAAAATATATCGATGTTACTGTCAACATCTAAATGTCATCGACATAAATAAATATTACTTTATTTCTCCACATTTTCAAATGAAAAAATAAACATATTAAAACGTGTATTTACATGTTTATTTTAAAATAACTTTCATAATATACGTAAATTGTCATTTTGATTGAAATGACATCCTCATACTTTTACTATCTTAATTTAAGAGGCTCGATATCAGATCAGATATGACATCGAACCTCTTTATAGTAATCGAGAATGTTCATTGAGCACATATATTAATTTAATTATATCGACATCTTTTTTATCGATATCCTATCCCTAGAACGTGCCCCGAGTTATCCTAGGTATGTTAATTATTGATAAAAATATGTATCATCAAATCATCGTATCAGTCGATGCACGTTGGACAAAGGCTTCCCCCAAAGTTCGTGATCCTAAACCAGATCGTCGGTCACATCACATCCCGTTATGTAAGTATATAAGTTAGATTCCTATTTTTTTTATTAACACGTTCCCGGACACAGGGACATTTTGGAAATTGCATATTACTGCACAGAAAAAATCATACAAAAAATCTACTAATACCTACACCGGCATGGGATTTATATAAAAGTGGTAGTTTTATGAAGATAGAAAACGCCGGCACGACGCGACGTAGTGCCGGATCGTGAGTGTCCGTGAAAGTGTCTAAATGATTTGTATTTATCTTATTAGCTTTTTAGTTAATTCGTAATATTATACAGAAACTGAATCACTAGTCTAAGTCAAGTTGTTTAAAAGTTCCCGCCATACATTCTTCATTGAAATGGTTTTCTGGTCGTTTTTTCTCATCCGATACTTGCTTACATGCATCCAGAAGGAACTTTTTCGTTGGCTCGCTTTGAAACTCCTTTGTATAAATATCTGAAATATTTATTAGACTAATTAACTACTACAACTTCATGAACATTGTTCTATTATTATAATTAGTTAATTAACATTCAGCGCCTTTTTTTAAATATGCCCTTTTTAGGGTTCCGTAGTCAACTAGGAACCCTTATAGTTTCGCCATGTCCGTCTGTCCGTCTGTCCGTCTGTCCGTCTGTCCGTCCGTCCGCGGCTTAGCTCCGTGATCATTAGTACTAGAAAGCTGAAATTTGGTATGAGTATGTGTATGTATCACGCCGACAAAACGGTAAAATAAAAACAAAAAAAAAAATTTTTTTTCGGGTACCTCTCGAACACCTAAAGTGGGGGTGATTTTTTTTTTTCGTTTCAACCCTAGTGTGTGGGGTGTCGTTGAATAGGTCTCTTGAAAATAATAGGGGTTTTCAAACATTACTTTTTGATAAAGTCAGTAGTTTTGTAAATATTCGCTCCGAAAATAAAAAAAATTGTGTCCCCCCCCTCTAACTTTTGAACCACAAGTCAAAAAAATATGGAAAAATTCATGTTAATGCGGCCTTATAAGTACTTTCAATGAAAACTATATTGAACAAAATCGGTCAAGCCGTTTTTGAGTTATCGCCAAATTTCATATTTTTTCTTTAAAAGGTCGTAAGTTGACTTCCAGAAGGTAATAAGTGATTACAGTTTCTAGGGCGTTTACGACCTTTTTATAGAGCTTAAAATCTGTCTTAACTTAAACCTCGGGCTTAAAACAGCAGTTTATTGTGAAGGATGAGCAACTACGGAACCCTACACTGAGCGTGGCCCGACATGCTCTTGGCCGGTTTTTTTTCTCATCATATCACAATGTAGGTCATTAGGAAGTTACAAAACTAATAATAAAATTACAGTAAACAAAAAATATATGTTTGTTTTCTAGTACAGCTTTTATTTTTATTTTTATGTGATTCGCCTCTTCTGAAACCACAAATAAAATCAACTGATACCTTTATATTCTTCCATACTATAATCCTCCCCACCATAGTCTTTAGGGAGGTAAAGTTTGGGTAGCACCTTCTGCAATTCTTCTAAACTTGAGTGAATCACCAGTCGGTCCATAATCTTTGGCTTGACAAACTTTCTAAATAAATTAATAATCTGGTGTCCGATGCTGGGAAAATTTAAAAGGTGGATGGCATCAACTCTGTATCCAAGGCCTTCCTGAAATATAGACGAAGGAGAATGAATAACATCTAATTTTATTTTTCCGTCATTTTGACTTTATGTACAACAACAACTCTCTATGTTAATCGACTCAAAAGTATCTATGTCTCAGCTTAATTTAGGTCCTAAACTATCCAGCTTGGGGTGGGACAAAAAACTTCAATAAAAAATTACATTATCATTTTACGCAAGAAAAAAATACTATAAATTATGGTTCCGATCGGGTCGTGTTGATTCAGAATTCTAGATCTGTATAAAATATACTATTAGATTCATGTATGTCGCTCTCGCTCACGGGACAATAGTGTCCCGGACCTTTGGGAGGCGTGCGCGGAGCCGAAGCCAACGCGTAGAGGCCCTTTCTACAATTTAATGAAATGTAATGTGTACATCGAGCGTATGCTGTCCCTATCCGTGTCATGGGACGCACACAGAGACAGCACCCGCTTGGTGCAAGAACTATTTATGGATCTATGGAATCTAAATACAAATCGGGCTACGGGGATGAAATGGAGGACTGGGTAATGGGCTATGGGTTGAGACTATCGGGCGTCTACCAGGAAAAAAGTCTCATGTGTAATGGCACTGGTAGACGATGACTCGCCTCCCGCTAGATGGGCCCCCACAAAATAGAGACACATAGAGTGGCCTAAGGGCAACACCGGTGCGGAAGGCTAATAGACTGGTAGATAATTCTAAAAAACGGCTTCCTTTGTCGTCCTAACGGCATTTTGTGAGCCATTTTGGCAACATCACTTTTCCGATGTAAAAAAGCCTGCTGAATTCGATTCTGGATGTTGCCAGCGTCCCCCATTTCCCCCCCTTTTACCTCAAAATATCTCCCTACCCCCGGTTTTTACGGTTTTACACAAAAAGTATTAGAGTTAGAAAAAAATGTCTAGGACAGAAATGATCTTCATAAAATTTCCTATAAAACGGTGTATAAACTTCTTTAATAGGCCTTATGGTTTGTGAGCAATATCTTCCCGAACTTTATTATCTTTTCATAATTTTGATATACATGGTCGAGGCAGTGAAATACACTTATTTTGGGGTAATTGGTATCGCACATGATCAATTCCATACAAAATTCGGCTTGGCAACATCCAGAATCAAATTTTGGCTCCTTTGGTTAAAATTCAAGATGGCGGCCAAAATGCCAAAACTTAAAAAAGCCGTATTATAACTCGATTCTGGTCGTGTGGGGTGTCATGATGTAGGATTTAGGGGTCGCTGAACTCAATTTTGATAACCGGAAGTCCGTCCGGGTACTGCAAGTGGACAAAAACAAGATGGCGGCAATTTCGGAAGTATTCATATTTTTTGTCATAACTCTACTGCAAGGAGTCTCAACTTCTATCAACA
Organism: Apotomis turbidana; assembly: GCA_905147355.2. NCBI lineage: Eukaryota > Metazoa > Arthropoda > Insecta > Lepidoptera > Tortricidae > Apotomis > Apotomis turbidana. The sequence continues at coordinate 11,325,898 of LR990299.1, read as the reverse complement.
CCGGAAGTACCTCCACCTCGGTAGGTAGTTTTACTTACGGTTACAGACGTTACAATCTTCATTTTCATTTAAGTGAAGTTACAGACTCAAAAAGTTCCAACCTTTTTGAGTCTGTTGCATAGTTTGTCATTCAAAGTATTCCGTTTTCAGGTATTGGCAAACGTGGAGCATGGACTGTATATCGCAAGCACTGTGAACTACTCAATGGGATCGGTATACACCCGTTAAGTGAAACCAGTGTGGTTAAGGCTGAGACATTCCTGGCTCTGCTCTACAAGTCCACCGAATCGACTCGCGACGATGCGCGCCATGCCTTGTTTGGCACTAGGTACTCAAGCGCCTGAGCGTTTGCCACCCACATCAGACGCTGCACGTCAGCACATAAAACGGATGCACTTCCAGACAGCTGTTTGGCGAAGCGCTGATCAAGCCGACCCACCGTTGCCCGATCCAACTGAGTGCGGCTATCAAGAAGTCGATGGGGTACTCCTTGCCGTGGCGTCATTGCTCCCCTCGATACCCTCACTTCTATCGTGCAAGTGCAACGGTCGATGTGGCACACGCCTGTGCAGGTGCAGACGGGCAGAGGAAGTATGCACCAATATGTTGTGCAAATCATGTGCCAATGATTGTTTGAACAGGAAGGAGCATGATGATTTTACAATCATTTGATGTTATACTGTTCGTAATAAATGACAGGAAAATCTTGTATCAATTTCCAACCTTTTTGAGTCTGTAACTTCACTTAAATGAAAATGAAGATTGTAACGTCTGTAACCGTAAGTAAAACTACCTACCGAGCTGGAGGTACTTCCGGTGTTGATTGAAGTTGACACGACTCCTTGCAGTAGAGTTATGACAAAAAATATGAATACTTCCGAAATTGCCGCCATCTTGTTTTTGTCCACTTCCAGTACCCGGACGGACTTCCGGTTATCAAAATTGAGTTCAGCGACCCCTAAAACGTACATCATGACACCCCACACGACCAGAATCGAGTTATAATACGGCTTTTTTAAGTTTTGGCATTTTGGCCGCCATCTTGAATTTTAACCAAAGGAGCCAAAATTTTGTATGGAATTGATCATGTGCGATACCAATTACCCCAAAATAAGTGTATTTCACTGCCTCGACCATGTTTATCAAAATTATGAAAAGATAATAAAGTTCGGGAAGATATTGCTCACAAACCATAAGGCCTATTAAAGAAATTTATACACCGTTTTATAGGAAATTTTATGAAGATCATTTTTGTCCTAGACATTTTTTTTCTAACTCTAATACTTTTTGTGTAAAACCGTAAAAACCGGGGGTAGGGAGATATTTTGAGGTAAAAGGGGGGAAATGGGGGGAGGGGGGCAAAATTCGGCTTGGCAACATCCAGAATCGAATTCAGCAGGCTTTTTACATCGGAAAAGTCATGTTGCCAAAATGGCTCACAAAATGCCGTTAGACTTGAAAATTTTAATATGGACTACCAGTCTATTACGTTTTCACATCCGACCCCGAGCCGCAACTCTCGCGACTCCACTCTGTCCGGCCGGTTAAGGCATGACAGAGGCGGAGGCCCCGACCCGTCACCCCCCATCAGGATCCACCAGGAGCACTCAGGTACAGGTCAGCTATTATATTTATTATTTCTATTTATTATTTAATAAATATATATTATTTATACTGTCGATTTACAAGTAACTGGTGAAAAACAAAAATCTTAAGTGAAACAATATAAGTAATTATGTTTTTGTAAAGTTATAGGATATAAAATTGTGAAATTTTGCTATTACCTGAAATATCTGCGAAGCTCTGTGAATCACCATTGGATTTATCTTTAGGACATGGCCGATAGTTATGCTCTTCAGGTCAATCACCCAAATATCTCCTCTAAAGTAATCGTATTTTAGTCTTATATCGATTACCTGAAACGTTTAAATAAACAACATTACGCTTTTTAAATTTTAATAATAAATTATGCAACTGTTACATGATAAGAGATCTTAAAGATTGGAGTCCTTTGACTCCAAGAAACTTATTTCGTCGAATGTCGCCGATAAATCATTTCGCAAAATTTTTATTCCTACGTAGTCATACATGTATCATAATTCGTGCAAATATCATCCTATTGATAAGGTTAGGTTAGGTTTGTTTTATGACCAGAGGTTATGAAGCAGAAAAAGGACGCGGAGCGGGGCAGAGAGGACGATCCTCTGGCTGCCCCAACTCGCAGACGGAGGGTGGGTCGAGCACGCCGGCGTTTTGCGCATATGCTCGCCCCGCCGTGGGCTGGTTGGCAAGGGTGGGGGCCCGCTGCCTGCCAAGTAGTCCCACATCACTGAAGCGCCCCTCTCTCATCCGGGGTGCTCTTCCTCGGCCGAGCCCAACCGGGCCAATCGCGAGGTCCACAGTAGCATGCGCAAGCAATCCTGTGGGCCTTACCTAAGGCGATATGGAGGGAAAACGCGCTGGGTTTTTAGTGACCCGTTCCGAACCCCCGATCAGACGGGATGCGTAATGCATTTTCTCAGCGGAAAAAAAAAAAGTTTGTTTTATGACAATCTCAATTAGTTTACGGTTGCAATATGCTTTTTACGAAATATTTTTTCAGCGAAAAGAAATATTCGACGAGAAATAATTCTAATATGAGTGTGGTTCAACGAGCCAAAGGCCAGTACGTTACCATGTATAAGTTTCTGAACAATTCTTCAGACGAGAAAGAATCAGGATCTGGGTAAATAAACTGAATTACAGTCACTCTTCTTCCTTCATACAGTCTTGACATTACTCCTTGGCGGCTGGAAAAGCATACAAATTGTAGTTAAAGATTGATAAGATAATTGACATTTCCAAGAGTTATTAAATCAGGGTAAAGGTGATATGCATAACTGTTCGATATCAATTGCCACCTCGAGTAAAATTAAGAAACACTCCCATAGTCAGCCCACTATCCTGAGTCGTCACTGAGGACAATGTCAGAAATATCATTCACGAGCACATTGCGCTCGACGTCAATCCCCACCAAATCAGTGGCGCGGAGACAATCCCATTAGCGGGTTATACAAAGTCTGACTCACTGGTAGTGAGGGCTAAACGAACTGAACAAACGAGGGTTACTGTCAAAAATGTTTACACACATTACATGACGTATTAAAACCACAACATGTATTTTTAATTTCTAAACATTTGGGATATATTCCTAAATAAATTGGACACCTTTTGGCATTTTCTTTCGTCACACGAAAACGGATTGTCATAACCAACCAACCCATCATAGCATGATACCATTATTTATTTCACTGCAGTGCATCTGCTTGGATTCAGACTGGCTGGTAGCAGTCCTAAAATAGAAAATAGGTGTAAAACTCACAAGCAAGTCCAAAGATCTTGACTACTTGATAAAGCATCTATTCTGCTCTGAATGATATCTGGTGCGAGTCCTCTATATTTATAATAGTTGTCTATTTTCTGCTTCGTTCTTTCTCTAGAACCCTTGTTCATAAACAGGAAGGTTCTTACAGCGCCTGGGTCTGAAAATGATACTTGATGTACTATAATAATGATTAAGACAAGTAATAAAATATTATACATAATTTCTCTTTAGATCTAATTTTAAACATGTCTTTTTTAATTGTGCCTTAACATATAATAAGAAAATAAGTAATAAATAATAATAAGTTTCTGTTTCAGATTTTTCATTTTTAAAACTAGTATAAAGAGATTCAATAAACATTTAAGTATCAATAGGCCAAAAAGTCGATAAGAATAATTTAATCACTTGAAATTTCAACTTTGCAGCAAATTTTCCAGTCTATGTAATCTATGTGATACTTGCTTAATAAACACTATAAAAATTCCATTGGCTCCACTAATCTAAGGACGGTTAGAAAATATCAACTAACTAACTAACTGCGCTGGCTCAGCGAACCCAAAATGAGTCTTGGCCTCCGACAGCTCGCCACTTTACCCGAAAATAGAAAATATCGCTCTTTAGTAATAAGACCGCCTTTTGTTTACTTCTTATGGTAATTTCTTAGAGGATATATCACTGCTCCCGTTTCCCGACTATCAGTTTACGTTAAGTTTGCATCTGGTAACTATGGCGTCGGATACAAATGAGGTCCAAACTTAACGTAGCCGGATTATACAAATCGAGGTTTCGTTCTCGTATGTTTACTCCTCTAAAACTTTTCTTATTTTAGCAAGTATTGAGAATAAAATATTTGCGATATTAGGTACCTATAAAATTTGTGTACTAGGCGGCCGTTTGCGGGACAATTTTGGCCAAAAACGGAATCCTCGTACACAAATTTAATAAAAAGAAGCGAAAATTGAAACAGTCTGACACAGATTTTTTTCTTACCTACAGTTCCTAAAATTTTGAAAAAATTGGTTAATTTTTAAACGAAGAAACAGACGAGGATGAAACATTGATTAGTATGAAAAAAAAATTACAGGCGTATTCCCTCTTAAGATATACAGAGTGGAACAGATCGACTTTTAAGCAAAGAGGGAATAGACTGAGTACTTTATTTTTCACGAGTGAACTATGTAAATATTTCATTTTTGAGATACATTTTGTTTAACATTAGTGTAAAAATCTGCATATATCAACCCTAGCATCTTTTGAACATCGCTTAACACGTTGAATGCGGGAACTGGATTTTATAATTTACATTCAGTGATATACATATCATTTTTGAATTGTAGCATAGTTTTTCACTGGTGCGGTACAAGAATATTTTGACTTGTGACTAGAGGTCTTAAATTTAGCCAATATATCTTTGTTGATTTAGCAAATTTATGATTTACTGATAACAATAGCAAATTCAACAATTGAGTGATCTAAATCTAAGTTCGTTACAGACTATCGACCTTGGTTTTGGAATTATAAGACAATTAATTAACGATACGAAATTGTCTTGTACCGCATCATGGACACAGGGCTGGTGCTCTCAAGTCGATGTTTTGGTAGGGAGGGGAAATATAATGAATATCGATATCGATTGTTGTAATTATTACAAAAATAACTAAATTTACATATTTGAACGAGACTTATTGAAACATTCTATAGGTACGTATTTTGTTTCGGTTTACTACTCTCAATTTCTTCATATATATTTTGTAAAATTTTTGTTGATATTTTCTTGGTGCCTTAATGAGAAAAAAAAAGGTAAAAAAATGATACGTATGGATCGACCCCCGCACTGGCCTGTACTGACCTGTACCCGTGGTGCGATACAAGGCGGTAGGATACAAGACACTTTTGGCCGGTACCGCACTGGTTGATTATTTTTAGTGTATTGCGAAACGAGTCAAATTTGTCTTGTACAGTTTGATGTACCCATTGGATAAAATTTGTAGAAAGAAGCATAAATGTATACTTGACTCTTTCTAGTCCGTAGGATTTCATAGTCAAATTGCCCCCGCACCAGACAGAGACAAGCTACTTCCTTGCGCCGCACCAAAAGAAAGTCCAGTACAAGTTAAAATTGGCATATACCGCATTCAACGTGTTAAAGATAGGTGTCAATTTAAAATGTGAATAAAACCTTTGAGTTAGTAGGGTTGTCACTTATATTAAAATATTTTATTTTGATGACTTGTTTTTCCTTTTAAATCCAGCTTTAGGTACTACAATTACAATAGGTCGATTGTAGATTACTCAGGTGACACTATCCTATCAGCCCAGTCTTTAGAAATATTCCACTCTGTACATAAACAATCCAGACATAAGCGATTAATTTAAGCTGCACCTTAAAAAAGCCACGTAGAAAATAATAATGATTAGAATCCATTTACCTATTCCAGCTTCCGCCAAATGTGGTTGCTTCTGGAACCAATCCATGATTGCGTCCACATCTCCCTTTAATGATTCTTCTGTGTATTCTAAATTATTTAGGATCTCATATTTTTCTTCATCGAAGTACGGTAATAATTTGTGTTTCATCTGAAAGATTTACTCTTTATAAATTTATGAAACAGTATTCAATGCATTCTTTACATCTATCGGTGGAGTGAGCGGGGCATGTCAGGCGCGCGGGCGGCCGGCGGCCCGCTCGGGCAACTCGATGTACATACCTCCGGCCCGTCGCGCAGTAAATGCTATCATACGGCACCTAAAAAACAAGCGCAGTTACGGCATTGACGAACTACCACCGACGCTCATTAGGAGCTGTGCCGATGAATTGACATTACCGTATTTTATGTTGATAAATCAATCCTTCTCTGATGGTGTATTTCCGGATCGTTTGAAAACATCCATAATAAAACCTGTTTACAAAAAAGGAGAAAAAATAAACGCGAATAATTATCGACCTATCGCACTATTGCCGACTTCTTCTAAAATCTTCGAATCAGCTATGTGTAAGCGTTTATACTCCTTTTTCGAAAAATATACAATATTTGATGAAAGACAAAATGGTTTTCGTAGGAATCAATCTACTAACTTAGCTACTTATAAATTTATGCAAGAAGTAGGTACTAAATATCCTTAACGATAAAAATACGCAATAGGTAATTCTTCTCGACATGTCAAAAGGCTACGATAGGGTCCAATACAAAATATTACTTCATAAGTTAAATAGTATAGGCGCCCGAGGAACAACACTGAAATGGTTCACCTCTTACCTAGAAAATCGACGAAATCCAGCATGCTGACCACCAAACCGGGACGATCAGTCAGACTAATAGACTGGATGCATGATCATAACTTAGAAATATTTTTTTTTAAACGAAAATTATGCAATTTAGGCCACACCAAAAAAAGTCGTTGGAAATTGATTTTTGTTTTAACGGATCGAAACTAGAATGTGTAGACACTTTTACCCTTCTCGGATTGGACATTGACACACATATTATTTGGAAGCCACACATCCAAAAAATTAAAAATAAGCTTTCAAAATTCCTATACGCGTTAAGGGAATTAAAAAAGTCTACAAACTTTCGATGCGCCTTAAACGCGTATTACGCTTACGCTTATTCATGGCTAAAATATGGTATTATCCTTTGGGGCAATAGCACAGATATCAACGACCTATTTATTCTCCAGAAAAAGTGCATACGGATATTGGCGAACATAAAAAATATGGATAGCTGTAAACCGTGTTTCCTCGAATACGAAATTCTGACACTGACTTCGATCTATATTCTAGAAATTTGTAAATTTGTTAGAAATTATCCACAATTCTTTTCGAAATTGAAAGATCGACCACGGCGTTTTGAAACTAGGTATAAAAACAATTTGGCATCAACCACGAGGTCCAGACCTAAACTACACAAAACCAGCCCAAATGCGATGGCAATAAAAAATAATAATAAAATAAGCGAGGATATAAAAGAACAAACAACAGAACAGCAGTTCAATAGACGGTTGAAGGACTTTCTTGTAAAAAAATTTTACTACACCCTGCAAGATTGTTTTGATGACACAAGCTCATAAAATATTTAATTTTTATTTTTATTTTTATTTAATTAATTAATTTATATGTTATAAATAAAATCGATAGATAATCAAATTGAATTACACTAATATCTAACTATGTAATAATATATTTTTTTGAAAATGTTATGTGTTAAAAATTGTATTATCTTACACTATAGGTATAATGTATAATTGCGACGCCCTATCAGGGCCCATGAGAAACTGCTTTCATATGTGATAATATCTTTGTACCATGGATGCAATCAATGAATAAATGAATAAATTAATAAATGAAACATTTGCACACACCTTACACCACATTTTTTTATACTTATTAAACCATTGATACAAAGACGCCAGGTTTCCATTTTTCTTTGTGCTTTGATGAAATTTGTAATATATTATGAAATTATTTCGCTAATTTAGAATGACACAATTACACATGTGACACTGAATATACGAGTAATATTATCACTTGGAGACTACTTAGCGTAACTTTTTTGAGAATCTTCTAATTCAAAATGTGTGAAAAATCTGTAAACGTTGTCAATTCACCGCTCAATATTATTTGGCACCAGTTAAACGCACCTAATACCGGAACATCATACGAAAAAATCCGATTTTTCATAATACCGTATGCGCTATCACACCAGAGTAACATATTTGTTGAAGACGGTATATCTATACTATTATAAAATCCTAAATTTGTATGGAAAATAAATTTTCTATGGAGCCGGTCATGATTTCAGAAAAAATCGTGATAACGTTATGCAGGATCGTCATTTGTTTTGTATGGGCGCGCTGCGCGATGCCAGTCTGGCGCCATTTTTTGGGCATAATTTCCTTTGTCCTCGCATCACGCCGAAACGGCTGGACAAATTTTAACCAATTTCGGTACAGGGATAGCTGGACATCCAAAGATGGTTATAGGATACCTTTTACTCGACTACGGTATATAATATAACTAGCGACCCGCCCCGGCTTCGCACGGGTGCAATTCTGATAAATTATGCATGTATTATACATATAAACCTTCCTCTTGAATCTATCTATTAAAAAAACCGCATCAAAATCCGTTGCGTAGTTTTAAAGATTTAAGCATACAAAGGGACATAGGGACAGAGAAAGCGACTTTGTTTTATACTAATGTAGTGATAAATTACGCGTACAAAGTAGCCGGCCCCTTCTAGTTACACAAATAATTAGTTGAAGGTGATATTAATTTATTATCCCAAAAACAACGCAATATTTGATCAGAACATGGTTTTCGGAATTGTGCAAATTTAGAATAGTGATGCATTCAGACAAATGAAACCTCGAAGTCTTGAAGATTTTGTAGAGTTCCCACAAAATACACAATGCATAAATATAATTAATTAAATTGTATGTAGGTACGTTTACAGTATGCGTAAAATAATTTCAATTTACATACCTTTGATATTAAGGATTATAATATAATCCTTAATATCAAAGGTATGTAAATTGAAATTATTTTACTAATAAATATGTAAAACTGACCTTATTGCAATATTTGTACATAAGTACACATATAGGTACCTACTTCAGCTTTTTTTATACACTGGTATGAATGCACCAAAATATATATATTTTTTAAATTTGACACCACAACGGCGATACAAACAAGAGCAATGCTTTTTTCCGCGCTGAGGGGCGAAATTAAGACGTATAATAAAATAATTTACCTTTATTAGAATGCTGCTAACTTGGACGTATCAATTACTCAACAGTGCAGTTCGTAATGACCGAATTATACACTTAATAAAGTATATAATGCTAATAAACTGATGAAAACTTGTTTTGCGAACTTGTTTGAATATTTATGTAACCAACCTTTATGTCACTGAATGCAAAATCAATGACTCCTAACATGCAAAATGTTAGCTTAGCAACTGTTTTTAGATTTCGACTTTGTAGATATAATTATCTTAGTAAAATAAAATCTTGGTGCTAATTCAACAGAGCTTTGAAATATCTTCAACTTAGTAAGCAATATCTCGGCTTTACCTTATTAAATCGGAGTTAATATCCAATTTTGCCATTCGAACTGCACTATGTTGCCATCCATTGTCAAGGTGATATATATATAATGAAAAAGAATATGGCGCTGCTTGGTTTGGATAGCAAAGTAGCCACTGTTTCAACGAATCGTTTATTGTATTTTTTATAATACGAGCCCATACGACAAGGTATCCGCTAAGTTTCAGCTGCTTTGCAATTTTTAGAGATATATATTATTTTAATTTTTCATTAAAACCATATCGACAAGACGTATTATTCACTCCTGTCATTTGTAGTTTATCAATATGACTCGCTATTTTAAATAATACGAAATATTGAATAATCGTGCGCATTGCTGCAAAGCGACCTCCATAGAATATAATGAGCAAAAACTCTTTAAGGAAGAAAACAATAGGAAAGTCGAGTTAACAGAAAACAGCTTTATAATGAATTAATGATTCATCCACGTGAACATGCGAAAAGGACAGGCAGCAGTCTTCCTGTCCCTTTAAAACCTTCTTTCTTTATGGTTTCAGCGAATCCTTGTTTTATTTGGAACGAAAAAACTGGCAATTTAGGTCACCCAATTATTTGTATTAAAACATTATCGTCTGCTGTGTAAACCAAATGTTTACAATGAAGCGAAAAATATTAAAAATTAAATGGTTTAAGCTGGGTTCGAACGTGGGTTTCCATCGGCTTTCCGGGCCAACACGGACGTCCTTCCAATTGGAATACAGAACCTGACGCGAGAGCCATTGAATTTTTCAACCAGTTACTTCTTGCATTAAGGTGGGCGTGAACAAGGCGGTTGTGAAATAACATCCCTGATTTTGGTCATATAGTTTCTGAACTTATTGTAGTACTTGCAAGATTTAAACTCAAAAAATAATTACGCGAGGAGCAGAGTTCCAGTGCAAATACACCTTTACCACGATATTTCTCACAACATTGTAACAAAAACTCAGTTGTCGCCCGATTATGTCCGATTAAAACCATACTTATCGTTGTGATGGTCGTTATAATTGCAATCGTAATAGGAATCATTATTATACAGTATGGAAGAATGAAAGACACCTAATCCAGAAGTCTGCAACATTTTGCAGACATTAAAATTTTAAAATATTTTTTGAAAAGTAAGTGATAAGGGCGCTTCGGAGGTCACAGGATCGTTCTTATATGTTATGTATGAAGGAGCCTAAAGAGGGTAGTGTCATATAAACTCTGTAATAATCAACGAGAAAAGCATAAAAAAAATCGTAACGTGAAAAAAAAAGACTTGAACCTGTACGGGAAACATAAAATTTAAATACCTACCTATAGAATAAAAGTCATTAAGTTTTATTATTTTTTTATTTTTTTCTCTTAGGTAACGTACCTCTTATTTGCCGTATCAAGTGGAGGGTGAAAACATTTTGAGCGTTAAATAAAAATAAAAAAACAAGAATCTTAACAATTTTCATACTTTATAAACATACATTACAAAACATTTTGCAAGATATTTCTACTTACTAAAATACAATTCTACTAATACTATATATGCGAAAGTTTGTATGTGTGTGGGAGTGTGTATGTTAGTTATTAATTTCTTTACACCGAAACGACTAAACGGATTTTCAAGAAATTTGAAACAGAAAAAGGATTGATTCATCCCAAAGTAGTTCTCGGTTCCCGCAGGTACATCCCGATTTCAATGAAGGTGATACCGTGAGCTTCTTTTTTTAAATTATACCTATTTTCAAAGGTTTTTCACGCCTGCACACAAGTGTTTTGATATGTTATACTTCTTCATGAACCGGCCATTTGTCTCCTTGCAACCAATGAATACGGCATATTAAAGAAAGATTTAATTTTTTTGCTTTATAAAGAGATTTAAAAAATTAAAAATGTACAACATCGTAAGTATATTTTATTATTGAATTAAAAATTAAGCAAAAAAAACTGTAATGTTTACGTACGGTAGCTTATGAATAGGGTTATGTTAAACATTTTTTTTTTCTGTATATCTGTCTCTTGTAGCCATTCGAGAATAATTATTAATAGGGCTTGAAAATGAGACGAAACGGTTAAGGAAAATAAAGGTAGCTCTTTTTTTTCGTCTTGGCATGGGCACTACCGTCCCCTCGATAGAAGCTTAAAATATTAAGAGGGTATTATAAATAGTTTAACATATGTTGGAAAGTGACGAATGATTAAGGAAACAACTGGACACGGTTTAACCAATGGTACCGGGATAATAGCTGAACATCCAAATAGGGTTAATATAGGATACTTTGATGATACTGACTACTTTAAAAAACAGTTTTACTCGGACGAATTTGCGGGCACTTTCCAGTTTAATACATTAATATTTTTGTAACTTACAGAAAACGAATGATGATTTATCCATAAACTCAAAATTGCTGCTAAACTGCGATCAGGAGTCACTAGAAAAAGTTTTAATGCAGCTCGATGTCGACCCAACCTCTTTAGAACAGATGATGAAAATTGTTCGTGACTGGTACGAAAAAGAACCACACTTGCCAGAGGGACAGTTACGTAAGTATTTCTTACCCGTATTGTAAATGTGAAATATTTTGCAGTATTAATGTTACGTTACAGAACAAATAATTAGGCATATTTTTTGTTCGTAAATGCCGCACTTTATTAGACGCTGCTTAATTTTTTTGTGTAGTTAGGCACTACGTTGGAGGACGTTTACGTCGGTAAGCGTAGTGACGGAAGTATTTAAAATTATATTTCTGGATTTATTAGTACGTCCTTCGACGGGCTGTTATTTAGTATGGAATTTTTTACTGCCGTATTACGGTGTCAGGGTAGGAGTCCACTGTCAGCGAACGTGTTAACTCATCTGTTATAGATGTAAAAGGCCAATGATGATGATTAATAGATAAAACTATTTTTTTGAGGATGTCAGTTGATTCTATTTTTTATTGGGATCAAATGTATATAGACTGCTCTAAAGGTCAGAATTGACCGTCAAAGTTCAACATTCCTCCGGAGCGCTAAAACGCTCCATACAAATGGCCACCTAATCGTGACGTCATTATTATGTTATGGGTACCAATATTTGTAGAGATAATAAGCAAATTGCCATGTTCACCGTGAAAAAGTGAGTTTTAGTTCATGATTTTATTATTGTTTTCTTCAATTGTGAGTATTCCGAAAACAATTTAAAATTTTCGTTACGATTAAAAAAATAAACTATAAAATGTTCGTACCTTTGACGTCAGATTTTTTTTTTAATTCATGACATTTTAAGCTACTTTTACTTATATACCTAACTTTAGTATACTGTAGAACTTAACATCAGTCTCCATCGGCATATTTAATTTCTTTACATCAAATTACATTTTAATGCCAAAAACCTACTATTCTGGCCGCAGTTATCTTCTGTTCGGGATCGTAGTTCTAACCTAACTTTACCTAATAGAATTTATTCTATTATACAGATGACCAGTTCATAGCCAGACTACTAGTCATGAGAAATTTTAGAATCGAAAACGTAAAGCAGAAAATTGACAATTACTATACTGTTAGACCGAAAATGCCAGAATATTTGAGCAACAGGGACCCAACGGAGTCAAGTTTGAATAAAACTTTAAATATGGGCTACTGGATAGTTTTACCACGACGGACGCCAGATAACAGCAGAATTACGATATTCAGGTAACTAAAATAATAATAATATACGGTCTTATAGCGAAGAGCCTCGACAAACACCTTAAGAGACTCTCGCTAGATGGCTGGATCAAGGGTTAGATTCAGAAGGCGGTACTCCTGGACACGGCGCGCAAAGTTAGGAGGTTCCTCTTTCTGCAGCCCTAACCACCGGTAGCCTGGGCCCTGCCGCGCCGGCGGCACCCTGGGTGAGGTTCTTTTTAATGTTATAAATGATATTTTGTAATTTCTTTATTGTATTTTACTTTTTATATAAAATTGTAAAAAAAACTATCCTAAGAAATATGATTAAATGAGTGAATACTTAAATACTTGAATACTTAATATTATATTTTTTTTTTATTATTTAGCAGCTTAAAACTATTTAACGAAAATGGATTTGGTGCCTCTTTTTATGCAATAGCTATGCTTGTGTTAAGAAACATCGCTCTACCACATGTTGTAACTTTATAAATCTAGGTGTATAATATAATATAAAAAAAAAAAACTAATAATATATTTTTTCTATTCAAAGTTATAATATAGTAGAGACTGCTGTACAAAAAGTACTATTGCAGTTAAATTCCAGAAAATAATGTCAAATGCTAAAATGTAAAACTAAATTTAATAATTAAGTAATTGTATATATATATATATATATATATATATATATATATATATATGTATAAGTAAAACAAAAGTGGGAGAAAAGGGAAAAAAAACCTTAGTTTCTTTGTTTCAGAATGAAATCAAGCAAAAGCGTCGTCTATACAGATTTGATAAAAATAATATTTATGATAGACGACTATCGAATGCGGAATGACAGCGTAATGTCGGAGCATTTCATATTGGATTGTACTAATGCTACTTTACAACTAGCAAAGCAGGTGACGCCTGTACTTCTATCAAAAGTCATATATTATGTGATTGTAAGTATCTTCGTCTTCTGTTCTTCTCTTATTTCGCTCTTGGCAGAGCGATAGTAGCATCAATCAAGATTTTTCTCTATATTGTACTATAAAAGCTCGCGCAGACAGAGAGCGGTCAGAGTGAACTCTGACTCTCGCGTTTGAGTTTCGCGTTCTAGTGACCGTTGACCGCTCAAGAGTTCCGACGCATACGTGTGGCGTTCAAATTCTTGAGTTCTAGTTTCGTTTGTGTCTGTGTACATGCAACATGTCACTGGAAAGTTTATCTTCCGATGAAGAATTATTGTTCTTGTAGAGCTTACCTACTAGCTTCTAAAAAGAAGAGAAAGTATTTGGTGCACCCAATTAACACAACGCGTGAAGAACAAGGCGAATTCAGTAGTATTTTTGAGGATGTACTTAAAGATGAACAATGATACAATTTTCCCTAACCAATTCATGTAACTTTTCCGTATTTGCAACGTCAGACATTGCGGCGTTCACGCGTTCTCTGTCTCGGCGGGAAAATAACTCTTAGAAGGCGACGTTCCGCTTTGACCGCCGCTGCAAAGCGTGCGTTGTCGTATAGACTCGGTACATTCTAATGAACGCAGAACTCTGAACTCGGAACTCAGGGACTCCCGACAGCTGTCTGTCTGCGCGAGCTCTAAGACGGCTTTACCCGTCAAATTTCATAGTTCTAGCTCAACGGAAAATACTCTATAAATTTTGTAACATTGCGAGTGCTGAAATAAACGTTTTATGCGGCATAAACGGCCGTTCTTAGAAGTTTAATTTTCTCACAGCCTCAAGGGACTGTAGACCTGAGTATATGGTTTTAATTCCAACTCGATACCTCCACGCGTTCCGGAGATAAAGGGGTCTTGTTAAACGGACGGACAGACGGACAACAAAGTGATCTTATAAGCATTCCGTGTTTTCCTTCTGAGTTACGGAAGTCTAAAAATTACGAATATCAACCATTTTGAAAAACCCCCGGAGGTCTACAACAGTTCACAGACCCACTAGTTTTTTTTTCCTTTTACACTTTTTTTGTTTTTGTTTCTTTCAGGAATGTCTGGGTCCTAAAGTAAAAGGTATACACATTGTAAATCTACCTCCATTCGCTGAACTAATTGTGACACTAGCCAAGAAAGTAATGAAACCGAAACTAGTGAAGAGGATGCACTTTTATAAAAACTTCAAGGAAGTTTTGATGCAGTTTCCAGAAAACATTTTCCCCAAGGATATGGGTGGCACTGATGATATCACTTGTCAAGAAATTGCTGGTAAGTGGATGTACCTTTCTAAAAAAAAAATATTGTAGCTTCCCTTTTTGTTTGAATTACATCCGTGAGCTGATAGTATCATTCAGGTTCGAGTAAAATCGGAGAGGTTTAAATCTTGACCGCCTAAGAAATTGAAACAGATATAATTTATTCTGTAAGTGCGAGCGAGACAGATAATAAATAAGCATCGGACTTCTGATAGTATGGTAGGACTTTAAAGAGCGATGGAGCAGATGATCGCAGAGATGAGGTCCAATTTTTGAATTTTGCAATGTTCGTGGTCACATTTTAGACGTTTATCGTGATAATAACAGATGGATAGTTATCGATTGATAATTACAAAAAAAATGCGCTCGTGAAAGTGAACTGTATTCGAAGTAAAGTGTCAACGTGTCGCGCCGTGGGGATTTCCCTTACAAGAAAAATTCAGTTCGGACCATGCAAAGTTGAGTGAACTCGAGTGTCATTGGTTTGTTAAGTCAAATATTGAATAAATAAAAATTAATAAAAAAAAAATTGTCTTTGTTAGACTTTGTTATGAAACAATATGAAAAATTAATATCTTATAAAACATTAAAACACATTAATTTCTTGCACTGGTGACATTTATAATCTGATAATTATCAAGAAGCGTAATTAGCTTGATAATTTCGAACCCTGGTTAGTAGACTGTCTGGCGCAGTCAGATACGCAGTTTACTATCGCTGATTTTATCTGGTCAGTCCAACGCGCAGGTGACCCTGCGTTACATTAATGCGTTGTAGCAAATTAAACTTTTCGTTCAAAATTATATTCTCAATTTTTTGATGCAGGAACATTTTAGATACTATTTATAACACTATAAATTCAATTTTAATTATATGTGTATTTCAGATGCTTGGGAAAAGACGCTTTCTTCTGCTGCGTGGAGGAATTTCTTTATAGAACAAGATTATGTTCACACCGACGAATCAAAGAGGACTATTCGAAAGAACTTCCAGGATAATTTTGGTCTCGATGGATCCTTTAAAACACTTAGTATCGACTAGATTTTACTTTTATATTTTGGTTTTATTTCGAGTTATTAGTAGTGGCTTTTAGCAGTAATTAAAAAATATATAAAATTAAAATTATAACATTATTACCAATTATTACGTAAAAAAATAATGTACGTATGAAAATAAAGAAAAAAGATTGAGTGCACCATCAGAGTATTGGTTAAATCAATTTGCGATCATTTCTCAGAAAGCGTACAAAATTAAGACTTCAATTAAAGTTCAATATAATTTTCCTATTTCGTAACCAATTATTTTAAATATTTGATAATTAAGGTTCTGTAATGTTATGCTTATACTTTTTTCACTTTAATTATTTGTATTATAATCTGAAATCAATGTATTGGAAATCACAAAGAAAATTAGTTACAAAAAGGAAAATATAATTAATTAAAATATAAGAGAACAATTCATGTCTTAAATGTGTACAAACTTACACTTCAAGTGCCTGATTAAATTAAATAGCGAATGGATTCCGAATACAAAATAGGGATCATTAAGTTTTCCAAAGGTAGTCATATTTTATATTTTTCCGATAGTATACGTTGTTTGGACCCTGAATCTACGAATAATTTATGTTTCAGTCGTATAGTTTTTTAGATATCATTTTTTAAATCCCCTAAATGACAGTTGGTAAAATACCGAAAGTAAACATTACCGTTCAAGTCAAACAATATTAAAAAAAAAATTAAAAAAAAAACAACTTTTTGTTGTCATGTCATTGTCAAACGAATTAACGGTTTTGCTTGTTATTTACATTTGCTTTTATGTCTGCTGTTTTCTCGAGGATTTAAAGAGGACTTGTGCTTGATTTCTGGATTCCGACTTACCTGCATTTCACGACGACCCCGCGCTACGTATTGGACTACGACTGGTTCTTTTCTGACGACTCCCGCACGTATTTTGGACAACTGTTCTTGTTTCCTGATCGACTAAGTGTGATTCTTGGTATAACTCATATACCATGACTGACGAAAGAGACAATATGAAAGGCACCGCTTCGATCATTTATAACAGGGCATATTTCCGCGGTGAAACGCAATGTTTTCTGCCTTCTTGTAAAAAATATAGAAGAGACAATCCAAGATAATTCGTTTGACAATGACATGACAACAAAAAGTTGTTATTTTTTTTTATTTTTTTTTTAATATTGTTTGACTTGAACGGTAGTGTTTACTTTCGGTATTTTACCAACTGTCATTTAGGGGATTTAAAAAATGATATCTAAAAAACTATACGACTGAAACATAAATTATTCGTACATTCAGGGTCCAAACAACGTATACTATCGGAATAATATAAAATATGACTACCTTTGGAAAACTTAATGATCCCTATTTGTTTATTGCAGGCGTATAAAAATTATATCTTCCTTATTTTTCTCATAAAACATAAATATGACAATATATATACATATGGTATAATGTTATGCGTAGTAAAAATGTATGGTGACATCGTGGCAGGCGGAAATGGAGATGGCGGGATGACCAGATGCATACAGGATTAACCAGAAATAGCCCTTAATAGGGAGATTTGCAAGTCGAGGGCAGAAGCCTTTGACAGCAGTGGGACACCAATATAGGCTAGAAAAAAAGCAACGTAAAAAAAATATCATAATATCACGTATGCTAAAACAATCCTTAATGTACAACACTCCCTCCCAATTTCTAAGAAACCTCTAAAAATCCAGCTAATACTCAACAAAGTCCTTGATAACAATTTTGCTTTCTAATCCAATAATTCGGCGTATCTATGGCTTTACTCATTTGTTTCGCGTAATGCGATTTTACGAGTTATTCCATGATTTGAAAAAAATAGCAAGGAGTTGTCGAATGGATCATAACTTGACTGTTAATTTGATTACTAATCATATTAGTAAGTATTTGCGAAATGTTGTTTGTACTCATGGATAAATATCTAAATAAACAGGCGTGGAGACACCTTTTTTTGAGGATTTCAATCGATTCTATTTTGTACTTGGATCAAAATGTCTATTATGGGACTAACTATTTTTAGAGTGCTCTAAAAGTCAGAAATGACCGTCAAGGTCCAACATTCCTACGAAGCGCTGAAAACGCTCGTATGAAGCGTTTTAAGCGCTCCGTTTGTATGTGTGAGACATTTGTGACGTCATTTGTGGGTTGGGTACCAATATTTGTATGGAGACAAGTATAATATAAGTAATTTGCCATTTTCACCGTGAAAAAGTGCGTTTAAGTTCATGGTTGTCATACAATTTTTGTTTTGTTAAATTATGGGGATTCTGGAAATAATTTCAAAATATCTTTTAATGTAAAAAAAAAAACATAAGATTTGCGTACCTTTGAAGTAACATATTAAATATATATATATATATATATATTTTATTATTTTTATTTATTTCATGTCATATTGAGAACATTTTATTCAAATAAGTACCTACAGTATTTTGTATAATTCAACATCAGTCTACATTCCTAATTGTCTGTCTGCCCTCGGAAAGGTGAGGCCAGCATAGCCACCACGTAAGCACAGTTCAGGGCTGGTTCAGGAGATAGTGGGATGACTCGGACGATTTCCTCGGCAACTGGAGAAGTGGAGCCACTGTGTTGTGCCGTTATAAAAAAACGTGACTTGACTTGAACTAGAGAGAGGAGAGAGATTTGTGCAGTACATCCCCTTACGTGTACCAATGTAATTAGTTATAAAATAAATGTATGGTTGTTTTAAGTTTCTTTCGGCTTCCTTCTCAACAGAGATCACCTCTTGGGAAACGCCGGTAGATTCACAATCTGACTTGTAAAAGTGCCCTTGTGGCCTACTTACTGAATAAATTATTTCATTTCAGTAGTGGAATACTCCTATAATCCCTTGCCTTACCGAGATATACTGACATAGCGACGTTGCCAGCTGTACTATTCGTACAATTACAAATCATATTGGAATGTATAGAAGCTAACTCACTTGGTGAAGCTTGACTGCCGCATCGACAATTCAACGTCGGCCTATGATGGTTGCGTTTATCACGTGATAAATAAGTGAGAAAAGCATCTGTCGCTCACACTCGCATTTTGTCAAAACGTGACGGATGCTTTGTCACTTATTTATCACGTTATAAAAGCATCCATCATAGGCCCCCTGGAGAGGCAGATCTCAAAGGAAAATAAAATCCGGCCAAGTGCGAGTCGAACTCGCGCACCGAGGTTTCCGTAGACACAATTATCCCATCTTAATTGGCCGGGTTAAGTTAAGTTTGCATCTGATATGTATGGCGCTGGATACAAATGACGAGCAAAGTTAACGCAAACGATCACGATAGTTAGCTGGTTAGTTGGCCACACTTATATATATATTTTATTCTTTTTTTAGTATTTGTTGTCTGTAAAAATCATCTGTACAAATTTCAACTGTCTAGCTATCACGGTTCATGAGATAAAGCCTGGTGACAGACGGACATATGGACAGTGGAGTCTTAGTAATAGGGCCCCATTTTTTACCCTTTGGGTACGGAACCCTAAAAATGTAAAAGTAGTACAGTTGTCTTCATACTGTGGTATTACGAGACAATAATTCCCTTAAGATAAAAGCACCTAATCTTACCAGTTACCTGATCAATTCATTAAAATGTGAGAAAACATCAAGTACCAAACAATCCTCTAAGCCTCCCGTTTTCCTTTTTACTGATAGGTTTACAAGGGGAGATACAATTGTCCCATCCACGAGGCTATAATCATAATGTTTAACATTTTAACTTTTTCCAGCGAACCCTTGCGAAAATTTACACCTTTTGCTAATTAAGATAATGCGCCCGAACAAAGGTTCTTACAATTCTTGCGAAATAAAAGGGTCGAGAATTTGTGTATTTTGTTTATTTTATCGACCATTGCTAAACTTTAGACAAAGCTTTTGGAACCTTGCGATAAACACCTGTTTTGGGTATCTTAATATTTTTCAAGTCACGATACGTGGTAATGGCTTAAACTGTAACTAATGGTAGCTGTTAATAATATAATAACATTAATTTTATTTAAGGCTAGACTAGACTACTTGAAATAACGAATCGTATTGTTTAAACAGGTTAAGCTCACAGGTTGAACAGGTTTCCCCCCGCTAAGGGATCAGGCTTCCACCGCACAAGTTTTGCCTAATCATAGGTAGGTAAAATAGGTATATATTTATAATAATATAGGTGATAAACACTTTTGTACCGTATTTATTAGAAAACTCCAATTTAAAAAGCAGGCGAATGCCCAACTTTCATCAGTCTGGAATTTAAGTTCAAATTATGGCAAACTGGTGCAAGTGAAAAATGGCATTAATTTTACAAGTTTGTTTGTTTGTTTCGGTTGTTTGGCACAATTTGTCAATTTATACTCTCGCGGTTTGTATACATACACTTACAAAAATTATAAGGGCTACTAAAAATATGAGACCACGGCGTGTGCAACCCCGCCGAAACGTTAGATTATAAAGGTGAATTATATTTTTATTTTATTTATTTGTTATTTGTGTTAATTATGTGACATAATTTGATTTTAGAATTCTGGACAGACTATGATTTCTAAGTATTTCTAATACGAAAACAGTGCAAGTTTTGTATGCTGCTTCCAAAATGGATGAAGTGGGATAATAATATATTTTCTTTAAATAATAAAATAAATAAATATCATGGGACAATCATACACAAATCGACCTAGTCCCGAACTAAGCAAAGCTTGTACTATCGGTACTAGACGACGATATACATAATATATATGTTGCGCAAGCATCTTACCAGTAAGCTCCTTGACTGATGTCGGTTATGATATTTTGCACTGGGTACAAGAATTAATGTTTATGTAAGTATATTGTATTGCATATTTGTGTATGTTTATTTATTGTGTTCATTATATTACTGATATATAATAAGTTTCTCTTTTGGTATAATGTTGATAGTTGACAGGCCCTGCACCACAAAATGTTTCTGTTTAGCCCAATGGTTGACTGGTAGAGAATGCCTTATGGCATTAAGTCCGCCATTTGTACACTTTTTGTTTTGTGCAATAAAGTTTAAATAAATAAATACATGTATAGATAACATCCATGACCCAAGAACAAATATTCGAGTTCCTCACACAAATATTTGCCCCGGCCGGGATTCGAACCCGGGACCGCCGGCTCAGTAAGCAGGGATCTACAAACTGCGCCAACCGCGTCGTCAACTTCGTCCGCTTTTTTTTCTTTACTGTAGACAGGAAAAGGTATCCTAACCATCTTTGAAAGTTCAGCTATCCTATCCTTGCACCAGTAGCACCTCGTTCGAGGTGATTAAATAAACACGTCTTTTCGATTAACTCACGTTGTGTTATAATAACAATTCAAACTTCTTGGCATAATTATATCGAGAGACAATGCTTAAAAACGGTTTTACGATTGTGAAATACTTTGAGGGAATATTGAGATAAACAAACATATTTTTTTTTACATAATTATAGCCGACAACCTTACTTTCAAATGAGGCAATCGTGAAACAAAAAGGATGCTTGGCCAGGTTTCGACACATCATTCCAAATTAATCAAAGTGACAGTCAGGTAATGAGTATAAACAAAACCTGCGGCTTCATTCAACGACTTATCTTATCGGATTTTGTCTTGTATTCCAGTATTTATATTTCTGTTTCAATCTTGTGTGTCAATGTGAATGTGAAATTATTGTATGTTTTGTCAGTCAAATAATGTGAACTTATCCAACATAATACGATGACTCAACATCGCACAGTGAATAGTACAATTCTGTCGAAGCGACGGAAGTAGGCGATTGCTGGCTGAGTATTAATTTTAAATGGAAGACCTTGGGAATGTGTTTAATTTAATACGATGCCAGCAATTTTATTGCCCTTCCGGCTGATAAAAATAAAATTCTGTTCTCAAAAATGGTGCAAGAAAGCGAAATAAATTCCTACAGATAAGTTTTTTAGCCACTATTTATGTCAAAACTTAATTCGTGCATTGATTTTCTTTAATAAAAAAGTAGAAGTGTATTTTTCTTCCGAAAACACCTTAAGCTATATGAGGCAACTACAAAGTCGCGATAAGACTGTGCTACAAATTTCCGGTTTGGCTGTTTAGGACCTATGCCTATTTTTATATATACTCTGGACAAATAACTAAAGGAATTTCACACAACATTGACGAGCAAACCGAGCCGGCAAGGTTTTTTTTTGACTGACCATAAACTATGCACTTCGGGTCCTGATTTTATCAATAAGGTCAACATTCCCGGCCATTTTTAAGCAAACATTATTTCGCCTGTCACACTGAAACGGCTGGACAGATTTTAAATATTTTAGTTGGACATTCAAAGTTGGTTATAGGATACTTTTTAGCCCAGTACAGTAATAAGTTTTACGCGGACGAAGGACTAGAAAGTCTGTTATATATCTATTGTACTTAAACCATGTTCCTACTAACCTTTAAATAACTTGTTTATGTCATTTCCGTCATCTTAGGACGCAAGTGAGATTTATACTGATTTCGGGAGAAAATATGACTTCCTGGCGAAAGCAAGACGTAAAACTGTAGGCAAACCACGGGCGGTAATTAGTAAAGACCCAGATCGCATATTTATGGCCCCCACCTTTTTCGGCTCAGAAATACCAACGACCTGGAAAATTCACTAAGTCACCGCCCTAGGTATGTAAATTTGTAAATAAATTACATACTGCAGTTTTGAACATTTAAATCAATATCGACTATGTCCGCGAGATGTTGGATACGTCGTTTAATATAATAATAAATATGATGGGACAATCTTACACAAATCGACCTAGTCCCAAACTAAGCAAAGCTTATACTATGGGCACTAGACGACGATATACATAATATATAAATACATATGTATATAGATAACATCCATGACCCAAGAACAAATATTCAAGTTCATCACACAAATATTTTCCCTGGCCGGGATTCGAACCCGGGACTGCCGGCTCAGTAGGCAGGTGTCTGCAAACTGCGCCAACCGCGTCGTTTGTATCTCGGAGTATTGCTGTGTCCTCAGCTTACCACCATCTAGGGAATGCAAACCGGTTATTTTTTTATGCAAATTACCGGTAATTTACCTCATCAATTCAGCCGCAGGGCGTCCACTGCTGAACATACGCCTCCCCCAGTGATTTCCAGATCGGCCGGTTGGAAGCGGCCTGCATCCAGCGGCTTCCTGCAACCTTTACCAGGTCGTCTGTCCACCTTGTGGGTGGACGTCCCACGCTGCGCTTGCCGGTGCGTGGCCTCCTTTCGAGAACCTTTCTCCCCGATCGGCAGCTTGCTAATTCATCGGGCTATATCAGCGACTTTTGTTCGCTCACGGATCTCCTAATTTCTGATTTGATCTCGCAAAGAAACACCGAGCATAGCCCTTTCCGTAGCGCGCTGTGCAAGTTTGAGCTTTGTTATAAGGCCCACAGCAAGAGCCCACGTTTCTGTTCCGTATGTCATCACTGGTAACACAGATTGGTTGTAGACTTTCGTCTTTAGGCACTGAGGTACTGACACAGAACAGAAAAAACTGTTTTTTCTATTCCGTGGGTACTGAGTATGAGGTAATTTACCTGTAATCTGGTAATTTCCATACAAACACCATCATGGTTCATGTCCGTATAAATCAAGGACAAAATCTATGCAAGTTAATAACCTAAATTAAAAATTTGATACACCCCGACACAAGTAGCTGGTCATCATGAGACGTCCATTCAATGAGTGATGAAGAAAATACTACAAAATTGAACATAAATACAAAAATTGGAATTCATTATTGGGTGAGATCTTTAAATTCCAATTAAAGCTGAATATCTTGGAAACTACTGGTCCTATTTCTACCAAACATAGCTAAGAACCATTTCGATGGACAAGTCTTTAAAAAAAACTCACTCAAATTGGTCCATCTATGGTCTAACTTTTAAAACATATATAGATAAAATAGAGGCATTGCAAATAAGGTTCCTTAAATTACTCGTAAATAATAAAACAAAACAAAGTTGTGATGGTAACTATTATAAACTATTTAAAATTCTCAAGATACTTCCTATTCACCTAAAGCATAAATACCTACTTTTAACAAATAACCATAGTAATCTGGAGCATAGTTTAGTACTGGTCAACCATAGACATAGTACCAGGTCGGTGACATCAGGTAAATACGAGGTACCAAGAGTAAATAATTATTTTCGAGACAGGACATTAAATAAAAGATTGCCATATTTATTTAACAGCCTACCTGAAGACATCCGCTCGGAACTAGACAAAAATAAATTAAAAAAAACTCCTTAAAAAACATTTGTTAGAAACTCTTCCATAAAGTAAGTAGACGTAATAGTAGACAATATTATAGTAATGTAAGACAAACTTTTTGTAGAGACTCTCCTGCAGTCAAACTGTGCAAACAGTTTTGCAAAACTCTGTTCTTAACACTTTTGTAAACAAAAGCCAAATAAAGATTTTTATTATTATTATTATTTATCCGTTTGGGAGCTACGATGCCACCAACAGACACACAGATACACATAAACGAGGATTGTGTTAGATAATGAACAAGTCACAATTATTCTTAAAGGTGTACATTACAACAGTTTGGGGTCAACGGATATACAATCCTCGTAACGGATATCGATACGGCCTTTTAAGTGAATGCATTATTATAATTGCAGTAGCCTTCGATATAAAAAGACAAAAGAAGGTTTAATAAAATATTGTATCTACTCCAGTTCTTTTTTCTTTCGGTTATACTGTGACCAAATTCTAAAAGACATACATTTCGTAAGCTTTGTAAAAGTGTATTTTCTACTGCCTAAAAAAACGCACTGGATCCTATATTTTAGCAACATTAATAACATCGTTAACCTGTTTTAACAGTGTGCCACAAACTGCAAAGCTTCAATATTTTGTTTTATTTATTAATGTCTTTTTTTCTTAGTATGATTTGTTTTCTTTTTTATTAGGGTTCCGTACCCAAAGGGTAAAAACGGGACCCTATTACTGAGACTTCGCTGTCCGTCCGTCCGTCCGTCCGTCCGTCTGTCACCAGGCTGTATCTCAAGAACGGTGATAGCTAGACAGTTGAAATTTTCACAGATGATGTATTTCTATTGCCGCTATAACAACAAATACTAAAAATAAAATAAAATAAATATTTAAGGGGGGCTCCCATACAACAAACGGGTTGGTTGCGTTAACTTTGCACCTCATTTGTATAGGGCGCTATACATACCAGGTGCAATCTTAACTTAACCACTTAAGGATGAAAAGTGTTTGTACGGAACCCTCGGTGCGCGAGTCCGACTCGCACTTGCCCAATTTTTTATTTATGTTTTCTCTTTTTTTATGTTATTTTTCTGTTATGCTTTTTTGTATTTTTTTATACATATTATTGATATTATGTTTTTATTTTGGATTTATATAGGTTTTTTTTTTTATTCTACTCGTATATCGTAAATATCGTACTTCTAATATAAATATTAGGATGATCACTTTCATTAACACTAGGTGCCTTCAATGAAAACAGATCATATTCTTTAGTAGGTACTACATAAGGTGAGGCTATTTGGAAGTCGAGGGGCTATTTGGTAATTTGTAAGTTAAAGGTTTTTAAGCATTAAGATTTCCATAGCAGTAGTTGGAACATATGTCTGAAAACTTATTTATTACTTATTTATTTTTGATTTTAATTTAATATTGTATTGTCACATTCAAACACAATGTATATTGTTTTTTTGAATAAATAACTATGAACTAACTATGAACTGGTATGTTCCTAATATTCCAAAGGTACAAAAACAATTTGGTAAACAACAAACAAGGGCAATTTTATGGAACCCAAGGGATTATTTTCCAAATAACCTCACCTTACACCATAATACGGTGCACAGAATAATAGGTACACAGCAATTATATGAATTGCACCTTTATAAAATGTATATAAGTTCAATAAACCAATTCTCCTACCTATGTACATCGTACATCAAGATTAATGCATTTTGGCTGGGCCTAATTAAGCAGAGGCTAAAGCTGTATACACTTTTGTACTAAATTATTTAAGTAAGTACGCGGATAACCCGTAAATTATAAGATATGAATAGGTTAAGTTACGATGGGGCTGACATAATCATTAAGGATTACCTAAATGCCACTAAACAATAAAGAGAAAAAAAATAAAAGATTTTTCTCGAATTCTAGGAATCCAGGAATTTAAAATTTATAGTATCGATACAATCGTGTATTTGTTTGATTATATTTTTCTCGCAATTTGTGCATCTCTTCTTGCTAGGATGGTACTAATGAACGAAACATGAAATGAGTAGTAAAATACGAAAAAAACTATCAAAATTCGACAGAAGCCCACACGAGCAATCTTATTGTAACATAAAACATAACACCACGTAACTTTAAACTGTTTGAATAAATGGTTAGCAGTCAACCATGGCTCGAACGATATCACCATCTTATACAAAACTGATGTAACTAGACTTTGTACTCTTACGTACTACGTTTATATTATACGTTTCTCTTCTAAGCGAGAATATAAGTATCGGCTCGCTAATACATAGTCCTTGCCATTGTTGACTTATACTATGATCTAATCCGGTTTACATTGTTATTTTCCTCATACTGTAGTGCGTCACCTGAGACAGTATAGATGAAAAACTGTAATGCCCGCTTTGCCTAAAACCCTTCTATTTTATTTGGTAAAAAGTAATCGGGTAAAAATCCTGTAAAATTCTTCGCATTATCGCAAATAAGGTGGAGTCCACTGATTTCTTTCCTATTGATAGATGACATCGTAATTAATGCATATTCCAAATATTTACCTATTTTATTTATTTATTAATCCTGGACAAAAAAGAGGGGTGTTATATTAAGTTGAACTTTTCTGTGTATCTGTCTGTGGTATCGTATCTCTCAAAAGGATGGTGCGATTTGAATGCATTTTTATCCAAAGCCTTATCTGTCGAAATGTTTAGTCGGGTCAGGGTTTTTTAAGTTTTTAATTTAGATTATTACTCAAACAAGTTACACAGCATTAACGTAATAAAACCGAGGTACTGTGAATTCCAAACTACACACATATAAAGACACTTAAATCTAGTTTGATTTAGATGACTCAACGGCATGGTTCTTTCGTCTAATCCGGCGTAAAATTTGACAGACTGTCCCGAAACCGCTGAAACACGTCACTCTTCGGCCAAGTCTGCAGTTGCGATGGTGTCCTGCAGCGGCCGCGGCACGCGCACCACAAACGAGCTGAAGTGCTTGTAGTGGCGGGACTGATCATGACCCCTTCCTATAGCCTATAGCTTATAGAAAAAAAATGTCGTTTCGAGATTTATCAATTGGATGTATATCAGTAATTCTGAATGGAAGTCATAATATTCGTTATCTATCGGCCACAGACGTTCACTGCTGAACATAGGACCCCCATAGCTCGCCACAAGGTGCGATCCTATGCAGACTTCATCGTTTCCCTGCAACCATAGTCGGGGGCCGACACACGCTGCGCTTTCCTATACGCGGTCGCCACTCCAGGACTTAGCTCCTCACCCACTTCAACCGTGCAATCCTGTGAGCTACATATATTACTTTGGTTCTTAAAAGCGCCCCTTGAGGCCTACTTCCAAAATAAAGATTTGAATGTTGATCCTTCGTTATGTAACTATTCGTTAAGTATTTTAAAATGCGCCAATTAACACATTCGCTACCGCGTAGCGCTACAGGCTACGCTCGTAGCCGATAACATGGGAAAAACCGTATGTAGTGAAAACTTACTACGAGCAGAGCGCCCGGCTACCGGGTTGTTGGTGTCAAAAGTGATAAATATTTCAGTATTAAGGGTCACAATCGTTTGGAGGTTTAGTTTGATTGAAAATAAAAAAATAAAAAATTTGACGACACGTTTGGCGCTGTTTGTAGACACTTGTCTACTGAGCCGATGGTCCCGGGTTTGACAAATATTTCTGTCTCAAATATTTGTGCTTGGGTCATTATTTAAGTATATATTTATCTACATAAGTACGTATATCTTTGTCTAGTACCCATAACAGAAGCCTTCTTGAGCTTAATTTGGGACTAGATGGATTTGTGTGAGGTTGTCCGATATTTATTATTTATTTTATTTTTATTTATTAAAAATAAAAATCAAACATGAAATAAAATGGAGGTGTAACAATTACTCTCATTATTCTAAGTTTACGCTTAACTAATAGATTCTTTATAGCATAATCATAATATAAAATTGAGGTTAAGGTCAAAGTCATGGCATTGGACTCTTTGAAACCGGTCCCTTTCCAGTGATAGTGATTTGATCTGCTTGATTTCAACATTCACATTAAAACAGGTGTATCCCAACCTAGCGTTGACTCGCGGTTACTCACCCGTTTATAAAGTAATAACCCGTTCTGCTAGTTCTGTACTTGGTGGTGTTGGTCGAAAATATGTACCTAACTAGAAGTTGCCTGCAACTCCGTCTGCATATCTTTTCCTGTATTGTAGTCAGGTAAAAGTATCTTATATCCATCTTTGGGGACTTTGGGGTAATTCCATGGTCACTCACATTACGTTTTGACTCAATTATGACAACAGAAATAATTGTATCTTCGAAAAAACGAAGTAAATATTGTAAATATTATTTAATCTAATTAGAGCACATAACTAAGGAGTGCATTCGATCAAGAAAAAATGCCATATAAGCAAATATACTTTATTGTGAAATAAACAACTTCTGGTCAGTTGCATTACAGAAAAAAACCAGCCAAGTGTGCAAGTCGGACTCGCGCACCGAGGGTTCCGTACCAAACACTTTCCATCCGTTATTCCAAGTGGTTAAGTTAAGTTTGCACCTGGTATGTATAGCGCCCCATATAAATTAGGTGCAAAGTTAGGTATTAAAAAAAAAACTACTCACTAGATCTCGTTCAAAACAATTTTCGTTGGTAGTTTTTATAGTAATGTACATCATATGTTTTTTTTAGATTTTTCATTTTCTTATTTTAGAAGTTAGAGGGGGGGGGGACCAACTTTTTTCCACTTTGGAAGCGTCTGTCACAAAGGGTTCTATAAGGGTTCCGTTTTTTGCCATTTGGCTACGGAACCCTAAAAAGGAACCCGATTTTAGCATTGGTCTGTCTGTTCTGCTAATATAATGCACTATGAAAAGGTCATTATACAGCTTAAAAAAAATGAATAAAAGTAACAATATATATTATAATCCACTGAGTTTTGGCAAATAAATAAGTCATGTAAAAAAACGTGCCAACTAAAATAAGGTCACTTACGTTACAAGATATTAATCACTTACATTACCTTTCGGCTTCGTCCCCATGCAAATCTGAATGATTTTCCTGAAACTACCCCACCCCATAGAAATGATTTACAATACAATTTTAAGATTTTATAATAGGTATCTAGATAATATAACCGGTATACAATCCATTCTTTTCCCCACGCCACAATGGCATCGGCGGCAGCGGCGAGTGGCGGCCATAGGTAGGAGCGAAAGGTCCGATTGCGGTGGCCAT
Source organism: Apotomis turbidana (assembly GCA_905147355.2). Lineage (NCBI taxonomy): Eukaryota > Metazoa > Arthropoda > Insecta > Lepidoptera > Tortricidae > Apotomis > Apotomis turbidana. The sequence continues at coordinate 11,296,051 of LR990299.1, read as the reverse complement.
ACGAGTGAGCGAGGCACAAGTATCTCCGTTACACGTAGCGAGAAAGCGGTGTACTTCCTTTTCGCCGAATTATTTTTCGCAAACGTTTCATTTCGCAAAAGTTTAATTTCGCCAAAAGCATTTTTGACTGAAACTGTAAACTATTTCAGATTGTTGTAAATATCATCCTTTAGATTAGGTTAGGTTAGGTTAGGTTTGTTTTATAACAATTCGAAATAGTTTACAGTTTCAGTGAAAAATGCTTTTGGCGAAATGAAACTTTTGCGAAATGAAACGTTTGACAAAACGCAATTCGGCGAAAAGGCAGAGAACCATAGAGAATAGGTAACTTTGTTCATAAATGACCGGTGAGCCATACAGTGCCAAAAACATAAGCGTTATTATAGAAAAAAAACACATTTTTAAACAAATATTTATTTTAAACTTTATTTTTAACTTTTGACATTAGGCTTTGTACAATTTTTGGAAGATCATTAAATCATAATTTATTTCGGCTATGAGGATCTACGAGCTGTGTACGTCATTCATTGCGTCTTAATAAAAAAAAAACATAGTTGGCACATGTCAGTGTCAAACCGTTGAAATTTGTGTCAAACATCGACTAGTTTATTTTTTTAAATTAAATTACAAAGGCAAAGCTCCCTTCAGCCACTATTATTGAGTTCTGCTGCCAAATTGACATTAAAAAAAAAAACGTAAAGAAAAACTAATAAAAAATAATGCAGTTTGTAGATCCTTAAAACAAAGATTACTGAAGAAAAATAATATTTCTGGGAGCTTTCCGATGACAAAATAGAGTACATTAAATAATTCCGCTTGCACCGGCACGCACGTAGTTTTTACAGCCCCAATTTAGGCTTATCTTTCGCTAAATTCTCTACCCAAAGGTTGTTGAATATCGATTATTAACGATAAGACCGCCTGTTGTCATTTCATCGTTAATCTTTTCCGTTTCGGCTCTATGTATGTTGAAAAAAATGCTCGTTTCCATGAGTGCTCTAATGTTAACTTTTTTTTGGTATTTTTCTGACGTCGTTAGGACTGGTGTGAGCATTTCTATGAGGTTGTGTGTTTTTTTTTTATATATTATTTATTTATAAATATGTATTAGACAAAATGTTGACTTCTATTTTCTTTTAAGATTTAATACCCTAACGACAAAGTAGGGCATAGAGCGCTGCAGGCATATTGTCGATTTTGATAGTAACATATTGTCAGTTTACTGAAGTTGTCAATGTGCAAATAGTAATAATTATAATTTGAGATAAGATTGAACTGCAAAATAAACTTAGACTTTTACATCGATTGGATTTTCTTACGGTGTATTTTTTTTAATACCAACATAATTATAAACATTAAGTATTCTTTATTTAGTTAATATTAACAAAAACTGACATTAGCAAAAGCCACGAGCTGCCATTCCTGGATGAAAATATACACTAAATAATAATTTCAGAGCAACGAATTGTTTATTTTATGAAATAAAACAATATCCTCATCAATCTCGTCATGAAACAATATTTGTAGGTAATAACGGCTGTAAATGGTTCCGTCATTTACTGAGCATTACTCGACAAGTACTCGACGTAATCTTCTCGGGTTTTTATCCTCTATTTAATTTCATCAGAAGCAATCCTGATTAAAACAAAGAAATCTCGGCAATTACAATGCCCTTACCATCACACGTCATAGTGCGTCTACGTCACTTGGGGCCATTTGTGCAGTAAATACCGGACTACATACAATTACATCGCTGTCATACGGCATTCACTCAGTGCCATACCCTTGCGACTCACGCGCACGTATGAGGCAAGTCTGTTACAAAACCTCCGACTGTGTTAAAGTATCCAAAAATATCGCAATCTGAAAATATACCACTTTAAATAAGGATTTTGTCCAGCCTTCAATTAATAAGGTAATGTTTTTGTTTATATATTACTATGCATTCATAATAATATTAATATTCGTATGTAAAAATATTGCTTAACCTGAAAATAAATAATTATTTTCTAACAAGGATTTTGTGCGTCAATTGTTAAGGTAAGTACTTATATTATTTTGTTTACAAATGTAGGTATGTTTTTTTTTATTGTGGAAAGTAAAAAAAAATATATAACCCTCTTACTAACCCTACTTAGTAAATGGGCCATTTTTCTAAAGTTGTGCGCCCCACATTTTTTTTTCTAATTTTCGATATTTTGGGTAATTTCTACTCAGAATCACGAGCTTCTTCGATCTAATTAGGAGAAAAAGACTGTCCCAAAATATTAATACATTTTTGTTTTTCCATTCCGCTACCGCTGTAGTAGGTTATGTGGAAATGGTAACGGAATGGAACGAAAAAACATTGGGACATTTTTTTCTTCTAATTACATCGAAAGAGCTCGTGATTCTGAGTAGAAAATACCCAAAATATAAAAAAAGTGATGTACAACTAGAAAAGATGGCCCAAATAGTACTAATTTATTTAAATATTGTAAATGTCTAATTTAAATTTCAAGTACTCGAATCGCTACTGGCAACTTCAATCCAACTATGTAAAAGCACAGAATATATACACTAAAAGTATTATTTGTTTACTTTTAATAATATGCCAAGGATTAATGCAAACTGCCACTGTATAAATAGTGGACTTCGTCAATGTATTTTACTTTTATTGACATTGAGACTCTTAGACTACCTATAGTCTGTTATTTTATTTATTTTGTTATTTTTTGAAGTCGGTTATTTTTTGTAAAAAGTTGATTATTCTTAGTCCATAATTACACTCTATAGTAGTCTAGTCTAGAGTTAGGACTAGACTAGACAATGAGCGAAATGGATATATATTTAGTTTTTTCTTGATTTTCTCAAAAAGTGCTTAATTAATTTCGACATACTTTATATGGGACCACCTCTAAAGTATGATCCACCAAACAAAAAAATAATTATCAAAATCGATTCATAATTGGCGGAATAATCGGGTAATATAATAATACCTACAAAAAAAAAACAAAAAGTGGAATTGCGAACAAGTCCTTTGTGAAGTCGGTTGGAAATAAAAACAGGATGCATGATGATATTTACAAAAGATATAAAATTTACGTTTTTCCAAAAAAAAAATCAAATTGTCCACACGGTCACGTTCATTATAAAAAAAGGCAGTTAATTTTCGAGTCGAGTTTATGTTAGTGTTAAGGCCACAACTAACCAGTTTGTTACAAACCCATGTTAACATTTTTAACAACGTCTTTAAAGTTATGAAAAGAATGGAATTTATTCTTCCCTTTATTTGTCTTCGGTCTTAGGCTAGGTTTTACGATATATATTACTAGCGGCCGCCCGCGACGTCGTCCGCGAAGATTTTTGATGATGACAAAGATATTAATAGGTAAGTGAATTTTATTTTTAGTTAAAATGGTCTAGACATATTTTGTTTCAAACAGTGGCAGACACTGATATGCAATTGTTAAAGAATTTCAGAAGATTTTCCAATTAGATTACGGGAAATGTTTGCAGGATGCTTAATACTTATTCCGTCAGTTACCTGATGCTTGTAATCTTTGGCAAAAATGACTCTGCAAGATATAGAGCGACGCATGGATTTGGAGTTCTTAGTTTATTATGAGTGAGATTATAAAAAAAGTTAAATACCGTAAGGCTGTTAAAACAATCTTAAACTCAGCACTGCCGGAAATCGAGAGATAGAGGCAGTTTTATAAAAAAGTGAAATACCAGGAAATCGAGAGATGGAGATGGATAGATGGATAATAAACTGCTGATATTACTTTTTTTGTATTTTAATAAGTTATTCTTTCTACAAAGTTTCAAGACTCTAGCTAAAAAAAGAAAGTTTTCCCCATACAAACTTTGTATCCATTTTTAACTTTTTAATAAGTAATTTTTCTACAAAGTTTCAAGTCTAGCTGAAAAAAAAGTTTCCCATACAAACTTTTAACCCCTTAGGGGGTGAATTTTCAAAAACGCTGAAATTAGTTCTCTTTCATTTTATTTTTATACCTTTTTACAAAGTTTCAAGTTCCTAGCATAAAAAAAAAACTTGTACCCCATACAACTTTTCATCCCCTTTTTAACTCTCTTAGGAAGTGTATTTCCAAAAATCCCTTCTTATCCCTAGCCCACGTTATAAAAGTAACCTACTGTGCAAAAATCAACTCTGTGACATTAGTAGTTTCGGCTGTGCGTTGATGAGTCAGTCAGGACTTCTTCTTTTATATATATAGATGTATATAAAAAGTAAAATACAATAAAGAAATTACAAAATAACAGGGTAATAAAAAAAACACATCATAAAAAACCTAACCTATTCTTATTATTAAATAAATTTATTTCCACAAGGGCTTTTTTACATGTCTAAGTCTACCGGCATTTCACAAGAGGAGACCTCTGTTCAGAAGAAACGCCGAAAGAAACTTAACAGTCAGTATTTTCTTCAGAAATGATACTTAACTATTACAGTAATACGAACTGAACCCAATTTGTACCTATCTTAAAAATTTAGGTTTATACGTCGAAAAAATCTATCTATATAATATCTAAAAATATACTTACTTCTCGCAAGTAAATATTTCTTATTTGACTCACCAACGGGTGCCCGACGTTTGATATAAATAATAAATACATATCACATCCATGACCCAAGAACAAAGATTCGAGTTCATCACACAAATATGTGCCCTGGCCGGGATTCGAACCCAGGACCGCCGGCTCAGTAGGCAGGTGCACTACAAACGGCGCCAATCGCGTCGTTAACACTGCTATAATACATAGCGCGTTTCTTCTCTTTTGAATTAATATTTTACCTTTCGAATCTATCAACATGGAAATTGTAAGATCAGTAAAGTTAGGTTATGTGGGGTTAGATATTTTAATAGTTTCAGAAAAACGTGTCTATCAAACTTTACGTCATTAGTTAATGACACAAAGGTAAATTAAGAAAGACAAATTGAATGCGATCTACTACAATCTAAGCAGGATTTGAACCTGCGACCTCTACGTTTCCAGCGTATTGCTCTCCCAACTGAGCTATTAGGTAGATCGCTACATCAATCACACCAAATTTTTTTCTTTCTTAATTTACCTGTGTCATTATTTATAAAACGTGGTATTTCCGCATAAAAAATAGAATCAATAAAAAGATTCTATAAAAATATTTACGTCATTAGGTCAAGTATTATATTAGATGAAAAATAGTTATATTAAACATTACGGCCCGCTCACCAACAAATGTAAGTAGTACATACATAACAAACTATTTCCATACACAATACAACGTCTCGAGGGACAAAGCGAGCATTTTCCTCCTAAGAGCGTCTAATTGCCCTTACTCGGAATTTCCGGGTGATTATCCGAATAACGGACATGCTGGACATTAAAAATCCGGATTCCTGGTATACATCGTTGGTTCATGGATAAACTGTTATCAGAAGACTGCATAATTGTTTATTTTATGTATATAAGATATATTTTTATATAAGATATATTGCTGTTTTAATTATTTAATGCAACATTACATAAAAGACCCTGCACCATACAATACTGCGCCGGCGGTCCTGAGTTCGAATCCCGACCGGGGCTAATATTTGTGTGATGAACTCGAATATTTGTTCCTGGGTCATGGATGTTATTAGGGTTCCGTACCCAAAGGGTAAAAAACGGGGCCCAATTACTAAGACTCGCAATCCGTCTGTCACCGGGCTGTATCTCATGAACCATGATAGCTGTAGAGTTGAAATTTTCACGGATGATGTATTTCTGTTCTCACTATCACAACAAATACGAAAAACAGAATAAAATAAATATTTGAGTGGGGCTCCCATACAACAAACGTGATCGGTTGCGGTTGTTGGGGCGCCATACACTCCAGGTGCAAACTTAACTTAACTCAGCCAGTTAGGGTGGGAAGTGTTTGTACGGAACCCTGGATGCGCGCGTCCGACTCGCACTTGGCCGGTTTTCTATATAATATATATTTATATATTATGTATATCGTCGTCTAGTACCTACCCATTGTACAAGCTTTGCTTGGTTTGGGACTAGGTCGATTTGTGTAAGACTGTCCTTTAATATTTATTTTTTATTTTATTTTGTATGTACGAGTAAGAATCATAACAGCCACGTTAATGCAAGTGGATTGGTAAAATAAAATCTCGACATAATTTCACGTTGCGACGTCGCAATGTTACGTCGTCACGACATAGAAATTACGTAGTCCACTATTGGGGGAGAAATTGGTGAACCTACATAAAAAACATAAAATCAAACATCATAGAACCTCCTCCTTTTTCGAAATCGGATAAAATGGCATGGCGCGAGGTCATGGAACATTCCGACGTGCCTCATTGCGTAGAATATTGTACCTTGGCTCAGAGGTTCCCAAAGTGTACGACACCCGCGCCGTGGTAGAGCAAAATGGGTAGCTGTGGGCCGCAGGGCTCATTTTTATAGTTACTGTAGTAAAAAATATCCAAGGTATCCACTATGGTCATAAAGACAAAGAGCTTATCTTCTAAGTTCAAAAGCGGTCTGCCTCAAAAGACAATTCTTATTTGTGTAGAGAAACTCACTTTAGGATTCTCTCTCATACCGGTGGAAAACTATACTTTGTTGTACCCTATTTCGTCTATGACTATCTAAGGTGACGAAAAGGTTTAATACGCCTGTGTTGAGCTGCGAACTAAAAAAGGTTGGGAACCCCTGGTTTAACACATATTTACCGGACTTAGTGTATTTATTATTATGCGTCAATGTCAGTAATGTATCAATTGTCAACTTGAATAAGTCAATACTCAACTGACTGTTTGACTCAAATATGTTAAATCGTAAGCGAGGTAAAAGGTAGGAGCTTATACTGTATGTATAGTGTTGTTAAATATTATGTCTACTTACGAACCTAACTTGGTTTTGAGGCCAGGAGGTTTCGTTTGACGCGTTATTGAAGGAGCGAGCGAAGCATCTCCGATAAGCTATTTTTTTTTCGTATGCCCTGATCCGTTTGGATGTCCAGACGCTTTCCAGCTCTTTTCGCCTAGACGTCGCATTACTGTTTTTTTGATTTTATCTAAAAACTGAAAATTTGGTCTCAAAAGGTAAAAACTCAAATTTCTGCCTTTTGTAACAACATCTACACAGCTTTCTGAACCACTAGATCAAAAGATGACACCGTGTGTTGTCTTTTACTTCGTGATTAAACCAAGATTCTAATATCAATACCTACATTAAAAAATCATAAAATCGTATTTATAATATAAAGCGTGGCGTCTGTCAGTCTCTATATAATTTTATCAACAGTCTACCTAAAGTTCATCATTAAATATTTCCAGGTCGAAATAAAAGATGACGGACGTGACATACATCAATCCATTGCTGTTTCTGACCGAGAAGCAGATCCAGGGGATCCGTGCATACGGTGGCTTGGACGTGAAACAACTCAGAGAAGCCATCGATGCCGTTCTGACGTGGTGCTCCAAGGAAGAACATCTTGAGGCTGCTGTACCTTATTTGAGTAAGTATTCACAAATAAAATAACTATAATTATAGAGCGAGCTATGCTCGGAGTTTCCTTGCAGGCTTGAATCCGAAGTGATGAGATACGCAAGAACTAGGGTTGTAGATATAGCTCAGACAGTCGCCAAACTTAAGTGGCAGTGGGCGAGGCACATTGCTCGTAGAACCGATGGCCGTTGGCGCAGAAAGGTTCTTGAGTGGCAACCGCGGACCAGAAGACGCAGCGTGGGAGGCCCTAACAAGGCGACCTGGTTAGTATCACGGGCAAAAATTGGATGAGGGTTGCGCAAGACTGATCTTGTTGGAGAACTTAGTGATCGTCTAACGGCTGATATGATGATGATAGAGGGACCATTCATGCGCGAAGGTGGGCACCACCATAAATGTAAATTTCAAGTACTGATAACGTGAAAGATTGGCGGCACTAGTAGTTTTCAGCAACTTCGTTCTGCAAGTGAATGTGTAGGAAGCACAGTCATCGTCTAAGTCAAGGTTTCGGATTGGCGACACCAGTTGGTACTGATGGCAGCACCTTCATGGTGCACGTTCCCTATTGGTTAATATAGTAAATAGTCCTCCTCGTCGCATCCGACAACGGATTACAATCTCCGTTCTTTTGCGTGGCTGTGACTTGCAAAGCCAAACTTGGTTTTGAATCCGGTCACAATATAGTCGTCCTTGGGTGTTAAAAGTGTAGGCGTAGGAAGGTTTGACACCAATACAGACACCAAGGCAGGTTTGACATCAAATAGAATAGAATAGAATGTTTATATTTGAAGAATGAAATCAAAGATGGATATACTATAGGATCTTAGGATGTCCAACGATCAAAATATAAAACTATCAACAACAGATGGCGCGATTTGCATGGCGATCGTGTATAACGCTATTAACATTTTTGCTGGAAGCATGACCCCTCTCTATAGAAAACTGCTATTGAAGACAAATCTAAAAGTTTTTGTTACTTCTTTTATGAACATTGGACCGCAAAACCGCTCTTGATCTTATTATATTATTTTTGATCTTATTTAACAATACAGGAAAAAACATTGATTAAAACTTATAAGTATTGCTTGTCAAAACCTATAATTATGTAATTTTAGAAAAAACAGTTATTTAGATTCTCTTTAAAATTTCTGTCAATATCTGAAATTTTGTAAATTATACGATACCGGGACGAGATTTATGTAAGACAGGTTACGTGTTTCATTCATTCATTTATTTTGATAAAACGTAGTTTTACATGTCAACATAATTATCATATTTAAAGTTAGTTTATATAAATTAATTATTTATCTTGGGTAGCGAACTGGTTAACGGTGTGTGCACTCAGTTACTTGAACAAAAGTCGTCAATAGAGCAGATCGCGTCTACTGCTAGTTTGGCCATAAGTTTGTTTGTTTCGTATTTATTGAAATATGTAATAATATATATATGTATGTCCGAATTGCGAATGGTCGGATATTTTATTTACTTCTTTTATTTACCAGTAGCCGGTTGAATCACGAAGTTTTTGATTATTTTTTGGACACCATTCGAAGACATTCGCGTCAGCGTACTTATCAATATTCCGATGTGATAGCGCCAAAGCAAGTACACAAAATTTGTTAAAATTTGAAGTCTACCTTTAAGCGCCCTTGAAGACTTTAGTAAAAATCATAAATAATATATATTTACCTAGTTTGACCTGTTGACTCTTTTAGTGTATGTTAATTTGTAGTTAACAACAGTATATTACGCAAATCACTTCAGGTTTTTTTTAGCTTTCATTCGTGTAAATACGCCGGCCACCGGGATGGGGATGGCACATGAAGAAGAAGTGTAAATACCTACATTGCTAGCTTTGACGTATGCGTATTAGCTATTCATAACAATGTTAGAAATAAGCCAGCAATTTTAATTTTCATTCCAACTCGTCTTGCTGCAAACAGTGGTAAAACACCTTTCGACGTTTTTGGAAACCCGGTTACCCTGTATGTACGCTTTAATTTGACAAAGTTTAAAGCCTCGCTAAGATGAAGCCATACAATTGACAACATCTCATATTTTTATTAATTTTCTGTATTCCGCTTAGGAAGAGGACGTATCACTGTTTTTATATTTTTCCTGAAATTATTCATTGTTTTATTATTTATTTATTAAAATTTATTCATTTTAAAATGTAGTAGCCCCAAAACTAGGTATCGTTTCTAATTAAAATAAAAACGAATTAAGTTGAGCTTGACATTCTTAACAGTTTTTTTTTTTCGCGGATAGGTCAAAGACTAAAGCATGCATAGTTGTCAAAAAAATCTGTTATTTTATGTATTTTCATTCAAACACTAAAAACGTTAATCCGAATTTCGTTTCGACAAAAACTATTCGACAAATATCATTTTAACTTTTTTTCATTTGTCCGAAAATTCAATTTGATATTTTACGATTCGGCATTAATTGTTTAGGTTTTTTTATTCACTCGACTAATGACACGTTTCCCTAAATCTCATTTGTCCGTAATATCAGTTTTCCGATGTAAATTTTCGGTTTATCAATTATTCGACTTTTTTTGTATGACTTTGGTTTCATTCGTCCGATGTAACGATTCAGTTTATTAACTACTCGACTGTTCTCAAGTGGACTGGTGGTTCTGTTGGTTCTGTTGTGGTCACAGTTCTAACCTAACCTAACCCAGCCAGGTCGGTTTTGGAGCTTTGCCGGCTGCTGCCACGGCACGCTAGCTTCGCTCGCTCGGCTCGCGCGCTGTTGTGGCCACAGTTCTAACCTTTTTTTTTTTTTTTAACCCGGAGAAATGCATTGAATTGCATACCACTACGTAACATGAGACCCTCGGGGGTAGAGTCAAATATTACGCATTGGTGATGTGGGGCTCTCTAATCCGCGAAGGACTAGCCTACCCACTAAAACTCTGGGATGCTGCCAACCCATGCCGTAGTGGTGATGCCATGGGATCGCGAACATTCACCACGACACCACCGGCACTTTCGCCCTAGGGCGAACCCTCACCGAAAGACACACTGTAGCATAGCAGTGTGCCTTACCCTCACCACTTCCCCAAGCCCCCAGGAAGCGGGGACCGCCACCGACACACGGTGCTTCGGTCCCACCCTCCTTGCTGAGGGAGAACAAACGCCCCTACCCCTCAGCCGGCCTTGGGAGGACAAACGCCCCTACCCCACGACACACTCTCCACGCCAAGGGAGGACAAACGCCCCTACCCCTCGACCCGCCACGGGAGGACAGAAGCCCCTACCCCGTGGGTCCCTCAACACTGACGGAGGTGAAATCCAACACAAACACCGAAGTGCCCACCCGAGTCATGCTCCGCCAGCCTCCTTCTCGGTCTCCTCCACCGGCGGAGGTGAAGTCCATCACAAACACCGAAGTGCCCACCCGAGTCATGCTCCGCCGGTCTCCTTCTCGGTCTCCCTCGCCCGTCTTGGCCCGTAGGCCCCCTCCCTGGTGTCTCTTGGCTTCCCCGCGCCCAACCGCAGGTACTGAGCCCCCCCACCACGACAAGGTGGACACCGTTGGGGGGGGTCACAGTTCTAACCTAACCTAACCCAGCCAGGTCGGTTTTGGAGCTTTGCCGGCTGCTGCCGCGGCACGCTAGGTTCACGTGCTTGGCTGGCGCGCTGTTGTGGTCGCAGTTCTTAAGTAATGCCAAAAATATCACATCTCAATTCAAAGGGCAAGTGAATGGGGCGGGAAAAGTTAAAAGGTAAACTGAAAATTTGTTTAAATGTATGCAGTGCCAAAAGTATCATTGGGTAAATGAAAAATGGGCTACGAAAAAAAATACGTAACAACTCATAGGGCAAGTGAATGTGACGGGAAAAGTTTTTCGGACAAACGATACTTCTACTAAATGTGAAATGGTGAAAAGAAAAATGTACGAATTCTGTCATCGGAAAAACGATAATAATTCGAATAGTTTTCGGATAAATGAAATTCGGTCAATGGTTTTTAGTGTTTGAGATAGATTACCCTCGATCTCTATATTAATTTCCTCTTCAGGGGGCCTATGATGGTTGCGTTTTTCACGTGATTAATAAGTGACTTGTCCCATTCCTGCGCAGTTTCTCGACAGTTTTGATGAAATTCGAATATTGTATTTTGTTTCTTTTTTTTATTAAAGCAATGGATCTCGCATCAGGTTCTGTGGTCCAAAGGTAGGACGCCCGTGTTGGCCCGGAAAGCCGTTGAATACGCACGTTTGAACCCCGCCTGAACCATTGATTTTTTCAATTTTTCACTTTTTTCTTAACATTTCAATTTTATTTTACTTTTTAAGCCGGGATTTTGAAAATTTTCGGAAAACTGAATCGACAGAATAATTCTACACACAAAATTTCATAAGAATCGGTTGAGAAATACCTACAGGCGAGAACTACCGGAAATCTGAAACCAAACACGTAATAAATTTTAGCAAACCTGAAACAGAGATGCTTTGCTCGGTCGTGAAAGCATTAATTTTAATGAAACTATTGTTGTAGGTAGGTATGTATTGAGATAGCGAATACACACGACAAGGAAGCTGTCATTAATATTATCATTTCTTGCAAAAAAAGCAAAATATGTGAGGCTGAACTTTTTAAACTCGTATAACTACTTATAGTAATTATTTATTGAAATTATCCATTGTTATCTTTTCAATAACGATGAGAGGCTAATAAGGTGTCTCATTAAATAACGTAATGATACGACCTTCGCACGGCAGTCAAAATGCGGAAGAAGATTCAACTGTTACTTTCTACATTGGCAGATAATTTAGTAATTTTACCGTCACATCATTATTTTCAATGTCAATTTATATTCCTCGCCCATCATATTTTTTTTCTTAGTTTATAATATGATGGTTCTTTTAGTAAAAGTAATTTGAAGGGACACACTATAAATTTTTTGAGTTATCGCTATTTATGATGGTTCTTTTAGTAAAAGTAATTAGAAGGGCCACATTATGAATTTTTTGAGTTATCGCTATTTGTATATTTGGAACGATGTAATTAGCCGTATAATTTTGGTATACCTACATTTTTTATGGCTTTTTATTATGAAGAACGTAGTATGTGACTTCCATGATCGTCGTTATATTTTAAAGTGGAACTGTAACTGAGTGAAAAGTTACTGAGTGAAGAGTTAGAAGTAAATATTATCAACAGAAAAAATGACCATTTTGAACATTGCATGCTGCGTCGGCAAAACTAATTTTTAAACCAAAAACGGCACAAGGCCCGTCATAAAACACCATAAGAAATATTTAAACAGAGTGCCGGTTTTGGGGAGGTAAAAGTCGCGATCCACAGATGTGGTGCCGTATGACGAGGGTCCCAATGTTATAGTAGTTTATGTGACTGTACATAATGAAGGGTATTAAACACGAGTGTGGGTTTATGAAACGAGGGACAAGTTCGCCTTCGTACATATTTCATTTGTTATCATTGTATTTATAACCAGTTGTTGTGTACAATAAAGCGTTTACATACATACATACATATTATTTAGCAATAATAACATTTTTATAGATAAGTGTTCTAGCAAAAAAACTATTTTTATGGTGGTAATGTGCGGTTCTTGAACGCATCATTGAGGGTTTATGATATTTGGATAGATAAAATAAAGAAAGAAATACGTGATGTAACCATAAATCATAATAACATAAAGGGTGTGAAAATAATAATAAAATGTAAAACAATAGGTAACTATAATATCAGGGCTGTGCCACGAAAAGGTCCCACCCACGTCCCACCTCAGCTTGGTGCTAGCTCGGGAGCCAAGGCTGACCTTTCAGTGGGACCTTTCTCGGTGTTCTGCTCATGAAAGCGTTTATATGACCTACTACGAAAGAATTAAACATGTACCACAAAATTTTGGAAAGAAGTCAATTAGCACAGTAATAAATTATAATATTTTTGTTAATTCACAGAAACAAACCGCCTAATTGAAAGAACCCTGCTGATCACAAAAGGTTCAATAGAAGAAACCAAGAAAAGAGTCGAAGCAGTCCTGACATCAAGAGGGATGATGCCCGAACTGTGCATCAATCGATCAGTTGATGAGTTCAGAACGTTCCTGGGTTGTGTGTAAGTATAGGTAAACAGTAGATAGGGAGGTTGCTGATACCTTGGATTAACACATAACTTTATCCAGAAAAAAATGAGTGTTCCCGTTACAGTAGATTGTTTTCCAGGATAAAAGAACCTAAATATTCTTAATTATGTTAAATAATGCACTCTGCATTTTCAGGCCATGCTTGTAGACATGTTCACCCATCCCACTGATGGGATGTTACTATCCGTTGGTTTGTATTATTTGATAAGTAATTGCTACTCGTACCTTTTCTCAGATTTTTGGTCTCGTGATGCTACTAGGAACCTTCATCATTTGATTGAAATAAGTATTATGTTCTTCTACCTCTTTTCCTTTGCCTTTCAGGATGTTCATAAAGAAGGCATTATCTGGTATCTTTTTGTCTAATTTTCAGTTTAAATCTGTTTTCTTCCATAATACGCAATCCCTCTCATTGGTCTATTCTTTTCTTTTTGTTTGATTTACCTACAGGTTGGTTGGTTAACCAACCATATGCATAATTTTTCAACCAGTTGTGTTTTGCATGCCTTAGGGTGATATCGTAGCACCATTCACCGTTATGGTTCGAACTTTCGGACAGACTATGTTGAGAATCAATAGTAACGATGTGTTATACCCAAACGAATTAATTTCTATTAAAGCAATAACTTCTGCTAGCGTAATCCAAATGTTTACAATGAAGCGAAAAATTTAAGGTTCAATAGGTAGGACGCCCGTGTTGGCCCGGAAAGCCGTTGAAAACACGGGTTTCAACCCCGTCTGAACGATAAAATTTTTCGCATCATTGTAAACATAGAAAAGTTGCACCATGCAGGACGACTGCACTGCATAGTTCGACCGCACAGATCTTTTTCACGGCGACCGCATCTGGTCTGCATTGCCAAATTTTTGGCACTACTATAATAAAATAACCTAAATTCAATTGTAAACACCCCCGACACAAGTTGCTGGTCATACTAAAATCCTGATTCAATGAGTAATACAGAAAATGCAACTAAAACTGACCAAAATTACAATATATGGAATTCTTAGCTTTACTATCGGCTGAGATCTTTGTCTCTTGTTTCAATTAAAGCTGAATATCTCGGAAACTAACTGGTCCAAATTCCACCAAACGTAGTTAAGAACCATCTCGACGGACAAGTCTTACGATTAAAAAAGCCACACTCAAGTAGGTCCATCCGATTGGGAGCTACGATGCCACAGACAGACACACAGATACACATGTAAACTTATAACACCTCTCTTTTTCGTCGGGGGTTAAAAGTAGCCCCTCTTCTTTGGTTTCGCATTATGGTTCAATTATCTCTTTTACCGTCGGCCTTCTCCGTCTCTATCAGTCTTTATAGGTTGTTGACATCTGCGTGCGGTATGGCTGAAATAAGTCACAACACGTTGGTCGATAAAATAGACGACAGCCTACATAGTTGTGAACGTGTTAAATTTACTAATTCAGTCAACGCTAAGTTTCCTGCAAGATCCATGTATGCCTAAGTATTCTTCGTTAAATTTTGAGCTCGTTCTTCTCGATTGATCCGTTACAAGTTTCTCCAAATCCTTGAAGTGGACTGTCCAAGGAATCCTTAACACACGACACCAGCGCCAGATTTTCAAATATTATTATCAGGGATCGTTGACCACCATGTGACCCCACTTCAATGAATTTTGCTCGTATTGTACGAACCCTGATAATTATTTAAAATATTAGAGACAGCTATATTTAAAATAAGAGATAGAGAGATTTAAAGCGTTACGTCTTATTAACCACACGATTGTGCCAACTGAACTAAAATTTTAATTACTTATGCTTTGTTGCAGGAACTATATTATGTTGCCAAAATTATGCCCGACGGATAATTCCAGAGTAATTTCAGTAAGCTTTAACAAGGAAAACATCAACGACTTTACTCTTTTGGCCTTCTACAGATACGCGTATTTTGTAAGTTGCATTTTAAATTATTTTATGTTATGTGATTCTTACACATCTTCTTTCTTCGATCCGATTCTTAATCTTCAAGTTCTTCGGGCACATCACTTGCAACGAGGACTCCATGGGTCGATTGGTAGTACAAAGGAAAGTCGAGAGCAAAAGATCTCGTGGGCGCTCTCCAACGTGATGGACAGACCTCATCAAGTCTGTGACACAATGCGGCATAAACGAGAATTCTCACTCCACCAAACACATTATTAGAGAAAGAGAGGGAAGCGGTGGCGAAAGAATGATACAATGATATATGACCACGACCACTCTGCGAAGAGTGCACGACTACGAAGAAAAAGATTCTTACACCACGCCTTTGGCTCGGTTGTAACATATAGAGCAGCTACTTAGGCAGGCGCGTCTGGGTTCAAATCCCAGGTAAATTTTCAGTATGAGCGTAAATATAGTCCCTGAGCATTAGACACTAAAGTAGTACGCTACAATACCCATTGATAATAGACGGTTTAACGTTCTTAAATTTTCTTTATATTGATATTCTTTGAACAACTTCTGCAAACACATAAATAATCTACCTATATAATAGTTACAAGTAAGAAATAAACAAAGTACCTGCCTGGTTTAGAGTTTACACACATCTAAATAATCTACTTTTCCTTACCTTTCTTTTTCTTTAGATTTCGTCTCGTACTTTACTAATGATTTTATTTTATCCTTTACAGGTCGGAGAATACAGACTTTATGAAGACTACAATATTAATGAAAGATACATACTGGATCTAGAAGGTGTTAATTTTGGAGTGTTGTCTAAAATCAATCCCGTTTTATTAAAAAAAGCTGAATTATTGGCTACAGTAAGTACAAACTACGATTTTACTTTTAAGGCCTATTTGGCATGTATTTACTATATTTTTATTCAGTACCGCTGCAATGAGTGTTGCAGACTCTTCTTTTTGAACTTTATGGCGTGTTAGAATCCAAAGAAATATAATGTGACGGTGTCAAGTTGCACTTGTAAAAAAATGGTCTAGTGATTATATTTTACTCCAAGATAATTAACGTGTTTTTCTTCAATGAGTATAAAATGACCGCAACAGCGACAGTATGCAATAATATTACACTCATGGTAGGGTCTCTGATAAAAAAATGGGCAGTTAACACAAAAGTCACTTTGTCAGAGAAAACTTTTCAGCTCTTGTTGAAAATTGTTGAAACGTTGGAATTAATAGGTCTGCGGCTCGGAAGGCTCTAAAAACGAATATACTATTTAAATGTGCGTTATCTAGCGTTAGGGTGGTGGAGAGCTTAACTCGCAGGACCGGTAATCTAGAGGTACCGCGTTCGATTCTTCGTCTCTTCCGCCAGATTACGCATTTAAATTTTTCTTTGTGCTCCTATATTTGTATCAATAGTTTAATTTAACTTTATTTGATATAATTACGGCCTACCAAGGTGCGCTTTAGCTCTAGTATAATGGTGCTACAGACAGCTTTCATAATGTCATATTTAGCGTTACGTAGCGTAATTTCAAAACATCGTTTACCGGAATGCTGCTCAATCCTTCGTTCTTCTTCTGTCATGAATGTTGAATCGTATTGGAAAAATCTTAATTATTGTATTAAGCGGTTTACACTCACGTGAAATAGTCAGGAACGGCCCGACATGTTTCGAACTCGTATGGAGCTCTTCATCAGGGACGGCTGCCCGTACACGTGACGAGGTTGCCGCGGCGGTGTACGGGCAGCCGTCCCTGATGAAGAGCTCCATACGAGTTCGAAACATGTCGGGCCGTTCCTGACTATTTCACGTGAGTGTAAACCGCTTAATACAATAATTAAATATGTCTCACGAAAGTTTTAATGAAAAAATCTTATCTTGTATCACTGCAGGTTTGGTTTTATTGTGCGAAAATTAGTAGAAATTCAAGGAATATACATATAACCCTGTTTCCTCTTTGTTTACATCAGTGACTTTCGATGTCTCTCAACGTCAGTTACTAAAAGTTTCTGTCAAAAATGACATATTAGTGACAAGCTTTTATAGCCGACTATACTTTTCTTTGGATATCCATCAAATGCTCACTGAGACGATTCTAAAGAGCCCAAACTCGGTAGGATTGCTTTTTCTATTATAGAGTTCCTATGGCCACCTTCCGGCTCCATCATCAGATCAGCCCCATGGTATCATATTATTGTATTGTCATCAAATTTAAGTTAGTATGCAAAATTTCAGCTCAATCGGATGACGATATCTGCTTCAATTGAGTTGCAAGATTCCACCCGAAAAAATATACTTAGATACATACATACATTGCAAGTTAAATAAAAGCTTGTAAAAAGTAGTCCATGCCAGTAAAATAAATTAGTACAACTGAAAATCCGCAAGATGACGTTGGCTAAAAATGGTTTAGTGTCGAGAAACTGGTTGAAAATTTTGATGGTTTAATCATACAACTCGTTTTTCAGGAAGGATACGGGACTAAGATAAAAGGCATCCACATACTGAACGCACCTACTTGGATGGACAAATTGATGTTTATTCTGAAGCAGGGCATGAAACCGAAGGTAGCTGGCAGGCTGCATGTCCACAACAGCATCGAGGACTTCCATAAGCATATACCTAAGGAGATTCTGCCTAAGGAATATGGTGGGGATGAGCAGTCTGTCAAGAAACTTGTTGGTAAGAGTCTAAAAAATCATACCATATTTAAACTATGAATACAAAGATCAAAGCTTAAAGAAAAATTGAAAAAGGAGCTACCTGGTGGACGGGACCGTGAATCGAACCCGGTACCTCTGGATTACCGGTCCAGCGCGTTAGCCGCTGTAAAGTGGTGCAGTAAGATGTGAATATTAACGTATTCACATAGAGGTCGCTAAGGTGTAAAAACCTTTCAAATAAACAATGCAAAGATCGACACACAAAGCATAAGGAAAAATTCGTCAGGTCTACGTGGAGCGAGGGTAGCGAAGTGGCTAACGCGCTGGACCGGTAATCCAGAGGTACCGGGTTCGATTCCCGGTCCATTCCACCAGGTAGCTCCTTTTTCAATTTACTTTAAGCTTTGATCTTTGTATTCATGGTTTAAATAAAATTGTGGCGTACCCACATTAAAAAAATGAGACATTACATGTTTCATAAATTTAGCAATCAACTTAACCTATTCTAAATAAGAATATCTAAATATAACAAAATTCGATAACTAAATCGCCCCCTGCCTGCTATACGGCCACAACTCAAAAAAAAATTTTTTTTGGATTATTGCAGATTCGTAGTCAGGATAGTTTAATTTATGACCTTATTTCGAGAGCCATAAGAAAAACTGTCCATAAAAGCCTTTTTTCCACAAGTGGCCTTATGGATCTGACCAAAAATTGTCAGTTGACTCCCTGCAAGACAGCCACTTGCCAGTTGTGGCTGTATAGCATAGGATATTTCTAATATTTTTTTGAGTTGCGTCCTGTAAGAATAACGTATATTCTAGTGTTATTACGATGGATCCCTTTAATATAAGCGAAATAAACGTCATTTTGATTGTGTCACAACAGTAAGTACCGATAGTACTTATTATTTATTTTATTTATTCGTATGGCATATTACGAGTATGTACAGTCATTCATATACAATTATAAGTTCTTCTATTGTACGGTGGGTGCCTCGACTTCAACCGATGAGGCGGCAGGTTTGCGAACTCTACGTGGATGGGCAAATTGGGACGATTCACGAATTTTTGTGCTTCGTGGACCAGTGCCTGTTGTCTTCTTAGTTGGGCGGGAGCTGTATGACTCAACACAGGCAGCCAAACCAGAGGAGTATATTTAATGGTTCCCAATATGCATCGCATGATTTGGTCTAGCACGTCTATCTGATGCACATGTGCGCTGTTGAGCCAAACTGGCAAGCAGTACTCTGCCTTGGAGTAAACTAGGCTAAGACCGGTATTGCGTAGCACGTAAGCTGTTGCTCCCCAAGTAGCAAGCTCCCTTAATCTGTGGAATATGTTATTCCGCGTCTGTAGCTTCTTCCCTAACTTACTAATGTGTGGCGCATAGGTAAGATTGCGGTCTAGAGTGACACCCAAGTACTTCGGTGTAGGATTTAATTTGAGGGCCGTGTCTCTGAAGCAGATATTTGGCTCATAATTTGCTTCTTTCTTGCAGAAATGGAATGTCGCAACTTCTGTTTTACTAGCATTGGGCTGCAGTATCCTTAAATTTCATCAGTATATTTAAAGAATTACTCAAAACATTCCAGATCGCAAGTAAGGGCTTTCTTCGAGGGTTTAAATTTGCCATCCTGGTTTGTGATGGCGATGTCATTTATCAGCATACATAAATTTCCGATTCTCTGTTTTCGGAATCTGTCCTGACCCCATTCCTGTTCAACCTATTACAGGAGCGGAACCAGGACCGATACCTGCGGTAGTCCATTGTTCAGCTTCCTGACTTTGCTTGAGGTGTTTTCTAGGTGGACGATAAATTTCCTATTGCTGAGCATAGAGTTGATTAGTCCCACCATCTGCACCACGGTCATGAGCTTATAGATAAGCCCCTGTCTCCATACGGTATCGAATGCAGTTGAGAGGTTTTCTCTTTCCTTTGAAACCCAGCCTGTCTTTATGTGTGTTGTGAGCGACATTACCTGATCCACGCAGTTCGGACCAGTACGGAATCCAGCCTGCTCCACAGAATCATTTTGTCAACTATAGGTTTGATTTGATTGTAGATTGGCCTCTCCAAAAGTTTGTTTTTTTGTTTTCTTTACCCGAATTCAGTGTATGCAGTTGAACTTAGGTGTAATTATATTATTCGAGACTAAGTCTAAATAGAACTGTTAGAGCCATGTCCTACATGTTGGTGGCAAGGTGTTCTAAAAATTCGTTGTAAATACCGACTCACATAAATTGGGACTTTGATTCGAACCAGTCTTCATCCAGTATTGCTAAACCTAAAAGTAGAAAACGAAAAGCTTATCCTGCACTATGAAAAGGTTTGTAAAGAAGTTGAAGAATTCTGCGAAACAGTACACTTATATCAACGGGAACCTAGTCCACGCTAAAACCTAAAACTATGGGGCCACCTTGTACATGGTACATGTTAACACGATAATTAAAGATACAAGTGCCTTTAAGAGAAGGTACCAGATAATCATTAATTATATGCAAAATGATGATGATATCTGCATCTAGAAAGTTGGTATTAAAGCTGCATGCACTGATTATCGCTTACAGTGATGTTGTTACTGTAACAAAAGTTGATTAATAAAGGTATTTTAAAGGTTAACTGGAAGAAATCCCTTACAGGGATAAGTTCGCCTTTTTACATATCATTAGTTTAATGTCCTTATAATTATATTTTAATGTACAATAAAGAGTTTACATACATACATACATTATTTTAGTGTTTGCATAATAATGTTTATGTTACCATTTTCCAATAATACTTGTTCGGTTTTGGACGCATCTCAAAATTTCAACAAAATGTTTCTGCAATACGGCCACAACTCCAAGTACCTATCTTAAAGGCCTCGTATCTTAAAAAATATACACGTTTTATAAAAAAAGACGTCTTCATGAGAAGCCTTATATCATGTAGAATAAAAAAAGTTCAATTTAAAATGAATCGACCGAAAACTCAAGGAGTAAGCCCCGTTTTACTACCACGCACTACGCTGCCAAAACTTTAACAAGCGATTTCTCGAAAAAATGGTTTTTTGAGATGTGGCCGTATAGCAGGCAGGGGGCGAAATATATAACTAAATCCGATATCCCCCAGATCACGGCCCTGCGGCAGTACCCATGATGCCGGCTACATTCCTCTGAAATCTTTTACTTGTTTTAGAAAAAAAAACAAAGAGACAAGCTAAAGACCCTCCTCTCATTTCAATCCTGGAGGTTGCCTGTAATTTACTTGATCTCTTAAAAATAATAATAGGTAGTATCGTTTTCAAAGACAATATAAAAAAAGTTCTATAACATGTTGTTCTCTATAAAAATTTATAATGAACTTCTTATTATAGCGTTTTCCAAAAAAAACCTGTACATAAACTTTTGTTTTTCAGAATATTGGTTTTTTAGGTCTATCTGAAGGATTTTATTAAAACACAATACTAAAGATAATACATAGAAACAATTAAAACTAGAATATATGTATATATATATAAACTTAACTAAACCTAACTATAAATAAAAAACGGGCTCCAGATCGGTGCCGACCGGGAGGGTGCCCAAGAGGCTGGCCGCATTACCACACTGAATAGCCAGGGCTATTCTTTGGCATAGGTATGAACCAGCCCTTTGGTCACCCGTAGCATCGACTAGTCTCTTAATCAGAAGCGTTTGTTAACCTCATACAAGAAAAACAAGGGTACCAAAACGTTATATTAATGAAAAAATAATTATTTTTGCAGTGTGTCATAGATATAAAAATATATATCCAAAAACGTGACGGCCTTTGGAATTTTTGAACACACAAATGATTCTGACTCAGATAAGCCTAAAAGATTTTTTTTTTTTATATTGAAAATCAATTTTATTTTTAGATGCATGGACCCAGTACATGAGTACTGAGCAGGCGACGCAAAGGATAAAGGATTTAGACAAACTTGTCACGGATGAATCGAGAAGAACCAACTCAAAATTCAACGAAGAATACTTAGGCATGCCTGGATCTTTCCGGAAACTTAGCGTTGACTGAATTAGTAAATTTAACATGTTCACGGACTGAGGACCATCTTGGAAATTGCATGCTGCGGTATTGATAAAACTAGTCTTTATCTTTTTTTTTTTTTCAAAACTAGTACGTATATTCAAATAAAAATAACACATTTGGGTCCTGTGATAATACAGTAATGAAAATAGTTTAAACTTAACATTATTTGAAATTAGGGCTGTCCGGTCGTCAAACCTAATAGCCGGACATTTGGGTAAAAAGTCCGGACACCCTACATTATTGAGGATTTTGTATCTCAGTATTAATAGGTATGTACGACAAAAGCCTAACAAGAGCCGGACAAGCCGGACACTGTTTATTTTGGCCGGACACGCAATCAAAAAGCCTGACTATGTCCTGCTTCATCCGGACGCCTGGCAACGCTTTGAAAATTTTAAATGTTGTCAATTTGATATAGCCAGTATTAAAATGAGCTCCTTTAATGCTGAACTTGTGGGTGACATCAATGAGTCACTTCGCCAAAGGGTTCCGTACCTCAACCGGAAAAAACAGAACCTTTATAGGATCACTTTGTTGTCCGTCCGTCTGTCAGCCTGTCTGTCAAGACCCTTTATATCGAGAACGCGTTGAAAAATTAACACCATATACTCAAGTCTACGGTCCCTTGCAGCTGTGAACAAATGTAACTTCTACGTTGATGTGAAAAAAAGATACGGCCGTTTATGTCGTAAAAAACGTACATTTCTACACTCTCAAGGGAATCAAAATCATAGGGTACTTCCCGATGACCAAGAACTATGAAATTTGGCAAGTAATATATTCACATGCTACAAATACTTATAAAAATCTGAAAACTATACATTAGTGATAAAATCATAAAAAATATAGTCCTTTTCAAACATAATATTTGGTGAACTCGGTTGCATTAAGTTTGCACGTCGTTTGTATGCGGCGCGATACATTTCGGTTGCAAACTTAACTCAACCAGGCCAATTAATATGGGATAAGTGAAAGTGAACTCTCTTCCTGCGCACCTGTTTCCTGAAAAATATAACTTGGATCTCTTCAAGTCGAGAGTGAATAGGCATCTTCTAGCCCAGCATGCTCCATCTTAGGCCTTATTGTCACTTAACATCAGGTGCAATCGAGGTTAAATGCATGGCTATTTTGAATAAAAAAAAAAAAAAAAAAAAAAAAAAAGTGTACGGGGCCCTCGTTGCGCGAGTCAGACTCGCACTTGGCCGTTTTTTTTATACTATACTAGCTGCTCCGCGCGGTGTTACCCGCACATCCCACGGGAACACCACATTTTTCGGGATAGCTTGTTAATCCAGGGTGTCTGCTACCTTTATACCAAAATTTATCAAATTGGTCCAGCCGTTTGAACGTGAAGAAGTAACAAATATACACTTGTCCTCAAGGTACGAGCATTTCTACCCTAAACGGGTTAAACTACAGCCGCTGTCAATGGCTGCTTATATTTATTTTATCTACCAGCACATTGTTACATAACTATAGACAGATGACCTATATTACTATGCAGCGACGGCGGCGGGGCATGGATGAGCACAATCAATGCAAAATTTATAAATCATTTAATGTCTTATTATTTTTAATGTAGGTACCTACATCACCACTATTTTTTTATATTAAAACATTGATACAAAGCTCCAAACAAGAAAGCTTGAAATGCGTAACTTGGCGCAAGAAACCGGGAATCGATCCCGGTACCTCTGGATTACTGGTCTATCGTGTTAACCTCTCTACCACCCTAACGCCAGATAACCTTTCGAATTTTTCCTTATGCTTTGCGTGTCGATCTTGGCATTGTTTATTTGAAAAGCTTTACACCTTAGCGACCTCTATGTGAATACGTTTTCTTTCAGCTTTGATCTTTGTATCAATGATTTATGCATAACATTGCTATGGTTATTGCATAACATTACTAAATTATGATGATTTTATAGCGACCTCGCGCCACCGCCGCCTCATTCATTCTCCCGCGGGAGTTACTAGTTGTACTAAGTACTTTATATCTACATAAAAGAAAATATATGATATGATGATTAATATGTGACTACTTACTTTGTACTCATTTAGTTTTAGTTTGACGACGCGGTTGGCTCGGTTTGTATTGCAGCTGCCTACTGAGCCGGTGTGGTCCTGGGTTCGAATCCCAGCCAGGGCAAATATTTGTGTGACAAACTCGAATATTTTTTCTTTGGTCAAGGATGTTATCTGTATATATGTATTTACATATATAATTATGTATATCGTCGTCTAGTACCCATAGTACAAGCTTTGCTTAGTTTGGGACTAGGTCGATCTGTGTAAAATTGTCCCTTAATATTTATTTATTTATAAAAAAAAAGGGAAAAAATTATTGGCTAAGTTGAATTATCGAAGTCTGAACTATGGGTGTTATGAAATTTTTAGTCAAGTTCTAAATGGTGGCATGTCGGTAAAATATTTCAATTACGTACCTGTTGTAATGAAATTTTGGAATAGCTACAGTCAAGTGTAAAAATATAGGAAGACTCAATATTCTAAATTTTCTCAAACATAATTATGTCGCATCACTTTTATGTCAAAGAAATCACAGTTCGGTAAGTACTTATTTAAAAAGACAATTAAATCGACAACTATTTTTGCACTTCACTGTACGTCAATTGTATAATACACTGTGGTAGAAAATTGTGTATAATAAAATGTGTTATGGTGAAAAGTATTGATTAAATAATTAAAATTTAAGCACTTATTTAATTCCACATCCTTCTTTTGTATTTTTTTATTAATTTAATAAATCGGTGAATCTCATACAAATTGTTCTTGTCCCAAACTAATTTCTAATAAGGCGTTTCCAAAAAGAAAACTCAACTCTCAGAAACGATAGCTTTCGATGTGAATATTATTTAAAAATTCCTTAACTTGTCTTCCATTACGTCACGTTTGAATATGAACTTTTTAGGGTTCCGTACCCAAAGAGTATAAGACAGGACCCTGTTACTAAGACTCCGGGGTCCGTCTGTATGTCTGTCTGATGACTATGCAGAATTGTAGTTCTACAAAATAATCGCTAGGGACGCTATGTTATTCTTCGTATAAATCGTTAACGCTGTTGTTATTGAGTACGGTCACGTCAACTCGTGGTAAGGGTAGGGGTGGACAGCGAGCTAATGATTTGAGGCTACGCTGGTCCAATGCCGAGAGCTTATGAGGGCGCCAACGCGTTGGCTAGCTCTCTCTCTCACTGAGTGTAAGCGTGAGGGAGATGGAAGTGCGTGCTCGGAAACGCGAAAATCATGTTTTATGAGTTGTTTCATAAACGTGTGCATTTTATATTGAAAATAGTTTTACTGTTATTGAGAACTTATAATTGTGCATCTATTAAGCTAAAAAACATTGTTGAAAACGGAAGGGTTTTGAAGATCCAACCGAAAATATCTGAAAAAAGGGTTATGTTTGAGAAATAAAAGTAGCGAGAAAATTATTACCAATCGTGTTTTCACGTTGACAAGATTGAAGAAAAACTGTTTAAATTTTTTATTTTCAAGGGACAGGTTTTTGATCACTATGGATGTTGAGATCTAGGATCATTCACCTGACG
This sequence comes from Apotomis turbidana, assembly GCA_905147355.2. NCBI lineage: Eukaryota > Metazoa > Arthropoda > Insecta > Lepidoptera > Tortricidae > Apotomis > Apotomis turbidana. The sequence continues at coordinate 11,270,241 of LR990299.1, read as the reverse complement.
AATTTTGCATGGGTGGGCTCTTAAGTGGATCACTGATCCTCCCATACTATCAGATTACGTTAAGTCGGCAACAATGGCGTCGCGCAAATGAGGTGTGGCGCAACTTAACGTAGGTAACCGGTTTATACAAATCGAGGTTTTGTTTTTAACCGACTTCCAAAAAAGGACGAGGTTCTATGTTCGACTGTGTATTTTTTATGTATGTTCACCGATTACTCCGCCAATTGTGGAACGATTTTGAATTTTTTTTTTTATTTGAAACAGTATACTCCTGTAGTGGTCCCATTGTCACCGAGTTGGGATCTGACAATGGGATCCTAGGGAAATTGAGGGCAACCCTCAACATATAGGCACTCATAATTGTCTGTTTTCTCCTCCTAAACTTAACCAATCTTTGTGAAATTTTAGAAACAGAATGGGAAATATATTTTCAGTGTCAGAATATGTTGATTTTAGCGCAAGTTATTATTTGTAGAATTTGTGTACCAGGTGTCCGTTTGCGGCGAAAATATGGCCAAAAACAAACGCCTAACTATAGCCTAGCAAGCGTCGGTCCGGCCCAGGGATAGTGACGCTAAAAAAAGTTTTCATATGGCAATAACGAGCATACGTCATATATTTGCATTATTAAACGTCATAGCAATTTGTCAAGGATTTGTCATTAACGAAATTCAAAACATTGTTTATCGGAATGCTGCTCAATCCTTCGTTCTTCTTGCGAAATAAATACTGAATCATATTGAAAAGATTGGCTTTAATCACTGTGGATAGTTTTGCCAAATACTTGTAATTTGAGGAATATTTAGTCCGGTTTACTCTTTGTTTACATCAGTAACATTCATCGTCTTTCAGCGTCAGTTACCAAATATTTGTCGTTACCAGTAAAATTAAATTATACTCCATCCGGATAGGGCTTTAACTAAATGTAAACAAACCTTGGCTGTCAAAGTTGACATATTCAGGTGTACTCAACATTTTATCAATTGTTAAATTTTAATTCTTGCTTTCGATTATTCTTTTGGTAGTCAGACTCTGATCAAGGTTCGGCAAAGCAGAAAAATAATTAAATGGCCTTTGCCAAGACGTAAAATAAATGAATACACAGATGTTATGTATGAATATACATTCAATATTTTAAATGTATTTTTTCTGTACTGCTCACAAACACTAACGCAGGTAGGTTTGTAAAATACACGTTATGTTATTTCTAAAAATAGTATGTTAAAGAGTTAATTTTTCTTACCTGTGGGGTAAACTATTATTAAATAAAAGAGTTTAGTAACTGTAATCATAGTTTAATTTGAACTGTCACTATTGTTGTCTAATTTTGATGATACCGAAGATGATGAGGAAGCATCACCAACATTAATAATGAACCGTTCCTTTTCAGCAGAAAAACAATAACTAACACAATAATAACCACTAATTGATAACACTAATAATGAACAGAACGAATGAAATAATAATATTATGATCAATAACAAAACAAATTAACAAGAAAACTAACGCAAGACAAAAATCCCGACTAGTATAGTATGCGAAAACGAATACACGAGAAGTGTCAAGTTATTTGAAAAAAGGATGTGGATTCCTAGGTTTTTAGGTTCTTTATTGTGCACAATTTGTAAAATATTTGGTGGCATATTGAAATTATTATTAAGTTAATGTACTTAGGGAATAATTTCATAGTCTTGATTGGGTATCGTATGGATTATTCTATAACTTGATATATTAAGGCAAAATAAATATTATATTTTTTATTAAAGTTATATTATTAAATACAAAATTGACCAACCAATGTTGGCCTGATAAAGCACCTAATGTATGGTTTGTTTACATTTAGTTAAAGCCCTATCCGGATGGAGTATAGTACCACTATAAATCCGCAATATGACGACCTTTTTATTATGGAGCTCCATACAACCGCGTTGTTAGTCTACAGATACATACACGTCTACGATGTTTTTTAGGGTTCCGTACCCAAAGGGTAAAAACGGGACCCTATTACTGAGACTTCGCTGTCCGTCCGTCCGTCCGTCCGTCCGTCCGTCCGTCTGTCACCAGGCTGTATCTCAAGAACAGTGATAGCTAGACAGTTGAAATTTTCACAGATGATGTATTTCTATTGCCGCTATAACAACAAATACTAAAAATAAAATAAAATAAATATTTAAGGGGGGGGCTCCCATACAACAATCGGCAACTTTGCACCTCATTTGTATGGAGCGCTATACATACCAGGTGCAAACTTAACTTAGCCGCTTAAGGATGGAAAGTGTTTATACGGAACCCTCGGTGCGCGAGTCTGACTCGCACTTGACCGGTTTTTATTATAGCCCCGTAGGTCCTACGCCTGTTTTAGTAAAATATACATGCAGCACGAAACTATTTACGATGCTCGTCTAAAATCGTGACACGAACAAAAGCCCGAGGGACGAGCCAAATTCGACGGTGACAACATCATGTGTCCGAAATCTCGCCGCTACCAATCCGTGAGCTGGAAAATTATATTCTTTTTTTTAATATTTTTATATGTACTTTAAAAAATTGGAATTCTATAATTTCTTAGGGTCTCGAAGACCATTTTGTGGACGGACTGTACCCGAGTGTACTCACTACAATACGCTTAGAGTAGTGGGTACACTCGGGTACAGTTCAATTCATGCAAATGTGGTGATAACACATTACACCACACCGTTACAGTACAAAATCGTCTACTTTAGCGATGTGCTCTATTCCAAGTAAAGGTTCTTGACCGAGCGAGCGAGCCGTCTCCGTTTCAGCTTGTCCCAAAATGTTTGGATGTCCAGACACTTTCCGGCTGTTCTCGCCTAAAGGTCACATTTCTCAACAGATTCTCATGCAATTTGTGAGTAGGTTCGATAAGTAGACAGTTTTTTTTTTGTTCCAGTTTTTCAAATTGTTGGGTTCGGAAATGTAGAAAATGACAAATTGCGGCAATCTCGGGGGTTCGGGAGGTATTACCTATATGTAGGCTATTTTGTATCAATGAAAGTTCTTAGAAAAAGTTCTTAAAGTTCTTAGAAAAATCTACGGTCCCGTGAAAGAGCGTGACGGTACATATCGTCAACGCATGAACCATGAGCTAGATGCACTTATTGGGCACGAGAACATCGTCAGGTTCTGTAAGTCGCAGTGGGTCACCTTGAGAGAACGCCGGACACTAGAGGCGCTAAGATAATGACAAAGTGGACGCCGCAACAGAAGAGACCGAGAGTCAGGCCTAGAAAACGTTGGAGGAAGATCTCAGGAAGATGGGGAAGTTTACCAGCTGGAAGAAGGTGGCCAGGCATCGTGACAACTGGAGGAAGATCGTGGAGGAGGCCAAGACACACAAAGGGTTGTAGCGCCAGCGGGTGTAAGATCAATGACAAACATAATTTATAGACGTAAAGTTCAAAATGATGAAATAATATATTACTAAGGTATCTGATTTTAAATAATTGAGAAATTGCATTTTGTTCCCTTTGCGGTGGAGACAGCGGGTTGCTGGGGGACAGATGCAAAATGTTTTGTGCGCGACGTAGGCCGTAGACTCAGGCAAAAGGGGGAAGACCCCCGCTCCGAGTCATTTCTGGTACAAAGGGTGATGTCCATTGCGATCCAACGTGGAAATGCTGCGAGCGTTGTGGGCACCTTTGGACCAGAAATAACAGGGAGCGGTGTTTTTTGAACCTTGTTATTTTTATAATTTAGTTTTAATTGAGTTATTAACTATTAAGTAAGTTTATTTGTTTTTATTACAGTATATGAGTCCGCAATTATTGAGAAATATCACTATTGAATTTGTGAATATGATGTGATGAAATTAATAAAATCAATTAAAAACACATTACAATTTTAACTGTTTATTTCTTTTAAAAGCATACATAAGATTGATCTACCTTTAAGGTGCCTCACCGCGATCATCCACTGTAATGTATGAAAAATGATATGAAAATCATTTTATTTTACATTACAGGCAATCGGTTAGCCCAGAAATATTGCTTAATCCTTCATTTCGTATTTCATTTATACCCCGATATGCATATTTTTAATCATGTTTTTGTATTTTATATAATTAATTTAAATTTTTAACACAATGTAACGACACCGAGGTTTGATAATTATTTTTCATTAGCGATCTTAAAGGGTTAAAAGGTTATATCCCAATGCCTCATCGAATCAGGGCAATAGTCTTAAATATATGTGGTTCCACAGTCAGGTGTGAGCTGGTGAATAAAATATGGCGGCGTCTATTACTTCGATACTTAGGTCACATGCCCTTTGAACTTTGAAGCGTAGTTTTTTGAATTTCCCACGAGATCTCCAATTTTGAGAGATGTCAAGTTAGAATGATCGCGGCAGGGTGTACTGCCGTTTGGAAAATTATTTTTCCCAAATATGACTTTCCAAAAAACTTATCGCAATAGTTTAATTTCCCAAGGGTATCTTTAGCAAAGTTACATTTCGCATTTTATTCATTTGGTCAAACTATCATTTGGCAAAGTTGCACTTCTTCAACATTTTATTAAGAAAAAAATAAGCACGTTCTGTATGAGCAATTTTATCAAATAAATAACTATCGAAATATTGGCTCCTAAATGGACACAATTTTTTGGACTTAGAAAATTAATGATAGGGGTGGTAGAGTGGTAGATGGTTAGATGGAGGTGGTAAAATGGGTCCCAAAACCTAAAACTGTAGGTTAGGTTAGGTTTGTTTTGTGACCATGTATAGCGGAGCGTCAAAATGGGTCCCAAAACCGAAAACTGTAGGTTAGGTTAGGTTAGATTTATAAAACAATAATAAATCGGTGTTAAAATTACACCAATATCTTGGGAAAATAAACATGTCCAATTCATTATTTGCTTAACAATCACTTGCCAATAAAAAGGTTTGCTAATTGTAAAATTGCGATAAGTAGTTTTAATAATTGCATTTTGCGAAACAAAAATTTGGGGAAACATGTTTGCGATGTGACACTTTGGGGATCATTTTTTGCCAAACTTTACTAAATCTCGCGGGGGTGTTAAAGATGGGGTCTGAATGAGTCACTGAGTGTTAAATAAAAAAAAAACTTTTTATGTTTTTATAATTTCGAAAGGCTAGGTGTTATTAAAAATCGATGAATTGGAAAATATAACAACTAGTAAAACTTGACTATTTTCCATTTTTCCCATTATACATTTATATATTTTGAAGATTTTGGATGGCGCCGTGGTAAAGTAGCAGCCTACTGAACCGGTGGTCCTGGGTTTGAATCCCGGCAAGAGCAAATATTTAGTGATACGCTCGAATATTTGGCTCATAGATGCTATATGTATTTAAGAAAGTATTTAAATAGCATCGCCTAGTTAGTGCCCGTAACACAAGCCTTCTTGAGCTTAATTTGGGACTAGGTTGATTTGTGTGAGGTTGTCTTATATTTACTTATTTATTATACATACAGATCCGACGGATAATAATAACAGTGCAAGTCGATATTAAAAAGGCAACGTAATTCTATCCTCAATGTCGTTAAATAGTTTAAAAAGATTGCAATTAAGAATACAAATTACAAGCATTTATTTGTGACATTTTAATCCACAGGAAGCAATTTAAATGTCCCCGGCATCCCATAATGGTCAACACAGAATTCGTCTGATACTCGCAGACTTTCGTCAGTGCAAGCTTTAGTCATCTTTTTGAAATATGTTACGTGATCTTCTGAAGAGAGCTCTTCGTTCCATTCATCTGAAAATATAAATTTGACCAATTCAAGAAACCTCGTCTTCTATGGTGTAATACAGTTTTATTTAATGTTTATTTCCATGTTCATCTGTTCATGTCATGAACAGATGCCAGATACAGAACGAGTAGAGATCCGAATGGACACTATAATAACCTGACAATTAGAGTCTTGTTCAGGTATTTATGAACGCATTCTTTGCTCTGATATATCTGATGGCGACTGGAGCAGCCTAAATAAACTTAATTTGTACACTAGAACTTACTGGTTATTTGGCAGATAACTTCACGATTGTTAAAGAAAGGGTAGTATTTAAACGCACATCAAAAAAAAAAACCTTTTTCTATGCAAAAATAATCAAAATTTATATCAAAATTACTGATTGCACAGCAAATATTGCACTCAAAATGTTACTAAATTTACTACAATTTACGTATATTAGTGGCGTGCATCCATTTATTTAAAAGCAAAGCATATTTAAGTATTGCACAGCTAATAATGAATACCGCACATTATGGAGCGTTTTTTAGGAATATAAAAAAAAACTAACCTAACCTAACCCGGCCGAGTCGGATCTGCTCCGAAAGGTGATTACCTATCTGAAACACTAATTTTTGTTTCCCATCTGTAACGTTTTGTCAAAGTTTCTTTTGTCCGAAAGCCATTTTTTTCAAAAACTGTTTATTTTTCAGAATAATTATGAAACAAACCTAACCTAACCTACTGGGTTCTTTAAAAAGATGAAAGTAATGTCGTGCTGATGTGTATTTTCTAATTATCTGCAGTACAGTTTTTGCTAGGCATTTATTTTATTTGCTGTGCAATAATTAATTTGATGTTAAAAGTATATAATTGATGAAAATAAATTGATAGGCGATTATTTGTTTGCTGTGCCATTAATAAAATCCCTTAGAGAAAGACTTAAGAAAACGAAAACTATACCCGGAGGCCAACATATTACAATATTTCATCCTCTAACGGGGTCAACTGGGGTTCTACTACGAGGTGATTTAGTAAAGATTGAAGGTCCGCGACAAAAATCTATATACATTGGACTGTTATGCGATACCCATTCAACAGCTTCCTGCGATGTTCATAAAATCGTCGCTACAAACCGTATGGCACGCTGCATCTTCCAGTACTTACATTTTCATTACGCGAAAACATTTCAACCCCAACAGCTATCATTGGTTCTACGAGCAATATGACCAGCGCCATTTCGGTGTGGAAATTTTATGAATACAACAGTTTCTCGAAAGAAACACTCAAATAATGAGTAGGTATCAAAGTATTCGCTTACCTTGCAGTGCTTTAAGACACTTCTGATGACCCCCTAAATCCTCTGGAAGCAATTCTTGTGGCAGATGATCATGCAAGTCTTCTATGGTTCTGAACACAATTATCCGTTCTCCAAGTTTTGCACTAAGAACCCGCTTCAGGAGGCTAGTGAACAGATGTATGAGCTTTGAGTCAGATATAATGAATACGTTCTTTATTCTGAATCCAAAGCCCTCCTGAAAAATAGGAAAAATTTAAATTGGCAATTAAGTTGATCACTAAGGAAAAAGTGCTTTAATTTTTAATTTCTTTCTGTATTTCTTCATATTTATCCTTAATTTCGTTGGTAAATTAAGGGTAGGTAAAATTAATTTTAGATTGATGCACAGTTAATTGCTAGAACATTTTGTGTTATGATTAAAACTGTAAAATTAACTCTAATACTTATTTATATTTTCTAATCAATTCTTACCGTGTAGATGGCAGCCGCAGCATTTGTATCTACGAAGTTCATCTCACTGACTAATTCCATAATATTGTTGTCTCTTAAGTCTATGACCACTATTACACCTTTCGCGTAATCATTTCTTTTTAAATATTCGCCAAACTGAAAAAAGTACATTTGTGTTTGTGTGTAGATTCACTTTGTCCACAGCCCCATTTTGTTAACTTGCTAACTCGTTAAAATTCCCAATTCGTCCACATTCCCGATACGTTCACTATACTTGGAATAAACAGGGATGTTACATACCAATTTTATTAGCCAATTATTTACTTTTACCTACCAATTTATTACCGACGGCTATGTATATAATGTACATTATGAATTAGTACGCAAGTTAGGATGTGGACGAGTTGGAAATATGGACGAACTCGGAATGTAGACAAGATAAGAAGTAAGCCATTTTAGAAAGCGGACAAGGTAAAACATTGTGGTTTATGCGACCTGGGGATTGTGAAAAAAAAAGAGTGAGCCTAAAGGCCGCAGTGGGCGTAACTACGCGGCAGCAGAGCGACACCACGCCACACGACCAAATATTATTTTTAAGGAATTGTATGGGATAGAACACTACGCGTCAGCGGAACTACGCGGCGTGACATCAATTCTATATAAAAAATATTTGGTCGCGTCGCGTAGTTACGCTTAGTGCGTACGCACCTTAAACGTCTTAAAGAAATGCTTCTGAGGTACATTAACCATAATGAATAAAATAGATTGAGCAGCTAGTACACTATAGGTACTTGAAATACTTACAATCATAATATTTCTGTAAGCATCTGATATAATTGATGAAGTAATTTTGTTTTTTAGCTGTGCAACATATACTCTGTAGTTATCTTCTGTCAGTTTCGGCATGTACACGTTTATGCTGTAAAAACACTTAGTTGGTATAAATGTGTCTTCCATTCTACTTTCTTTACTGTATAATGGAAAACATGTTTTATGATTAAGAGAAACTGTTTCAAATGTCTACCGCAAACAAATACCTATAAAGCATTGATGGTGCGAAAATTTTATGATCTTTTTTTATCCAAAAGACATTTCAAAAATCTTTGCGGAATACTCATAATTTTACAAAACATTAATTGTATGATAATCATGAACTTAATTAAATGCACTTTTTTGCGGTGAAAATGGCAAATTACAGATATTATTAACTCAAAACAAATATTGGTAGCCTACTCACAACTGATGTCACATGTAAGAATGTTGAATTATGACGGTTATTTTTGACTTTTTGAGCAGTCTAAGTGTAATTAGTCCCATATATATTGATTGACCCCGAGTGGTCACAAGTGGAACTATTGTGTATCTTAAGAGGGCGCCGAGCGTTTGCAAATGAACCATAGAGCGTGGGGAATGCGTATTTAAATCGGCGCGCGTCCGCCATAGTAAAAATGTATGAAGAATTAAAAGCACTTTTTTGATAAATCCGGATCTTTAATACCAAACAATAATTGAAATATTTGATGCGGACAAATTGTAATGTAAACATTATTCTTTTTTTTGAACTGAAAATCAGAATAGATTTCCATTGTTAAACTATAAAAAAATACTTAACGCCTGCTTACGATTTTACAATTTTCTTCCAACTTTACTTAGTTCTCTAGAGTAAAATATTAATAATCTTATAATTTTTCCACGGAGAAGTTGTTAACACATTCTTCGGAATGATAAATATGTAGTTTAGAATTGGATTAAACAACTAGTATTGACGTTATCCACTTAACGGCAACTGCCTATTTTTTCACATTTCGCTCGGTGCAGTCTTAAGAGACTTGATGAGAGGAAATGAGAAGGCGGATCAGCTGGCAAAGGCGGACATAACGGATGGAAGTGATGTTGCTGTAGCGCCCTGCCATCTTGAAATATGTAGTTAATAGGTATAGGAAGGTTTAAAATGTTATACATTGTGGAAGGAGTACTTTTATCAAAGGTCTAGAGACAAAGGGATATGGTACATATGTATACAGAGCGAGCCTCAGTGGTTTCAGAATGTTGACTTAAGCCGTAAACATGTTGTGACTGCTCATAGACTGGGATCTGGTCATGTGCCACTCAATAAGTTTCGATGTCTCATGAGAATAATTGTGATATCTGTGGCACTATAGAAGACGCCCAGCGCTTGTTGATGGAGTGCCGGCACAATCGTGCCCAGAGAGGCACTGATAGCGTCAGCCAATCTACAGTCCGACCAAAAAGAGTGGAAATTAAAAAGTGGCAATACTGTAGTGTCGTCTCTTTGTAATCAATCTAAGAAAACGGGGAAGACACTACAGTATGTCCACTTTTTTATTTCTACTCTTTTTGGTCGGACTGTAAACCCATATGATATCGGGGTTTTTATGCAATTGCTGGCAAATCCATCGTCAGACTATGCACATATGGTGCATAGGTTGGCTCACATTGTGTAAACTGTAATTTAAGTAGGTTAATAGGTAGTTATTAGTTTTTCTTTTCCAATTAAGTTAGTTTAATTATACTTTATATTTTGTTGATGAAAGAGACTTGATGATGCTTTCAAAATCATCCAAAAAATCCAGTTTAAATATCATGCCAAATGAAGCTTGTGTGACACTATTTCGGCGATTCAAACTTACAACCAATTCGATATGTCCGGCAATTCTTGTTTTACGTTGAATTTAGTAAACAGTTGCGGAGCTGCAGTCCGCAAAGTGCATAGTTTGTCCACTTTTGATTTAGCTCGCTCTACTGAACCTTTTGAGGAAATGATAAAACGCTCCAAATACTCTCGACCTGAAATTCGTAAAACGAAATAGAAAAAAAAGAAATAATCATTCGCTGTAAACTGTTTAAAGCCTAGACTTTTACGCACAAAAATAATAAATACCAGTGGCTCTGTGAGCTCGCGGTATTATTTCGAAATGGCTCAAATATGACTTTTTTACGAGTTCAACCCCCCCAATCTCGTAATTTTAATCTTCGAAATTTTGAAGAAATTCTAAAAACTGATTCGACAAAAAAAAAAATATCTAATTATTGAACCTGTTCACAAAATTTCACGGGCATGGGCTAAGAAATGCAACCTGTAGGTGTGAACAGACGGAAATCCGGAAAAACGGATGTACGATTTTTTTTTTTCCCGTCCTGAAATGTAGAGGCTTCGCTCGCTCGATAAGAATAAATATGTTATAACTACTGCATTTAAATAATATTTTGCGCATTTCCAAAAAGTTCAGATTTTGTGTTTGGTCAGGTTTAATGTAACGGTGCGAATTATTGACGCAATATAACTTACAGAAGTCTTTTTTTAAGAAATGCTCCTGTTTCTGAATCCACTGGTGCAAAATATCAATGGCTTCATCCATTCTTCCCGGCTGATCCAAATTAAACTCCTTTCTGACATCTTGAATAGTTGTGGGATGAAATTCTAAGGGACCTTTTTTCAAAACTGCCATAATGGTATTTTAAATGTAATGCACTACACGATCCAAGTTGCTTTATAGCAGTGATCGAAGCATTCCATATTTATGTTTACGTATAGGTATTGCCAATTATAACCGCATGTTATAATCGTTAAATATTATTGTCCATCTATTCTTATGTTTTTTTATTTAAAAAAAAAACAGCCAAGTTCATGTCGGACCATGGTCAGTTTGGGTTCTGTTGTTATTCACAATTATATCCGAATTTTCTGAAAAAACCACCACCTTTTTACCAGTACTGACTTTAATTTGGAAAATACCATCAAATTCATCTTCATTACGTGTTCAAATTGTCACTTCTTCCATTATCTCACATTTTATGAAACATTTTTTTACTTTAAAATATGGTTTTGTTGATAGTGAGCGTCCCAAGTATGCCCGACAGGGGGTTTTACAACCCTCGCCATGTTGCGGATTTTAAGTGGTAATCATTTATTATACTGCCAATGGCAAATTTTGGTAACTGACGTTGAAAGTCGGTGAATGTCACTGGTGTACACAAAGTGGAAACAGGACTAAATATTCTGCAAATTTCAAGTAATTTTTAGCATAATAAAGTCAAAACTATTCACAGTCATGAAAGTCAAGTTTTTTTCAATGGCATTCAGTATTTATTTCGCCAGAAGAACGACGCAGCATTCCGGTAAACACGGTTTTGAATTTGGTTACTGACAAATCCTTGACAAATAGCTATTGACATTTAACAAAGCAAATATATGACGTATACACATTATTGCCTTATGAGATCATTATTAGGTCACAGTAATTGCATTCGATTTCTGGTTTCTTGCTACGAGGCTCTATAATCATGTTGAGCAGTGCAGCAACCAAAGTTTATTTGTAATATTAAGTATTAAGTATTGCTGTGTACGATTAAATAAGTGCAGTAACTTGCATTGTCATTCACTTTATACAATGTGGTAAATATGGGCTTTGGATAGAAACTACCTTAAATCCTTATCCTAAGTTAACTAATTTTTAAAGGTAACCTTTTATTTAAAAAAAAAATGACCAAAGAAAATATAGGATTTAACCCGTTGCCCCGTATATAAAAAAAATCTTTGAATTTGAACCTTAACGTTGCGTAGCATATATGGCTGAATATGTAGTAAGGGGACTTATAGACCCTGTATTATGTAAGCCAAATGGCAGCTAATTTCAGTATCGGAAACAAAACTTATTATATATATTATAAAAAAGCTTGTAAAAATAAGAATAGTTCTTTAAAAGAAAAATGACCCGTGTAATCTTGATGGGGACATATGGGCTTGGCAAAAAAATAATTTATATCTCTAATAGAATTTTATACTCGTTATCGAAGTAAATCATTATATCAGTCGCCGTCATGTATGACTGATGAATAACAGTGACATCATAACATAAACTACAGTTACAAGAACGTGTCTGGAAACATTTATTATCACTGTTTCGATTAATATGGACAAATATTTATTATATAGAGAAATGTATGCCTCTTTGTCTTGAATTAAAGACGCAAAGTTTCGCGTTTATTGCACCTGCATTACTTTCCTGGCTCAGGCCAACAAATTAAGTATGAAAATCCATTATTCTCCGCTCTCTCTTTTTAGATTTGCTTACTAACAATTAAATGACCAAGGAAAGGATTTACATACACCAACCTCCTACTTACATTCTGAAAGCATACTTGCAAAATTAAGAAGAGAACAAGATATATGGCAACATTTTTGATGCAGTTCTACATGGGATAGGATATATGCTTATTTAAAAAAAATTAAAAGGCGGCAATATAAACTGAATATCGTTTTTTTAATAATTTTGACAAACACACTAAAGATGATTTCTATGTGGCGAGACTGATGCGCAAATTGTCGTTTGTTTTCTGCTTGCATGAGGCTGCTTGCAATGGAGAATTAGTAACCCGCACAGACTAATAAGAGATACTACGTATCAGACGCACAACTCTCATACAGTGTTATTAGTCTGTGGAGATTTCCTGGAGTCACATTTGACAGTTTATTTTTTTTAATTTTGTCAGATGTTAAGGCAAAGGAGATTTCGGCAAACAGCTTTTCAGTGAGCTGCTACCGTTTCTTGGTAAAATAATGGGATATACGGTTTTAAAGCATAACCAGAAATGTATTATACCCACCCGGCTCTGTACTATGCCGAGCGTGGTTTAAATATTTCTGGTTATGCTTTTATGTGTATAAACAATAAGCACAACACATTAAAATTATTTCTTTTTATTCCTCAATTTTTTTCTTTATTTAATTAACGCCTTCTGCTGCATTAATGGAAGTGTGGCGCCTAATCGAGAAATATCTGTGCCTCTTAAAATTTTATTTATTGAATTGCACCAATTAAACATTGCAAATTTAATACTTACGACTAGAAAATATTCATGTGCATCGTTTTTGTGGCTCTCACAGTTAAAGAAATCAAACAAATATTTAGAGAGGATATGGCGTTTGATTTGTTTAGTAATATTATTTAAATGTGGCTGCCTCTCCAAATATTTGTTTGTTTCCTTAATTACTACACCGAACATTCGAACGGCATGTTCTGAGGGGTAGGTCAGTCTCCTTTGAGTTATCAAATTGTACTCTCTTTGGCTGATCCAACTGTGCGTAGAAGACTCTGTCGTTGTCAGATCAGCCAAACAGTTGTCACACTTCAGTTTTTTATTAATTTTCCTGACCAACCACCCCGCAGTATATGCCTGAGCATGAATATTTAGCCGTTCACGGCGAGCTTCAGTTTGAATATTTTCATAATCCATGGTTTCTGTTGGATTGTAAGGAGGTGTGCTTGTTTCTGCTTGTCCATCTGTCGCAGAAGCTTCAAATATTTTTTTAATATTTATTAACTGTGCACTAGCATCCTCCTCACAATTAAAACCCTCTGAATGAAATTTTATAAACCTTGTAATTAACAACGATTTGAAGGTGCTTTTAAATGTGTGGCAGGTCGGATCGTTATTCCTAAAGTTATACGCCCGTACCTGCCCAAAAAAGTTTTCTATAGGATCCGAGTTAAAATATCTCGGGCGCATAACTTTAATATCCTTTGATTTAAAAAAATGCCACAACCTTATGAAACTTTTAATGGTCACTATATAATTTTTGAGTGATGGCACAGATACTTCACCACGTCTTCCGTCAACATATTTCATTTTTTCTAATTTTTTTATTGCGTCTCGCCAGAATTGGTGATGTGCCGAAGTATTTGTTACTGCTCTACGCAATCTCTTGCCCCGCGTTTCTTTTCTCGACAATGAAGCGCCGTTAGTGGAGTCAAACAACTCATCCAGAAAGGATACAGCCTCGGACATGTTTGTTAAGCTTTCGCTTTTCGGTTTTCCATCCGGGTAGGTTGCTGTGGAACCAAATAATTGTTCATTATATATTATTGGTCGGCAAATTAAGTAACGAATGTTCTATACTTGTACGGTTTTATGTTAATGAGTGAGAATGAACATTTGGTAAAAATGCGGCAATGAAAGTAAAATACCTGCCTGATACCAAAGGAATTTAATTTTAGCAGTTTGTGTCTGTTAAAAGAAATAGCGTTTCAGAGTTTCCATACTAAAGCAAAACAAACATTTTTAGCCTTATGAGGCATAAAGTACTAAAAATTGGTTTCTTGTTTTGTTATCTTTGATATAGGAATCTGGCAGTCTCGTATCACCTCATTTAAAATTATTAATCGAGAATACTTACGATACATGGCTGCGAGTTGTAATGCCGCTGCCACTGTCCTGCTCAGAACTTGTGTGCAATTTTTGACCTAAAAATATGTTCTCAGAGTTAAGTTTTTGTATAATTTATCATATCTAATTTATTTATTTTATCTTATTTATGTAAAGTACGTTGCCTGCACCATACCTACGTTTCTGTTTAGTCCAATTGACTGGTAAATAATGCTATTAGGTATTAAGTACCCCATTTGTATTGTGCAATAAAGTATAAATAAATAAATAATCAAAAAGAAATGCAATTACGATAATTTCGAGGAAGGCACCAAGGGTGGGACTTTGTTTATAAGTCTAGTTGCGACTTTTACATATGGTACATAAATTACGTTAAAAATTACCTTCATTTTGTGAATTTTATCAGGAATCACATGTGTGTTATTTAATTTATGCATGGTACGATTCATAGTGAGCTCGCAGTCGTATTTGTATACATCTACAATATCGCTCCATTTGCAAATGGGGAATGGATGAAAATATCAGAATTGCTTGAAATTTTTACTGGTGGTAGGAATAAGCTTTCTTAGCACAAAAAAAAAGTTACAGATTTTTTGGCTGCACCGGTGATTTTAAAAAAATCAAAGAGGTTTTAGTTCAGTGCCTCTGAGCCGATTTCGGCTGTTTAGAAGTTCGCCCAAAGCTATACAAAAGTCAAATGACGCTGTCAACTTCTTTGATACTTTTGACAGATCTCTTCAAAATCACAACGTCTTTTACTTTCGCTGTGTTCGCTGTATTTCGACTGCTTTCGACGACTTATAGCACTTTTTACGAACTGTTTCTGCCCCTGGACCTTGAACATTGCCTGCCTGAACGACGACTTACGCTTTTTGACCCTGGATTTGATATTGCAAGCTTAAACGACGACCATTGCAACTCATTGGACAATTGACTTGTTTTGTCGGCGAACGGATATTTTTACGTGTACTTTGCCATGGCCGATCACAAATATGAGAAATATAGAGATCCAAAGACATGTTTTATACCAACGTGCTCAAAAAGTGATAAAAAAAACCCTGGTCTAAGATTTTTTTATGTAAGAGCAGAGCTTAAAGAAAATTGGTGTCAATTGGCTGGCAGGAACTGTCCAAAGCGCCCAATTCTTTGCTGTGAAGACCATTTAAACGTAAGTTTATTTAACATAAAATTATGATCCACATCCAGACAAGGGGAGCGATTTTATCCTTATGTTGTCAGTTTAGCACGCCCTCACACGAAACTATTTGCTGTATTATTTCTCCTCGCTCGGAAGTCGCTCCCATTGTGAAAAATATTACCGTTGCTGAACCAGCAAGATATATCTTCGATCCCATACTCACTCGCCAGTTCAAGGAAATATCAATTAATTCTCACAGTTTTACGCATTCTCAAAGTTTTAATTTATTGGCTTTATTGTCCATTATATAAATAGTGGTTGTAAGTACTATGTATTGCAGGGGCATGGCATCTAGCTTACTCTTGGGTAAAGCCAACATGAAGCCGAAGGATATTTGTTTTATTTTTTCACAAATTAAATCATTATTATTATTTATATAATTTTATCGGGGGGCACGGCAGTGCCCCCGCCAAGTCGAGCGCGAAGCAAACACTGCCGTACCATCCTTTACTGGAACCATTTCGCCGCATTTTCAGGCCCCTATTTGAGCACCTCTGGATAAGACCAGAACGCAGAAATTTTCTTCATCCAGTAAGCTATAATTACATACTTAAAATCCAAAATTTCAAGTCTGTAGGTCATTTAGTTCCGAAGTTAAGCGAAAGCAAAGTATCGCATTTACGACACTCACTCACTCACTTATGATCATCAGTAAAGAACTAGTACTTCCCATAAATTCAGAGAGCAGAAATTTGGTACAGAGTTAGGGTTTAATGGCCACATAAAGCGAAAACTATAAAAATTGGCCAAGTGCGAGTCCGACTCGCGCATGAAGGGTTCCGTACCATAAAACAAGTTTGTTGTATGGGAGCCCTTTAATATTTATTTTATTTTATTTGTACTATATGTTGTTATAGCGGCAATAGAAATAGATCATTTGTGAAAATTTCAACTGTTTAGCTATCACCGTTCTTGATATACAGCCTGGTGACAGACGGACGGACGGACGGACGGACAGCGAAGTCTCAGTAATAGGGTCTCGTTTTTACCCTTTGCGTATGGAACCCTAAAAACTAGGATAATCGAAGATCTGGAGTACTCTGATTAGAAAACACAAGAGCCCAACCAAACTATTAGAGATCGACATACCGCCTTTACAAAAATATTCAACTTGTTGTGTTCGGTTGGCCGCCGTCGTGACTGATCGTCTCTCCTGATGATGGATCGCGTACCGATTCGAAAAATGTCGAGTGTTATTCGATTTCTACGACGTGAGTAAACCCGTTTAAGTATTTTAATATTCAACTTGGTGGGCCGCTTACTTTTGATGTCAAAAATCCAAGGTCTGAAGTATTTTGACGACGCGTTTGGCTCGGTTTGTAAACACCTGCCTACTGAGCCGGCGGTCCCGGGTTCGAGTCCCGGCCAGGGCAAATATTTGTGTGATGAACTCGAATATTTATGCTTGGGTCATGGTTGTTCTATGTATTTAAGTATATATTTATCTATATAAGTATGTATATCGTCGTCTAGTACCCATAAAACAAGCCTTCTAGAGCTTAATTTGGGACTAGATCGATTTGTGTGAGGTTGTCCGATATTTATTTATTTATTATTTATTTGATAAAGAACCCTCAGCTGGTCTCAGCTGTATTAGAGATATGGTAATGCCCCCTTCTACTATTGGTACATAAAAAAATCGACTGTCATTGCAAAAATCCAGCGTAGTGGGACACATCTTCTAATTTAATCTAGCCTTTAGCGTCCCACAGCTGGGCGGGTTACGTATTACAATCCCGAAAGTTCATTATACCTACAGTTGAAATACCGATGGTCAAAATACCGAAAATCAAAATACTGAAAGTTCAAAAAGCCGATATTAGATAAACCGAAATTTTTAAAATCTCGAAATTATATAATCCCGAAAGTCAATGACCACTTTAAAAGTGTCAGGACAATAAACTAATCTGACTTGTCCGTGGAACCGATCTGCTCCGGTGCTGCGGGATGTTCAGCCCCTCCGCCCTAGCGTAAGAAAGTGCGGCACCTACGCTCGCCTCCGCAGGTTCGGCTTTTTGGTCACCTTCGGCAAGCAGCCTCAGCCGCTGCGCCTCGCTTGATGCCCGCACTTTCTTACGGCGGCCGGGGGCTGCCCTCCCTCCGCGCCTCCGGGCTTTTATATACACTCTAGGGGTAGAGCAGACAAGACCACGTGGAATCGGGGTTGACAGCTTCGGTTCTGTGGCAAGTCGATTAAGAAAAGGAAAGAGTCCGGGAAAGTGGGAAATTAAGAATGACACTAAATATTCGATATTATGATAAAACATTATGTCATGGACTGCCAACCGAACCGAACTTGTCTGGAACCGAAGCTGTCAACGCTCGCCTCCACAGCTTCAGCTTTTTAGTCACCTTCGGCGACCAGCCTCAGCCGCTGCGACTCGCTTGATGCCCGCACTTTCTTACGCTAGGGCCACAGTATAATAAAGAGTACTAACGTACTAGGGCAGAGGGGCTGCACATCCCGCAGCGCCGGAGCAGATCGGTTCCACAGAAGAGTTCACTTATAAATAGTAAGTATAGTAGTAGGCAAGTAGGTTACGTAATTTAGGTTAATATTCTTTGTATAAAATAAACATTAGAATCTGTAAGACTACAGAAATACGAGATAATTCTCGATAGTTTAAATAATAATCCGGATTACAACCTTCAGGCAGGATCATTGTCTTCGGGATTACAGTCTTCGGGATTATAATATTCGGTATTTCATCCTTTCCATCAAACGTTCTTTCGGGATTTTAAACTTTCGGTCAAATAAACATTAGACATTTTAATTTTCGGCCTTTCGTCCATAGGTCTTATGATATTCGGTATTTTGAACTTCGGCATTGTAATACGTACCCGCTGGGCGAATGCCTCCCCTTCTGCTTTTAATACGCATATAAATAAAATTAAAGGAAAACTAGACTGGCTTTTATACTTATACTCACAAGTGTACAAGAAGAAATAGTCGAACGATTAACTTTATTCTACTCGAACATTACACAAATTAAATAAACAAATTACACCAAAATATTAATTTCGCTCAAAATTTGGTCTAAATATAATGCATTGGACTAAGAGTGGCGGTGATACCCGCACACGTCGCTAGATGGCGCTGACTGTATTTTAAAACGCGCCGTCGTTTGTTTTTCCGATAATCTTATATGTCGAAGTGGCAACCGGCCGCGTTACAGTCGTATACGACATTCTTCTACTGCGCTTGGAAACGTTTGCTAGGGATTAGGAGGGATTATTTGCATTTCGTTGATTTCGCTTATTATTTCGTGAGGTTTGCTAAAGTAAATTAGCAGGTTGTTATAAAACAATATGCCCACGTTTCTACAAAAAGAAGTGAAATCCCACCAAAAACATTCTGTAAAAAACTAGCCAAGTCTCGATGGAGTCGCTTGTTTATCTCTAAAAAGTAATGAAATCTAGACAAAGTCGTACCAAGTCTAAGGTTCCGTACTGCGATTTCTTTATTATTATAGTTAATGTTGTGTGACTTGGCCGAACCCACGGATCCGAATAAACAAGCACAAACTTGGTCGACATATAAGTCATGTAATACTATGAAGTACTTGATTGCCTGCACATCAGCTGGCTATATATCATTTGTATCGGAAGGTTATGGTGGGAGAATATCTGATAAAGCAATAACTGAGAAGAGTGGATTTATAGACGTTCTTCCCTTTAATGCTGTCATAATGGCAGATCGAGGATTTAAAGAAATAGAAACCTCATTAAGCACAAAAAATATAAAACTTTTACGACCGCCGAGTGTCTTTATGAACAAAACCATGTCGAAAAAAGAGGTAATCCAAACTAAGGTAATAGCTAGTTTAAGAGTTCACATTGAACGAGTAATCAGGAAAGTAAGAGAGTTCCATGTGTTAAAACCTCATTCTGTGGTCAATAATAAACATATCAAGTATTTGGATGAATTCGTTATTATAGCGTGCGGGTTAATCAATCTTCAAGATCCAATAATAAAAGACTATTGACTGACTTAAGGCGTTTTATTTACAATGTACCTTATATATAACCTTATATTTTTGTTGTTAATTACATTATTACAATAACTTTATTATGAAATATACAGGGTGGCCCATTTAGATCGGTCTGTATGGGGAAGTCTGAAACTATAAGACATACGAAGATATGACCACATTGAGATATTTATTTTACTTACACCCTAGGCCAAAAGTATGGAAACAAAACTGTTTCTTTTAATATTTAAAGTTTCCTTTAAATTATTAATTGTGTAAATGTTAGTAACCATTCGGCCATTTCCAAAAGATAATAAACATTAAAACGTTCATTATTATTAAAACATCATAATATTGTAGAAAATATGTATGTATGTATGTATGTAAACACTTTATTGCACATAAAACAATGATGACAAAAACTCAAAAACAATACATGTGTACAAGGGCGAACTTATCCCTGTAAGGGTAAGGGGGAAATAATATACTTAAAATAAATAAATATCGGACAACCTCACACAAATCGATCTAGTCCCACAGTAAGCTCATGAAGGCTTGTGTTATAGGTACTAGACGACGATATACGTACTTATAAAGATAAATATATACTTAAATACATAGAAAAACCATGACCCAAGCACAAATATTCGAGTTCGTCACACAAATATTTGCCCCGGCCGGGATTCGAACCCGGGACCGCCGGCTCAGTAGGCAGGTATCTATAAACCGAGCCAAATACTTAACTAACTCCTTTGAATAAGTTGTTGTTGTTGTTGTTGGTTATTGAATTTCAAAATGTTTATAATCATTTTTATATTGTATTTGTTTAATTTATTCCCTAAGGATATCACAGCTTTGTATTGTAATTAAAGCTTGTTTCCATACATTTGGCCTGCGGTGTACTGAAGTATATTTGTTTAAGGATTTCATAGATTTTGTCCACTTAGTTTTTAAAAATTTGTTTTCATATAATTATTAGTCGTGTACTGCCTCAAAAGCCTAGAAGCATGAAAACCATTTTGTTTTACATACATTACATAAGTACCTAAACTATTTAAATTTATGCGTTCTCAGAACTAATCATGTTTTCCTGAAAAATGGCGAAGAATAGAGGTAATAAACTATAAGGTATTTTACATAGAAAACTACCGTGAGTCTCAAACATTAAAATACTTAAACGGGTTTATCCACGTTGTAGAAGTCGAATAACGCTCGACAGTGTTCAGTTGGCCGCCGCTGCGACTGATCGTCTCTCCTGATGATGAATCGCGTACCGATTCGAAACATATCGAGCGTTATTCGACTTCTACAACGTGGATAAACCCGTTTAAGTATTTTAAACTATAAGGTCCTTAAATAAATTAAATAAATGTCTCAAAGTGTACATTCTATTTTCATTTTACCTAGTTAACTAGAGGACTAACTACCTGGTTAACTACCTATTTTAGGACTTGAGAAGTGTAGGGTATCTAATGAAAGTATTTCATATACTGATTTCAAATATATACTGCATTACTACATTACATTCAATTATTTAGAAAAAAGACCTGATGTTTCGGCTCTTGCAGGAGTTACAGGTAGAAGACTGCTAGAATAGAATATACTTTATTGCACACCTTAATGGGAAATAAGTACAAGCAATTACATATTACACGAAATATTCAATAGAGGTACCTATACAACATGCAGTCTTATCCGTAAAGTGTATTAGAGCTATTATATTTCTTATGAAATAAAAAGGCAGATAATCCCTTATTATATATTATTAATGTTGTTTTCAACGCTCAGTATAAATTTAAACTGACATTGTCAGTACGTACTTAGTGAGCAGGCGTGTCCCGATTTATATTGGATAATATCTACGTAATTTTACATCATAGAGTTTAAACTTCTCGTCTGATATAGATAAATGAAGCAGAGTAATGCAGTACATGTTTGGAGTCAGTGCATGAAGCCCTTTTATTAGATACCCCACATGATAGGATTCAGAACACAAAATATCAAATTCCCATTCCCAATATTAAACATTGATGACGTTATAACTCTCTCCTACAGTGCTCACAACATAGCACTATTTAATATTAACGGGAATAAATTAGCTTTCCAAAACTCTTCTGCAGCGTTCATCAATTCTTCGATGTAATCCTTATCAAAATCTATTGAAAACGTTTCGATTTTGCCATTATTTTCAAAATTGGGATTTGCAATGCAAAATATACATGTCGAAGATCAAAAATCAGGACGTCAAATCGAGACTGATTTGAGTGTATTCGGCGGCGAAGGTTGGCAACACCGTGCACGTGCAGCTTACCAGTTACCGGTCTACCTGCATAAAAAGGGCAGCTGGCCACTGGGAGGGGACATTCTCGGCTTGAGCGTTGAACGGCACGGACGTGCTGCCAACTCTAATCCGACTTCACTGCGTTCTGATTAGTAACATTAGATTGTCGTTATGCTATCGTGTTAATTAAAAGTGATTAATTATAGTGCATTGTTATAATATTACCTTACGTTGATTATACGAGTTTAAATCAGAAGCTTAACTATTATTTTGGACTCTGATAATGGAAAATGACCTGTCACCTGATGGTCAACGCCCGCCCGTCCCGTCATCAGAAGTGGGATGGCCTACGGGCCACTGAGCGAAAAGATGAAACACGAAGCAAAGAAAATGAAATAACCAAAATTAGTGGCTACCCTTCCACATACAACAAACTTGGCATCACTAAATCAAGGAGCTACAAGCGTTTGCGTTATTGAAACTCAAGCTAACACCGTCACGGACACCTACAAAACCGTATGAAAACAAACGAAGATTACACTATTTGAATTGTTTTCATTGCGAGAGAAACGGACATGGAAAATTCGATTAAACTTCGTATAAAAGAGAAATCATTGGGGCTACTACTTACCACCCCGGCGACAAACGCCAGCAGATAACAGCAAACCACATCAAAGTTCATTGTTTGCTTCAAAAACAGCGGGACATATCGTCAGTCGTTGCACCAGTGGAAGTGACCCAGAAGCGACAGTCAACTACGAGCGACGCATGGACGTAGGCATAGGCACCATGGCCTCACCGACAGATTTTAAAAACACATCAGGTCAGTCGTTAACTTGTCACTACGATTCCGATATAGTGTTCACTAAAAGAAAGTGTAGCTAGATGCTAGGGTAGACTTGAGTCACACTTATTCAGATTAGTGGGTATTTGTCAAAAATAGTATTACCAGTAACCTCCAAGTAAAAGTTGAATATAGCGTGCTAGCTTAATAATCATGTGAAAGAAAGTTTATTGGACGTTTTTATAACGATTGTTTTCGTAGTGATATAATATTACCGAACGCGAAATGTTTCTACAGAAGATATTTAGTGTTGATTAATATGACCACCACTACGCAGTTTACCTACCATTATTAAAGTTTATCATTTAAAAATTGCGCTGTGAGGGTACATCAATCATACGCAGTACTTAGTAGTAGGAGCGGCTGCGTTAATAATCTACCCTCTATTCATGATTTTCCAATCGTTCTGTAGAATTTAATTTGTTGACATCTTGAATACTTTCTTACTCTGTGTACTTTAGCTGGCGTATATTCCGTAAAAACTGGTGAGCTTGAGATTTGTTTAAACGATCCTAATGTTACTTTTAACTGTGGTAATCGCTATAGCCTAAAATATTTAAATGGGGGCACCAATAGGATTAGGAAAATATTAGGACAACAGAATTTGAAATTGTGGTTTGATTTTTATCATTAATGTTTCATAATCAGTAAAGCCTTGGTATTCCAAAAATTATCATACAAAGTATAAAGCTTGTTATTAAAGTGCAAATAATGTTTTAATTTAAATCTTTTCTTGTATACTTTGTTAGATTGATTTGATTTTCCTTTTTTGTTAGATTTAAGGTTAGAATGACCGAGCTTTGTGATACTGTGCTTCGAGTTTTTGTTTCAGGAAAAAATACGCAAACTTAGCAGCTAATAGCGAAGCCATGAGTCGTCTGCTTCAGCTGCCGTGGTACAAGACATAAGCAAAGAACTGCACGAAGGCAAGCAACAGGGCGCCTTCATCCACCGGGAAGAGGGTTGACGTGTGACGTCACCACACCATATGAGACAATCTGGTGAGGAGTTCTCATTTTATTGTGATTTGGTTGCCGAGTGATCGCTTATGGAAGAGTTTATTTCCAATAAGTTCGATGGCAAACAGTTGGATAATTTAGTGACTGTATGACATGTATCAGTCTAGCTAAAATTATTAATACTGTGCAGTAAATAGACTTACTGACGCTAGCCTATTCGAAAATTTGACATGTAGTATTGTAAATTGCAAGACCCTTTGCGATAAACTTAACTTCCGCACATGCGCGTACTTGTACAGTAGGTTGAGGGAAATGCCCGGGAGCTATGTACTATTTGCAGTAGACGAACAAGATAGTGAGACTGATAGGGAGGTTCTCAGTTCGGTTGGTCGACCGTACAGTCACTTCATCGTAGCCGTAGTCCGGTAGAAGTCGGCATCTGCTCTGAGCAGTCCGTGAATGCGGTGAAGCATTTTCGGCATTATCTTCATGGCCGTAAGTTTGTCGTTGTCACCGACTGCAGTTCCCTGAAATCCGCCAGTAAAAAGCTCAATCTCACTCCTAGAGTACACCAATGGTGAGCCTTTTTACAAAGCTTTTCATTCGAGATTGTACATAGGGAAGGAAAACGTATGTTACATGCAGAGTTTTTCTCGCGAAACCCGTTACCCCCGAAACCCCATAAGTCTTATGACCGTGGAGAACCCAGACAGATTATTGTGACCAACATTACGCCAAACTGGTTTCTCGCTGAACCGGACGTTGCCAAAACATATGAAATCCAGTCCGGTATCTTGTACAGAAAAATACAGCGTAGCGGAAAGACGCGTTGTCTGCCTGTTGTTTCTAGATCGTTACGCTGGTCTATCGTCAATAACGTACATGAGGGTCTGGTGCATTTGGGATGGGAGAAAACTTTAGAAAAACTGTATGACTTTTATTGGTTAAAAAATATGTCAAAATTTGTGAAAAATTTGTTGACAATAGTTTCGAAATCACAGACAGGTAAATCTCAGCTGAACTGCATCCCATCCCAAAGGTACCGGTCCCATGGCACACAGTGCATATAGATGTCACTGGGAAGCTTAGTGGAAAGAGTGATGCAAAAGAATATGTTTTCGTCTTGATAGATGCTTTTACAAAGTACGTTCTTTTGCATCACACTCGCAACATCGACACTGCTAACAGTATTAGGGCCGTCAAACGTAGTTGTGCATTATTTGGCCCTCATAATCGACTAATAGCAGACCAGGGGCGTTGTTTTGCTAATCAGGAGTTTCGTGACTATTGCAAGTCAGCTAACATACAGTTGCATTTAATTGCAAATGGTAGTTCACGGGCCAATGGGCAGGTAGAGCGGGTGATGTCTACTCTCAAAAACATGCTAGCCGCTGAAACATCTGATAGGTCCTGGCAAGATGTTCTGCCTGAGATACAGCTTGCGCTTAACAGCTCGTTCAGTCAAGTAACCAAATCAAGTCCGTTAGAGTTGTTAATAGGGAGAGTTAGCCGACCATTACAAATGATGTTAGTTGATGACACTGAGGAAAGTATTGATTTAGACCGGGTTAGATCGAACGCACTAATTAACATGGAGAAAAACGCAGCCTGTGATAAAACGCGATTTGAGAGGCTAGTTTTACCCCATTTTCTGTTGGTGATTTCGTATTACTTAAAAATAAAGAACGTAACCAAACAAAACTTGATCCCAAATGCAAAGGTCCTTTCAGGGTTATTGAAGTTTTGGATAACGATCGGTACACTCTTAAAGCCTTGGATTCCAAACGCACCTGTAAATACGCTCACGACCGTTTAAGAAAGATGCCTAGTAATGACTTGGCTGATAGCTGCGACGACGATGACAATGATGATGATGATGGTGATAAGACGACAGATTGAGCTCTGATGATATCAGTGATTCTTATTGAATTTAGTTGTGTGATTATTCTGATATTTTTTGTGTAGTTTTCTAAGCGTGGTAACATTAAGATAATAAAGGCAATGTTCATGCGTTGGTTATCGTCACTCGATAGAGGTGACAAGGCTATCGTCACTCGATATAGGTGGCAAGGGTATCGTCACTCGATATAGGTGGCAAGGGTATCGTCACTCGATATAGGTGGCAAGGGTATCGTCACTCGATATAGGTGGCAAGGGTATCGTCACTCGATATAGGTGGCAAGGGTATCGTCACTCGATATAGGTGGCAAGGGTATCGTCACTCGATATAGGTGGCAAGGCTATCGTCACTCGATATAGGTGGCAAGGGTATCGTCACTCGATATAGGTGGCAAGGGTATCGTTACTTAAGTTGGCATGAGCTACTATCACTCGAAGTAGGTGATAGTAGCGACAGACTAATTATTTTCGAATTTAATTAGTAACTTTATGGATAAAGTATTTACCTGTTAAAAATTGGTTTCAACGTTGTTATTACACATGTAAAGGAACCCACCCTTCTGAGTTTTGCTTTAATCAGGATTGGCCGAAGCTAGTGATGATACTGCGTTTTATTTTCTGATTTCAGGAACTTCACACGAGGACGTGTGACTTGTCAAGATGGCCGTGTCGAAGATCAAAAATCAGGACGTCAAATCGAGACTGATTTGAGTGTATTCGGCGGCGAAGGTTGGCAACACCGTGCACGTGCAGCTTACCAGTTACCGGTCTACCTGCATAAAAAGGGCAGCTGGCCACTGGGAGGGGACATTCTCGGCTTGAGCGTTGAACGGCACGGACGTGCTGCCAACTCTAATCCGACTTCACTGCGTTCTGATTAGTAACATTAGATTGTCGTTATGCTATCGTGTTAATTAAAAGTGATTAATTATAGTGCATTGTTATAATATTACCTTACGTTGATTATACTAGTTTAAATCAGAAGCTTAACTATTATTTTGGACTCTGATAATGGAAAATGACCTGTCACCTGATGGTCAACGCCCGCCTGTCCCGTCATACATTTATTTTTTTGAGCTGCCAGCATCTCCAACTGAATTTGACCCATATATTTCTTGCAAATTTCCCCATTTTTTATGTAATTTTTTTTTGTTTTTTCTGAAGTTGGACATTTAATTTCGATAACAAAGTCATCTCCAATGCCATCAGGTGAAGCTCCAAATATACCATTCACAAGTATAAAACCTGAAGCCTCGATTTTACAATTCATATCCTGTTCAAGTTTCTTAAGGACACCTTTTTCAAGGATCTTTCCTCTTTTCATTGCTTTGGTCTCATGTACCTTTTGCCCTCCTAATAATTCTTCGACAAGACTACCATGAGGTGTCTTGCAATGAGCAATCTCGTATATTTTTGAACCCGTTATCCGGCCTTGCCTCATGCTATGCCACAGCTTTGAGTTAACTTGGGTCACTGTTTCACTACTGATTTCACCTTTTATACTTTCTACCTTCTGATCACTATATAATTTGAAATTGCCATAGTTATGATTATTTTCATTAAGGACAAAATCAACCATTAGGTCAAATACACAATAATTTGTCAGCTTATCCATTTCATTTGTTGGATCATGCGTCATTAAGAGGCTTTTTCCACATGCATGTTTTTTTGCTTCGTTCCGTAGTTTTTCTAATACTGAAGCATCCTTTGGTCCTCTCTTGACAACTTTGCCGTTACTTAAATTTTTACACAAGATTGGTTGATCCCGAGCTCGTTTGAGATTTGGCTTGGTCCAGTAGCACTGCACACTGGTGGATGCAGGTTCATCACTCCGCTTTTGCAGCCAATGTAAAACCACTATAGTATGTTTGCATCCTCCTGAAAACAAAAATGTAAATTATAATTACATAAGATAAAGTTCTTCCTATGTATCCTGCTTGGGACTAGCAGTGCATTCCTGAAAATAAAACATTAAAAAAGTAAAAAGTAGAATGGATTATGTAAAAAAATTTTCATTTCAAGTTTTTAGTTTAGTTTAATAATATAAATATTAATTAATCTTATAGGTTAGTGTACCCTTAAACGATTTGAATGCCGATGCACTCCTGTCATTGGTTCATAAACAGGTTTTTGTGTATGTGTGTTTTATACTATTTACTTATGTTTTTGTTTATGTACTGTTGGTGCATGTTATAAATAAGTAAATAAAAAAATTGGGTATGGGAAATATTTTCATGTATGAAAAAAATTGGGCAAGTGCGAGTCCGACTCGCGCATGAAGGGTTTCGTACCATAATCTATAACAAGTTTGTTGTATGGGAGCCCCCCTTAAATATTTATTTTATTATATTTTTAGTATTTGCTGTTATAGCGGCAATAGAAATACATCATCTGTGAAAATTTCAACTATCTAGCTATCACCGTTCTCGAGATACAGCCTGGTGACAGACGGACGGACGGACGGACGGACGGACAGCGAAGTCTCAGTAATAGGGTCCCGTTTTTACCCTTTGGGTAAGGAACCCTAATAAAAATGTTAATATATCCACTTTTTTCAAATAAATAATGCAGTCTGAGGCAAAAAACTTAAAAAATAGCAATAAGAGAATAAAACTGTACCTATTAAGAAACTCCCCTTAGTTAAAGTCGATTCAAAAGCAAAAATGTCCCTGTATTTATAACCGTATTTACTCCTTTGGACCTTACCAGCTTATTGCATTGTGGTACTGTTACCAACACTGGGATCACACAAGACATTCATATAATACAAGCATAATTGCTCAACATACAAAATAAGTAGGTACAAATGGCAGGCTTAATGCCAAAAGGCTGGGTTATTCTGAGAAGCGTTCTAGCCGTCTAGCATAAACTATAATATGCACAGATATTTCCAACAAAACTTACCAGCTCCTGCTGCACAGCCAGCACATGATGTATCTGTGATGGTTTCCTCCAACTCATTTATATTTACAGCAACAATATAATATTTGTTGGACAACTTGTGTTCTGGTACCACTTTAGCACGCACAGTGCATATGCTTCCATCTCTATTTACTTCCACATATCCAATAGCGTTTTCTACATAAGAATCCCTCGAAGACCTAAAAATAAATAAAAAATGTCAGTCAAGTATAAGTCAGACTCGCGCACCGAGGGTTCCGTACGAACTAAAAAAACACTGCATACTTATTAGCGAAAAGATAAACAGTAGGTACTTAAAGGTACGTCAAACTTAACTTTACCGTTTGAAAACTGATTTACGTACTTTTAATAGAGGCTATATCTTTTATAATTTAGTCACAAATTTATATTTTGCAGATTGGTCCCAATATTGTGGTATAAGGTGGTATAACTTGCCAAATTTCATGGTTCTAGGTCAACAGCCTTGAGGCCCTTGAGAGTGCCGAAATATCAGATTGTGCGGCATAAACGGCAGAAGTTTGAGTATTTTTCAGCTTTATAGGCCTATAGACTTATGGTTAGAATATATGGTTCTTGTTTTTGTTTGCTTTTGGGGCATGGAACCCTAAAAAGTAAGTTAATGGACATACACAGTTGTGTGAAGAGCTCTATAGGAGTTCAAGCCATGTCAGACCATCTTGACAATTATTACGTTGAGTTTGAGCCGTTTGTAAGTGTTACTATAAACTTCATATCAATGAGTAGGTACGTAATCATAATCAAACATACGAAATTCTCTTCAAGAATTTAACTTTATTCATTAAAACTAAATCATGATTAATTTACTGTATTTAACGAGTGTTTGTTTACGTCAAACAAAATAACATGCTGACTGCTGAGGATAGGCAAGGCACTAGATAAATGTTAAGGTGATACTTACGATAACGCTTTGGCGCCTCGTATTTCAGCGGCATTGTGTTTGTCACTGTTTTTCATGAATTCCATGAGCATGTAAGTATCTACTTTGGGCAAATTTGTCGAATCTGCTTTCACAAAAGCGGCAGCATCCATCTCGGCGAATTTCCAATTCCAGGGTGAGTTGCAATGGTCGTCGTATAAGCTTGCAATATCAAATCCAGGGTCAAAAAGCGTAAGTCGTCGTTCAGGCAGGCAATGATCAAGGTCCAGGGGCAGAAACAATTCGTAAATAGTACTATAAGTCGTCGAAAGCAGTCGAAATACAGCGAACACAGCGAAAGTAAAAGACGTTGTGTTTTTGAAGAGATCTGTCAAAAGCATCAAAGAAGTTGACAGCGTCATTTGACTTTTGTATAGCTTTGGGCGAACTTCTAAACAGCCGAAATCGGCTCAGAGGCACTGAACTAACCCCTCTTTGATTTTTTTAAAATCACCGGTGCAGCCAAAAAATCTGAAACTTTTTTTTTGTGCTAAGAAAGCTTATTCCCACCACCAGTAAAAATTTCAACCACTTTTAAAGCACTTCTGAAATTTTCATCCATTCCCCATTTTCCCATCAAATTTTAAATGTTTGGTCAAAAAATTGTTTCGTATCCCTTTGATCAAGTGAGGAGGATCGAAGATGACACTCAAATTATGCCCGTTAATGGTTATAACATCATCTGAAAAAAAAAAACATAATTACGCATATGATACATAATAAAATAACACGATAAGAATGTTAATATTAGTGTATTTGGCTCTCGTTAGAATAAAAATGAATCTGCGTATCACCCGCCAAGAAAAACCTTATTGGAATTGGCTACCTGTACCGATACAACATTTTATCTTATGAATATCCGTTCGGTAGGTAGTTTTTCAATTTATCACGTATATGGATAGACAAAATAGCCCCCGGGAACAATATCATTTTGACTCAAAAATCAAAATTAATATTTTTTTTTATGTACTTGGTATTGTTCCTACTGTGTACATAAGATATTGAAATATATTTGTTTTAAGGATCAACAGTTACAGTTGATGCAACATTCAAATTTTGTTTAAGGTCCGATACATCAAAAAAACTTTATTTACCAGTAGGTCTTCCAGCATTGATCTGGTCCCTGTGGGTGTCTTCAACAAGGCTCTTCAAAGCAGACTGAAAAGATTGCCCCTGGTGTGAGATGATTGCCACTGGTAGCAAGCCCGTGTCAATAACGGCATTGATGACTTTTCTTAAAATGATTTTAAGGTCCTCATTTCTAGTGGCACCTTCGCAGAAGTAGTATGCAATGGGTTGTTGCCACTTATGTATTGCGCCTCTAACCATAAATGCTAGGGCGTGGTCTGCAAACTGGTATGTTTTTTTATTTAAATGGACGAAGCCGTTTATATGGTCCTTGGATTTGTCGTAGTCCAATCCGGGCTCCAGCGACATCTCGTCAAAAATAATGGAGTAGTATTTTTTATTTTCTTCCCAGTTTTCAACCTGAAATAAATAAATCTATTAATACATGTAGGTATAAAGTGGAATTACCTGACAAATATTTTTAGGTGAATTTGAAAATACATAGTTCCTAATTTTATTACTTTTGAACTACGTAGCAAGTAGCAAATCATTAAAATATTGAATACCAGCGGCCACTGCGTGAAATAAACTGCGATCAAAGCATTTATTAGCCCCGGATGTATCAAAGTTTGAAGGTATGCGACAAAAATTATGTATCATGTATTGCACGAATGCTGCGTTTTATAAATACATAATTTTAAGACTATTTGAAAACACTTGTGAACATATGTAAAGTACTAACCTGATTTTTAGTAGCGTTAAAAATCTGATCATTGATACCGGGTTGCACGTTCAATGACGATACCATTTTGTTCAACGTGTTTCTTGATGGCAAGATAAATATCTTTTGTAGAAATCTGTAAGCTTTTAGGCTTTGTTTTAATATCGATAAGGCAATAATTTTTTCATCGATAGAAAATCGTCTGCCTTTTATTTTTTTTTCATTCTGAGTTATTTGCATCCACATTATCTTTTTTGCCAAAGGATTAACTTTTTGTGTTAGTTTTTCAAAAGATTCGCTTTTTGAAAATTTAACAGCTCTTTTAGCCCTTCTCAAGAAGTTCAATTGTTTGACAGACTTTTTATACTCTATAATAGCTTGACAATATGGTGGTAAATCGGCCACTTTACGAAGGACTCGTCGGCGACGCTTCGCCCCAGCCGCGCTACATCCAGGTTCTGTGGCCGTGCCTGCAATAATAATATTTTGTATTAGATATAAAACCAACTTGCGTAGTAGTCTTGAACGATGGCAAATTCAAATTCAAGTACCTTACAGATTTCAGCCAAGCCACGAGCATACAATTAAAATGAGGGTTACTTGGTTTGTTGTGGTTTCGTTGTCTTTATTAAATTCCTGCACTATTCTGCATATTTACTTTTCCAATTTTAGGGCATTTTGTTTCGGAGGTAAGGATGGGAATGGTCAATTTTCGCCTAATTTTTTAAATAAGTTAAAAACTATATAGGTACCAATCTTAAATTTATATAAAAAAATTAAACATATTTTAATAGAATGCTGTTCTAATTTAACCCCCAATAGCCTATGTTTGTAGGTATTCATTTATATATTATTTACGTTACGTAAGTAACGTACGGATGTGTTAATGTCTGTCTTGGGGTCAGCGATTTACATTAACGGACCTCTGTCGAGCAATGCACCTGGTACCTACAAAGTGCCACCACAGATACAATCCTTTAAATATAATTACCTGTAATGGCCATTTGAGGCGCTTGAGGAACCTTTCGTTGCCGTTTCTTTGATGAACCTGAAATAAAATCGACATGAAGTTCATAATTTTATATACATTTTTTTTTTTATATTATTATACCTATTTAGGATTAGAATATTACGTAGCCGGCAGTTAAAAAGTAAAACCTGAGAGACTACCCAGATGAGCGATGGGTAAATGTAACTAATATTTGATAGTGATATTATTACACTAATTTGTAAATGAGATCGAAACTCGATAACAGGATATATTACATGTTAAGTTTAATTCAGTGGCAACAACGAAAATAAATAGCCCTTACCTTCTTGTTCCAACGCCATTATATAAAAAAATCACTTGGTTTAGTAAACAAGCACAGTAAGTGAACAGCTAGAATGCAATTTTGGTAATGAATGTATGAAATTTTTGCCTTACCTTATATTCCCATGCTAATCACTCCTCATTAGACACTAATAATCCATACTAATATTATAAATGCGAAAGTGTGTCTGTCTGTCTGTCTGTCTGTCTGTCTGTTACCGCTTCACGCTTGAACCGCTGAACCGACTTAGATGAAATTTGGTATGGAGATAGTTTGAGACCCGGGAAAGGACATAGGATACTTTTCATCCCGAATAAATTTAGTGTTCCCGTGGGATGAGCGGGTTACACCGCGGGGCACAGCTAGTGAAAAATAATTAATGTATTTCTTTATGATCACATGTTGTTAACATAACGTGATAAGAATTTCAAGGAAATTCAATAAGCCTTTTTGTCTAGCTAGCTTGTACTACGCGGATCACTGTGCGACCTTGCAAAATACGGAGGATAGTGATCAACTGATCAAACAGTCTGCGCGTAGCCAGAGAATGGTGTGGAGCCAAGGGTGCCCTTGCCCGATTTATTACTGTTTTATAAACCTAACCTAACCTAACCTACAGTTTTCGGTTTTGGGACCCATTTTGACGCTCCGCTATAAATGCTCACACAAGAAACCTAACCTAACCTACAGTTTTCGGTTTTGGGACCCATTTTGACCCACCACTACCATCGTTATTTTTCTAAGTCCAATAAAATATGTCCATTTAGGAGCCAATATCTCGGTATTTATCAAGTTTAGAGAAAAATTGCTCATACAAAACATGCTTATTTTTTGCTTAGTAAAATTTTGACGAAGTGAAATTTTGCCAAATGATAGTTTGACCAAATGAATAAAATACGAAATGTAACTTTGCTAAAGTTTCGCTTGGGAAATTAAACTATTGCGATAAGTTATTTGGGAAGTCCATAGGATGCTGCTGAGGCTGCCGAGGCACTGCTGTGCATCCAGGTATGTTCGCCGATGCGCGTACAGACGACTTTTATGCCATCAGGCGGAAAGGAATTGCTTAGTTGGTAGCTTGGGTGCGCGGCAGCAGCAACAGCATGCTAGGGATATTATCAGAACGCCTAGACTGCCCACTCGTGAAGTACTGGGTATTATCATGTTCTTACATTTTTTGCTGTACTTTTCTTTGGATATTACTTTGGGTTTATTAATTTTAGAATAAATAGTAACTTAATGATAAGGTTTAAAATTGACTAACATAATATGGATCGAAAATTGGTCTGAAATAAATGTTTTTTTATTTTATTTTATTTATTTAAATAGCATTGCCTAGTTACTGCCCATAACACAAGCCTTCTTGAGCTTAATTTGGGACCAGGTTAATTTGTGTGATGTTGTCTTATATTAACTTATTTATTAAACATCCAGATCCGACGGATAATAATAACGACGGACAACAAAAAAAGTTTTAAAATGTTGCAATTAAGAATACAAATAACAAGCATTTATTTATGATATTTAATCTACAGGAAGCAATTTAAATGTCCCCGGCATCCCATAATGGTCAACACAGAATTCGCCTGATACTCGCAGACTTTCGTCAGTGCAAGCTTTAGTCATCTCTTTGACGTATGTTACGTGATCTTCTGAAGAGAGCTCTTCGTCCCATTCATCTGAAAATATAAATTTGACCAATTCAAGAAACCTCGTACTCTATGGTGTTATAAAGTTTAAATTCATGTTTATTTCCATGTTCATACACCATAAAAGCTAGGATGCTGAGATGTCATGAACAGACGCCAGATACAGAACGAGTAGATATCCGAATACACACTTTAATAACCTGACAATTAGAGTCTTGTTCAGATATTTTATGAGCGCATTCTTTGCTCTGATATATCTGATGGCCATTGGAGGAGATTAAAAGACTTAATTTGTACACTAGAACTTACAGGTTATTTGGCAGATAACTTCACGATTAATAAAGAAAGACTTAAGAAAACGAAAACTATACCCGGAGGCCAACATCACAATATTGCACCCTCTAACTGACCCCGGGGTCTGACTGGGGTCTATTATGAGGTGATTTACTAAAGATTGAAGGTCTCCGACAAAAATCTTTATACATTGGACGGTTATGCGATACCCATTCAACAGCTTCCTGCGATCTTCATAAAATCGTCGCTATAAACCGTATCGCATGCTGCATCTTCCAGTACCTACTTACATTTTCATTGCTCGAAAACCTTTCAACCCCAACAGCTGTTATTTATTCTGCTTGAAATATGACCATCGCCACTTCGGTGTGGACATTTTAGAAATAAAACAGTTCCTAAAAAGAATCACTCAAATTATGAGTAGGTATCAAAGTATTCGCTTACCTTGCAGTGCTTTAAGACACTTCTGATGGCCCCCTAAATCCTCTGGAAGCAATTCTGGTGGCAGATGATCCTGCAAGTCTTCTATGGTTCTGACTACAATTATTCGTTCTCCAAGTTTTGCACTAAGAACCCGCTTCGCGAGGCTAGTGAACAGATGTATGAGCTTTGACTCAGATATAATGAACATGTTCTTTATTCTGAATCCAAAGCCCTCCTGCAAATAATAAAAAAAAAACATAAGACAAACAAACTATTGAAATTGTCAAATTAGTTGATCACTAAGCAAAAAGTACTTTAATTTTTTATTTCATTCTGTATTTCTTAATATTTATCCTTAATTTCGTTGGTAAATTAAGGGTAGGTAAAATTAATTTTAGATTGACGCACAGTTAATTGCAACAACATTTTGTGTTATGATTGAAACTGCAAAATTAACTCTAATACTTATATATTTATAAATCAATTCTAACCGTGTAGATGGCAGCCAAAGCATTCGTATCTACGAAGTTCATCTCACTGACTAATTCCATAATATTGTTGTCTCTTAAGTCTATGACCACAATTACACCTTTCGCATAGTCATTTCTTTTTAAATACTCGCCAAACTGAAAAAAAAAGTACATTTGTGTATGTGTGTAGTTTCACTTTGTCCACAGCCCCATTTTGTCAACTTGCTAACTCGTTAAAATTCCCGATACGTTCACTATCTTACTTGTTATAAACAGGGATGTTACATACCAATTTGATAAGTCAATTATTTACTTACCTACCAATTTAATACCGACGGCTATGTACATCATGTACTTACATTATGAATTAGTACACGGGTTAGGTTAGGATGTGGACGAGTTGGAAATATGGACGAACTCGGAATGTAGACAAGATAAGAAGTGGGCCATTTTCGAAAACGGACCAGGTAAAACATTGAAGGAATGGAATCTTACGAGCTAGGCTTATGCGAACTAGGGATTGTGAAAGAAAAAACCGGCCAAGTGCGAGTCGGACTCGCGCACCGAGGGTTCCGTACACACACTTTCCATCCCTAAGTGGTTAAGTTAAGTTTGCACCTGGTATGTATAGCGCCCCATAAAAATTAGGTGCAAAGTTAGGTATTAAAATATTAAAAAAAAACTACTTACTAGATCTCGTTCAAAACAATTTTCGCTGGTAGTTTTTATAGTAATGTACATCATATGTTTTTTTTAGATTTTTCATTTTCTTATTTTAGAAGTTAGAGGGGGGGGACCAACTTTTTTCCACTTTGGAAGCGTCTGTCACGCAAACTATTCGGTTTAGAAAAAAAATATTCTAGAAACCTCGATATCATTTTTGAATACCTATCCACAAATACCCAACACGTATGTGTTTGATGAAAAAAAAAATTTTGAGATTCAGTTCTAAGTATGGGGAGCCCCCAATAATTATTATTATTTTTATATTTTTGCATCAAAATCTTAATGCGGTTCACAGAATACATCTACCTAC
This sequence comes from Apotomis turbidana, assembly GCA_905147355.2. NCBI lineage: Eukaryota > Metazoa > Arthropoda > Insecta > Lepidoptera > Tortricidae > Apotomis > Apotomis turbidana. Next base: position 11,233,608 of record LR990299.1, on the reverse strand, counting down.
CAAGTTTCAACAGTATAGCTCTTATAGTTTCGGAAAAAATGGCTGTGACATACGGACGGACAGACGGACAGACAGACGGACAGACAGACGGACAGACGGACAGACAGACATGACGAATCTATAAGGGTGCCGTTTTTTGCCATTTGGCTACGGAACCCTAAAAAGAGGGAGCCTGAAGGCCGCACTGGGCATAACTACGCGGCAGCAGAGCGACGCTACGCGACGCGACGCGACGCGACCAAATGTTATTTTTAAGGAATTGTATGGGATAGAACGCACTACGCGTCATCGGAACTACGCGGCGTGACATCAATTGCACCTCTGCACCTCCTAGCCTTTGTCCCATTTTTTGAGAATGAATTCTCAATCGGGGTCGGCTACCTAAATCCCAAGATGTGGCGTAGGCACTAGTTTTTACGAAAGCGACTGCCATCTGACCTTCCAACCCAGAGGGGAAACTAGGCCTTATTGGGCTTATGTGGTTTCCTCACGATGTTTTCCTTCACCGAAAAGCGAGTGGTAAATATCAAATGACATTCCGTACATAAGTTCCGAAAAATTCATTGGTACGGGCCGGGTTCGAGCCCGCGACCTCCGGATTGAAAGTCACATGCCCTAACCACTAGGCTACCACCGCTTCGCGGCGTGACATCAATTCTATACAAAAATATTTGGTCGCGTCGCGTAGTTACTCTTAGTACGTACGCACCTTAAAGGTCTTAAAGAAATGCTTCTGAGGTACATTAACCATTATGAATATAATAAATTGCGTAACTATATGTAGGTACTTGAAATACTTACAATCATAATTTTTCTGTAACCGTCTGATAGAATTGATGAAGTAATTTTGTTTTTTAGCTGTACAACATTTACTCTGTAGTTGTCTTCTGTTAGTTTCGGCATGTACACGTTTATGCTGTAAAAACACTAAGTATAAATGTGTCTTCCATTCTACTGTCTTTACTGTATAATGGAAAACATGATTTATAATTATGAGAAACTGCTTCAAAATGTCTACCGCAAAAAAATAACCTATAAGCATTAATGGTACGAAAATTTTATGTTCTTATCCAAAATACATTTTAAAATTATTTTCGGAATACTTATAATTTTACAAAACTATAATTGCAAGATAACCATGAACTTAATTAAATGCACATTTCGCGGTGAAAATGGCAAATTACATATTAACTCCAAACAAATATTGGTAGCCTACTCACAACTGATGTCACAATGTGTACATGGCCATAATGTATGAAGCGTTTTTAGCACTCCGTAAGAATGTTGAATTTTGATGGTTATTTTAGACTTTTAGAGCAGTCTAATTGTAATTAGTCCCATATAGATATTTGATCCCAATAAAAGGCAGAATCGATTGACCCCGAGTAGTCACAAGTGGCTAACTATTGTGTATCTTAAGAGACTTGAGGAGGGGAAATAAGAAGGCGGATCAGCTGGCAAAGGCGGACATAACGGATAGAAGTGATGTTGTTGTGGCGCCCTGTTATCTTGAAATAGTTAATAAGTATACAGTTGCCGAGAAACTTCTTGAGCCTAACCTTGACTGCGCAGTAGCCGATTTACGTACAAATATGCATGCGCAGATCCGCCATTTTGGGTCAAGAAGTTTCTCGGCAACTGTAAGAATAAATGTTATAGGTACATTGTGGAAGGAGTCCTTTGATCAAAGGTAGACAAAGGGATATGGTACATATGTATACAGAGCGAGCCTCAGTGGTTTCAGAATGTTGACTTAAGCCGTAAACATGTTGTGACTGCTCATAGACTGCGAACTGGTCATGTGCCACTCAGTAAGTTTCGTTATCTCATGAGAATAATTGTGATATCTGTGGCACTATAGAAGACGCCCAGCACTTGTTGATGGAGTGCCGGCGCAATCGTGCCCAGAGAGAGGCGCTGATAGCGACAGCCAACTTAAACCCATATTGGTACGTTTACACGCATGCCAAGCCTCGGCAAGCCTACAGGACGCAGTTATATGTTAGAGTGAGCACGATGTAGGTCCGTCTCACTCTAACATATGACTGCGTCCTGCAGGTTTGCCAAGGCTTGGCGAGCGTGTAAACGTACCATATGAAATCGGGGCTTTTATGCAATTGCTGGCAAATCCATCGTCAGACTATGCACATATGGTGTATAGGTTGGCTCACATTGTGTAAACTGTAATTTAAGTAGGTTAATAGGTAGTTATAGTAGAGTTGTTAGTCCGCTGTTTTCTAACATAATTGTTCGCATCGGGTTACAAGCATGAAATTTCTACCACAGGTAAAGTGTTTTCCGGTGATTATTTTCAGATGTGAAGGAAAGTCAGATTCATCTCCTGTGAGGCGAGAGAGCGGAGTGAATAGAACCAAGTAAACCTTTTCTTCTTTCTTTATTGCAGGTCAGTTAAGTCTACTAGGACTTGTCTGGTATCGTTTCCGTGTAAAATAGAGATCAGAAATTCATTTTTTACGTTATTTTTGTATAGTTACATATAAAAATATGGGTGTATGACTGAAAAGGAATCACAACGAATTATTTTTATTCAGTGAGGTAAATAAGATACATTTCCTTAACATTTTCAAATTATTATTATTATTTTATAATACACATTTAATCTTGTTTCTAAAAATATATGCATAGTGGGCACTCCTCATACAAACAGTAGCTTAAAATATATGTTTACGTCGTCGGCGTAACCAACGTAAATCTCCGAACACATCCTATTTCGCTTCATTAAATACAATAAATAATGATTGATTACATGTTTTTACATAAAATATTTACCATATACGTTCTAGATAAACAAATTGATGTAATTAAAACAAAATATTTTTTGGCTAATGTATCACGAGCACACGGGCTAATCTCAACATCAACAATTTATTTAAGTTACTGTTTGTATGAAAAGTGCCCAACATGTATATAATTTTAGAAACTAGATTAAATCTGCTATTTTTCTTTATTTTTTTTGTTGTAAATATTCAGGAAATATAACTAATTTATCTCCCTGAATAAAAAAGACTTGTTGTGGTTTTTACCATTTCGGCAATACACTCATATTTTTATATGGTACTATGAATAAATATCATAAAAAATTAATTGCTGATATCTGTTTTACACGAAAATGATAACAGAGAAGCCCTAATGGCCTTAACTGATCAGTAATAAAAAAAGAAAAAGAGGACTCCTTTGTCCTATCCACCCCACTTTCCCACCGCACAGGGGACGAATCTGACTTCTTTCTATATCTTAAAATAATCACCGCAGAATTATTCTATCTGTGGTAGAAATTTCGTGGTTGTGTGCCGATGCACACAATTTCGCGACTTAGCAAAATGTACTAGTGCACGCAGGCTAAGCTTAACATTATCATTTTTTTTTTCAAGGTACTTTTTGTATCAGACGTGCCCAATATGTATATATTTTTAAAAACTAGATTGAATTTGCTATAAGTTGATATTTTTTTTAATTGTAAATATTCAGGAAATATAAATAATTTATCGTTCTGAATAAAAAAAACTTGTGGTGAATTTTACCTTTTCGGCAATGTACCCAAATTTGTATATCAAACTATACATAATTAAAATAAAAAATGAATTGCTGATATCTGTTTTACATGAAAACGATAACAGAGAAGCCCTAATAGCATTAACTGATCAGTAATAAAAAAAAGAAAAAGAGTAGTACTAGGTCCTATTCACCCCGCTCTCCCGCCACGCAGGGCACGAATCTGACTTCCCTCCACATCTGAAAATAATTACAACAGAACGTTCTATCTGTGGTAGAAATTTCATGCTTGTAACCCGATGCGCACAATTTCGCGCTTAGCAAACTCTGCTAGTTAATAGTTTTTATTTGTCAATTAAGTTAGTTTAATTATACTTTATATTTTGTTAACGGTATGCACAGTAGTATAAAGATCCTTAAAAAAAGAGACTTGTTGATGCTTTCAAAATCATCTAAAAATACAGTTTAAATGTGCCAAAGGAAGCTTGTGTGACACTATTTCGGCGATTCTTACAACCAATTCGATACGTCCTGCAAATCTTGTTGTACGTTGAATTTAGTAAACAGTTGCGGAGCTGCGGTCCGCAATGTGCATAGTTTGTCCACTTTTGATTTAGCTCGCTCCACGGAACCTTTTGAGGAAATGATAAAACGCTCCAAATACTCTCGACCTGAAATTCGTAAAACGAAATAGAAAAAAAAACAAATAATCATTCGCTGTAGTTACTGTTTTAAAGGCTAGATTTTTACGCACAAAATAATAAATACCAGTGGCTCTGTGAGCTCGCGGTACTATTTCGAAATGGCTGAAATATGACTTTTTTACGATTTAAACCCCCATCTCGTAATTTGAATATTCGCAATTTTGAAAAAAATAAAAACTTTGGGCTACTAAATGCAACCTGTAGGTGTGAAGAGATGAAAACGGATGTACGAAATATTTTTTTCCCAAGCTGAAATGGAGAGGCTTCGCCCGCTCGATTAAAATAAAGATGTTATTTGCTATAACTGCATATAAACAATATTCTGCGCATTTCCAAAAAGTTCAGATTTTGTGTTGGGTCAGATTTTAATGTAACGGTGCGAATTATTGACGCAATATATAACTTACAAAAGTCTTTTTTTAAGAAATGCTCCTGCTTCTGATTCCACTGGTGCAAAATATCAATGGCTTCATCCATTCTTCCCGGCTGATCCAAATTAAACTCCTTTCTGACATCTTGAATAGATGTGGGATGAAATTCTAAGGGACCTTTTTTCAAAACTGCCATAATGGTATTTTGAATGTAATGCACTACACGATCCAAGTTGCTTTCTAGCAGTGATCGAAGCATTCCATATTTATGTTTACGTATATTGGCAATTATAACCGCATGTTATAATCGTTAAACATTATTGTTCATGTATGTTTGTGTTTTTTATTAAAAAAAAAAACAGCGAAGTTCATGTCGGACCATGGTCAGTTTGGGTTCTGTAGTTATTCAAAATTATATCCGAAAATTTTGTAAAAACCACCAACCACCCTTTTATCAGTACTAACTTTGATTTGGAAAATACCATCAAATTCATCTATATTACTTGTTCAAATTGACACTTATAACGTGATACTCGTATTACATATTCTCCCATCATTTCACATTTTATGAAACATCTGCCTGCCTTAAATCCTTAAGTTAGCTAATTTTGAAAGGTAACAATTTTTTATCCAAAAAAAATTGTCAAAAGAAATTAAAAACAGGATTTAACCCGGTGCCGCATATATAAAAAAAACTTGGAATTTGAACCTTAACCCGTGGCGTGGCATAATTATATGGCTTAATATGCAGTAAGGGGACTTATGGACCCTGAAGCCAAATGGCAGCTCATTTCAGTAACGGAAACTAGATCGAAACTTGACATATTATATTTATTAATGAAAGCTTGTAAAAATAAGAATGGTTCTTTAAAAATAAAATGACCCGTGTAACCTTGATAACATAACATGGGCTTGGCAAAAAAATAATTTATATCTCGAATAGAATTTTACTCTCGTACGATCGTTATCGAAGTACATCATTATATCTGTGGCCGTCATGTATGTCTGATGTGACGACAGTGACATCATAAGTATCATCATCATCATATATTTAAGAGCTAAGCTCTTGTCGGTGGAGTAATTTCCAGCTTATTCTACATTCCGCCTTCTCTGTTAAGTATCATAACTTTAAAAAACAGTTACAATAACATTGATTTTCCCTCTTTCAATTAATATAGACAAATATTTATTTTCTTACATGCTTGGAAATGTATGCGTCTTTGTCTTGACTTAAAGACGCAAAGTGTCGCGTTTATGGCACCTGCATTACTTTCCTGGCCTAGGCTAACAAAGTAAGTATGAAAATACATTATTCTCCGCTCTCTCTTTTTAAATTAGCTTACTAACAATTAACTGACCAAGGAAACGATTTACATACAGCCAACCTCCTAGATACATTCTGATAGTAGAGTTGCTAAGCCGCGAAATTGTGCGCATCGGGTTACAAGCATGGAATTTATAACACACAGAGCGTTCCACGGTGATTATTTTCAGATGTGGAGGGAAGTCAGATTCGTCCCCTGTGTGGTGGGAGAGCGGGGTGAAGAGGACCAAGTACTGCTCTTTTTCTTTTTTTTATTACTGATCAGTTAAGGCTATTAGGGCTATTGCGACATCGTTTTCGTGTAAAATAAATATCAGCTATTAATTTTTCATGTTATTTAAGAATAGTTTCATACAAAAATTTGGGTTTATTGCCGAAAAGGTAAAAATCACAACAAGTTTTTTTTATTCAGAACGATAAATTAGTTATGTATCCTGAAAATTTACAATTTAAAAAAATATTACTAAACAGCAAATTTAATCTTGTTTTTAAAAATTTATACATATTGGGCACATCTGATACAAAATATACCTTGAAAAAAATGTTGATGTTAAGCTTAGCCTGCGTGTTCTAGTACATTTTGCTAAGTCGCGAAATTGTGTACATCGGGATACAACCGCGAAATTTCTACCACAGATAGAGTATTCTGCGGTGATTATTTTCAGATGTGGAGGGAAGTCAGATTCGTCCCCTGTGCGGCGGGAAAGCGGGGTGAATAGGACAAAGGAGTCCTCTTTTTCTTTTTATATTACTGATCAGATAACGCTACTAGGACTTGTGTGGTGTCGTTTTCGTGTAAAACAGATATCAGCAATTCATTTTTCATGTTATTTATTCATAGTACCATATAAAAATATGGTTATATTTCCGCCAAGTTTTTTTTATTCAGGGAGATAAATTAGTTATATTTACTGAATATTTACAACTAAGAAAAATACTTTAAAATAGCAAATTTAATCTAGTTTCTAAGAATATATACATATTGGGCACTCTTCATGCAAAAAGTAACTTCAATAAATTGTTGATGTTGAGATTAGCCCGTGTGCTCGTGATAAAAAAAAAATATTTTGTTTTAATTACATTAATTTGTTTTTCTAGGACGTATATAATAAAAATTATATGTAAAAGCATGTTAATAATCATTATTTAATGTATTTAATGAAGCGAAATAGGATGCGTTCGGAGATTTACGTTGGTTACGCCGACGTAAAGATATATTTTAAGCTACTGTTTGTATGAGAAGTGCCCAACATGCATATATTTTAAGAGACCAGATTAAATGAGCTTTTTGAAATAATAATAATAAGTTGAAAATGTTCATAAAATTGAACTAATTTACCTCACTGAATAAAAAAACTTGTTGTGATTTTTACCTTTTCGGCCATTACACCCATATTTTTATATAGAACTATACAAAATGACTTTACTAGTCTACGATGTTTCCAAGCTAAAATAAAACATTTGTTCTTAGATAACTTTTGTAGTGAAATTTAATAGTAGGTATCAGTGTTGTCTATGCATTTGTAAACGAATGTAAACCTTATTACAACGTGTTAGAATTTCATGGTGTACAGTTAATTGTGCTGCTCAGCTGTTAGTAGTATATTTAAGAGTAAGTAGTTTAGGTAATTAGTGGTTAGTGAGTTACGCAGTGTAACAGGAAAACAAAGTAGAGTGTACATATTCGCCAACAAACTGTTATGCAGTTTGGCGAAATTTAAATGTAATAAAACGCTGTGTATACATTTTATTAATAATAAATGAAAAAAAAAAACTAACATAAAAAAATAATTTCTGATATTTGTTTTACACGAAAACGATACCAAACACGTCCTGGTAGACTTAGCTGACCAGCAATAAAGAAAGAAAAGAGGGATACTTGGCCGTATTCACTCCGCTCTCCCGCCTCACAGGGGACGAATCTGACTTCCCTCCACATCTGAAAATAATCACCAAGGAACACTCTATCTGTGGTAAAAGTTTCATGCTTGTAACCCGATGCGCACAATTATGTTAGAAAACAGCGGACTAACAACTCTACTATGAAAGCATACTTGAGAAATTATAAAACAAAACAAGATATTTTGGTGCAGTTAAACATGGGATAGAATATGCTTGTTCTATGTATGATTAAAATTTAAAAAGGCGGCTTTTAAACTGAATATCGTTTTTTTAATAATTTCGACAATCACACTAAAGTTGTCTATGTGACGAGACTGATGCGAAAATTGTGGATTGTTTTCTGCCTCGATGAGGCAAAGTTTAGAATGGAGAATTAGTAACCCGTTACAAAAAAGTGATTATGATACTATTATTTTCTTCACTATTCATTATTTAAATTTTTATATTTCCTCGCATTGTTTGAGAAAATCAGTTAACAATCTTTGGCCGGAACAGAGATTGCAGGACTCGTTTTGTCCGTTAATATGTCTAAATCCCAAACTCGTCCGGCAATCCCTTAGTTCGCGGCCTTTACAGTAATGTAGATTGTAGGTACTCGAGGCAAGTTGCTTAACATATTGATATTATTGCAATAATATAGGAAAGAGAGAAAGAAAAACATTTATTCGAGAAAAGATAATGAACTAAATGGTAACAAAAAAATTAAAACCAGCTAAGAACATTTTAAATTTTCAAATACGTATAGTGTTCAGTATAAACTAATTTCGTTAGTTTATTATCACAGAATCCAAAACTCTTATTTTTATTTCATTATGCCGAATATTTTCTTTTAAATATGAAAAAAAAAGGTGAAGTCAGCCTAATTCTCTGAAGCGGCCCTGTACATGACGTCACCCTTCTGGAAAAGTTTACGTTACAACACACAAGAAGAACAGTGTTACAATTTCCATACTAAATCCGCCTTAGTAGTCCGACTAGGATGTTTGGCGCTGACCAATTACTGATTGCCTACGTTCTTTTAAAATGAGCAAATTTTCAAACGAATTTTCAATCACAAATTGGGATATTTCCGAAAATATAAAATGTGGTAAATCTATAGCTATGTGTTAATCCAGGGTGTCAGCTGCCTTCATACTAAAATGTATCACAATTGGCCTAGCCGTTTGAGTGTGAAGAAGTACATACACATAAACACACAAACACACTTATGAAAAAAAAAAATGACTGACTGTTGAGTTTCTTTCGGCGTTTCTTCTCAACAGTGGTCTCCTCTTGTGAAATGCCGGTAGACTCAGACATGTAAAAGTGCCCTTGTGGCCTACTTGCAGAATAAAGTTCATTATTTCATTATTTCACTAACAAACTTTCGCATTTATGATATTAGTGTGATATCCATAAATAGCCTAGTAAAAAATGGAATGTTGTCAGTAAAATAAAAAAGGTCCCACCTCAGCATAATGCTAAAAATGTAATAAAACCTTTGTTTTACCAAAATATGTTTACCAAATTTCATTTGCCAAATTATAGTTTGCCTAATTAACTTTTCGCAAACAATTGTTATGCAAACCTTGTTTGGCACATTAATGTTTAGGCAATGACTCGCATGCCAACTGGTACTTTGACCAAATTCCATTTAGTCAAATGTAGTTGTTGGCATGACATATTTTACGCAAAATAAAATTAGGCAAATGATTTGTATTGTCAAACTTTAGTAAACGTTGGACTTTCTGGACACATGTCTTTTTAATGATGTTAGAATACCATAAAATAAGAGTGTTTTGTATGGGCAACATTTTTTTGGGCAAAACTGACTCCGTCGTAGCTCTGGCGCTGCGGGGGAGCAGCTCTCGCCCACTGACTGTGACAAAACTAGCTCGGGACCGGAGTTCGGGCGACCGTGCTTGGTCACGCAATGCTCTCCCCACAGTGCTGGAGCTACGCTAACATAGACATAGTCAAATGTATTGTTATGACAAAACAAAAAAGGAGGTTAGGGTATAGCAAATTATGTGTACGATTATTAGGCTGCGAAAGTCCGCTGGTTAGGACGCGTGCCGACACATAACAGAGTGTTTTTGGAAAGCCGGAGGCGCGGAGGGCGAGCAGCACTCGCCCGCTGTGACCAAGCACACACAACAAAAACACTCCGGGGTGCTCTATGTCGGCACGCGTCCTAACCAGTGAGAGCCCGGATTCGGACTTTCGCAGCCAATATATCGTACACTACAATCCGCCATCCAATTTGCTATACCCTGACCTCCTTTTGTGTTTTGTCATTAAACTAAATGTTTATTGTTTCATTTTGTTTTGCCATAATAAATTGCCATTTTTGTCTGAGGTTGTCTGTCTGATATTATAATAAAGAATTTGCTTAAAGACCAAATGCCTAAATTACATTTTTCGGAGTAATATTTTGCAGAAATGAAAATTTGACGAAATGAAAATGTGCGTATTGAAATTATGCCAAAGATTGCGTTGACAATAAAAACACTTGCTAATATTTGTTTGGGTAGTGAAATTTGACAAAAATAATTATGGCAAAACGGGAAAATCCCGCTAAAAATAGCTCGAAAGCCAGCGGAAACCTCAAAACCCGGTGTGACCATAGGTGAGACAAAATGTTGATAGTTGATAGGTATATTACTTAAGTCTTTTTAAGAACAATTATTGCGCGGAATAGATAAATAATGAAACTTCAAGTTAAGATTAATGATTTAATCTTCCAATAATTTTAGTCCCTGAACCCAGTCCAAAATTGCCTACATAATATGACATCACGATAAAATGCATGGCACACGGTCGAAAAAGTTGTGCTGAGCGAGAAAATTATTTTCTATCGGTCAAAACTTTAGGGGTGTATTTACGGCATCATTTAGCTTTTTAACAGTAGAGAGAGTAAACATAGGTAAGTGTTCCGCACATGACGTAAAAGATTGGTCAGAAAGAAATTCTGAGCAATAAACGGTGCCAGATTGGCATGGTGCCGCGCGCCCATACGAAACCAAAGGCGGTCCTTCATCGCGCTATTAAGATTTTTCCTGAATACGTGACCCCTCTCCATAGAAAACTGAATCTTAATCAATACAAACGCCCAACACACTCGTGACTCCTCTGGTGTTGCAGGCGGTAATCGCTTTCCATCAGGCGATCCGTTCGCTCAATATTTGCCCCCTATGATATATAAAAAAAAACTAGAATTCAAAATATTCCGAAATCCTACAGTATCCACCATTTATTATACAACAAATTTTAAAATACTGATATTATGTGGTTAGAGTTCTAATCCACAGGAAGTAATTTAAATGTTCCCGGCAACCCGTGCTGGTCATCACAGAGCTCGTCTGATACTCGAAGACTCTCGTTGGTACAAGCTTGGGTCATTTCTTTGACGTATGCCACGTGCTCTTCTGATGAGAGTTCTTCTGTCCATTCATCTGAAAATATAAATAACAATTCAAAGCGTCACACTTGAGCCACACTACTAGATCTGCCGGGGCCGCCGCGGAATGTGCGGCAAAAGTCAAACACACCAAGCACTCTGCCCTGGAACCAATGTATGATTTTGTGCCAGTGGCAGTGGAGACTGCGGGACCGTGGGGTACTGAGGCCAGGGACTTTATAAGGGAGGTGGGTCGCAGGCTCAGAGACAGAGGGTCTGATCCTAGCTCGGGGTCGTATCTGGTTCAACAGTTTTCGTTAGCCGTACAACGTGGGAACGCTGCCAGTGTGATGGGAACGTTTGGGCCAGGTGCGACTCGGGGTGAGCCTTTTTAAGTCCTTTTCCACCTTCCAAGATCAAGATGTTATCGATCCATAACTTCGACGAAGCCTGTTGCGGATGTCACGTTATTAGTGTGTTGTTTGACGAAGCATGTCGCTGATTAGATTTTGTAATCTCTCTGACGATGCCTGCGTTGCGGATTTGACTTTTGTTTTATGCATTATTTACTGTTGAATAAATGATTATTGTTTTATTCAAAAACAGGCTTTGAATAATTCTGTTTATTTCTTGTGAACTTCCTTTTACTTGTTGTGCAAATCTACTTACATGTTCAAAAAATTACTCAAATATTACATTGTGATGTGAGTAACGCCGTTTCCATAGAATAATGAAATATCGTAAAATTAATGTTAAGTGATAAATACATGTTATGATAACTACACAGATATATATATATATATTAAAAGAAAAAAAAAAACAAAAAAAAATATGTTACACATAATTCATTCATTGTATCATATTATTTCACATTATATTATGTGTTGTAATGTTGATCAATGAAGCAGTATAATTTTATATTAATTAATATTATAAAAAAAATTAAACCATATACTTAAATGAAATACAATTAAAACAATATAATAATAAAAATATGAAATTAATGTATACATATAATACCTGTCTTACTTTTAACTTGCTAAACTGCCAAAGAGATCGTCAATTTACTATTTTAAACTAAACTAAAATACATATTAAATTAAATTAAATATACAAAATAAAATATTTAATAAAACGGTTTAAGTTTTAACCACAATTTTTAAATGTTATAACTTAAATTTATCTTTATTTTATTTATAACGTAAATAAAATTGAAGATTACATATTACAATAATACCTAGATGTCATATCTAATACCAAACAATAAAAAGTATCGTATTGAAGCCCATGAGTGTGGACAAACAAGATGTCATATCCAGGTGCGCTCGATCTGTGTTTCTACGAGCACATATGACAACAATGTATCGGGAACAAGTTAGCTGCATTCGCTGCGCGCGTACTTACGTACCGACCGAGCGGCGAATTGAAATCTACCTCCGCAATAAAAATGTTTACCTGTATGTTTTTATGAAGTTGACACTTGTTAAGTTTGTTATTAATTTATAATTTGCATGCAATTATTTTTATATGTTACATTTCTCATGTTAAGTGAATCAAATTCTTATGAGAAATAAATGTCTTAAACCATAAGAGTATTTCACACCATGAAATGGGACACTGATATACTTAATATTGTACAGACGTAACAGACATTTGAGAATAAAAAAAACTAAATAGATAAGAGCCAGGGGTGATGGGGAGGGTCACACTGAGCAACTTTTAGCAGGGGGCCAACCATGAAATCGCAAAGACATAACTGCTGCCCCATACATTTCGGCTTATGAATTCGGGTTATCAATCTTAAATAGCTGTTTTGTTTTGCTATTTCATGGTTGCCCCCCTGCTAAAAGTTGCTCAGTGTGACCCTCCCCATCACCCCCTGGCACTCCCCCATTCACAACTAAAAAGTCACCTACAATAGGTTACATTTGCAGATTATCTGTCTAACTAAATTTCGACCTTTTCAGATTCACAGGCATAGTAATTATCAGATACTCAATCTAACAATATTATACAATCATTTATAGACATTAGACAGGTGCTAATTCGTCATCATCAGCCAAAAAACGTCCACTGCTGGACATAGGCCTCCCCCAGAGAACGCCACCATGACCGGTCCTGCGCCTTCCGCATCCAGCGGACTCCAGCGACCTTCACCAGGTCATCAGTCCACCTTGTGGGGGCCTACTGCGTCGTCCGGTGCGTGGTCGCCACTCAAGAACTCGATGGCACCAGCGGCCGTCGGTTTTACGAGCGATGTGCCCTGCCCATTGCCACTTAAGTTTTGCTATCCTTCGGGCTATGCGGGCAACTCTGGTTCTTCTACGGATCTTTTCATTTCTGATTCGATCTCTCAAAGAAACTCCGAGCATAGCCCTCTCCATTGGTCTCTGAGTGACTTTGAGCCTTCTTATAAGGCTCATCGTGAGCGACCACGTTTCAGTTCCGTATGTCATCACTGGCCACACACACTGTTCAAAGACTTTTATCTTAAGACACTGCGGGATATTGGACGAAAAGATAGTACGTAGCCTCCCAAACGCTGCCCAGCCAAGTCGGATTCGACGATTGACCTCTTTCTCGAAGTTGGACCAACCTAACTGGACAGTTTGTCCAAGGTATACATAGTTGTCCACAAATTCGAGCGTAGAGTCTCCAATTTTTACCTCTCTTAGGTCCTCCGCGGCCTCAACCATGACTACTATGTCATCAGCGAATTGTAGGTGATTGATGTACTCGCCGTTGATGTTGATGCCTAGCCCTACCCAGTCCAGAGTCTTGAAACATCTTCCAGTGCAGCGGTAAACAGCGGTTGCCTGACTCCCCGCTGCAGTGGTATGGGTTTCGAGTTCTGGTCCTTGAGTCGGACATAGTGGCGTTCTCGTATAAATACTTCAACACTTCGATATACCGGTAGTCAACTTGGCACCGTTGGAGAGACTGTAGTACAGCCCAGGTTTCAATCGAGTCGAAGGCTTTCTCGTAATCCACAAACCCTTAGCAAAGGGGCAGGTTATACTCGGTCTTCTGTATAACCTGTCGGAGCGTGTGTATGTGGTCTAGGGTGCTAAAGCCTTTTCGGACACCGGCTTGTTCGGGAGGCTGGAAGTCGTCGAGCCTGCGTGCGAGACGATTTGTAACGACTCTCGAAAACAACTTGTAGACATGGCTCAGAAGTGAGATGGGTCTGTAATTCTTCAACAAGGTATTATCGCCCTTTTTGAAAAAGAGCACCACAATACTTCTGTTCCATGCTTTAGGCGTTCTCCCTTCCAGTATGACGGAATCAAACCACTTCTGAAGAGCTTAAAGGATCGGTTTTCCACCTGCCTTCAAAATCTTGGCTGTGATTCCGTCGTCACCAGGTGTCTTATTGTGTTTAAGCTGTTTGAGAGCCGTCGCAATCTCGTACTGGCTGACGTCTTCGGTATAGTGCTGCTTCGGGATGTCTTCGGTATAGTGCTGGGCTAATCTAGATCTTGGATCGGTATCTAGATCGGGGTCGGGTTGGCGTGTTGACGTGTACAGCTGCCTATAGAAACTCTCTATCTCCCTCAAAAGCTCTGGTCTAGAGGAAACAATTCTACCATTCTCCGTCCTTAATTTTGCAATCTGGTTCTGCCCAATAGACAGATCTTTAGCAAAGACTTTGGAGCCCTTGTTTCGCTCTATTGCTTCTTCAATACGATTAGTATTGGATCGGCGTATGTCACGAGTGAGGGCCTTGGAGATCCGTCTATTGTGCTGGCTATATAAGGTCGCCTCACGAGAGGATTGTAGACTCATTTCGTTTCTTTCCTTCATAAGCATAAGAGTAGAGTCAGAGAGCTTTTTGGTTTTGTTCGTTCGTCGGGCCTTGAATAACTTAGACCCAACGGAATGGACGGCTTCCACAAACCCGTCGTTATATTCGTCCATGTCGCTACCAAGGCAATCGAAACGATTTTGGAGTTCGAGCTGAAAACTGGTGCTAATTCAATTAAAAAAAATTAAAAAATATCAAAGTATTTTGCAATACCACTACACTAATCAGTAAAAAAATAACTATTACAATCCATCATAAATCCCACTTCTACAAAACAACAATAACTTTTTTTGTTATAATTATTCTAAAGATTAGCATTTATAAAAAAAGTCGTCAGTTTGATGAAAGCTCTTTAATATAATTATTTATCACATTTTGCGACTAATAAAATTATTCCGACAATTACATTTTAATCAATCACTTACCATACAATTCTTTAATACTCTTCTGGTGGCCCCCGAAGTCTTCTGGAAGCAACTCTATTGGCACATGATCTTGTAGTTCATCCACGGTTCTGAGCACCATAATCCGTTCTCCTACTTTAGCACTAAAAACCCGCTTTAAAATGTTAGAGAATAGATGTATGACCTTTGACTCAGATATGACTAATATTTTCTTCACCCTGAACCCAAAGCCCTCCTGCAAATAAAAAAAAACATAAGACAAACGACATAAAACTAACGGAATAGGATGTTAATATAAATCATTTTTATATAAGTTATAATTTGGGTCTCATTAAGGCAAGAGTAAATAGGCAATTCCTGAACTACTGAGCTACATCCTCGACCTCGTAGTCATTTGCCATCAAGTGATATTGAATTCAATGGTCGGTCAGTTTGTGAATAAAAAAAAATTCCTTTAGCAGTGCGTGCGCTATTTGACCTTTTTTTATGTAATGTGCAATTCTTACCATACACAAGACAATGAAATTGTTAAAGTCTAGGAATTTTATCTCACTGACAAATTCCATAATATTATTGCCTCTTAAGTCCAAGATCAAAATTACACCTTGCGCGTAATCATTTCTTTTTACATACTCGTGAAACTGAAAGTAAAAAATACATCTGAATTAAAGTCCAAGAATATTTAAATAGGAATCGGTTCAAGAGGTCAAAGTTGTAAGGGTTGAGTTCTGCAATGGTAAGCAAAACGTCTCATTAATTTTTATTAGAGCAGCAAGCAAGAAATTTGACAATTTGTATGAACGTGGAACCTGTGAAGGATTTTGAGCACGTGATCGAAACAGGAGATCACAGACCTATTTCAGTGCCACCGTATCGTCTATCCCCTCTGAAGACTGAAATCCATAAGAAGGAAATCACCAAGATGTTAGCTGAGAAGATCATTGAGCCATGTTCATCCCCATGGGCCGCACCGGTAGTGATGGTCCCCAAGAAAGATGGGACTACCAGAGTTTGTATCGACTACCGACAGCTCAACGCTGTCACGACACCTGATGCATACCCAATGCCAAGGATAGATGATCTCTTACATAATGCCAAACCTACGCCCTATATGAGCACTATAGATCTTCGTGCTGGGTACTGGCAGATCAGCGTCAAGGAAGAACATCGAGATAAAACTGCTTTCGTCACTCCATTCGCAATGTACAGATTTTGCAGAATGCCATTTGGATTGCGGAATTCTCCTTCTACATTCCAGCGAATGATGGATCGCTTTAAAATCTCGCTCAGCCACATCAAGTTAATGGTTTACCTGGACGACTTGATTGTTAGGTCCTCTACTTTTGAGGATCATCTTAAGGATCTCCAGGATGTATTTAACAGGCTCAAGGAATATAATCTGACAGCCAATCGAAGCAAATGTAACTTTTTCTGCCAACAAGTGAAGTATCTCGGACATAAAATTTCAACGGGATTTTAACCCACGTCCCCACGGTTTTCCGGGCCGGACCGGTGCTTTACCAATCAAATGCTATCAAAGCCACTAGTCAAAGCATTTAATATTTTTTTAATTTAATTACATCGAATTTTTCAACCAGTTGCCTCAGCAGAATGTCTCAGGACGGCATCGTAGCGCCATGTATCGTAAAAATTATGTCTTTATGTTCGGCACCGCCGAACTTTTCACTTCGAAATAAACAAAACGTCTTAGTTGTATATTGTCTAGGTAGCAAGACGTCTTTATGTGCAAAACTTCTTCAATGCAATATTCCACAGTTGAGGAAAATACTTTTAAAATTCATTTAATAAAAAACCATACGACGCAGAGGGCGGTCGGAGAGTTATAGAATCATGATTTGGTGTGGGTGTGATTGACGTAACGATGTGATAGCTCAGTTAGGAGAGTTACGATGGAAACGTATAGTCGCAAGTTCGAGTCCTTCTTACATTGCAGTGAATTACATTACTTTACCTTTGTTAATATTTAAGAAAAATAATAATATGGTATTTATACATTAAAAACCGTATTGATAAAAATATTATATTAAAACATTAAGACCATTGTTTCAACATGACATTAATACATAATATGTATAACAATATACTATAAATAGGTGCACATCACGGAAAAATACAACTTTGACTTCATGAATCAAAACTCATTATGAAAACGAGAGACATTGATTACAAGCAGTGGCAAACAAAATGTTTTGACAAGCTAGGATTGACTTGTTTTACAAAAACATCATAATAATGTTACTCAAACGCTCTTAAATGTTCAAACCGTTGGGAATCGAATTCCATGAACGCCACGCTACGGTTACGTTTGGAGTCCGAATCTACTTACCCTTATTACCTGCGAACAATGGCATTATTTCTATTCTTCGATAAACCACAGAGTAGAGAACACATAATAGGCACCTTGAACATAGAGTGCGTCTTTAAGTCGAAGAAAACAGGTATCACATTGAAACACAGTGCATAATTATAGTTAAGACAGTTTGTATTTAAAACCAAAGTGAAGTGGCCGTGGAAGAACACAGATAATGCCATTGTTCGCCGGTAACAAAGGTAAGTATAGCCCGATACGCGAACAGTTCTGAACTTCAATAAAATACAAGTGCGTGATTTTTTGTAGTCAGTTAGAGTAGATTGAGTACTAATGGGTATGAACATTTTCTAACAGATTGAGTGTGCGTTAGGTATAAAAAAAGTTTTTGTAAGTGACCTCTGTAAATCTTAGAAAAAAAAAACAAGTTAATTTCTTCTGCACTAGGTCATCGCATTTTACAGTTTTAACATTCCGTATTGTTTTCTAACAGATTTGTCGAGAGATTATGTCAGCGCAATACGAAACAAATGAAAAAATTATAAATCCCTGAAAAGATTATACAAGTGACTTTTGGGAACGAAAATCTGTTTAAAACTATGAAATGTAATGACAGTTTTACTTTATAACAGATTCATCAATAGGTTTATTTTATATAAACGATTGAATTTTTAAATCGTTCTCTAGGCCACACAATTTTACGCAAAATTGTCAAGTCGGTGTAGTGAACTCATTTTCATAAAAGTAATCTATAAACAAAGAATTCTAACCAATTCATCCACGGGAAAAAAAATACTTTATTAGTTGTACGCGACATTTAAATTTGAGCGCCAAGGCCGCCCAATTCTCAGAAATTCTACAAAAGACAATGTTAAAATATTGTATTGTTCATTCGGTGTATTATTGTCCTTATTTAATTTAGCAACTTTTAGAAGAGTTCATAGTGCGTCTTTTTTATAGATCTTACTAAATTAATATTTCGGTTCTTGGAAATATGTAATTCTAAACTTTGACTGAACATGACTTTAAGGTTCTTTAGAAATATTATGCCGTTATGTAAATACATAGGTTTGAAAAGTTAGTTCTATTCGCATTGCACCGGATTAATCTCGAATAATATTCGGGTAAGTAATTCCGAACGTCATGTCATTCAAACGAGAGCTTTATTGCCTTAGGTTTAGGCGAGTAGGTACGTGAAATGGTGAATATGAATAATATATTTTAAAATCCTAAGGCTTGTAATCTAGCATAAAAATATGTTAATAGCATTTGCCCGCGGCTTCACCAGCGTCCAAACCTATGTATACATTATACACTTTCTTACGGGAACGATGTTTTTTTTACAGGATATTTAATAAACTATTTGTTAAGTTAGGGTATAAACTATCTCTGTTCCAAATATGCATAAGAAAATAAATAAAACGATTGGTAACAGTATTACTTGATAAAAAAAAATGGAGGAGATAAATAGTACATAATTGCATATAAACCTGTGAAGTATGAACCTATTTGTTAAGTTAGGGTATAAACTATCTCTGTTCCAAATATGCATAAGAAAAAAAATAAAACGATTGGTAACAGTATTACCTGATAAAAAAAATTGGAGGAGATAAATAGTACATAATTGCATATAAACCTGTGAAGTATGACCTACTTCAAAAAACTTGCTAAGGGTAGAAAGAACGGCTATGGTCTGTAATTCACAACGACCGAAGTGTTACTCGCTTTCGGGATCGGCCGCACCCTAGGCACCTTCCAACTTTGGGGAAATGACCCTCAAGAGATCGCCAGGTTAAAATTATAATGTAAAGGGATCTTTACGAACTACTAAGTCGAAAATAATTGTCAGTGGTGTCATCGATTCATCATCATCATCTGCTTACACGTCTACATTATATGATAGCGTAGTAAAGTGGTCTTAATGCGACTAAAATGAAAAATATTGTCAGAGGTGTCATCATCTCGCGTACTCCCTTACTTTATATGATATGGTAGAATAATAATCGTGAGAGACAGTCATAGTATGGTAGTTATAGATTTGCCACCGAGCGACCAGGCGTAAGAGTTGCCATGGTCGCAAAAAAAAACCCCAAAAAGTGGTTAGAAAGAAAAGTTCCAAGTACTTGAATTGACAACATTTATTTTTTTTACTCATTTTCCGATATAATCAAATAAAGGATAAAAAAACGTATGTATTCCTATTTTGTTAAGTTTGAAAATATCCTAATTTACGATTAAAAATCAATTTGATATGTTCCTCATTTTAAAAGACCATAGGCGACAGGTAATTGGGTTCTGTGATATTTGGGTTCTGTGATATTAAAAATAATGAAATTAGTTTAAACTTAAAATAGTTGTTGGAATAAAATGATAGACATTTAATAAAAACAGATAATTTCTTTCTTGAAAACATTCTGTAATTAAAATACTTGTTTATAACAAATGTATTTACGACACTCGTTTCTAAACAAAATTTTTCATTTGCTCTTGAATAGTCATTTTCTTCTGATCAGTACTAAAAAAAATAGGGTGATACTTCTTCTTTTTTCTTCTTTTTCTTCTATTTTACTCAGGATACTTTTAATCCATCGTGACAGTTCACGTTCATGGACGCACCGCCTTTGAGGTCGATTTCGGAGATTGGAACATTCTGTAACATGGAAATTAAGTAGTAAAATTGTAAACAACATAAGTAGATAAGATATCACCAATATTCCGCGACTTCGTTCGTGTAAAGTACAAAAAAACGTTTTTTTCTCAGTTCCTGCTATTAATTTTTTACACCGTTCTTTCTCTGTCGGAATCGGAGAAATATCAAAAGCAAATATCAATTTGCTTAAGATAACCCAAATTTGGGGGTAAGTTTTATTTTATATCTAGGCATCCCGAAATTGGATTATAAACGACTGATTTATTTAGACATCTATGTTAGCTGGCTTCTATCGTAGGTTTATGCTACGCAATTTGACCGATTTTCAATATTTACATGTCAAAATGTTCCGAGTTATGTTGAAAATAATTTACAGATTTTTCCTATTTTATGCAGTTTTTTCATGATATAACTAATGATTTAACTTTATAACTTGATTATTGTGAGATTTGAGGAAGAAATAGGTGATCAAAATACAATTAAACTTGTACCTACGCATGAAATGTAACATCCGCTTATTTTCGTTAACTGTTACTGGGGTGGATATTTACAATGAAGCAGTCGGTCGTCTATGATGGGCAGTCCAGGTACATGAGAAGCAAAGTGGTGAGGCTAGAAACACATGCCAAGCGAAAAATAAATAATTATAATTACAAAATTAACACGGTCAAATCCGAAAGATAGCAGTAGTATGATGATAAGTCGGTCTCCAAATATATAATTTAAATTAACATATGTGTGTATTTCAGTTTTCGTTTCCACGTAGGTCGTGAAGCAAGCTAGCAATGGCATGAGGTTCTTGCATAATTACAATGGGATTCATACAATGATTAAGCAGATATATGTAATATGCGTTTAATTAAAAACCTTTTCTTACAAATAATTAATCATTGTATTTAATGTTATAACCAAGAGGGCAAAATTGTATTTTGCCCTCTTGTTTATAATATTTAAATAAGTTTTACAAATCTAGAAATTAATTAGAGAAAATAAATATCAATTACGATATTGATTTATTTAAAGTAATTATTTATAAGAAAAGGCAGTATGTTGGCAGGCAAAAACAACCGGCGAAGAACCATAGTTTTCTAAATGATTTATTTATGTTATAATTACTAATGATCAATATAAAAAAAAAAACATAAATATAACTACTCATCACATTCAGTTATTACAATATAAGCGGGACTACGCAGAAACAAAGAAATGTTCTCAACCAGACAAAGAACTCGCCCACTGACGTGGTTGGTAACGGTAAATCTCCTGTTTCTACGAAATAATTTATAATGTGCGCTTATTGCTACAAAAGCTACTTAGCCTAAAGAAAATTATGCAACACTTACCCATTTACGGGAAAATACACAACTGAATCTAGTAGTTAAATATTTAATATTATAAAAAAAACACGTCCACTCGGAAGGCGGCGCTTCAAGGACATTTTTTTATGATAAGCGACCGCAGGCGGCTCGCAGGAGTGCTCGCGACCGAATGTACTCGTACGAGAACGGGGATGGCGCAAGGCGCACCGCAGCAGATCGCAGTACTTCGTAAGGACTAGGCGAATGCTTATCGCCCGGGATCCGAGCGCTCAGCCCGTACGTTCATAATTTAAAGTATAAAATATCTCTTTTAAGTTTGAGCAACTAAGACTCTGTCGGGTTATTCGGAAATGCAAAATTAATATTTTTTTAAGGCGAGTATGGCTCTCACAGATTTGTGAGGAGATTAACGTTATTCGCCCCGTCGACCGCGCACCGCTGAAACGATATTTCGATTGTAAAACTCATTGAGTTGCTTCATACGTTCTAATTGTGCGAGCGGCGAATGGAGATTGGAGATCAACCGACAGTATAACTTATCTACAGGTATTAAAAAAATCGGTAAGTAAAATAAACAAAAAAATAAAATTATACTACTGACTACTAAAATATTCTTACCTTTGTATATTATAAGAAAAAAAAAATGTCTGTATGTTGAACGTACGGCTAATTGGAATGCAGAGAATGGAATAATACATTCGGTAAAATTTGAGCGCCAAAGCCGTCCAATGCTCAGAATTGGAAGGCTTTGACGCTCGAATTTAAATGTCGCTTACAACTGATAAAGTAATTTTTTCTTTCCCGTGGATAGAATTCTATGTTTTACATTACTTTTATAATAATGAGTTCACTACGCCAACTTGACAATTTTGCGTAAAATTTTGTGGCCTAGAGAACGATTTAAAATTTCGATTGTTTATATAAAATAAAGCTATGGATGAATCTGTTATAAATTAAAACTGTCATTACTTTTCATAGTTTTAAACACATTTTATTTGCCAAAAGTCACTTGTATAATCTTTTCAGGGAGTGAGATTGTTTTCCCTCTTTTCGTATTGCGCTGACATAATCTCTCGACAAATCTGTTAGAAAATAATAACGAATGTTAAAACAATAAAATGCTATGCCCTAGTGCAGAAGAAATTAACTTGGATAATCTTTTCTAAGATTTATAAAGGTTGCTTACAAAAACTTTTTTTTATACCTAGCGCACACTCACGATCAGTTAGAAAATGTTCATACCCGTTAGTACTCCATATTACTTTGCTGATAAAAGAAAAAAAACGTACGATGCGAATTATTTTAGTTTAAGGTGTAATTATACCCTTCCCGTAACGGGCTAGTAGATTCGACTTCAAAAATAATTCTAAATTAATCTAGATATAAGTACTTACTATCATACTATGTCTGTAAGCGTCTAATAAAATAGATGAAGTAATTTTGCTTTTTATTTGTACAACTAATAGTCTATAGTTATCTTCAGTGAGTTTTGGCATGTACACGACGGTGCTGTAAAGATTATAACGAAGTAATAAATAAAATTTGCAACATAATAATTCTTCTTTCAATATTTTATTAGTAAAAGAATATGAAGTATTTAAAATTGTGTGAAGAGTCACTCTCCAACTTAGTGGAGTGGGTGCCACATGGGAGTTAAACATAAATTTTCGTTTTCTTCATGTTCATTTTAAAACCCACTTGAGGTCGTTGAGCATTTTGCCGAGTCTTCCAGGGTCTTAGCCATGACCACGATATTATCTGCAAACCCACAATGTGGACTGACAATCTAGTTAGGATAGCGGGAAGCAATTGGATATGGGCGGCGCACGAACTATCATTGTGGAGAATATAAAGGGAGGCCTATATCCAGCAGTGGACGTCTATCGGCTGATTATGATGATGATGATGAGTAAGTGCCTAGTCTACATATAATCATACAGCACGATTTATTTACCTAATTATATTTTATTCTCTGGAGTTTTAAAATCCTAATCACTATAGGTTAACATATCTTTTGTACTTACTACCATTGTGTTAAGTTCGGAAATTCTTGTTTCGCGTTGACTTTGGTGAATATTTCTGGAGCAGTAGTGCGCAAAGTGCATATTTTGTCCACTCTTGCTTTAGCTCGTTCCACGGATCCCTTTGTCGAAATGATGACGCGCTCCAAATACTCCCGACCTGCAATTGTACTAATTGTTAAACAGGGTAAAAAAGTTGTAAATTTTACTTAAGAAGATATTTGAAAAGGTGTTTTTCTACCGTTGAAACGAGACGGGAAAGAATCGAAAGTATTGCAAACGATGTAATAAATTATATGTTTAACACATAAACTGCCTCGCTACTGGAGAGGGTACGGAGAAGTAGTAACAGCATCCTAAATATGATAGCCATTAAGATTAACTGTCCTATATAATGTGGAATCTCAGCCAGAGGACTAAATCCTTGTTAATTATTAAGCACTAACATTAGTTTTCCTAAGTTTACTAACATAAAATAAACCGTTATAGTTGTCTGAATTAAATAAATAAATAAACATAACAATATAACTTGAAATCATACTTTGAGCATTTCCAAAAGTTAACGTTTTTATTGTAACGGTGCGAATTATCGAAGAAAATATAACTTACAAAAGTTATTTTTTACGAAATGCTCCTGCTTCTGAATCCACTGATGCAAAATATCAATGGCTTCATCCATTGTTCCCGGCTTATCCAAGTTAAACTCCTTCCTGACATCTTGAACAGTTGTGGGATGAAATTCTAAAAGACCTTTGTTCAAAACTGGCATAATGGTATTTTATAACAATTGCTACCACCAGTCAATCCAAGTTGCTTTCTAGCAGTGACCGAAGCATTACATATTTATGTTTACGTATGTTGGTAATAATCGTTAAATATTATTGTTTTTCCATACGTATGAGTCTATTAATAATAATAAAAAAGCCAGACAAGTGCCTGCCGTACACGAGCACCGAGGGTTCCGTACGATACGATCTATGAAAGCATTGCATATTGCTCTAAAGAAAAGATAAATTGTATGGAGCGACAATTTTAAAGTTACCGTTAGAAAACTGTTTTGCGTACTTAAGATAAATAGACTACTTACATTTTTTACGATTTCATTACCTACAAATGTATAGTTTTCAGGTTTTTCTCTTTACTTTAAGCCAAACTACACTGTTCTAGGTCAACGGAAAACACCCTATAAATTTTGATTCTATTTTGCGCCAGAAACGGCCGTATTGTTAAATCCGGACTTTGGTTTGTGTTTCTTTTTGTTTTTTTTAGTATGAAATAATCTTTAAAAGCTTGGTAAGCCGGTGGGAATCAAGTTCTATGGATGCCTCGCTACACATTTCGAAAAAAAAAATCCTCATCCATCCATCCGTCCATCTGCGCCTTGTATTACGAGTGGAATTGATGATAAAATAAATTCCATGACAATTTTTATTTCTAACACCATGTGATGTTTTATACTTACTGATGATCAATAGTACTATTGCTATGAATAAGAGAAATAGTAGAATAAAATAGCGAATATTTCTATTTTCACATTACAACAGAATAGATAATAATATGTTTATAAAAAACATACAAAAAAGGACAAAAAAGTGACATGTTTTTTTTTGTCTCAAGCACACTGTTCTGTACCTACTACATAGGCAGATTTATTAATTTTATTGCAATAAATATATTTATGACAATTAAGTGTTTTTTTTTATTTCATGTGCATTCTTCGCGCTTTTTATAATAAGTATTGCGAGGAATGAATAAATAAATACTCCAAGTGAAGATTAATGATTAAATTATTCAATATTTTTCACATCAAATTACAATTTTTAGTCCGATGTAAGTCCATTATCTATATGTATGTTGTAAACTAAGTTTTGCGTGCAAAAAAGCAATTCTTATTAAAACAGTAATGGCTCAGTTTCATTGGTCGATAACTCGGTCGGCCGCAGTGCGGGGACTCCCCGCAGACGGTATAACGACCAGTGTAACTCACAAGTCGATAACTCGATCGACATACGGCATGCGGGACTCCCCGCAGGCGGTATAACGACC
Source organism: Apotomis turbidana (assembly GCA_905147355.2). Classification (NCBI taxonomy): domain Eukaryota; kingdom Metazoa; phylum Arthropoda; class Insecta; order Lepidoptera; family Tortricidae; genus Apotomis; species Apotomis turbidana. The sequence goes on along the minus strand of LR990299.1, from coordinate 11,207,841 downwards.
AGTGAAACTCATATTGGCATGCGTTATGGAAATCTACCGCTCCCCGCATGCGGACCCTATGGGCCAATGAAAACAATTCCCCGCTGCGGGCCCTATGGCATGCGTTCTGGAAATCTACCGCACCCCGCATGCAGACCCTATCGACCAATGAAAACAATTCCCCTCAAGCGGGCACTATGGCATGCGTTCTGGAAATCTACCACACCCCGCATGCTGGCCCTATCGACCAATGATACTTAGCCATTATGCAAAATCTACCGCACCCCGCATGCGGACCATATCGACCAATGAAACTGAGCCATTATGGAAATCTACCGCACCCCGCATGAGGACCATATCGACCAATGAAACTGAGCCATTATGGAAATAATCTACCGCACCCCGCATGCGGACCCTATCGACCAATGAAACTGAGCCATTATGGAAATCTACCGCACCCCGCATGCGGACCCTATCGACCAATGAAACTGAGCTATTATGGAAATTTACCGCACCCCGCATGAGGACCATATCGACCAATGAAAACAATACCCCGCATGCGGGCCCTATGGCATGCGTTCTGGAAATCTACCGCACCCCGCATGCGGGCCCTATCGACCAATGAAACTGAGTTTACAAATAGGATTCGAACCCGCGTCTCCAACGGCTTTGCGGGCCAACACGGGCGTCCTACCTATTGGAACACTGAACCTGATAAAATAGATTGAATATTTTTATTAAATTTTCGCTTATTAAAATACATAAACGGGTTCACTCGCGTCGTAGAAGTCGAACAACGCTAGACATATTTCGAATCCGTACGCAATTCATCATCAGGAGAGACGATAAGTCGCGGCGGCGACGGCGAGCGTTATTCAACTTCTACGACGTGAGTAAACCCGTTTATGTATTTTAATATGTCTGCTACTCACGGTAGTTTTCTATGTAAAATTTTCGCTTATTATAGACATTTCTAATATCGTATTTAAAATCAGTTGTCTATAATCTTAACAGGGTGACGCACCCGCGGTACAAAACAGATAAATAAGTACAGAAATCAATCTACATACAAGCGCGCTCGAGCAAACGCACACATAGACATTGCTCACGGACACGATATCTCGGACCAGTTCAGACCAGTGCGAGCGCGTGTGCCATCCGCTTGACGTGTCCGTGAGCAAAGTGTATGTGTGCGTTTGCTCGAGCGCGCTTGTGTGTAGATTGATTTCTGCACCTATCTGTTTTGTGCCCGCGGCGCCAACCATATAGCGCTATGTGTTGGTAAAAAAAAACTTGTCCCCTCATCACGCCTAAACGACTGAGCGTATTTTGACCAATTTTAGTAGAGGGCTAGCTGGACATCCAAAAATGGTTATTGGATATTTTTTAGCCGATTACGGGATAGAAAAAGATTTACGCGAATGAAGCTGCCTTCTAGTCTTATATATCTTTGACATTTAGCCAAAACAAACTCTCGTACCACCGACTGTCTTAATTGAAGTATGTTTTACAAAATAACCTTATATTTTATTTTTATGTTGTTGCAAGTTGTACATAATGTACTTACTTACTTAAACTAGTTTGTTTTGTTTAGGTTAGGTTATTTCAAACAATACTAATTGCACGGCACTTTTCATTTTAATGTAATTAATTTATTCGTCTTCAAAACTTTCTAGGGCTTGTGCACAAATCACGTGAGGTTTTTTCGGCTACTTTTTTACCCCCCCTCCCCCCTGGTGATATTTGGTGAGGTTCTTTGCTAATCCCCCCCTCCCCCTCGCTACCTCACGTGTATTTTTTTTCCGCCAAAATTTCGTAAAATAGACTCGTTGAAGTATTTAACAAGTGAAGATTTATTTTTAACGAAACTAAGAAAAAATATCGTTTTTTTTCTTAGTTGAGCCTCCTCCCTCATATTGAACCTCACGTGATTTGTGCACAAGCCCCTATGTATAGTATAAATATAATAAAAAAAGCCATTTATTTTGCTGCACACATAATTATTTAATTAAATTTGGTTTAGTTTATTTTAAATGTAGCCTGTACAGTTAGTAGTGTTTAGTTTCAGTTTTTTATATTTTTTTATGTTTCAAATTCTTATATTATTTTGTTTAGTAAAAACAAAATATCATACGAAAAGTGTTCTTCATTTATATTTTAAAGTTATTTTTTTTTTAAATAATATAACGTCTATATCGGTATAAGATCCAGGTTAAACATCAAAATTTAGATGTTTAAGGAATAAAGTTCAGTTGAGTTGTGAGGTACCTATAATAAAAACTTTGTGTGAAATAAAAAAAAAAGTTTTAAAGAGTTATTTTGTTACAGGTATCTCAAAATTCTAAATATTACATTTTTAATATAACCCAGACAAAAACTTTACACAACAAAAATCACACAATGATTCCTCAACTTCACTAATTAAAACTCCAACAAAAGAGGAAGTAAAGTTTTTATAGTCATACTCTAAAATGTCTCATATTGTTACTTTCGCAATAAAAACCTTTCCGCGAACACGAAAAGTATTTTAATAAAAGTTAAATTACAGCAACATCATTATAAACTTTTATTAACACGTTGAATGCGGGAACTGGATTTTATAATTTTCATTCAGTGCTATACATATCATTTTTGAATTGTAGCATAGTTTTTCACTGTGCGGTACAAGACTATTTTGACTTGTGACTAGAGGTCTAAAATTTGGCAAATATATCTTTGTTGATTTAGCAAATTGATAATTTACTGATAACAATAGCAAGTTAAACAATTGAGTGATCTAAATCTAAGTTCGTTACGGACTATCAACCTTGGTTTAGGAATTATAAGACAGTTAATTAGCGATACGAAACTGACTTGTACCGCATCATGGACACAGGACTGGTGCTCTCAACTCAACTCGATGTTTTGGTAGGGAAGAGAAATAAAATGAAACCAAACATCGATATCGATTGTTGTAATTATTAAAAAAGTAACTAAATTTACATATTTGAATGAGACTTATTGCAACATTCTAAACGTATTTTGTTCACATTCTTGGCAGTAGGTATTAAAATAAATATCTTAGAATCAATAAACAACTACCTGTGTTTTCTCCTTTAATTGTGAATAAACTACCGCCGCATTTCTTCTCCATTTCATTATTTTTCGGTTCACTACACTCAATTTCTTCAAATATATTTTGTAACATTTTTGATGATATTTTCTTGGTGCATTCATGAGAAAAAAAAAGATAAACAAATGATACGTATGGGTCGACCCCCGCACTGGCCTGTACTGACCTGTACCCGTGGTGCGATACAAGGCGGTAGGATACAAGACACTTTTGGCTGGTACCGCACTGGTTGATTATTTTTTACACCTAGTGCTAAACGAGTCAAATTTGATGTAGCCATTAGATAAAATTTGCAGAAAGAAGCATAAATGTATACTTGACTCTTTCCAGTCTATAGGATTTCATAGTCAAATTGCCCCCGCACCAGACAGAGACAAGCTACTTCCTTGCGCCGCACCAAAAGAAAGTCCAGTACAAGTCAAAATTGGCATGTACCGCATTCAACGTGTTAACTCTTCTTGGTTTTGTTGTTCATCGAAGGTTTTTTTTCTATTTTTTTCTTTTGATGGTAGCTTTAATAACGTTAGGCGACGTAAAAGAGCCGTATGATGCTTCAAAACACTGATAAAATACGTATAAAGATACTAAAGTATGTTAGTAATGTTCTATTTCCGTCCCAAGTGCGTCCTGTCTCTTATTTATTTAAGTATGTATATTTTGTGTTATGGTGCTATATTATAATATTAGCACAACCATAGTATAAAAATATACGATACTCCGCCAGGAATGCAATTCTGATACGGTAGACACTAGTTGACGTTATAATTGGTTAGGTCTGACTAATGAAAAATTAATCAAAATTTAAAAACAAAATCTGGTTGGCCACACTATTATGTGTAGTAGGAATTATAGTTTTGTACTAGAAAATATTTTTGATTTAAAAATTAGTTATTATATTATGAAGACGTACACTCATAGTCAGCTCACATAATTTCTCCCACTATGTACAGTACAGCCAACGACAAACACATATATGTTTACACTTTCTGTCCATATACAAGGCGAAAAAGAAATGTAGTGTAACTAAGACCTACCTAGCTCGATAATACATCATATTAATCCATCACCAAAAAAATTACATAAGTACTATGCCAATTTCAGCTCAATCGGAAACCGCGAAGTATATTATTTATTTCGTTTTTAGTTTATCGGTGTCTTTACAAAATAACAAATTTACGTACCTAATCAAAGTTTTGGGCAAATGATAGACCCTGCACCAGCAGACTTTACCCTCCAGGAGCCGATAGTTGACCCCCTCCCTGACCAGGACATAGACAGAGATATGACCGACAGACTACAAGTACTGACACAACTCACAACCACTCAACTGGATATTATAGCTTTCCGACGCCCAAAAATACGACATATCAGACGACCCAGGAATCTTCTGACTGACCCCGATGACGTCATCACGGCTACAATCAAAGAATAGTACCCTGACGACTCGTCATCAGGTAGTGAGTCAGAACCTGATCCTGGCGTCAATCACGACGCCGACTATTACTTCAATAGGGACAATAGACGACAGGAACGACGCAGGAAAAGACAAAACAGGAACACTCTACGTGCACACCGTCGCCTCCGCCGGCGGGGACGGCCACCGCGATAAATACATTTGCCTACTACACGATATCTTAGAATCAAGCTACATGACCTACAACATACAGACTGACCTCCAGACGACGTTGTCAAGCTAGGTACACGTCCGCTGGTTCGAGTGCCCGTGCACGCCAGCACACACACGCTAGGCGCTGGGGCAGTGCGCTGCCTACAGCCTAGCAACACGATGTCGGTTACAGCCGTAAGGCTACCGAGTAAGCCACCATTTCTGATCTGATCTGATCGATTCCGTGGAGATTGACTTGAACCATTCTGCGGCACTAGCTGCGCGACGTAAGCGGTAAAGAGGCGATTTTCCGGCACTAGCTGCGCGACGTAAGCGGTAAAGAGGCGATTTATATTTGTGTGCCTCGTGGTTACACGGACCGCGTGTGTGTGCATTCTTATAAAAATATTGCACACAATAACAAAAGTCACGCACACAAATACAGAAGTAAGACATTGTCTCATGTCTTTTATCCTTACGGAAAGTAGGATGTTTCCGACCCGCGACTCGACTCGGACCGCGACGTCCGATGTTAAGCGAACAATTACGAACGGGTAGCCTGTCTCGCTCTCTCCTTAGCTATTATTTGTAGATTCGAACTTCCGATGTTGACTATGTAACGAATTTAAAAAGGCGCTTTTTTGTAACTTTAATTAGCGCAAAAACAGTACTAAGTATTTATATTTGTCGTATTTTTGTTACCTGAGTATAGGTTTTGCATACTTGGACGCCATTATTGTTTGTATTGATTATTACGTGTGATAGTGGTGACTAGTAAATAAGCGAATAAAAAATTTTAGTGTATTCTTAAAAGTTGTCTGAAAATGGATTATTTTAATTGTGATAATCGTGGTGGTGTTTACTGTTTGCGGTCATCAGTTAATATAGGAACTTACATATGTAGAGATGGTCGATTTGCTTGACATTTGAGAAGACGAAGAAAAAAAACTGTCCCGCAGTAATTCTGTGAGTTATTAGGTTCTCAAAATGTTGTGTCTACCCTGTCGTAAAACTCTGTGCACGCCACTGCTTGTCACAACCGTCTACTAGCTAGAAACTATTAGGAGTCCGTAACGTTTTATATAAGATTTTATCATCTATAGTAATAATTGATCCAATGAAATCTTTGATATAATAAGTTGTCTGAAACTATTGCCCTACAGTTTATAATTTAACCTAACCTTCCCTCCCCTCATTGCCCGCCAAAAGGCCCCACCACGTCAAACGCATGCGGGGCGACACCTCATGCATCCGACGTACCATCTTCTGTGGACTTTCTCCGTTTAGTAAGGATGCCTTCAGGTAAAACGTCTCCTCCTATCAAGCCACCACTAAACCCGCCCCAATCTCAGGCTGGAACTCTGTTTCTGCAGAGACCCCCAGGGTGGAAGGTTTAGCCTACTAACCGGCCCTCTGCCTATCCGCACCTCTTTATCGGACGCTTCAAAAGTAACGGCATAAGCTAGCAAGCTAATCCATGCCCACCCCAAATGCTGCCCATAACTAATAAAGTGTGGTTTAGTGACAGCTATCTGCAACACCCAGGTTACTTCAACGACCCACCCTCGCCAAATGGCTGAGTTTTTGCGGTGAGTTGGAAGAATCTACACGGGACACCTCCAACACATAGCCCCAGCCTAAGTACTGCCCTTCTCCGTGGGTCAGGTCACGGCCCTCCTCCGGAGAGGAGACCCGCCCTCTTTCACCTCTGCATCTGGATCCTCGGTAGAACCGTCCTTAGCCGCCCTCTCCACTAATCTACTCTGTTACCAGAGCTCGTGGAGGGACTGTCAGGTTATTCGCCAACTTACCACGATATTTTTACCTTATTAAGAAAAAAGGGAGGGTTACATGGTTACGCGGACGCACCTTCTAGTAATGAAAATAAAATTTTAAATTGTAAAATATCGGAACTGTCAAATAAATTTGTTTTTTTTCGGTGTTGTTTTTATTATGGCATGGCATCCTTGCTACGCAAGTCCTACTCGCAATTAGCCGTTTTTTTACATGTAATAATATAAAATTAATTTTCTCAAACATCCAAGGAAATGTCGTTCTTATGTTCGTGGTAATAGAACGCGAAATACGTCTTTGTATAGCAATTGTTGAAGATTCGTTCTAATTTCAAATTAGAGGTTAATAAAGGAATTTCATACAACATTATTGGCCGTGGCCAACAAAGAGATTGTCTTTTGTTTCAGTGGGGTTTTTTCTTGTATTGATAATCAATGGCATACTGCCAATAAAAAAAACGTAGTTTGTGCATGTATATTTACGTTTTGTTTCTTATATTTAACTAGATTATTCAATTAGATTAAAACAGATATTTAATAAAATAAACAATTAATCACGTTTATTGTTTAAAAATATAACATATCTAATTAATAAGGTGTTGTAATTTTTTCATAAATAGACACATCTTAACATTTGGTGGCAAAAAAATTAACCCGAACAGCTTAAAAAAACAAATTTTGAAAAAAGTAAAAAGTTGGCGGGAATTGTAAAAACATATGAATATATAAGTTAAATATTTGTATTATTTCCTTGGATTTATTTGAGAAAAGCACTATACAAGCCTCGGCGCGAACAGGGATTGTCGGCCTCGTATCTCTAGATTGCCTCGTTATCACTCGGCTATCTATTACTACTCGGCCAACAATTCCCTATTTCGCGGCCTCTGCAGTAATGTACTATTACGTTACGTTCGGTTTTTTGCATACTCTATTATAGTGGCCGCAGAAATCATAAATAAATATATATTTTTTTAATCTTATTTATTTTATAAGCCATACATCTTATTAAGTCGGCTCATAAATAAATATTAAATTTGTAAATTACCCGCTTTGTATATAAATAACGCGTACAAAGCTGATTGGTTCACATCCGTGTCTAATCACTGTTAAACTGTACCTTGAACAGAGTAGCCGCAACAAAAATGCCCATTGAAAACCTATTGAAATTGCACCCAACAACTGTGGAAGATGTCAAGAAAGAGTATAATTTGGATAAACCGGGAACGATGGACCAAAACATTGATATATTGCACGAATGGATTCAGAAGCAGGACCATTTCGAAAAGAAGGATTTTAGTGAGTTGTTCTTTACTTTCAATTATAAATAAATAAAAAGTAATCTTACACAAATCGACCTAATCCCAAACTAAGCGATGCTTGTACTATAGGTACTAGACGACGATACATATAATAAATACATTATGTTTTGCTTATGAGCTATGGGTGTGAGTGTCTTGAAGATCATCATCAACATCATATCGTATAATATTACAAGCAAGGTGGAGTAATTTCCAGCTTTTCCTACACTTTGTTTTTTTTTTCACTTCTTTATAATAATGAAGGTTTTTTTATTTATTTCGTATAGTCCCCTTCTTAGTTCTTCTTCCCCTTATCTTTATTCCTTCTATTATAATGTTAATTTACTTATCGAGACGAAACGATTAGGTACCTATTCTTTTTCCACTTTTGTTTATTATTTACAACAATGTAATTTTTTCAATTACTTTTAGATAGATAAAGTATTATAAAATTTCAGGTAGAGCATATTTGGAGCGAGTGATTTTATCCACGAAAGGTTCCGTAGAACGGGCAAAAGTAAGAATGGATAAAATATGCACTTTGCGCACAAAGCTGCCAGAATTATTTGTGAAAATTGACGTGAAACAAGATTTTCCTTACTTACCTCCACATTAGTAAGTTACTTGACATTGATGTTTTTATAACCCCCGAAGAAAAAAGAAGGGTGTTATAAGTTTAACATATGTATCTGTGTTTCTGTCTGTACCATCGTAGATAAATAAATAATAAATAAATAAATATCGGACAACCTCACATAAATCAATCTAGTCCCAAATTAAGCTCAAGAAAACTTGTGTTATGGGGTACCAGACGACGATATACGTACTTATATAGATAAATATATACTTAAATACATAGAACCATGACCCAAGCACAAATATTCGAGTTCATCATACAAATATTTGCCCTGGCCGGGATTCGAACCCGGGACCGCCGGCTCAGTAGACAAGTGTCTACAAACCGAGCCAAACCGTCGTCAAAAAGAGATGCCAAACGGATGGGCCGATTTGAAACCGTTTCCTAGATAGCTGTGACTGAAACGAGTAACAGGATCTCAGCCATATTAAAGCTATGAATTCCAAAATTTGTTATTATGTTCTGGTTTAGTAGCATTATTATCCTACTCATTAAATGAGGGCGTCATGATGATCAGCTACTTTTATCGGCGTTTTTTTTTTAATTTCGAATTTAGGTTATTTTTCATTGAAATCGCTTTTTGACACCAAATATGACTACTCCGGTAAATTAGAGGTCGTGAAGCTCGTTTTTTACTTATTTTATAGTAAAAAAAACATTCGACTTAAGTGGTAAAACAATTTAAAAACCTAAAACCTACACTAACCTAACTCTATCCAAGGTCTGTCATTCGCGGAAATGATCCCAAGATGCTGGCGGCGTTTCCCCGCTGCACAGCAATACTGAGCCTTTGTCCGAGAAACGCGCCAGCTCTGGGATCACAGGTAGTTCGTATTAGTTTTTTTTTTATGGAATCAAACAAACTGTGAGCGGCTGGGCCCCATGGGCCTAGAGTCTACCGCAAACGGGACGAAAATATAGTTGTCACCTAAACACATATATTTTCGGCGTTTAGCCGCCTCAGCGTTTGTGGCCGCCCCACCTGGATTTTGGCACGTTGTTGCAATGTGTGACGGTGCCAAAGTGTCCACACAGGTGGAGTCCCACACTAAGGGCGGCCCCAACCGCCACGGTACTAACGTCATGCCGTCGGGTCTCTTGCCATCATCTCGTGCGAGGCCATTTGGTTCGAGAACTGCAGGCACGTTGACGCTGACAAGAGCCTGACGTATGATATCATTTAGACAAGCGTGGCGGGAGAGTCTGCCGGCGCTTTTGGGGCAGCTAAGGCCGTGGTGACCTAAACGATCTACCTGGTATCCGCAACGACATTGGTGTGGAACGACGATGTCTAGGCCTAGACGAAGGCCAACAGCCAGCCTGAAAGAATTATCATCTAATAAAGTGCCGAAATTAACTGAGGGAAGTGCGTGAAGCCAGTATCCGGACTCGCGAGCAGAAACAGCAAGGAGCCTGGCCTTGTCTCTCGGGGTGGGACTTGTGTCAGTAAGGTGGTGGTGTACTCTTAGATTTATCGGCATGTCCCACAATTTCTGGATCTCTGTACTCGTCGGAAAGTCTGTACCAGGGCAATAATATTTAATAATAATATTTTAATATAATAATATAATAATATTTTTACTTGTACTTCAATATAATTTTGGCTTCTTAACTAGCCTTTTGTATCATTGTTATTTTTATTCAAATACGAGGACAAAAGTTTATTAACGTTTTACCTTGAAGCGAAAAAATAAAAAATAATCAATTTTTTCGCATCTGTCTTGCATCCCTTCAGTACTTTTGTCCTACCTTGTTAAGACGTCAGTGTTGGCTCGGAGAGTGGAAACAGGGGTTCGCCTGAACCACAACATTTTTCAATATTCATTTCAATGAAGAGCTTATACAGCTTATATTCAGCTTATAAGGGTTAGGTCGACCGCCGATGCGCGAACAAGTGTTAGAATTCTGTCTTAATATTTTATTCTCAAATAAATGTTCCAAGTGCTTAGACCAGCAAAGTGTACACTTGTTTTGTAGCTGCTAAAGTGAAGTTTAAAGTGGCGTTTGTTTCACGAAGAAACTTGCAGTGTATCAAAAGTTACGGTGAAAATCATTTTAAGTAATATAAATAAACCGAAGAACTGACAACTCGCATCGCACGCACAACGACGCGGCGTGTGAGTCATACCGCTCGCTCGCTGATAACCAGAGTTAACCGCTGCTGTTGGATGCTTTACATTGCTGCTTCGAGGTACATTGCTGTATATGATAAACAAATTCATAAAAAAAAAGTACTAAACAAATGGATATTTAATGTAAGTCTCCGACGTATCAGCATTACACATTTTACAATATCTAAAAACCTCAGTAAGAATGGCACCAACACCAAATTGCGCTATGTGCAAAAAAAAAATCTTAGGTAAGCTTTACCTTGTATGCTCCGTATGTAAGCTTGCGTACGACCTACAATGCACTAATAAAGAAAAATTGATTAACTTAATGGACAAGACACGCAGAGAAGCTTGGACCTGCAACAAATGTCTTCAAACAAAAATGAAAAAACAGACTAATAAAAAATACCACAAAATAAAACGAGCACGCCCATTACTGAAAAGACAAGCACCATAGTAGCAGCAACTTCGGAACAAATAAGTAAAAACCAAACCAATAATGACACCACGGAAACCACATCTCCTTTGCCTGTATCTCAAATATCCCAACTTGACAACAGCACCAGAGCACAGGAGAATCAGACCCAAGAGGGGTACCATCCAAAAGCAACTTCCACGTCGCTACTCAACGCTGAGGACAACATAACGCACCGTAAACGCTATAATATAAATGTTCGCACTGAGAATTCATTTGAGTCTCTACCAGAGGACGACGACACGGATGGTTCGTCTTTGACATCCAACATGCCACTCCAAAATGTGAACTTAATAGAAGCTTCAACGACCTACGCTTAAACAACAGTTATAAATTAGAAGTGATGACTAATAAAATACTAACACTTAAAGAAAAGTTACGGCACGCTGAACAAGAAATCGAAAACTTATTACAGGAGAACAGTAGTCTATCAAATAAACTCCGTGAACTAAAAATTAAACAATTAACACATTTGTGCAAATCTACGTCGTCAAAAAAAACTATTACTAAAAGACATAGAAAGGAGCTTAAAACTAGAGCTAAATTACAATATTCTTTGACAGTGGATGATAACCAAAATTCACCCACAGAAAATAATCCAAGCTCTCAATTAAACATTCAACAGAATTCAATTCCAGACACCTCCGCAGTAGTACCGCCAACTTTACCGTTAGAAAATACTACTATTCCGGGCACCCAGAACAAAGAAGAAAAAGTACAAACAAAATGGAATTGCCACAACCAACTATCAGAAAATACAGCAAGATGAGTAATAGATCAGATAACATATACAAAAGACAATTTAAAGAGGACTTTGAGAAAAGAACAAAATGTGGCTTAATTAAACGAAAGCTAGTCATATTATCAGATCAACAAGGTATAAACCTTGGACAATGCTTGAATCATAAATATTGTGCTGGGGATTATTTCGATATAATATGCTATTCATAGCCAGAAGCTGATACAAAACAAGTTATCCAGTCAGCGAGAGATGTACGAGCCGCTCTTGGCAGAGATGATTTTTTGGTACTACTAACGGGAATGAATGATAATAACCCCAACGAGGTATTTGCAAACCTATACTATGCTATTGAGAACTCTAACAATACAAACATCTTGATATCCGAAGTCCCTCAATCGAAACATTTAAATGAACGTCCTTTAAATAATATGTTAAGATTACTGGCTAAGCAATTTCATCATAGTGAATTTATGCACTGCAATTACGAAAATTGGGTACATACAAATAAAAACAAATTTTTGGACGCTCTAGCAAAGACAATATTTCATCAAATTGCATGCAAATTATACAACTCTTGGCTACAGGATCAATTACAGCAATATAAGAAAAAATGTAAAAGAACTGAATCGTCATTGGTCTCTGATAAACCAACAATACCATTACCTTTAGTGCATTCATCAGAAGAAAATAAGTTTTTTCGTCGCTACTCAATGTGAAAATTCCTTATATATATTGCATCAAAACATCTCCGGGGCACTAAACAAACAAATATTACTGACCTTCGCTATTAGTGATCTTAGTAAATCAGGAACATATATCGACATCGTATGCCTGAGTGAAACAAACATGATGAAGGGAACAGAGTGTAACTTAAAAATGGGGAACTTCCAAGTAGTAGCGGCCTCTTCTCGGAAAAATTGCAGAAGGGGTGGAGTAGCTATTCTTCTTCGAGATGGCATGGATTTCACTCCAATAAATGAATCCGAAACGTTATCTCAGACGCTTGTATTTGAATGTTGTGCAGTTACTGTGACACAATATAATTTAATCAACATATGCGTTTATACTAATGGGACACCATCATCACAATCGTCGGTTTTCTTTCAGAAATTAAATGAGCTTCTACGCTTAGTGAGTCAACGTCATAAGAGGAAGATCGTTTTATGTGGCGACTTTAATATAGACACCATGAAAACATCGAGCATATCAAAAGAGCTCAAACGCATACTGGAGATTTACGGACTTCATCTAGTAAACAAGGAGCCCACTAGACTCACAACGCATACTCAAACCAGGGGGGTATTCGACCAATTTTAGAAATATAATGGAGATCTCTCCTTTTCATCGCCATCCGTCACTTTTGACGTGTGCCTACTTGGCAATTGGCGATATCCCTAGAACATCGCAACTTCGTAAATTCGGACGCGCAAAATTTTCGCTTCCTTTGTATGTGACGGCATAAATAACAGGCGCATTCTTTAAATTGACCGCGTAGTACGTGAAATTAGTCCGTTACGTTTCGTTCAAAACAGAAATTTATATACATGAATAACATTTTTGACAATCATTATCGCCTTCGTATTTCCAAAATTGAGATGAGATGTCACTTTTAAGCTCATCGCATTTAAATGACAGTTCAATGGCGATATAACTGTTATCTAATGGAGATTTGACGTTTGGCGATATCTCAAACGGCATTCTCGAATTGGGTCCCTGTATCGATCATATCGCTACTAATGCTGAAGGCGGTGGAGCAAGAGTACTCGATCTTGGTCTGTCTGATCATACCGCCCAGCCATACGCAATCAACATCAAGAGACGCTACCCAGCTCCCGTGAATTGGTGGTACGAATACAGAAGAGATTTTTGCGAAGTCTTTCTTTTTCTGATATCCTTAATGAAAATGATGCGACTGCGGCTTTCAAAATGTTCTATGAAATATTTTTGCTATTTTATGATTTGTGTTTCCCAAAAATTAAAATGAAGCTATCAAACAAAGCGTGTAACTTAACCAGTGGAATTCGGAATTGTTGTCGTAAAAAAGAGAACTTTACTTGATGAGTCGGAAAAGACCACATCATAAAACACTTTATAAGAAATATTCTCACTCATTGAAACGTTGTGTACACCTGCATCAAAGGTCAGAAAATCTGAAATATATAAAAAAGACTAAAAATAAATGTAAGGCGGTATGGCGTTTAATTAAACAGTGCACTAATAGTAATGTTGATTTAAAATCTATAAATAACTTAGTCGTAGATAATAAAATTATTAGCGATCCTCAGCAAATTGCCGAGTGTTTCAATGAGTATTTCATTGAAATAGTAAAAACCAATTCGACAAACATCACGACCGATGATATTGACATTGTAAACCACCCTACTAGCATCTTTCTGAATCCGGTAAGTGAAAATGAAATCGTAAAAATAATTAATTCACTCAATAACTCGAATTCTGTCGGCTACTATGATATTCGTACGGATGTCTTGAAGAAGTGTAGGTTTATTTTAGCACGCCGTATTGCACATGTCTTGAATCTCTCTTTGATGCAGGGAAGTTTTCCTGATTTGCTAAAATTGTCAGTGGTAAAGCCGCTTCACAAAAAGGGGGAAAAGGACAATCTTGGTAACTACCGACCAGTATCTTTCATACCTATATTTTCAAAAATATATGAAAGAGCAATGTACTCTAGCCTCCTGACTTCCAGCGTCCTACACATAGTACATAAACTACAATGAATAGTTAACTGTCAACTATTTGTCATAAGGCTAAAATTAACTTGACAAATTATGAATGCTGGTCGTCAGGAGGCTAGACTGATTAGCTTCTTTGAAAGCAACAATATTATAAATGAAGAACAACATGGCTTTAGAAAGTCCCGTAGCACTTCATTAGCAATGTTTAAACTAATAAAAGGTGTGATAGAGTGCATTGAAAACAAAGACCCCGTGACTGTGCTTTCATGGATATCAGTAAGGCCTTCGATTTTGTCTGCCATAAACGTCTTATTGTTAAGCTGTCACGATACGGTATAAGAGGTGCAGCACTAGATTGGATAAAAACATCTCTTTAACCGAACACAATGTGTAGAGACCATGATCTCATGGTCTCTACACTACACATTGTGCTGCAACCGTTCAGAATTATTAAAAACTTATAGATCACCCTATGCCATAAACTGTTTCGGCGTACCCCAAGGCAGCACTTTAGGCCCACTGATGTTTCTAATGTACGTGAATGATTTACCTAATAGCCTTGATCATCAGTGTATTTTATTTGCCGATGACACTTTTATTATTATTAAAGGTCATGATTTAACAACTTACAATAAGGAAATAAACGAAGCATTGGCAAAAACAATACAATGGTTAGAAATGAATAACTTGAAGGTAAATGTGAAAAAAACCAAGTATGTACAGTTCTATACATGTAAGGGTAACTCGCAATCGTTAACTGTAACTTTTAATAATAAACTAGTGGAAGAATTGCGTCAAATAAACTTTTTGGGAGTGACGATTGATTGTCACCTTAACTGGAAGAGCCAAGTAGATATTGTCTGCTCTAAAATAAACCGATTTGTATATGCCTTGAGGAGAATCAATCAGACAGTATCTATTCAGGCCGCCTTAATCGCTTATAACGGGTATGTTGATTCTGTGCTTCGCTATGGTATAGTTATCTGGGGAAACAGCGCAGACCGAGAAAAATTGTTTTTAGTCCAAAAGCGCTGTATTCGAGCCATATTCAATATAAAGCAGTATGAATCCTGCCGCCCTTATTTCCTAAAACACAAAATTCTTACTATGACATGCTTGTACATTCTGGAGGTTAGTGCTTTTGTACACAAACATAAACATCTTTTTGTACTGAAACAGGATGTATGCAATCACAGGGTTCGTTCACAATACAAAAACAAATTATATGAGCCGCCTGTCAAACTTGCTCTGAATTCCAGGAATGCTTATATAATGTGTATAGAAATCTATAATAAGCTTCCTGATGCACTTAAAGACTATGATTTATGTATATTTAAAAAAAGAGCAAAGAAATGACTAACAGAGAAAGGTTTTTATTCTTTAAATGATTATTTCAATGCTGATAATGAACAAATTGATATTTAAATATAATGTTTCTGACGTCTAATTTGTATAATTAATCTGACATGTTATATGAATAGTTACTGTATTACAAATTGCTAGAATAGATTGTAAGATTAATGTGTGTATACCTGAAAAGGTAGGATTTAATGGAACTATTATGAAATTGTATTTTACTCATCTTGTACTTGACCTGAGTTCCTCACACAATAAATGATTATTACTGATTACTGATATTACAGCTGTGTAAGGGCTATATAAGCACGTGTACAGCCTGTGTCCTACTCGTGAATATAAGCATTATATACATTAGCGTCATTATGACGGGAGTCATTTTCAAAATACATGTATATTATAGTTAAGGGCTTTAATTAAAACAAAACTTAATTGGTTCCTGTGTGTAACGATAGTTACCCATATATTTTGTATGAGTAACTTTCGTAACACAAAAGAAGCGATCGTAATTTTGTTTTTATTTAGCCTTTAACTATGTACATGTTTTTTTGAACATGACTGTTAACTTATTGGTTTTTTCTTGGATGCTAAATGTTCTAATATTCTTTGTCTACAGCGTAAATGTGTACATGCCTACTCTCACAGAAGACAACTACAGAATATTAATTATAAAGATAAAAAACGTCACCTCATCAATTCTTTTAGATGGTTACAGACACAATATGATTGTAAGTAATACCATCAGGTACAGTCACGTGTAAAAATATGTATGGATTCAAACTTCTTAAAATATGTCCCATCGCTCTTATGTCAAATAAAAACAGTTATAGTACATATTTTACGAGGTAATTAATTTGATATGTATATTTTTGGACATGACTGTACGATATATTTGGGTTATTCAAATCATCATCAAATCATAGTTAAAAGCATCGAATTGTTTGAAAACTGAGCGCTTCTTACCATCGAACGTCACATTCATTATGATGTTGTAGTGTTATTTGTTAGGTACAATATATTTAATATTATATAGGTATAAATATCGGCCCAGGACACTGATGCTAAGTGAGTCATTTTTAAAAATCATGTACAAAGTTAAGGGCTTTAATTAAAACAAAACTTAATTGATTCCTTTGTGTAACGATAGTTACCCATATCTATTGTATGAGTAACTGTCGTAACACAAAAGAAGCGATCGTAATTCTGTTTTTATTAAGCCTTTAACTATGTACATGTTTTTTGTAAATGACTCAAGTATGGTATTGCTACTTACTGATGCTAGTATGGTAGCTGCCAAGTTATTAATTTGTAGGTTGGGTTAGGTTAAACTTTTTCGATTTCTCCTGATAAAATGATCCTGCTTTATAGAAAACCGACTTTCAATACTATTTTAAAAGAGTTTAGCAGGCTAAGCTAACGAGAGTGCTTCCCGTAGAGGGATTTGGCGATTCTTTTATGTTTCCTCTATCTTCTTTTGTTTTCGAGTAATTAAGGATACTTACTGAAAACAAAAGAAGATTCAAGACTGATATTAAGCATGGAGTGTTCTTAGGACCTGCCAGTACATTGGTAGCTTAGCCTGCTAAACTCTTTATAATAGTATAAATATAAATGTTTCAGCTTGGGGAGTATCTAAAACGGAATGATTATGCGAAAGGCATCATCATAATTATGGATATAAGAGACAACGATATTTCAGATTTAGTTAGTCAATTTGATCTTGCGGATTTGAAAAATGTGACTTCCGTATACACGGTAAGGTGGCAAGGCATCACTTATTATTTTTATTTTATTTTATGGATATAAACTTACACTATTTTCGCACATTATAATAACTAAGTCGAGATATTCGAGTATTCCTATTATTTAATTAGTGAGATGATTACCAACGCAAAAAAATATTTCTTTATATATATATCTCTTGAGAATTCATTCTCTACAAAGATATGGGACAAAGGCTAGGAGGATATATATATATATATAAATAATAAATAAATATTAAGGGACAATCTTACACAAATCGACCTAGTCCCAAACTAAGCAAAGCTTGTACTATGGGTACTAGACGACGATATACATAATATATAAATACATATATAGATAACATCCATGACCCAAGAAAAAATATTTGCACAAATATTTGCCCCGGCCGGGATTCGAACCCGGGACCGCCGACTCAGTAGGCAGGTGTCTACAAACCGAGCCAAACGCGTCGTCAATATATATTTCTTACTAGCTTTTACCCGCGACTACGTCCACGTGGAACTTGGAAGTATCGAAGCAACCTCGTACAACACGATAGATATCCACCTAATCACCTTAATTAATAAAAGGGAATATTAAAAGCGCCTAAGCAAATGTAAGAGCAATTGTGCTTTTGGTCTAATAATTACATTTCCTACAAGGTCATCAATGTCATCATGAATTATTTACTCACTTTTCAATCTTTTTAGGGATAATTTCCAGGATGAAAACTATCCTATGTCCTTCCTCGGATCTTAAACTATCTCCATGCCAAATTTACATGAAGAGGTAACAGACAGACAGACACACTTTCGCATTTATATTAGTATGGATGGATTTTTCGTCCTATATTTCATAATTGACAGGTCCTGTATCATAGAAATGTTTCTTTATAACTAAAGCCCATTTGTTGTCTGACAAAATATTGCTTTATGAAGAATTAAGTGATATACTGGGAAATAAATCATTCATTTGTGGCAAAATAACGTCTTTCTTATTATTTACAGGAGGGTTTTGGATTTCGAATAAAGAACTTTTTTATCATATCCACTTCAAAAGTAGTTGAGCTGTTCTCTAATCTTCTGAAACGAGTCCTTAGTACAAAACTTGGCCAGAGGATAACAGTTCTGAATACTGTTGAGGCTTTACACGATCACCTGCCTAAAGAATTGCTGCCAGAAGATTTTGGTGGCCAGCAGGAGACTCTTATAAAACTGTATGGTAAGAAGATTTTCCAATAATAGGTATATTTAGTTGCTTCCAGGCTGAATTTAACTAAAATAATAGTAATGTCAAACTATTATGGAGTTTGTCCCTAAGAGCGGCAAAGGTTTCGGCGGAGTGCGTCGCCAATCCGTCGCTGAAGAAAAGTAGCCGGGCAGCTGACTCACATTTGCCTCCGATATTTTACTTTCTATAGTTTTAATTTTATAATAGGTATTGTTAAGAATTAGTTGTTTATTTTAGTTCTCTAGTTTTATCTTTTTAGTTCTAATTTAATTGTCCTTTTATATTTTCTTTTCTTGTCCCAAAGTTATTAGTACTTATTTCCTTAGGTACATACCTAACGTGTGCAATTGTGCATAAAAAAACTGAAATATATATCTAGTATCAAAACTATAATTCCTACTACACAAAGTGTAACCAGCCACAGATTTTTAAAATTCCCGCCAATTTTTTGAGTAATATTTCAGTAATTTTCAGTAGCCAGACTATATGTAGTTTAATATTTTTATATCTTTGTTTATAATGAATTAGAGATGAAGTAATTTTTGTATAAATTTCAGATAAATGGACCAAAGTACTGTCTTCTGAAGAGCATATAGCGTATATGGAAGAGATGAGGCAAGCATGCAGCAACGAAAGACTTCGCCGTTCAGACAAAATTAATTACGAACTTGGGATTGCGGGGACATTCAAAAATCTTTCTGTAGATTAGTCGTTTCGTATCGTCAGTCACCTTTTGGTCAACAATTATACATTTAATTTTTAAACCTGCGTATTTTTCTGATGAATTTAAAACCGGACAAAAAATTTAGATTTGTTTTTATTTTCCGAAAAAGTAAATATTTGTTGTAAAAAAATATTTGGCTGATAAATGGTGCTCTCCAAATAACCCAATATAAAATACATAAACGGGTTTACTCACGTCGCAGAAGCCGAATAATACCCACACAACCGAACAGTGTTCGGTTGGCCGCCGCCGCGACTGATCGGCTCTCCTGTGATGAATCGCGTACCGATTCGATACATTTCGAGCGTTATTCGACTTATACGGCGTGAGTAAACCCGTTTATGTATTTTAATATGTCTGAGACTCACGGTAGTTTACTATATAAAACCCAACATATTTTTTTTTGTAAAATATGTTTGATTTTTACACTTTTATAACACTGCAGATTAAGAATGTTAGTTTGTAAGAAAGTTAATCTATATGCAACAGCGTGTTCCACTAGCATGAAAGTACTTCCTATACCGGGTCATCGGTCCAAATGGGTCGTTAGGGAGAAGTCAGAAACTATAAGAGATAGAGAAATCTGTTCTCAGGAACCATGGCGTCGATTTTAGATTTAATAAAAACTGCATTATTTTTTTTGTATAAATCTCATACGTAACCCGGTCAAAACCGCTGTAAAGAATGTTACAATACGACATTCGATTACTTACAGTATTTTAAGCGGGTTCAATTCCCGGTTATGCATGAGATTTATAAAAAAAAAAAACGACTCCATGGTTCCTAAGAGCAGATTTCCCTTTACCTTTGAAGCGAGTGGATAGGTTTAAGTACCTCGGGCATATACTCACGGATGATCTAAGCTACGACCACGATCACGAGAGAGAAAGAGAGGAGAGCCATGTCAGTACGTGCTATGCGTGCCAGATTTGCACGGTGTAACAAACAAGTAAAATTGGCGCTATTTAAAGCATACTGTCAGACCGCAGTCTGTGGGTAAGATTTACGCACAGGGCATATAACACATTACGAGTATAGTATAACAACGGCTTAAGGATGATGTTGAGGCTGCCGAAGCACTGCAGTGCGTCCGGCTTGTTTGCCGAAGCGAACGTAGATGAGTTTTTTGCCATTAGACGGAAAAGAATAGCCTCTCTGCTCAGAAGAGTGCGCGGTAGCAGCAACAGCCTCCTTAGGGCGTTGGAAGGGCGTCTCTATTGTCCCACCAAATAATGGGTAGGGGTAGTTATTGGCAGGGCGAAATAGAGCAAAAGTTTTATTTGCTCTTGTGACTATTAGTTTCTCTAATTAGTTATAGTTATTTTTTATTTATTTATGGAGCAAGCCGTGTACTAACATAATATTAAGTCTTGTGTGTTTACTAACTTACTATAATCGTGATCGTACAGATCTGAAATAAACAATTTTTATTTTTATTTATGTATATAATTTATGAAAACAATATTTGGTGAGCAAAAAATCCATTTTGGTGAGCAAAACATCCATTTTGGTGAGCAAAACATCCATTTTGGGAAGCAAAAAGATATTTTTTGGTAATAATTTTGATGTCTTATGAAAACAATATTTGGTGAGCAAAAAATCCATTTTGGGAAGCAAAAAGATATTCTGACTCAACATAAAATTATTCTGGTGTAATGTATATCGATTTTGGAATACAAAATGATTTAATTTGGGGAGCACTATATAGAGAGTTTAATTTAAATGGAAGCAATTCATTTTATTTGGAACTTAGTTTTGGGGTATAAAAGCCATTTTGGTGAGCGTTTAAATTGTTCCCTTTATTATTTATTGCGTGTTATACACACAAAGTTCGACTCACTGGTCGTAATACATAAATAAAAATAAAAATTGTTTATTTCAGATCTGTACGATCACGATTATAGTAAGTTAGTAAACACACAAGACTTAATATTATGTTAGTACACGGCTTGCTCCATAAATAAATAAAAAATAACTATAACTAATTAGAGAGAGAAACTGGTGGCTTAACAAACACACCGCATCTGTTCGCTAGAGAATGTCTCTAAAACTGGCAATTTACACAATGTTGCCGACTGTACATTTATAGACACCACGTCGAATTTGCCACATTCTACCACCTTGGAGCCAAAACAGATCAACTACAACCAAACAAACGACAGAGACATATCTCTAACGAATTCACCATCCCAAAGAGACCATATTGCACTCAAGAAATCATCTATACATCATAGCTCGCTTAATAATCTCTCGTATATTGAAAATGGAACAGACCACTTTGACTCTACATTGGGGGATGACACTCAGAGGAGCCTGCCAAACCTGTCTACTACAGAGAATGAGACGGTCAAAAAGCTTAGGCTTGAAATAGACAGTCTAACCACACAACTCTCTACTGCTCACAAAGAAATAGACAGGCTAAACATGGAAGATGAAGAATTAAAAAAAAATGTACATGGCCAACGGAAAAAAAATGAAATTTACAAAAAAATACTTACAGAGGACCCCCCATACAAATCTAAATCGACACCAACCAAAATAAATAGTCACAAAAAACATAAAACACGTCAACACAGCAATATATCACAGGAAAATTCACACATGAAAACGCTAAACTTTGAACCACCGCGTACAGATGGCAGCACCAGTAGTAATATATCATTACAGAACACAAGTATACCAAACCAAGAAATAGAAGGAATTAGAAATAATTCAAATATAAAACCATGTGATAAACCAAACGAGTCCGCTACCTCAAACTCTCAAAAGAGGAAAAAATCATAATTTTCGCAGACAAGAACGGTAAAGGTGTCACAAAAAATATTCAACATTTATTGGGATGCAGTTTTTTAGTTACCTCAATAATTAAACCTTACGCACAAATAGACAACATCCTAATCGATTGTGATAAGTATTGTCAACATTTGACGAAAAATGACTACGTTTTAATATTAGCTGGCAGCAACGAAAAAAACCCTGAAATGTTCAAATCTTGGCTATATTACAAAGTAAAGCAACTGGCACATACAAACGTGCTGCTAGGAGACGTATTTGAAAATATTCACCTGAACGAAACTATGTTGAATAAAACTATCACCTTCTTAGCATCACTTTTCCCTCACGTATTTCACATTTGTATGTCAGAACGATACAACGAAAATATGAAATACGCTTCACCAAAAATATTAATTAGCCGGATGGTTACAAAAATCGTACTACAAATTGAATATAAAAACAAGTACATAGACTATATTGCGAAAAAATCTCGAACAGTTAACACAAGCACAGCCACGCAAACAGACATAGTTTTGGAAACACAGGAGTCGAAATCTGGAACCAATAATAACCTAAAAGGCATACACACAAAAAAGGGAACCATTCCATTTTATTTTCCACGAAAGGTAACTGATAATCAGCACACAGGAGATCCAAATACGAAGAACCTGTGTGAAGATAAGGAAGATACGTTTTTTCGTCTATAAAAACCTTTTCATTCTGCACCAGAATATATCGGGATTAATTAATAAAAGTGACGAATTGGCTATACACTTAAGAAACCTGGAAAAAGAGCAAAAAAACTATTGATGTCATTTGTATTACCGAACACAACATGACTAACAACATTCAAAAGTTCCTCACGGTGCCGAACTTTTTCTTAGCGACGAGTTTTTCCCGAGACACAAAACGAGGAGGCGCCTGTATACTGTTGAGATCAGGACTTCTCTTTACAGAACTAGTGAATATTAAAAAATTATCGGTTAAATGTGCAATTGAATGCTGTGCCATAGAAATATGTGAACAAAATCTTATTGTAATATGTGTATATAGAGAACCTAACTCCAGTTTAGGGAAGTTCCATGAGATCCTTAAATGTGTGCTTAAATGTATTTGTGATAAGAAACATAATAAAAAAATTATCATTTGCGGCGATTTTAATATTAATGTCTTAAAAAACACGCCAATAAGTCGGGATTTTCGACATCATTTACTTAGTAGAAACCTAAAGCTTGATATAAAACAAGCAACAAGGATCAGCAGTGGAACTTGCCTAGACAACTTTGCCCATAATATAAAGGCATCTAAAGGTGAAGTTGTAGAGATGACCTTATCAGATCATGCAGGCCAAATTTTGAAATGCCCTGTAAGAAGAACGTGTCCCTTATCATCTTGGCGAGTTAAACGTCGTAATTATAGTCAAGAGAATATGGAAAAATTTAGAGAACATCTGAAAAGCATAACATTTAATGATGTATTAACCTCTAATGACGTAAACACTGCCTATAATACTTTTATGGACACGTTTAAAATGTTGTATGATCTGTGTTTTCCCTACATGATTTTCAAAAAAACGCTCAAAATTAAACCGAAATGGATGTCAAAAGGTATTAAATTATATTGTCGCAAAAAAAGACAAATGCTGTGGATGTATAGGTCCAACAAGAATAAAAATATGAGAGCAAAAGCAAAAGATATGTTAAAAATATATAGTAACCGTTTGAAAAAAATAATTAACCTGACTCAACGTTCCCAAAATGACCACTATATCAAAATGGCTAAAAATAAATCTAAATCTATGTGGAAGGTAATAAATAAATGTAAAGAAAGCGTGCCAAGGAAACCAATACAAAACATAAAATTCAATAATACTAATATTACAGGTCCAACAAACATTGCAAACGCATTTAATGTTTTTTTTATCGGTGAAGTAAAAGGCAATGTATCCCATTCCACATCAGCTAGCACTAATATCAACAGCAACCCTAACACAATTTTTTGGCTCCGGTCACACCCTACGACGTTCATAATGCAATCAAAAGTCTTAAAAATACTCAGAGTGTTGGATTTGATGATATAACCACCAAAGTAATAAAACATGTCAGTGGATATATTGCAGAGCCTTTGAGCCACATCATTAATTTAAGTTTTTCTACCGGCATTTTTCCATGTAGTTTAAAATTAGGAATTGTCAAACCTCTGTATAAGAAAGGTAACAAAGATATGATTCAAAATTACAGACCTATCACTCTTTTACCAGTTTTTACTAAAGTGTTCGAGAAATTAATGTATAACAAAATATATAGCTTTTTGGTCAAGCATAACATATTAATTGAGGAGCAGAAAGGTTTTCGAAAGAACAACACTATAAACATGGCCATTTATGACTTAGTAAAAAAAGTTATTACAAATCTCGACTTAAGAAAACCTTCTTGTGCAATATTTATGAAGCAAAGCGTTTGACCGTGTAGATCACGAAATCCTGTTAAAAAAACTGTACAGTTACGGTATTCGTGGAAACGCTCATCAGTTATTAAAATCATATTTAGAAAAACGGGAACAATATACGGAACTTACGCAAATCTGTACCACGTCAAAAGAGGAAAAGAAATATATCTCAGACCGTAAATATGTAAAATATGGAGTGCCTCAGGGGAGCGTAATGGGACCGTTATTGTTCCTAATATATATTAATGACATTGTAAAAAGTAGCCCACATCCAATGATTTTATTCGCAGATGATTGTACGGTATTCATACAGCTTGATACAAATATAGATTATGAGGATGAGGTTAACTCAACTGTTTCGGAAATTATCAAATGGTTAGAACTTAATAATTTAAAAATTAATTTAGAGAAGACTAGCGTTATGCAGTTTACTCAAAAGAAATCTATGCCGAAATTAGACGTTGAATATAAAGGTCAAACTATAAATAAAACTTGCGTTACTAAATTTCTAGGTATTGATATAGATAAAAATATGAAATGGGAGTCTCACTTTGAACAGGTTTGCAAAAAACTGTACACATTGTCGTACGCACTGTACAAGCTAGCAAAGACATCTGCAAAAGAAACTGTACTAGCAGCTTACCACGGTTTCGTATACTCTATTTTAAGATTTGGCATAATATTTTGGGGAAATTCTTCCTACAAAGACAGATTGTTCAGAGCACAGAAGCGCTGCGTTAGGGCCATCTGTAAGCTTGAAAGCACGGAAAGTTGCAAACCACATTTTAAGTCTCTCAACCTGCTAACATTGCCTTGTTTGTACATTTACGAATGCTGCAACTTCGTTAAAAGTAATCCCGCTCTTTTCCCAGTAATGGAAACAAACCCAAGAAATAACTTGCGACCCAGGAAACCGTTAATACGCATAGCGAAATATAATACCGCATTGATGGCACGCAACGTTAGTGTAATGGCCCCAAAACTGTATAATAAATTACCTACAACTTTAAAAAATACTGACAATAAAAAATTTAAACAATTGCTTTCAAGAATGCTCGTAGATAAGTGTTATTATTCTATTAATGATTATTTTAATGATGCTGACCTTGACATTAAGAAATAAGAAGTGTAATCTGTACTGTAATGAATTGTAACCATATTTTAACATTAACATTTATATTTATTATTACTATTTTTACTATTGATTGTATTAGTTTTAAGTGAATCATAATGTATTTCGTATGCCAAAAGGCGCGTCATGGAATTGCTGCATATTTTACCACCATTGTTACCTGATTGTTACCTGTGATGACGAAATAAAGACTATTCTATTCTATTCTAAACTAATAGTCACAAGAGCAAATAAAACTTTTGCTCTATTTCGCCCTGCCAATAACTACCCCTACCCATTATTTGGTGGGACAATAGAGACGCCCTTCCAACGCCCTAAGGAGGCTGTTGCTGCTACCGCGCACTCTTCTGAGCAGAGAGGCTATTCTTTTCCGTCTAATGGCAAAAAACTCATCTACGTTCGCTTCGGCAAACAAGCCGGACGCACTGCAGTGCTTCGGCAGCCTCAACATCATCCTTAAGCCGTTGTTATACTATACTCGTAATGTGTTATATGCCCTGTGCGTAAATCTTACCCACAGACTGCGGTCTGACAGTATGCTTTAAATAGCGCCAATTTTACTTGTTTGTTACACCGTGCAAATCTGGCACGCATAGCACGTACTGACATGGCTCTCCTCTCTTTCTCTCTCGTGATCGTGGTCATAGCTTAGATCATCCGTGAGTATATGCCCGAGGTACTTAAACCTATCCACTCGCTTCAAAGGTAAAGGGAAATCTGCTCTTAGGAACCATGGAGTCGTTTTTTTTTATAAATCTCATGCATAACCGGGAATTGAACCCGCTTAAAATACTGTAAGTAATCGAATGTCGTATTGTAACATTCTTTACAGCGGTTTTGACCGGGTTACGTATGAGATTTATACAAAAAAAATAATGCAGTTTTTATTAAATCTAAAATCGACGCCATGGTTCCTGAGAACAGATTTCTCTATCTCTTATAGTTTCTGACTTCTCCCTAACGACCCATTTGGACCGATGACCCGGTATAGGAAGTACCTTCATGCTAGTGGAACACGCTGTTGCATATAGATTCACTTTCTTACAAACTAACATTCTTAATCTGCAGTGTTATAAAAGTGTAAAAATCAAACATATTTTACAAAAAAAAAAAAATGGGTTTTATATAGTAAACTACCGTGAGTCTCAGACATATTAAAATACATAAACGGGTTTACTCACGCCGTATAAGTCGAATAACGCTCGAAATGTATCGAATCGGTACGCGATTCATCACAGGAGAGCCGATCAGTCGCGGCGGCGGCCAACCGAACACTGTTCGGTTGTGTGGGTATTATTCGGCTTCTGCAACGTGAGTAAACCCGTTTATGTATTTTATATTGGGTTATTTGGAGAGCACCATTTATCAGCCAAATATTTTTTTACAACAAATATTTACTTTTTCGGAAATAAAAAAATCTAAATTTTTTGTCCGGTTTTTAATTCATCAGAAAAATACGCAGGTTAAACATTGTATGTATAATTGTTAACGAAAAGGTGACTGACGATACGAAACGACTAATCTATAGAAAGATTTTTGAATGTCCCCGCAATCCCAAGTTCGTAATTAATTTTGTCTGAACGGCGAAGTCTTTCGTTGGTGCATGCTTGCCTCATCTCTTCCATGTACGCTATATGCTCTTCAGAAGACAGTACTTTGGTCCATTTATCTGAAATGTATACAAAAATTACTTCATCTCTAATTCATTATATACAAAGATATAAAAACATTAAACTAATTATAGTCTGGCTACTGAAATATTACTCAAAAAATTGGCGGGAATTTTAAAAATCTGTGGCTGGTCACACTTTGTATAGTAGGAATTATAGTTTTGATCGTCATCATCATCATCATCATCATCATCATCATTTCAGCCATAGGACGTCCACTGCTGGACACAGGCCTCCTCAATTGACTTCCACGTGGGCCGGATAGAAGCGAATCGCATCCAGCGAGTCCCCGCAACCCTGACCAGGTCGTCCGACCACCTTGTGGGTGGCCGTCCTACGCTGCGCTTGCCGGTACGTGGTCTCCACTCGAGAACCTTTCTGCCCCAACGGCCATCGGTTCTTCGAGCTATGTGCCCTGCCCATTGCCACTTCAGTTTGCTAACCCTGTTTGCTATGTCGGTGACGGTAGTTCGTCTACGAAATAGAAATAGAAATGTTTATTTGCTGAAATACTTAACAATTAGGTCTTAAGATTATTATTGTTACAGAACCAGTATTCAGTCGACATAAAAGTCAACATGCAAATCAATCGAAGCTCATCATTTGTGATTCGATCACGTAGAGAGATCCCGAGCATAGCCCTTTCCATAGCTCGCTGAGTGACTCTGAGCTTCCTTAAGAGGCCCATAGTTAGAGACCACGTCTCGGCTCCGTAGGTCATCACCGGTAATACGCACTGGTTGAAGACTTTTGTCTTCAAGCACTGAGGTATCTTGGACGAGAAGACACTTCGCAGTTTCCCGAACGCTGCCCATCCGAGTTGAATCCGTCGATTGATCTCTTTCTTGAAGTTGGACCTGCCTAATTGGATCGTCTGAATCAGATAGACGTATTCGTCGACAACTTTGAGGACCGAGTTCCCAACCAACACTGGGGTGGGTGCTACATGGACATTCGACATGATCTTCGTCTTGTCCATGTTCATCTTAAGGCCTACCTGTTGGGATACTCGGTTGAGATCATCCAGCATTATACCGAGATCCTCCAGCGTCTCCGCCATGACCACGATATCGTCAGCAAACCGAAGGTGCGTGATGTACTCGCCATTTATGTTAT
Source organism: Apotomis turbidana (assembly GCA_905147355.2). Lineage (NCBI taxonomy): Eukaryota > Metazoa > Arthropoda > Insecta > Lepidoptera > Tortricidae > Apotomis > Apotomis turbidana. The sequence goes on along the minus strand of LR990299.1, from coordinate 11,179,198 downwards.
TGCCAAGTCCTTGCCATTCCAAAAGCTTGAAGGCGTCTTCCATGGTGTCTCACACCTCTCTGCAATGGAATCGCCTCCGTACACTGGTCTTGTACTCGGACTGACATAGCGGCGTTGTTGTACACACTCCTGAGCACCTCGACATACCGATGGTCAATTCGGCATCGCTGGAGGGACTGTAGTACTGCCCATGTCTCGACGGAATCAAAGGCCTTCTCATAGTCCACAAACGCTAAGCAGAGTGGCAGATTACACTCTTCGGTTTTCTGTATAACTTGCCGCAGCGTATGTGGTCTATGGTACTGAAGCCTTTTCGAAACCTGGCTTGTTCGGGAGGCTGGAATTCATCGATCCTGCTTGAGAGACGATTCGTGATGACCCTAGAAAAGAGCTTGTAGACATGGCTCAGAAGCGAGATGGGTCTATAATTCTTGAGCAGTGTTGTAACTGGCTTTGGCCCATAGACAGGTCCCTGGCAAACACTTTTGAGCCCGAGTTCCGCTCTATCGTTTCTTTAATACGGTTGGTATTAAAGGAACGAATATCGTGTCGCATGGACCTATGGATCCGTCTATTGAGCTGCCTGTATGCTTCAGCGTCTTCAGAAGTCTGCAGCGTCATTGAGCGTCGTTCAGCCATGAGGTTGAGGGTATGATCGGATTGTTTTTGGGGTCTATCTTTGCGGCGGGGTCTGAAAAATTTCTTCCCCACCTCGTGGACAGTTTCTACCAACCTATTATTTATATCGTCCACGGCAACGCAATCATCCAGGTAAGCGAAGCGATTTGTTAACTCCAGCTGAAAGTCTTCGGGGTTTTGTATGTGGGCTGTAGTTGGTCGGAGCGTAGACTTCATTAGGCGAGACCTTTCTAGGCGGACATTAATATTCAATGTGCCTCTTACCATTCGTGATCTCTACCGGTTTTCACCCTGTTGATCACTGAGACATCATTGAATATTTGCCTCTTTGTGGCCAGAATGAAGTATATCTCATTTCTCGTGGAACCGTCGGGACTCATCCAGGTCCATTTTCTCTGAGGCCGCGTCTTGAAGAAGGAGTTCATCATGAAGTCCCTCCTTCTCCAGAAATTCGGCCAGCCTCTGGCCCCTTTGGTTTCGTTGCCCATATCCAAATTGCCCCACTCTCAGCTCGTTATCGCCTCTCATACCCAGCTTTGAGTTGAAGTCTCCCATAACAACAGTGAAGTGTGATTTGGAAGCATGTATGGTCCTACTGACGTCCTCATACATGGCCTCCACCTCCTCATCCGGGTGCGTCGAGGTCGGCGCGTATACTTGTATAACCTTCAACGAATATCTTTTAGATATTCTGAGTATCAGGTACGCAACCCTGCTCGACACACTCGAAATTGTCACTATGTTGTTAACGAGAGACTTGTGGACGATAAACCCGACACCACCCTGGGACAGCTGGTCGCCCTCCCGGTAGTACAGCAGGTTACCGGATTTCAGGGCTATCGTGTCCTCTCCCTCTCTTCGGACTTCAGATAACCCCATGATATCCCAGCGCATCCCGCTGACCTCCTTTTCCAGCTCTGTGACCTTTTCGTCCGTCCTCAGCGTGCGCGTGTTGTTGGTTACCAGTGATAGCCTACGTCGGTTGTCCGTACTATCGTTAGCCGAGGTCGTCGTTTGACGGTGGAGCCCCACCCGGGGATTCTTAGCACCCCTAGCTCCAGTGCTCGGCCGACGCCCGTCTCCGTCAGCTTTGCAACTGCAGCCGCCGGGTACTTGGGGCCGTGGTAAAGTTGTCATCTCATTTGAGGGGTTATAGGGGTTACGGGGGCATAGTTTTGATACTAGAAATATATTTTTGATTTTCTATGCACAATTGCACACGTAAGATATGTACCAAAGGAAATAAGTACTATTCACTTTGGGACAACAAAAGAAAATATAAGAGGACAATTAAATTAAAAATAAAAAGATAAAAGTAAAGAGCTAAAATAAACAACTAATTCTTAACAATATTATAAAATTAAAACTATAGAAAGTAAAATATCGGAGGCAAATGTGAGTCAGCTGCCCGGCTACTTTTCTTCAGCGACGGATTGGCGACGCACTCCGCCGAAACCTTTGCCGCTCTTAGGGACAAACTCCATAATAGTTTGACATTACTATTATTTTAGTTAAATTCAGCCTGGAAGCAACTAAATATACCTATTATTGGAAAATCTTCTTACCATACAGTTTTATAAGAGTCTCCTGCTGGCCGCCAAAATCTTCTGGCAGCAATTCTTTAGGCAGGTGATCGTGTAAAGCCTCAACAGTATTCAGAACTGTTATCCTCTGGCCAAGTTTTGTACTAAGGACTCGTTTCAGAAGATTAGAGAACAGCTCAACTACTTTTGAAGTGGATATGATAAAAATGTTCTTTATTCGAAATCCAAAACCCTCCTGTAAATAATAAGAAAGACGTTATTTTGCCACAAATGAATGATTTATTTCCCAGTATATCACTTATTCTTCAAAAACAGTGTATAAATGGCAGATTTAACGTCATAAAGCAATATTTGTCAGATAACAAATGGACTTTAGTTATACAGAAACATTTCTATGATACAGGACTTGTCAAATTTGAAATATAGAACGAAAAATAAGAGATATATTTGTTTTGCGTTGATAGGTAATTATCGCACTAATTAAATAATAGGAATACTCGAATATCTCGACTTAGTTATGAATTATGATAATGTGCTAAAATAGTGTAAGTTTATATCCATAAAATAAAATAAAAATAATAAGTGATGCCTTGCCAACTTACCGTGTATACGGAAGTCACATTTTTCAAATCCGCAAGATCAAATTGACTAACTAAATCTAAAATATCGTTGTCTCTTATGTCCATAATTCCGATGATGCCTTTCGCATAATCATTCCGTTTTAGATACTCCCCAAGCTGAAACATTTATATTTATACTATTATAAAGAGTTTAGCAGGCTAAGCTACCAATGTACTGGCAGGTCTTAAGAATACTCCATGCTTAATATCAGTCTTCAATCTTCTTTTGTTTTCAGTAAGTATCCTTAATTACTCGAAGACAAAAGAAGATAGAGGAAACATGAAAGAATCGCCAAATCCCTCTACGGGAAGCACTCTCGTTAGTTTAGCCGCTAAACTCTTTTAAAATAGTATTGAAAGTCGGTTTTTTATAGAGTAGGGTCATTTTATCGGTAGGAATCGAAAAAGTTTAACCTAACCCAACCTACAAATTAATAACTTGTCAGCTACCATACTAGCATCAGTAAGTAGCAATACCATACTTGAGTCATTTTCAAAAAACATGTACATAGTTAAATGCTTAATAAAATCAGAATTACGATCGCTTCTTTTGTGTTACGAAAGTTACTCATACAAAAGGTATGGGTAACTATCGTTACACAAAGGAATCAATTAAGTTTTATTTTAATTAAAGCCCTTAACTATTTACATGGTTTTTTTTTAAATGACTCACAGCATCAGTTTCCTGGGCCGATATGTATACATATATATTAAATATATTGTACCTAACAGATAATGTGACTTTATGTGACGTTCGATGGTGAGAAGCGCTCAGTTTTTAAACAATTCGATGCTTTTAACTATGATTTTTAGCTATAATTATTTGATGATGATTTGAATAACCCAAATATATCGTACAGTCATGTCCAAAAATATACGTATCAAATTAATTTCCTCGTAAAATATGTACTAAAACTGTTTTTATTTGACATAAGAGCGATGGGACATATTTTGAGAAGTTTGAACCCATACATATTTTTACACGTGACTGTACCTGATGGTATTACCAGTGCCCCCCATCTGTACCGTGGGAACCCAGAACGATACCTACACGTCGCCTGTCGTGGCCGACACGCTTAGCCAGTCGGTTGCCACACGCGCTCACGGCCGGGCGTCGCCGGTCGCGCTATAAAATCACCAAAAAAATGGCTTCGTCGCGAATGAGACCAACGCGCTGGATTGTTGCGGGGTGTAAAAACATAAAAGCAACAGATATTTATCCTTTTTTTCTTTGCCGACAGACGATGAAATGTTACTAAAAAATCTTAGAACTTAATAAGCACCTACCTAGAAACGCATTGCATACACTGTTATAATAGACACATGTAATGTTGAATAAATAAACTTTACTACTTAATATACTTAAATTCATAGAAAACATCCACTACCTATATCAACAAGTGACAATAATTTACTCACTAAGATTTACCAAATCAGTTTAGTGTGGCGGGAGAGATCATTGCACGGCCTAAAAAGGGCGTAAACGTCGGCGTTGTTCTTGACACTTAAGACCTTTTGCAAGGAATGCATTCGCAAAGATGAAACGCGTGATCAGATTATTGTAACACAACTTGTACAGTAGCCGGCAAACAACTTGAACCAAAATGGCGGATTTGCGCATGTAAATTTGTACGTAAATCGGCTACTGCGCAGTCAAGGTCACGCTCAAGTTGTTTGCCGGCTACTGTACCTAGTGACTGTTTCGAAGCTTGTAATGCTAGTATTATACAATATGTAACACATTATTATATAGGCACCTACCAAACTTTATTTAGTAAGTACCTACTGTCATCGGGATATATTTAGGTTACTTAGGTACCTACCTACACAGAGAGTTGTTTTTGTTTCAGGTTTCTGATATGTTCAGATAGTATAGGTAGGTAAGATTCCGATATACCTACTCGGAAATTAAAACGATTTTGATGGTGTGCCGCAGCGCATGTGAATACCTATTTCTAGTAGGTATTACCTAATGATAATTAAATTTGACTAATAAATTTAAATAAATCGATCGTATTTTCATTTATCTTGACTTTTTATAAAATCGTTTCTAAGCGGTGTCAACCCTAGCCTCGCTTTGCCGGCACGTGCGGCCAACGACCCGCGCGTTCAAGGTCGCTCCATTGTTAAATTGAGTAGGCATGAAAAGCAGTAGGTATTTGCCTTTTTATTCAGACATGGGTATCTGTTCGAAGAACTATTATATTAATCTGTGGTATTACTTACAATCATATTGTGTCTGTAACCATCTAAAAGAATTGATGAGGTGACGTTTTTTATCTTTATAATTAATATTCTGTAGTTGTCTTCTGTGAGAGTAGGCATGTACACATTTACGCTGTAGACAAAGAATATTAGAACATTTAGCATCCAAGAAAAAACCAATAAGTTAACAGTCATGTTCAAAAAACAAGTACATAGTTAAAGGCTTAATATAAACAAAATTACGATCGCTTCTTTTGTGTTACGAAAGTTACTCGTACAAAATATATGGGTAACTATCGTTACACAAAGGAATCAATTCAGTTTTGTTTTAATTAAAGCCCTTAATATGTAATGTATTTTGAAAATTACTCTGTATTATGATGACGCTAATGTATATAATGCTTACATTCCAGAGTAGCACACAGGCTGTACACGTGCTTATATAGCCCTTACACAGCTGTAATAAGCTGAATATAAGCTGTATAAGCTCTTCTTTGAAATTAATTTTGAAAAATGTTATGGTTGAGGTGGTTCGAACCCGTGTTTCCGCTTTCCGAGCCAACACTGACGTCTTAACAAGGTAGGACTAATAACACTACTGAAGGGAAGCGAGACCGATGCGAAAAAAGATTACTTTTTTTTTTTTTTTTGCTTCAAGGTATAACGTTAATAAACTTTTGTCCTCGTATTTGAATGAAAATAAAAATTATACAAAAGGCTAGTAAAGAAGCCAAAATTATATCGAAGTACAATTAAGAAACGAGCTTCACGACCCCTATTTTACCGGAGTAGTAATTTTTGGTGTCAAAAAGCGATTTCAATTAAAAATAACCTAAATTCGCCGATACAAGTAGGTGATCATCATGACGCCTTTATTTAATGTGTGAGAACAACAAAATTGGGAATTCATCATCCTGTCACTTGTTTCAGTCAAAGCTATTGTAAAAAATATATGATGATCTCGATTTGGTCTACTCTAAATATGAACTATTTTCTAAATGTATTTCTTTGCTTTAATGTTATTGTGCTTGTGACTGCCACATCATTGACGACTAATACATGCTTAGGAGTTCACTTGACTAGCCTACGAAACACGCGTAGCCATCAAGATGTTGCAGTCACATGCCGAACTTCAACTAAACAGTATGGGATTTCCAGGGTGCAACCCTAGGGCCACCGAACCTACCCCGGGGCCGGAAAACCTAACCTAGAGCCGCGATCCCGGCTTCTGATTCCTATATCCTGTCGCTACCAAGACTAAGCCTGGGGCTTGTCCAGGACTACATCGAGATCATCAGTCTGGAGCTAGTCTGCCCTACCCAGACTCCAGGACGGCTAGAGCTAACCTAGCCCGAACCTAGCCTGCTGCAACGAAGACGACGTGTGCAGGGAAGTGGCTCCTAACAAGGACTTGTCTCCTAAAGTATATTCAGCTCGGATTAACAATCTAAATTACCCATGACCTAGCCGGAACTATTTCTATTTTATTTTTATTAAATGTACCTACATATATTCAAATCTGCATTTTAATTAATCTTATCTATACATATATAACGTCTACACTAATTATCCGTTATACTATCTTGGAAACGGTTGCAGGTATTTTTGCCAAACACGGCTTTAGGCAAAAAAAAATGCTTTCGAATCGGCCCATCCGTTTGGCATCTACGATGGCATAGACAGAAACACAGATACACATGTTAAACTTATAACACCCTTCTTTTTTCTTCGGGGATTATAAAAACATCAATGTCAACTTACTAATGTGGAGATAAGTAAGGAAAATCTTGTTTCACGTCAATTTTCACAAACAATTCTGGCAGCTTTGTGCGCAAAGTGCATATTTTAACCAGTCTTACTTTTGCTGCTTCCACGGAACCCTTCGTGGATAAAATCAGTCGCTCCAAATATGCTCTTCCTGAAATTTTATAATACTTTATTTAAGTTAAATGAAAAAATGACATTGTTGCATATAATTGAAAACAGAAGTGGAAAAATAATAGGTCATCTCATACGTCTTGATAATTAATTAATTACATTATGATTATAATAAAAAGAAAAAGGGAAAGAAGAACCAAGAAGGACCACGAAACAAATAAAAAAACCTTCATTATAATAAAGAAGTCAAAAAAAACGAAGTGTAGGACAAGCTACAAATTACTCCACCGACTAAAACCAAGCTTGTAATATTATACGAGTAATTATATGATGTTGATGATAATCTTCAAGATACACGCACCCATAGCTCATAAGCAAAACATAATGTATTTATTATGTGTATCGTCGTCTACATAGTACCCATAGTACAAGCATTGCTTAGTTTGGGATTAGGTCGATTTGTGTAAGATTGCTGCTTAACATTTATTTATTTATTATTGAAAGAACAACTTACTAAAGTCTTTCTTCTCAAAATGATCCTGCTTCTGAATCCATTCGTACAAAATATCAATGGTTTGGTCCATCGTTCCCGGTTTATCCAAATTATACTCTTTCCTGACATCTTCCACAGTTGTTGGGTGCAATTTCAATAGGTTTTCAATGGGCATTTTTGTTACGGCTACTCTGTTCAAGGTACAGTATAACAGTGATTAGACACGGATGTGAACCAATCAGCTTTGAACGCGTTGCTTATATACAAAGCGGGTAATTTACAAATTTAATATTTTATTTATGACTTCTGCGGCCACTAAACACTCAAGAGTATGCAAAAAACCGGAACTTGCGTAAATTAATTTTATATTATTACATGCAAAAAAACGGTCAATTGCGAGTAGGACTTGCGCGGCAGGGATGCCATGCTATATATAAAAAAAACGCCGAAAAAAAAAACAAATTTATTTGACAGTTCTGATATTTTACAATTTTCAATTTTATTTTCTTTACTAGAAGGTGCGTCCGCGTAACCATGTAAGCTATGTATTTTTTCTTAATAAGGTAAAAATATCGTGGTAAGTTGGCCAATAACCTGACAGTCCCTCCACGAGCTCTCTGGCAACAGAGTAGATTAGTGGAAAGGGCGGCTGAGGACGGCATAGATCCAGGTGCAGAGGTGAAAGAGGGCGGGTCTTCTCGTCGGATGTGGGCCTTGGCCTGGAATCCACGGAGAGGGCTGTAGGGCTAGGGCTATGTGTTGGAGGTGTCCCGTGTAGACTCTTCCATTTGCCATTTGGCAAGGGTGGGTCGTTGAAGTAACCTGGATGTTGCAGATAGCTGTTATGGTCTTAGTGTGCAATTGACTCGTCTCGCCTAGACCAGACTGTTCGTTAAGGGCAGCTTTTATAGTGGATATCGGTTAGCTTGCTAGCCTTTGCCCTAACGTTTGAAGCGACTGATGAAAGAGTGCGGATAGGCAGAGGGCCGGGACGTGTTCCTGGAGCACTAGCACCCAGCCCTTTCACCCAGAGGGTCCCTCGGCATGTCTCTGCAGGAGCAGAATTCACGTCTGAGTTAGGGATGGGTGAAGTTGGCTTGGAGAGGACATTTTACCTTCTTTTTCACCACAAGGAGGACCTGTCATTCGCCGCTCTCCCGGCGTGGAGGTCCTCAGTTTAGGGTACGTCAGATCATGGGTTATCACCCCGCACGCGTCTGACGTGGTGGGGCCTTTTGGTTTTCCACCAGGGCGGGGACGGCCATAGCAGTCAGCAGCAGGGGGTGTTCGCAATTGGGGGAGGGAAGTTTAGGTTTGATAAGCTGTAGGGTAATCGTTTAAGAAAACGTGTTATATCAAACATTACGTTAGGTAAAATTATTGCTATAGAGAATTTGTTTTATGTAAAACATTACGGATCTCTAAGTAATAATTTCTGACTAACAGACAGATTTGACAAGACAATAGCTTCACAGAGGAAGTGAATGTCGTATTGCTTGCAAATTCATTGAGTAAGTCATGACAAAGAAAAAATAAATAATATGTAATAACGGAGTATGTAACAATTTAGGGAGACAAATGAATAAATGTTATTTATAATTTTATGAAATATGTAATGTCTCATTTTTTTTTAATGAGGGTTTACCACTATTTTTATTTAAACCATGAATACAAAGATCAAAGCTTAAAGAAAAATTGAAAAAGGAGCTACCTGGTGGAAGGGACCGGGAATCGAACCCAGTACCTCTGGATTACCGGTCCAGCGCGTTAGCCACTTCGCTACCCTCGCTCCACGTATACCTGACGAATTTTTCTTTATGCTTAGTGTGTCGATCTTTGCATTGTTTATTTGAAAGGTTTTTACACCTTAGCGACCTCTATGTGAATACGTTAATATTCACATCTTACCGCACCACTCTACAGCGGTGAACGAGCAAGCCACAGAGGGCGCTGTTTGTTTTATAATTTTATGAAACATGTAATGTCTCATTTTTTTTTTAATGTGGTTACACCACAATTTTTATTTAAACCATGAATACAAAGATCAAATCTTAAAGAAAAATTGAAAAAGGAGCTACCTGGTGGACGGGACCGGGAATCGAACCCGGTACCTCTGGATTACCGGTCCAGCGCGTTAGCCACTTCGCTACCCTCGCTCCACGTAGACCTGACGAATTTTTCCTTAGGCTTTGTGCGTCGATCTTTGCATTGTTTATTTGAAAGGTTTTTACACCTTAGCGACCTCTATGTGAATACGTTAATATTCACATCTTACCGCACCACTTTACAGCGGTGAACGAGCAAGCGAGAGAGGGCGCTGTTTGTTTTATAATTTTATGAAACATGTAATGTCTCATTTTTTTTTTTTTTTTTAATGTGGGTTCACCACTATTTTTTTTAAACCATGAATACAAAGATCAAAGCTTAAAGAAAAATTGAAAAGGGTTCGATTTTCGCTCTTTGGTTTAGACAACAACCCTATTCAGCCCGTATTGTCTTAGATTGCAGTTATTTGATGTATTTTCTTATGTTTCTTTACATACAGAAGAATAAATCAACGATTTTTTTTAAGGTACACGACATAAAGCCCTGTCGATCTCTATATTAATTTCCACCTGATATAAATATGAAATGTTGTCAATTGTCTATGATTTTAAGACAATTTAGTCGGTGGGTCCTCTATAAATATTTTGGTATACTTTATGTGCTAGTTCTAACATTTGCTTAAAACTTTGAGTAGGTATCTCATAAACAGGACCATTGTGTAAAGAAACCGATAAACTAAAAACTAAATAAATAATAAACTAAGGTTTCCGATTGAGTTGAAATTATCATAGTACTTATGTAATTTTTTTGGTGAAGGATTAATATGATGTATAGTCGGGGTGCATCTCATTTCATAGAAAAACAGTTAACATATTTTCATATCCACTCAATTGCTTTTGGTAGCTACGGCTACCTGTCACCGCTCTTATTTTATAATATACCTAAAAAGAGTCCAACTCAAATTCGAAGCAATTGAGTGGATATGACCGAACATACGTTAAGTAGAATTTTCAGATTGTATAACAACGTTTCATAGAATGTTTATTTCATATATCGTTATTTCGTAGAAGCACAATTGATAGAAAGTCATTTCTTATAACAATCATTTGATAGAATGTACGATTAATAGAATGTACTTTTCATAGAATGTACTTATCGTATAATATACTTTCATATAAATTTGTGTCAGTGCATCTGGAAAGGTACCTTGTTTCAGGTATTGAGTTATGCATAGTTCCAAAAAGTAGATTAAATTTGCTATCAATACAAAAAAGAATAATGACTGTAGGTGGAACCACTACTTTTATATAAATTTTTGAATTTTCGACTTCCGAAATGCACAAGTTGAGAAAATTGCATTTAAAGTTTATAGTGGCAAAAAACACACTTCTACTTCGAAGTTACATAGTGAAGGGTATAATCATAATATTTGAATGTTAAAGAATTATAATAAAGGTGAATTGTGTAAAAATACATGTTAATTATTTTGATTTCTTAGGTTGAACATGCCAGGGTGGAAGAAACACGAAAGTGTTAATTATACCCAATTCATAAAATAAAGAGATTAAAACTGTTAGTTTCTCATCATAGTTACATATTCTATGGCATTTTGGGACAATTGAATGAAAGAAAACTCCGTAATCATAAAGAAATTTAATAATTACCGCATTTTTAACAGTTACAAAAAAGATCACTTATAATATTAAAAACTAACAAAATAATCTGTATATTCATTCTATATCACAAGATCAAATGGTATTTAGCGTGGTGTACCACAATGGTATAATAGAAATGGTGTTAAAGCAGTTTTTTTTAACAATAAAGTTTAGTGACTCGGTCGAAACTTTTGTATGGAAACGTAACTAGGGTACCTTGTCACGACATTTACTAAACTTTAGTAACTTAAACTCGAAGATCACTATTTTAGTACCTATAATGCAAGAAATATCTGTAACAAAATGTTATTTAGGATAATAATAGCGGAAATCAATGTATTCTTATTTATAAAAACTTCTGTTTTAGTCGTGTAAGACATCAAGTTTAGCATTTTACTAAACTGGGTACCTTGTCACGCTAAGTCATTATCTTACATAAATGGAGTAACTAGAAAAAATAACTCAATTGTGTACATAACTGCACCTAATTTATGATTTTTCAGTCTTTAAATTAAAATAAATATGTAGTTATTTCATACAAGAGTCATGCAAGTTGAATGATTTCTTATAAAAAACATGAAGTATTTTCTTTGTTCAAAAAATTATTTTGCTATAGACCGATCCTATACCTTATCTTAGAAAGAGGTAGTTGACTACCCGCGATGGAAATATTGACAAAATTATTCAAAATTTAAAGGCTTTTAAGACATGGCAAGGTACCCTGACTACTAAACTTTATAGTCGGAGAAATATACTAAAAAAACATAATTTTACTGATATTCTTGTACACACGTGTTCCTTAGGATGTAAATAACCCAATTATAACAGAAACCCATTTTGGCACTTTTTCACCAGCTTCCACAAAAACTCATGTAACTCGGTAACTAGATGTCGTGACTAGGTACCTTTCCAGATGCACTGACACATTTAAGCACTGTATAACTGAATCCATTTGTTGGTTAACTTAATTTTGTCAACTCACGTATGTAGCCGGCTTATACTTCTACAGCCGAAAATTTGTCCCACTTTAAATTACCTGTTATACTTAAGAATTTAGTGTTAATTATACATATGTATTAAGGTTTATGTTAGTATGTTGCCGGAGAGAGTTAGTGCATCCTGCCGTCATACAGTTTTTACTAGTACGGAGGATTCCTGACCTTACTCTTTTACATACCATTCTTTATACTATACTGTATACTCAAATGTAAGTAAGGAATAAATAAATAAAATAAAAAATAAATCATCAGAATTCATTACAAAATTTGAACGAGCGAGCGAGCGACGCGAGCGAGCAAAACCTTTCAGAGCAGATCCGACGTACCGAAAAAAGTTTTGTTTGTATTCATACTGTTTACATACATACAAGAACAATCCACCCAACCATTATGATAATTGTCTGTTATGAAGTAAAATAGTTATGAAAAAAATAACTATGAGTTAACATTTCTTAGTAATGACATTGATTATTTATTAACAACTTTGCTAATGCATTCGTAAAGGACTAAGCAGTTGTGATTATGATAGATATTGTTTACGTACCTTTCTATTAAATGTGCATTATGTTATTTGTTTATTCTACTAAGTGTTTATTGTAGGAGATGTTCATAATATGAAGTATGTATTATGTTATTTGTTTATTCTATTAAATGTTTATTATATGAAATGTTCATTATATTAGGTGTTCATTTTTTTAGTGTTTATTTACGAAACAAGCAATAAGTATATCAAGTGTTGTTATAAGAAATGAAAAACATATGAACTGATTTTCTACGAAATGATAATTCTATCAATTGATCGATTAAATGTGTTGAAATTATATTATATGTTATTCGATGTGATGAACGTTATACCATTTGTTGTTCTATGAATTATTACACACCCGTATTATCGAGCTAGGTAGGTCTTATTTACACTACATTTCATTTTTCGCCTTGTATATGGAGAAAAAGTGTAAACATATATGTGTTTGTCGTTGGCTGTACTGTACATAGTGGGAAATATTATGTGAGCTCACTATGAGTGCACGTCATCATAATAATATAATAACTTATTTTTAAATCAAAAATATTCTCTAGTATCAAAACTATAATTCCTACTACACAGTGTGGGCAGCCACATTTTTTTTTAATTCGCGACCAAAATTTTGAGTACTATCTCATTAGCCAGACCTAACCATTTATAACGTCAACTAGTGTGTACTGTGTCGGAATTGCATTCCTGGCGGAGTATTATTATATTCTTATATTATGGTTGTGCTAATATAACAAGATAACACACAATATTCACAAATAAATAAGAGACAGAACGCACTTGGGGGGGGGGGGGGGGGGGGGGGGAATAGAACATTACTAACATACTTTAGTATCTCTATACATATTTTATCGGTTTTTGAGGCTTCATAAGGCTCTTTAACGTCCCCTAACGTTATTAAAGCTACCATCAAAAGAAAAAAATAGAAAAAAAAACCTTCGATAAACAACAAAACCAAGAAGAGTAATAAAGGTTTATAATGATGTTGCTGTAATTTAACTTTTATGAAAATACTTTTCGTGTTCGCGGAAAGGTTTTTATTGCGAAAGTAACAATATAAGACATTCTAGAGTATGACTATAAAAGTTTTATTTCCACTTTTGTTGGAGTTTTAATTAGTGAAGTTGAGGAATCATTGTGTGATTTTTGTTGAGTGTAAAGTTTTTGTCTGGATTATATAAAAAAAATAATCTTTAGAATTTTGAGATACCTGTAACAAAATAACTCTTTAAAACTTTTTTTTTATTTCACACAAAGTTTTTATTATACCTATAAAGTTTAACAACTCACCTGAACTTTATTCCTTAAGCATTTGATGTTCAACCTAGATCTTATACCGATATAGACGTTATATTATTTCAAAAAAATTAACTTTAAAATATAAATGAAGAACACTTTTCGAATGATATTTTGTTTTTACTAAACAAAATAATGTAATATGAAACAGTAAATAAAAAACTGAAACTAAATACTAGGTACTAACTGTACAAGCTACAATCAAAATAAACTAAACCAAATTTAATTAAATAATTATGTGTAAAAGCAGCAAAATAAATGGTTTTTTTTTTATACTTATACTATACATAGGGGCTTGTACACAAATCACGTGAGGTTCTATAGGGGGGAGGGGGGTCAACTAAGAAAAAATATCGATTTTTTCTTAGCTTCGTTAAAAATAAATCTTGACTTGTTAAATACTTCAAAATAGCGAGTCTATTTTACGAAATTTTGGCGAAAAAAAAATACACGTGAGGTAGCGAGGGGGAGGGGAGATTATGCCTTGATCACACGTACCGAGACAGTGGGCGAGACAGTGCTCTCGTCCCTGTCACACACAAGACAAACGGGCGTGACAGAGCACTGTCTCGCCCGTTTACTCGGTACGTGTGATCAAGGCATTAGCAAAGAACCTCACCAAATATCACTGGGAGGGAGGGGGGTCAAAAAGTAGCCGAAAAAACCTCACGTGATTTGTTTACAAGCCCTAGAAAGTTGTCAAGACGAATAAATTAATTACATTAAAATGAAAAGTGCCGCACAATTAGTATTGTTTAAAATAACTTAACCCAAGCAAAACAAACTAGATTAAGTACATTATGTACAACTTGCAACAACATAAAATAAAATATAAGGTAATTTTGTAAAACATACTTCAATTAAGACGGTCGGTGGTACGAGAGTTTGTTTTGGCTAAACGTCGAAGATATATAAGACTAGAAGGCAGCTTCATTCGCGTAAATCTATTTCTTTACCGTAATCGGCTAAAAAATATCCAATAACCATCTTTAGATGTCCAGCTAGCCCTCTACTAAAATTGGTCAAAATCCTCTCAGCCGTTTCTCTCAGCTCAATCGTTCAGGCGTGATGAGGGGACAAGTTTTCTTTTCCAACACATAGCGCTATATGGTTGGCGCCGCGGGCACAAAACAGTTAGGTCCAGAAATCAATCTACATACAAGTGCGCTCGAGCAAACGCACACATAGACTTTGTTCACGGACACGTCAAGCGGATGGCACTCGCGCTCGCACTGGTCTGAACTGGTCCGAGATATCGTGTCCGTGAGCAATGTCTATGTGTGCGTTTGCTCGAGCGCGCTTGTATGTAGATTGTTTTCTGTACCTATCTGTTTTGTGCCGCGGGTAAACCATCACTCTGTTAAGATTGATTCATTCTTATAGACAACTGATTTTAAATACGATATTAGAAATGTTTACTACAAGCGAAAATTTTACATAGAGAACTATCGTGAGTCTCAGACATATTAAAATACATAAACGGGTTTACTCACGTCGTAGAAGTCGGATAACGCTCGCCGTCACCGCCGCGACTGATCGTCTCTCCTGATGATGAATCGCGTACCGATTCGAAATATGACGAGCGTTGTTCGACTTCTATGACGTGAATAAACCTGTTCATTTATTTTAATAAGCGAAAAATGAATAAAGATATTCAATCCATTTTATCAGGTTCAGTGTTCCAATAGGTAGGACGCCCGTGTTGGCCCGGAAAGCCGTTGGAGACGCGGGTTCGAATCCTATTTGTAAACTCAGTTGCATTGGTCGATAGGGCCCGCATGCGGGGTGCGGTAGATTTCCAGAACGCATGCCCTTAGGGTTCGCATGCGGGGAATTTTTTTCATTGGTCGATAGGGTCCGCATGCGGGGTGCGGTAGATTTCCATAATGGCTCAGCTTAATTGGTCGATAGGGTCCGCATGCGGGTGCGGTAGATTTCCAGAACGCATGCCCTTAGGGTTCGCATGCGAGGAATTTTTTTCATTGGTCGATAGGGCCCGCATGCAGGGTGGGATAGATTTCCAGAACGCATGCCATAGGGCCCGCATGAGGGGGATTGTTTTCATTGGTCGATAGGGTCCGCATGCGGGTGCGGTAGATTTCCATAACGCATGCCATAGGACCCGCATGCGGGGAATTGTTTTTATTGGTCCATAGGGTCCGCATGCGGGGAGCGGTAGATTTCCATAAAGGTGGTTTTCCACTGGCGAGGAGAGGCGGGGCGTGGCGGGGCTAGAATTGAAATCGCGCTGGCCCTTGTCCACTAAAAATTGTCATTAATAGCTATCGCGAGCCCGCGCGAGCCCTCGAGTGCTTGCCCGAGCTCGCGGTTAACATTATCGCGCGACCGCCGCGCCGTAGATTGTAGGCTTGGACGTAGATGTAATGCTGTTAAGTTCGCAGTGAAATAAACACGTGATTGCTATATCATGTCTCGTGAATTAGTATCATTAAATATGTTAATGGAAAAAGAATCGGATCAAGATAATGCAACAACAAATAATCTCATGGTGCTTTCAAGAAAACGAACTCACCGTTTGTTTGTTTATAAATTATATTCTACCACATTTTTTCCGTGACTAATATATTATATACACCTGCCAAATTACAGCTTAGTACCTAGTACTAAGAGTGTCTGTGAAATGGTACGGATGGACGAAAGGACCCTAAAAAAGAAAATCAAGACATAAACGGCAGCGGTAACGAACAACAAAACGCCTATCGATCGCGTGAAACGGTTTTTCTGTTAATTAATTTATAATCTGACGAAAGCAAGACGGTTCATTTTTACACCAACAAATATTTCAATTCATGTCCCGCACATCCTCGTCAATTCCTACTATTTCTACCGACCGAAGATGCGCTGGGAGGGGATTGAAAAAATGCAATACAAATTTAAATTCCCGCTCCGTTTCTCCTCGCGTCGCCTCGCCTCTCCTCTTCTCGCTTCGCCGGTGCAAAAATCAGATTTAATCTCTACCCTATAACAAAAACAATAAGGTTCATTTTTACACAAACAAAAATTTCAATTCAAGTCCCGCACATCCCCGTCCATCCTTACTATTTCCACCGAAAATGCGCTAGGCGGGGATTGAAAATTTGCCATACTAATTTCAATTCTCGCCCCGCCACGCCCCGCCTCGCCTCGCCAGTGGAAAACTACCCTCACGCATGCCATTATGAGTTTCACTGGTCGTTATGCCGCCTGCGGGGAGTCCCGCATGCCGTATGTCGACCGAGTTATCGACTTGTGACTTTCACTGGTCGTTATACCGTCAACCGAGTTATCGACCAATGAAACTAAGCCATTACTGTATTAATAAAAATTGCTTTTTTGCACATGAAACTTAGTTTATAACAGAAACAAATAATTAGATACAATAAATTTTAATAACTGCAGACAACAAGCGGTCTATCACTGCGGTTATCTCTTCCAGACAACTTTAATATCCACGAGGATGCGGCTCAAATAGAAAATCACTCGTCCCAAGCAAACACGAATCAAGATAATTTTGAAATGAGACATTCGGGAAACAGGTTTTTTTGCTAAATAAAACAACTTCCTCAAAGAAATTATAGGTTGGGTTTTCCGGTACTGGGTATAAAATGACACATGACACACATGAACACATGGTACACATGGATCGTGGTGGTTTTAACCCTTGACGAAACAATAATATGGGTGTTTTATTTATTCGTATGGCAGGGTTGTAGGTCGAATACAGCTTAACTTATATATTAAGTTTGAGACTCATTAGCCATTTGATGGCATCGTCGTTGAGGTTGATCAGGTCTTCGGCGGAGCCTCCAGTGTAGCGAGATAGAGGACACTCTTCGATAATGTGCTGAATGGATTGCACTTCGGCACCGCAGTCGCAGGCGGGAGAGGCAGCCCAACCACAGCGATGCCTGTATTGGGCACAGCGGCCGTGGCCAGTCCGGAGTCTGTTAAGTGTGCACCAATCACGTCTTGGGAGTTCGACTCCGTAAATTTATAGGGGTGTTATGTGTTTAACACGTGTATCTGTATGTCTGTTTGTGGCCTCGTAGCTCCCAAACGGATGGACCATTTTGAATGCTGTTTTTTTTAATTAAAAGGCAATGCCTAGATGGTTTTTAGCTATGTTTGGTAGAAATAGGACATGTCGTCGCCAAGATATTCAGCTTAAATTGGAACAAGTGCCAAGATCACAGCTAATATTGATGATAAGAATCCCAAATTTTGCATGCACATGGAGGTGAAAATGCAGGCACAGTTGAATGCATGTTCCATATTGATGGAATATCCAGTCATAACAGTTACAAGTTATTCCGTTGGCTGTCAGATATACATATATAAAATAAAAAAATACAATTTTGTTTGAGAAATTTCCTACACAGGCATGAAAATGGAAACAAAAACTGCGTTATAGTTTGTTTTACTTGTTTGATTGAGTTTGCGCTCAGATAAATATTGGATCGACCTCTGTGCAAGTCGGTCACAATGGTTTGGGATTTTTTTGCAATTAATCGAAGGTTTAACCTGAAATTGGAGTACGTACACTTCTATGAAGTAACACTCAAGTAACTCTTGTAAGATCGAAGAAAAATACGAGCCGCGCGGCAGGGTTCGAATCCCAGCGATGGCAAAGTATTTTTTTGATTGTAAATGTACGTAAATTGGTTCTGGGTCTTGTATTTTTTTTTTATTAATATGTAAGTTATTAAGCAGTCAATAGACATGAGTGGCGCAAGAGGGGAGGCCTTTGCCCAGCAGTGGGACACAATTATGGGCTGGTAAAAAAAATGTTAAATCTATTTTAATCTGTATAAACGGTAGTAGTAGTTTTATAGTATGTATATGTATGTACGTATGTATGTATATGTATTAAGCATCTGTGCACATGCAGTAATTATACATATTTTTAAATCGCACTGCCACATAAACACTGTCAAAGGAATCATCTGATAAATGTGTAAAGGTTGGTAAAGGCCAATGATGATTTTAAAGTATCTTTTTTCTACTCCAGTACTTTTTTTCTGTCATTTATATAGTTACTAATCCTAATATAATGACATAAATTATGAAAGTCTGTAAAAGTCTATACTCAATTGCCAAAAAAACACTGCTAAACGATGTTATAATGTCGCCAAAAAAGCATCAATTAGTACCACAGATTACAAGATAAACAGCTGCATTCACACAATTTGCAATTTAAAAAAAACTTATTGTACTAAGGCATTGCTGCCAACATAAAAAATAGTTTTATCTTCAGTGCATGGACGTTTAGTATAGTGAACGTATACCTTTATGTATAAGTTCATATTTTTTGACAGATGTCAAAACAGATGTGACAGATGTCACAAGTTTATCAGAGACAATTTTTTTTTATATTGTTGATTACGAGCGGGAATATGTAATTATTTTCTTTGTTGTTTATTTGCATTTTATTTATGAAATGTCGAGTCGTAGAAAAGGTATTGTATGCAACGTTGTATAAGTAGGTCAAAAAACGCTCGTGCCATCTTTCGCTTTCTTACGATGTTCGCTACGCTCACATCGTAACCCATACCACTCGCGTTTTTCGCCCTCTTATTCAACGGTTGCATAAAATACTATTTACTTTTGCCCTCGATGCTCTATGTACAAACGAAGACACTGATAACTGTACATTTTTAAACTAATATAAACCTAAGTACAACGTGTTAAGGTCTATGGGTGTATAGTTAACTGTGTCTTCGTTTGTACAATTAAAATTGTGCTTTGCACCAACTTCTAATATCTTTGTTTGACCCTACGATTGACTGATAGACCCATTTGGTATGCAGTTAATTTGTATTTTTTTTATGAGCTTTTATGTTTTTGTTTGTATGTAGGTAAATCATTTTATAGTAGCTATAGTAAGCTTAGCTGTTAAATGTGCAAATTCCTTTGCTTATTTTTTCAAGCTTTTATTTACTTTCACGTGTCCCGTTATTGTCTGTAATATATAAAATTTATTAATTCAAAATATAACACAACAAAATAAACAATAAGCAATTAAAATAAGTCTTATCTAAATCTAAAACTAAATCTAAACTAAGTCTAAAAATGGCCCCCGTGGCATTGTACCAAAGACGCTGGCAGCATTACCTCGCTGTATTGCTATACTAAGACGCTGAGCGAGGAAGCTGCCAGCCCTTTGGTCACCAGTGGTGAAACCCAACCTATAATTTCTTTGAGGAAGTTGTTTGTCTGTAATGAAATTTTGCAAGTTGAATTTGACGCACATTCCGGTTTCCGATTGAGCTCAAATTTTGCACGAATATGCAAATCGCGTGACAATGCAATATTATGATGACGTGGAGCTGATTTGATGATGTAGCCGGAAGGTGGCCATAGGAACTCCGCAATAAAACCACATAACCCCATCGAGTTTGGGCTCGTTTGATTCGTATCAATGAGTACTTTGTCTTCAGATAGTTTCCAGGGTCTGATGATGGAGCCGGAAAGTGGCCCTCTACCTACCGAGTTTGGGCGTTTTAGAATGGTATCAGTAAGCAATTGATAGATGTTCAAGAAAAAGTACAGTCAGCTATAAAAGCTTGTCACAAAAATTTCATTTTTGACATAAACATATTACCAGCGGCGCGGCGAGCGGTTGAGAGAGATCCAAGCGCGGCGGCATAACGAGTGAGCGAGACACACGAACCTACATCGCTGTCGCGCAAAGTTGTGGCATCTCCATACCGAGTCACTATAGCCTGGCAGTCCTGCTATTCTTTGCGGATTGCATTCATATCGTCCCGCCACCTCTTTTCTGGTCCCATATTCATTCAAGCTAAAACAAACGTACATTTATGATATTTTTTTTAAGGCTCGTTATCCGTTCTGTATTAATAATTGACATAATAAAGTAATAAACGAACATAGCACCGGTTAATACAAATTATATTATACTAGCTGCGCCCCGCGGTGTTACCCGCTCATCCCACGGGAACACTAAATTTATTCGGGATGAAAAGTATCCTATGTCCTTTCCCGGGTCTCAAACTATCTCTATACCAAATTTCATCTAAATCGGCTCAGCGGTTTAAGCGTGAAGAGGTAACAGACAGACAGACAGACAGACAGACAGACAGACGCACTTTTGCATTTATAATATTTTATAGTATATTATAGTATACCTATAGTATAGTATGGATTAGAATTTATAGAGACATTCTTATATTAGACGAATCATTTAAATTAAATATAAAAATAGGTACATATATATAAAATTGAAACTATAATAATTGACTATTGACAGTGTACTGCAATTGGCAAGAAATAAAAGGCTTTTTTATTTTATTTTTTATTTATTTATTTATTATCCGTTCAAAAATGCTGATTGTTTAGAGATTTCACTCTATGATTGAACATGTTTCTTAACATATTATCAATGTTACTACTTATTACAGGGACATTGCGCTTTTTTTTTCGACTACTCCAAAGTAAGTAATAAACGAAAGTAATAAACGAACATAGAACCGCTTAATACAAATTATATTATATCAGAATTTATAGAGACATTCTTATATTAGACGAATTATTTAAATTAAATGTAAATACCTATATATATATAAATTTGAAACTATAATAATTGACTATTGACATTGTACTGTAATTGGCAAGAAATAAAAGGCTTTTTTATTTTATTTTTTATTTATTTATTTATTATCCGTTCAAAAATGCTGATTGTTTAGACATTTCACTCTATGATTGAACATGTTTCTTAACATATTATCAATGTTACTACTTATTACAGGGACATTGCGCTTTTTTTTTTCGACTACTCACAATGAAAGTCTGAAATAGCTTTGTTACTTTCTAGAACTCAGGGAAAAGTATTGTCCAATTCCAAAAGTTGGTTGAAATTATCAATATATTTGTCATAATATGAAAATAATAAATTTTAAAAGGAATAAGGTCTCGTAAATGGCACTGCTATTATTTAAACAACGAATAAGCAAGCTTTATCCATTGGACCAGTATAATAAATCCCATTCGAGAGAGAACGCATCAAAATGTTCGAGAGATTGTTTGAGCGAACTCAAGTGGTTTACCGCTTGCATTAATAAACCAATATCCTTTTCAATCCACGAGCGAACTCAGCGAAAATACAATTTTTATAGCTTACAAAAATCCTATGAATATTAAATAAGTTTAAAAGATTCTTAACCAAACATCGTGTTGATTGCGTTCGAATAAATAGCACAGCAATAACGAATCTAAAATAAAATTTAATTAGTTGATTGTTTACTTGTGTACTGTAGACTTAATAACATAATAACAATGGCACAACGGAATGACAAAACCACAGACCACCCCCACTAGACGGAGCATGTAAGGCACATGTAAGGCGACCCGCGCGCATTAACGATATGGTACGGCAGAACATTAAAGTATCAACACGGCGGCCACCGTTTAGTTGCGTCCATGTTTGTGAGGTCTCTCTACACCACTTAACACTACAATTTACCATGTTATTTATTTAATTTCTTTTTTCGTTGACGTACGCATGGATCATAAACAAGGACGCGACTAAACGGTGGCCGCCGTGTTGATACTTTAATGTTCTGCCGTACCATATCGTTGGTGCGCGCGGGTCGCCTTACATGCTCCGTCTAGTGGGGGTTGTCTGTGGACAAAACGAAAATATTGGGTGGTTCAATTGCCTCATTCGATATGCATTAAATAAATAATTGTTTAATAACTTTAGTTGTGTTTATTTTGTTTTGATTTGCTCTTGTTTTGGTCGAAATTGATGACTAGTAGTCGCCACGAACGATAACACTAAGCAAATTGAATTAATTCGTTTATTGGAAGTGAGATGTAATCGATGATATCTACATGTGGAAAGCCCGGTCAGGGCCACGTAGTAACCCGTTCTTTATAAGTTTTTATTTAACTTGCAATATATGTATTTAACTAAGTAACAAGTATAGGCGTCTCGGCCCCGAATATAATTTTGTTCCTTTTGGGATCGAGACCCTAGCTCCGTGGGGTCCCAGTGCCCAAAACCTGATGAATAACCTCAGTAAAAGGCTCATTGAGTCTACTGGTGACCGAAGAGCTGGCAGCTTCCTCGAACAACGCATCAGCATTGCGATTCAGCGAGTAAATGCTGCCAGCGTCTTCAGAACCATGCCGCGGGGGCACAGTTTTCTAGATTTATTTTAGCTTAATTTAATTTATTTTAGATTTTAGTTCTTTAGTTTTAATTGTCCTTTTATATTTTCTTTTCTTGTCCCATTAAGATTCCCCCTTTTAGATATTAAACTAAGTAACTATACTCAATTTTGAAGCAGGTATCTTCAACCGTTTGAGCTGAAATTTTGCATACCTACTTAACTTTGATGAAAATACAATAAGATGGTACCGTAGGGCTGGTCTGATGATGGATCCGGAGGATGAAGCCCTAGAAACTTTGTAATAGATAAAGGTATCCTGTCGAGTTTGGGGTCTAAGAACCCCATTCTAAAGAATCGTCTCAGTGAGCGATTGATGGATATTCAAACAAAAGTACAGTCGGCTATAAAAGCTTGTCACAATTTTTTTTTACAGAAACTTATTGCATTTGTTACTCATTTCGGCGCAAATGAGGCTTGAACATGCGATTTTTTTATCTTTCCACAGACTAAGGGTTATGTAGATGCGGCTTAATTTGTCAATGTTTGAGTCTTAGCTTAATCACAGTATAAAACACTACAGGTTCTCTTTTTTAGCATTCTCAAGTCCCGCCTAAATACTGTATTTTAGTAGTCGTTTGTGTAAAAGGCAACCCATTAATGAGTCGGAAATTTAATATGAGAAAGCGTTGATTTCTCAAAGTAGGACCTTTCAAAACAAATTAATCTTATTATTACTTGAAGTTGACATTTACAGTGCTGCCTCCTGCCTCAATGCCGAATTTTAGTGAGCTACAAATTCGACCTCTAACAATAAAGCACTGCTACAAGAAAAGTAGGCTTTCGGCATTAAAAAGTTACGCGTAAAGATCATCAGCGAAGAGTGGGTTCAGTATTTGGTGTAAAGAAATTATGCTTATAGACAATTATGCATACAAAGTGGAACATTTGTTAAGACTGAGCTGACAAGATAGTGTCATCTAAGTGATCTACAATCGACCTATTATAATTGTAAAGCTGGATTTAACAGTAAAAAAAATCATCAATATAAAATATTTTAATATCAGTGCAACCCTACTGATTCAAAGGTTTTATTTACATTTTAAATTGATACCTGTCTTTAACTTAAGCGATGTTCAAAAGATGCTAGGGTTGATATGTGCAGATTTTTGCACTGATGTTTAACAAACTGTATCTCAAAAATGGATAGAAATATTTACATAGTTCATTGGTGAAAAATGATGTACTCAGTCTGAACAATTCCCTGTTTGCTTAAAAGTCCTTCGATCTGTTCCACCCTGTACAGTGCACGCCATATAGAATTATTAATATATGACAAAAAATACGTAAACAAAGGGAACCTATAAAATATTTGCTTTCAACATTAACTAAGCAATTATTTAGGTTCCAAGTAGGGTTGCCAACCGTCTCTTTATACGCAGGACGTCCGTTTTTGGAGCCCTAGGATATGCGTCCCGCAACGGGTTTGCGCGGGACATCGATTGTCCCGTTTTCAGGCTAGATTATAATTATAGGCACTGGCACAAACGTTCGGTTGTAATTTTGAGTACCTTCAGGAAACGATTAATTTGAATATACCACGACGCGCTCGCTCACTTTTTCTTCAGCTCTTCTTTCCTTTTTCTTTCCATGGTCTTACTATGTTAATGGAAAATATACCTTAATCAGTTAGTCCGTTTGAAGGAGCCTCGAATTTTATAGGCAAGTCCCGCAATTTGTAAGCAAAAGTACCGAAAACCTGTGCATGTTTGATTGACAACCCTAGTTTCAACTCAAGCCTCCACTTTACTCCAACCAAATCAGAAATCCTATTGTGTTTTTTAACTTTTTTATTTACGAGACTTAAGAAAAATGTGCGACTGCGTATAAAACTTTTCGTCGACTGACACGAATAGCGTTTTATTACGAAGTTAAATTGCAAAGACTCTCATTCATTAACTTTTGTACAAAATTTGCCCCCTAAATAGCAAATTTTTATGACAACAATGTGACAGATCCGTTTTGTTTGTAATTACTTTTCTGTTATACTTAATTGTCTTTGAGATACCTATTTAAAGAAAATTAACATGATAATTAAAGAGTTACTTGAAATTCGGTGTCTTTTTCCTCATTTTCGTATTGTGACAAAAACAATATACCTAAGTATATGTAGGTATCTTATTTTGAAAGTTAGATGCAACAAAGACTTTTTTACCTCACTCGCTCGGAAAACCTCCGTTTATAGGGCGAAATCTGCGTGCAAAAGTCTATTTTATCCGCTAGCGTGCAAAAGTCATTTGAATTTCGAACACGACGATTTTGATTCTCTGTGGTGCATGTAACTTTTTTATATTTAAGACTCATTTAACGCGTGACTGATTTCATCAATCGATAAATCTTCGAATAACCAATCAACGCACGCTGATAAAGGGCGATCTGGTCTGGCCGGCTAAAATCATATGTACGTTTGAATACTTCTTTTAAAAAAAATACACCTACAATATCACGTCCAGAAACCTGGTTTGTGGTTACAGATTTTTAAGTTTTTATTTATGCTACACTTTATTTTATGTTGAATATGTTTATATATATATATTAATAGTAAGTATTTCAGTTTCATTTACATATTTTGACTAGTAAATATATTAAATACATCACAAATTTTAATATTTATTTGTTATAAAAGTTGAAACATAAGAGTGTAATTTCTGAACGCACCCGAGAAAAAATAAATAATTAAAAAGTTGGAAGTTTTCACAATTCACGTAAACAACGTAAATTGGTTCTGTGGAGAATACATACTGTTGTGTTACTTTATAGAAATATGGAAAACAAGAAAGTTAAGCCCAATTTGGAGTATTTATTCAATGCTAAAAGTCTGCATTAAAACGAAAAAGGATTTGTTATAAATATTTGGAGACGATAAGTAATTTACCGAAACTATCGGCGTTTTTAAAGAAGATAAGCCGAAATAATCTTGTTCGGATCCCATCGTCCAATAACTTCCAAAGCAAGTGTTATGGAAAATACTTCCGAGTGGCCAACTAATCCTTCCCAGAATGCCATTCTCCCACATTCACAACGAATATGTCAAGTAGTTTCAAATACAAATATAATATAACAGTGCTTAAGAAAAACTCAACGATAAAATATACACGACGATAATACAAATTACGGCCATATTTTTTATATGTGTGCTTCTCTCGTATTTATTTGGTTTGGATTTGAGTGTGTTAATGTTTTAAATTTGATGTGTTAAATAGAAGGCAAAATTAAATATGATTATTTTTATGTTTTAATTGTTTTTCTTGAACTTCCATTTTCCTCGCTGTAGTGAGGTGAAAAGTTGTGTGTTCCGCATGGCTGCAAAATTATTTAGCTTCTCGTGTCTTGAAAGCTTCGCTACGCTCAGGAATCAATCTTTGAACCATTCGCTTCGCTCATGGTTCAATCTTAGATTCCTTCGCTCGCTCAGCTTTCAATTTCAACACTCGCGCCAAATAACAACTTTGCAGCCTTGCATAACAAATAACTATTTTCACCTCACTCGCTCGGAAAACCTCCGTTTATAGGGCGAAATCTGCGTGCAAAAGTCTATTTTATCCGCTAGCGTGCAAAAGTCATTTGAATTTCGAACACGACGATTTTGGTTCTCTGTGGTGCATGTAACTTTTTTATATTTAAGACTCCTTCAACGCGTGACTGATTTCATCAGTCGATAAATCTTCGAATAACCAGTCAACGCTCGCTAATAAAGGGCGATCTGGTCAGGCCGGCTAAAATCATATATGTACGTTTGAATACTTCTTTTAAAAAAAATACACCTACAATATCACGTCCAGAAACCTGGTTTGTGGTTACAGATTATTAAGTTTTTATTTTTTCTACACTTTATTTTATGTTTAATATGTTTATATTATATTAATAGTAAGTATTTCAGTTTCACTTACATATTTTGACTAGTAAATATATTAAATAAAACACAAATTTTAATATTTATTTGTTATAAAAGTTGTAACATAAGAGTGTAATTTCTGAACGCACCCGAGAAAAAAACAATAATTAAAAAGTTGGAAGTTTTCACAATTCACGTAAACAACGTAAATTTGTTCTGTGGAGAATACATACTGTTGTCTTACTTTATAGAAATATGGAAATCAAGAAAGTTAAGCCCAATTTGAAGTATTTATTCAATGCTAAAAGCCTGCATTAAAACGAAAAAGGATTTGTTATAAATATTTGGAGACGATAAGTACCTAATTTTACCGAAACTATTGGCGTTTTTAAAGAAGATAAAGCTGAAATACAAATTACGGCCATATTACTTTTAATTTTTAATATGTGTGCTTCTCTCGTATTTATTTGGTTGTGGATTTGAGTGTGTTATGTTTTAAATTAGATGTGTTAAATAGAAGGCAAAATTAAATATGATTATTTTTATGTTTTAATTGTTTTTCTTGAATCTTGCATTTTCCTCGCTGTAGTGAGGTGAAAAATTGTGTGTTCCGCATGGCTGCAAAATTATTTAGCTTCTCGTGTCTTGAAAGCCTCGCTACGCTCAGGAATCTATCTTTGAACCATTCGCTTCGCTCATGGTTCAATCTTAGATTCCTTCGCTCGCTCAGCTTTCAATTTCAACACTCGCGCCAAATAACAACTTTGCAGCCTTGCATAACAAATAACTATTAATTCCAGTTCTATTACCGGAGAAATACGCGTTTGGCTCAGTGATATAATTTTATTTCATCTTATTTATTTATAGTACCATATAAAAATATGGTTCAATTCAATATTTTATTGTAAGATTATGGGTATAACAAAAGGTCTTAAGTACTATTTATGTGTCGTCATAATCAGCCATTAAAGGTTGCACAATAATATTACATTTTTCTAGTAAAATAGATGAATACATTAATATAAGTCTCTTACAATTTGTGGGTACATTGATACAGAAATCATTAAGCGAGTACATATGTCAAGTATGGTACCTAATATTAATACTATATTTACAGATAATACTTAAAAATCTACATTACTAATTAGCTACTACATATCATATCTATTATTAATTGATAGGACAATTCAAGCCTCGAAAAACTCAGATATATTATAAAACATTTTTTGTAGACACCATGCATAAAGTTTGTGCTTGTATGCAGGAAAGTCAAGTGTCTTGATGTCATCTGGCAAATTATTGAATATTTTTATGGACATGTTAAAAATACTTTTATTGAAATAAGCGGTATTGTGCACTGGGCATTGTAAGTTTAGGCCATGTAGTTTAGAAGTGGATCTAGAGCTTGGTTTTTGTATTTTGAACAGTATGTCAAAATTTGTCTTTACAAACAAGCATACTTCATATATATACAGGGTTGGTAAGGGCAGGATATTATATTTTTTAAATAGTGGCCGACAAGAGTCCATGTGATGGGAACAGCATAGGGCTCGTAGGCATTTTTTTGTAACCTGAATACTTTTTCCACACTTGACGAGTTACCCCAGAGAATCAGCCCGTATCGAAGATTGCTCATAATGTGGCCATGGAAAGCAAGCAATGCAGCTTGTTGTGAAGCTATATGTGTCAACCTGCGTAGAGCGTATACAAAGCGGTTTAATTTAGACAGTAGGTAATCAACATGGGTTTCCCAATTATTATGGCAATCTATCATTATTCCTAGGAAACGCGTTGTCTGAACAGCTTCAATGGACACACCATTATAACTCAACTTAATGTCTCTAGGTTTATTCTGTGGCGCATAAAATTCCATTAGTTGAGTTTTTCCTAGGTTAACCTTAAGTTCGTTCCTTTCTAGCCATTTATTGACATTCGCGAACACTTCATTTACATCTGATTCATAAGTGATACTACTACTCGGTACTATTAGTGAGCAGTCATCTACAAATAAGATTACTTTATGATGAGTTATATCAGGCAGATCATTGATATAGATCAGGAACAGGAGAGGACCCAGTATGCTTCCCTGTGGTACGCCTTGTCTTATGTATTCATCAGATGATTTATATTGCTTTCTATTCAATAAATAAGATTCAATCCAATCGTAACAATTGCCTCTTATGCCGTATTTTTTAAGTTTAGAAGGATATCATGGGATACACAATCGAATGCCTTCGACAAGTCCATAAATATGGCAGAGACGGGCATTCTTTTGTCTCGATATTCAGCTATGACTTTCATTAACTCGTAGATGGCCAGAGTCGTAGATTTGTGTTTTCTAAAACCAAATTGAGTGTTCGACAAAATATTGAATTTATCAAGGAAGTTGATAATTCTACTAAATATAACTTTTTCATAGATTTTGGAGAGTATCGGTATAAGTGCGATTGGACGGTAATTCTCAGAATTAGACTGCTCTCCCTTCTTAAAAATTGGTTTTATAATCGTGATTTTTAGTTTATTTGGAAATATTCCTTCGGATATGGATTGGTTAATAATGTGACTAATTGGAGTAGCTAGTACGATGGCGTTATCTTTAATGATTTTTGTTGTTAAGTCGTCATAACCTGTGGATTTTGTATTACGTAGTGATTTGATTATTTTTAAGATTTCTGTGGGATCAGTTGGCTTAAGATATATGGTAGACTCATTTATTGAAGGGCTATTTACGGCATAGAAAGTATCATGAACAGGAGTGGTGTCCAAGATAGCAAAATGTTTGTTAAATGCATTCGCGATATCCTGCGCTCCCGTCAACTCATGCCGCTTAAAATATATCGAATCTATATTTTGGTTAGTTACATTTGATCCAGTGTTTTCATTAATGAGATTCCAGGTGCTCTTGACTATATTTTCTGATTGGGCTATATATTGGTTATTATTAATATTTTGAGCTTGCCTAATACATTTCCTTAGGATTCTGCTATAGTTTTGATGGCGTATTTTAAGTCTTTTTTTAGCTTCTTTATTTTTAGAATTTATGTAGCTCAAGAATAGACGTCGTTTACTTTTGGACGAGATTTTCATGCCTCTGGATATCCATTTTATTTTCTTGACTGCTTGTATTTTTACCCTTACGGTTGGAAAGCACAGTCTGTGAAACATTTGAAGATGCTCATGAAGTGCATTGAACGCTGTGTTTGCATTACTTGCTGTAAATACTTCTTGAAACGATAAGCTTTTTAGACATTCACTAAATTTTTTACAGTTACATTATGGATCTGGTGCTTGCTCCGCTTTAAGAAGACTAGTCAAAGTTCTACCATAACAACATCTGCGATCAAGCTTCTTCTATCTGTTTCAGTCCCTTACGTCTTGTAAACAGTATACGGCTTGTAATTGTGGGGATCCGAATGGCATCAAGTCTTTATTTTGAAAAACGTGACTGTGAGAATAATATTAATGATGTCAATTGCCAGTAGGGGCAGCGGCCAAACAATTGTTTATTGGTTTATTTGTTTATTGGTATTAAATTTTGATATTAAACTCCTTCTACTACCTTCACAGAAAATTCTCAATATTGCGAAACATGTATACAAAAATAACCACAGTTACTTTTTTTTTATACTGACCTCTATAATAATTAAATTACCTATTAATAAAATTAATATGAGTACCATAGTGCGTAATTACTTACGCGCATTGCGAGTCGACGTGGTTTCGACCTAGATAATATTTATTTGTATAAGATTATCCCTTAATATTTGTAATTTTATATATGTATTTATTTTAATTATCCGTACCGTTGAGCAAATATATCTCAAGAATTGTAAATTGAGTTTCATATACGAGTAGTAGATACAGTAGTCCAAAATCGCCAGTGTTTTCCCGTTTCAGTACGATTGTGTAGAGGAAAAGCGGCAGTAGTTTCCTAAATTCTCTTCTAAATTAAACATTCTCGCTGTATCTTCCTGGATATATTTTAAAATAAAATATCTCCTGGACCGAAGTTTAACTATCTTTGCACCCGTTTCAAATCCTTTGTACGGAGCACAATAGAGAGCAATTTCTTTGCAAAGGAAACTAGTGGTAAAGATTGCTTGTACCGGAATACGCTTACGAGTATGTGTGGTGCCAAAGGATTTTTGATTCCTCGTTTGGGTTCGGTCGTCAGTTTTTAGTAGATTGTTTGACAAGGAGCTAAAATAAGCAATTTTGACACGATTTTATTATTTTGACGGGCGAAGCGAACGAATTGAGCAAGGACAAACATATCTGAGTGTCATAATGGGTTTTAGCGTTTCACTTCAACTACGAGAAAATATATATATATATATATAATATCACTTTAAGCACGAGCACATTGTAATGTATTTGTAAGGTCAGAAAAACGCCTCAGAACTTAAACACTCAGAATGCACTCAGACGTCGATTGCGCCCAAAGTTTTTTAAGGCGCTTCTCCACTTTTATATGAAAGGCTGCCTGACGAACAAAAATTTCGGCTTATCATCTGGTTGGTTTGAGTGTTTCCTTTTTCATTCTCATAGAAATTTTTCATGGTTACCGTTTAAAATCCTAGGGACCAAAACGACCACCTTAGCTTCGCGAAGCTTAAGTACCTAATGTGCAGTAAATGAAACTGAAACGCGTACCTCTTTGATCCTTATTGTAATTGTGTGTCAATTTCCTTGACAGCACTCTTACTCTCACCGCCGTCGTAGTTCCAGCGTTTTTCACTAGATGGCGTGTTGACTAGTGTGGTTAATTATTATTATGCTTAAAAAAGTATTTTTCCTTAAATAAATATTGGAAATAATTACTCTAATAAATATCTTCAAATGGAATCGAAATATTTGTATTTTTTTTACCGCTGTTCGCATTCATGCCAAGTTTTTACAAAATTAATATCAAAATAGCCCGTCATCTAACTAATATTTTTCATGTTTCAGAAGCTCATCGAAGGGATCGCCAAATCGACCGGTGATCAAATAGTCGACGCCTGTTTCGGGTCGACGACTCACTGTTCTGACCCTCAAACAGAAAAACCATAAGTGACATTTTAGGAAAATGTACTTATTATTATTACCAGGCTCACTCAGGAAAAAAGATTATTCTATCTAGCATGATTTTATCTGTGTAACGCTAATGGGCCAATCAACTGTATTTTGCCATGGTGATTTGGTGATGTGGCGAGGTGAAAAAAAGTTGATTCATTCCTATACATATATCATAATTTAAACACCTACATGGCATTGTTGGAAATTTGCGTTTTAGGAAGAAAAGGCAAATTCTACCTATAGTTATGTACCTACTTTCTCAAAAAGGCTTCTCATACCCAGAAAATTTGGGTAACTGCATGTGTTTTTTTTTTGTTATGGACTTAAAACTTTACCATAACATGTTTATCATAAGAAAGAAAACAATATTTTGTTATTTTAAAGCTAACACAAAAACATAAGTCCTTTATTTCATTGTTTGGTTGAGAAATGTGGCCTGTAAGTGAAAACAGCCTTGAATCTTGGAATCCAGAATTCGAACATACGAAAGACTTTTTGGCCATGCCGAAATGGAAAAGCTTCCCTCACTTAAAAAATGTATTATTTACAACAAATACTTAGGCCTTATTCCTTTTAAAAAATTTTTTTTTCATATTATGACAAATATATGTATTGATAATTTCATTCAACTTTTTAAAGTGAATAATGCTTTTCCCTAAGTTCTAGAAAGTAACATATCTATTTCATGCTTTCATTGCGTGCTGTCGAAAATAAGTAAAAAAAAAAAAACGGTTTTCTGCGTGAATTTTGTCAAAATCGAGTAGTTTTTGGAACAAAAATTATCAATGAAAAATTCAAACTGTATGTAGGTTTCACATATATACCAATAAATTGCAATGGCCCTAGTCTAACTACTAACATTAATCATTCATCTTAACATAACAATGAAACATGTTTGATCATAGAGAAAAATGTCTAAAACTATCAGCATTTTTGAACGGAGCCTTATAAGGATGTCTATCTTCTCTATTTGTTGCCTCATAACGCTGAAACTGCTGAATCTCCTGACTTTATCCCGAAACTTACTTTTTCACACATATGCTAATTCTTCTTGAGGCGGCAGTATTGTGCAGCGCCACACAGCGCGTAGGTTTATGTCACCGGCCATATTGCTTGGGGGTGAATCACATGCTCCAGGAAAACGAGGCTTACTGGACATTTCCAATTGTTTACAATCAAATAACTTCTATTGTAGTAACTTTATGGTGTTAGTCTCAACAAATGGGAGCGTTCAGTCTTTTGTCAGATGTAATACATGTATGTGTGTACACGTGTTACGTTGAAGTACAGTAAAAAAAAATTGCTCAACTAGTTAAGCTACTTACTTGTGAAATAGCCTAATTGAGCTTAGTGGTAACCAAAATTATGCTATTTGTTGGGGTTGATTTCAATAAAACTTGTAGATTTTCAATTTTTCATCACATTTGCTCGTAAAAAATGTATATGCAGGTGTACCGAAGGACAAAGGCCTATATAGTTCCCGCGGGATTTATGGATTGTTATAACTCCCGAGGGAGTTGTGGTTTTATTTTTAAAAGTATGGTACGCACTGGTACCTTACTTCAGACTAAGAAGGTTGCAAACCTGCTAAGGTTTTTGTTATATCACGAAAACTTGTCTACAAGCAATTTTTATTATGTATTGAACTAATCACTACATAGTATAAAACAAAGTAGCTTCCTGTCTGTCTGTCCCTATAAATGCTTAGATCTTTAAAACTACGCAACGGATTTGATGCGTTTTTTTAATAGATAGAGTGATTCAAGAGGATGGTTTCTTATGTATAATACCTACATTTTGTTTTTGTTTTTGTTTTGTTTGTGTTACTAACCATTATGGAGTTGTAATAATGCTTCGAAATAAAGAATATATTATTATTATTATTATTATTATTATAATTTTATCAGCATTGTGCCCGTGCCAATCCGGGGCGGGTCGCTAGTATGGTATATTTAACTGCATTATGTTTATGTTTTACAATTATTTAAGTGTCTTTTGCAATTATTTTATGAAATTTAATCAAATAATTGCAAAAGACACTTAAATAATTGTTGTTTGACTAATCGTTACAATCTCGCAGTATAGAAATGATTGTTAAAATATTAGTGAAATGCAAATTTTTACTGTTTTTTTTTTTTTTTTTTTTAATTTTTTTTCCCCACGCAAGCCTTCCAAAAGACCGGGACATATGAGCCCGTGACTCAAAAAATGAGAAACAAATAATAATAATAAGGTTGCCGGCTTCGAAGAGGAGGTGAGGTCATTTCTCATCTGCTGTACATGGATGATCTTAAGCTGTATGCACCAAAACACCAGGATCTGGTGGAATTACTGGAAGTAACTGAAACCTTCAGTAGCGCCATCAAAATGGAGTTTGGTGTAGACAAGTGTGCAGTCATGCATGTACAGCGGGGGAAAGTCGTAAATTCCGCGAACTTACAACTTTCTGAGACAATGTCCCTCAGGTCTATCTCCGAAGTTGAAACCTACAAGTACCTTGGTATGTCACAGTCATTGGGTATTGCGGACGGAGACATTAGACAGGCGTTGAAGGAGCGTTTCTTTTGTCGTTTGACAAAAGTACTTAACAGTCTTTTGTCCGGTGGCAATAAGGCGCGCGCCTTCAACGCTTGGGTGATGCCTCTGCTCACTTACTCCTTTGGCATACTAAGGTGGACTCAGACTGAGCTGGACGCCCTGGATACGAGGGTCCGTCAGCTGCTCACTACACATCGCATGAGGCACCCACGCTCGTCAGTTATGAGAATGTACATCCCGCGTAAGTGTGGGGGCCGTGGCTTTTTAAACGCCAAGGACCTCCATAACCGCGAAGTGTGCAGTCTTAGGGAGTATTTCCTAAACAACGAGTGTGGGATTCATCGCGATGTAGTAGCAGTTGACAAAGGCCTCACCCCTCTCTCCTTAGGAAACGAGAACTGGCGCAGACCGAAGGTGCTTAGCACCGATGACCGCAGGGCTGTATGGAAGAGCAAGGAGCTACACGGGCGGTTCTACAAGGCCCTTACGGGGCCCGATGTAGATGTGCTCGTGTCGGTGAAATGGTTACGCTTCGGGGATCTCTTCGGGGAAACCGAAGGTTTTGTTTGTGCAATTGCGGACGAAGTAATGATGACGAACAATTACCGGAGATATATCCTGAAGGACGGTACGGTCGACATTTGTCGGGCATGCCGCCGTCCCGGCGAGTCACTCAGGCATATAATCTCCGGTCATCTTGCTAACGGCGAGTACTTGCACAGACATAACCAAGTAGCCAGGATCATTCACCAGCAACTTGCTCTTCGATACGGTCTTGTGGGGTCTGAGGTGCCGTACTATAAGTACGCACCGATGCCAGTTCTTGAGAATGATCATGCCACGCTCTATTGGGATCGATCTATCATCACGGACAGGACTATTGTAGCCAATAAGCCTGATATCGTTTTGGTAGATCGATCCAAGCGCCAGGCAGTGCTCGTTGACATCACCATCCCCCATGACGAGAACCTCGTGAAGGCTGAGAAGGACAAACTCAGCAAGTACCTTGACTTGGCTCACGAG
This sequence comes from Apotomis turbidana, assembly GCA_905147355.2. Taxonomy (NCBI): domain Eukaryota; kingdom Metazoa; phylum Arthropoda; class Insecta; order Lepidoptera; family Tortricidae; genus Apotomis; species Apotomis turbidana. The sequence goes on along the minus strand of LR990299.1, from coordinate 11,143,647 downwards.
GTGACTGCCATGTGGGATGTTGATTCGACGATCATTGTCACGATCACGATAGTCGTTTCGGCAAATGGTCTTATAGCGAAGAGTCTCGACAAACACCTTAAGAGACTCTCGCTAGATGGCTGGATCAAGGGTCAGATTCAGAAGGCGGTACTCCTGGACACGGCGCGCATTGTCAGGAGGTTCCTCTCTCTGCAGCCCTAACCACCGGTAGCCTGGGCCCTGCCCCGCTGCCGGTGGCACCCTAGGTTAGGTTTTTTATAATGTATTTATATTTTGTAATTACTTTATTGTATTTTACTTTTTATATAAATTTATTGTTAAAAACCTAGCCTAAGACGTAAGATAAATAAAGGAATAATAATAATAACGCAGGGCAGCTTATGGCGAGCTGTTGGGGGGTAGCGACCCCACGTACCTGAGTGCTCCTGGGGGATCCCGACGGGGGGTGATGGGTCGCGGCCTCCGCCTCTGTCTTGCCTTAACCGGCCGGCCAGAGTGGAGTCGCGAGAGTTTCAGCTCGGGGGCGGATGTGGAAACGTAAGGGGTTAGTTGGCTCCGGTTTAAAGCTCAGTATTACACCTCTCCGCCCTGAGCCTTCCGCACCGATGTTGCCCTTAGGCCACTCTATGTGTCGCTATTTATGGGGGCCCATCGAGCGGGAGGCGAGTCATCGTCTACCAGTCCCATTTTTGCTATGAGACACTTTTGCTGGTAGACGCCCGATAGTCTCAACCCATACCCCAATTAGCCAGTCCTCCATTTCATCCCCATAGCCCAATTTGTATTTAGATTCCATGTCTCCATCAATAGTTCTAGCACCTAGCGGGCGCTGTCTCTGTGTGCGTCCCATGACACGGATAGGGACAGCATCCGCTCGATGTACACCTTACATTTCATTAAATTGTCGAAAGGGCCTCTATGCGTTGGCTTCGGCTCCGCGCACGCCTCCTAAATGTCCGGGACACTATTGTCCCGTGAGCGGGTGCGACATACAGGAATAATAATAATTCGTTTATATCAGGCATCAAATGCCCATAGATAAATACATACCTATTGTAATGTTAAGTGTCATTTGTATTTGTATTTCTTTCTTCTTGAGGTCCTTACAATCTAACATACATATTAAATATTAAAATACTAAACAACTAGGTCATGATGTCTTTCGTAAGTCCGTGGTGTTGGGTAGCCGACCGCGGAAACGCCGGAATAAAACACCTTTCGGCCAAAATTCTTCCTTCATGAAGGTCGCTAGCTGGTCAGTCGGCACCCCCAACACATAAGAATTAAAATTCACTTTATGGCGAGACTCCAACTTCACGGCCCTCAGGATAATTCCGGTCTTCACACGTACATACTCTACGATCTCCTCGGCCTTCGTAGAGTAATGTAGACGGGACACATACAATTGCGTCGTCGGCAGGGCAGGACGCAGCAGGTGTTTGGTTGTTAATAGTTACGTTATAGCAATTGTGTTTAAAATTGTTGAGATTTAAATTATTAGCGTTCGATGTGGAGGGTTCATTCCAAAATTAGTTCATTTCTGCTCTAATTTGCAATAACCAAGTTCACGTACACAGGACCATTTTGAAAATTGCTGCGGCAAAAACAAAACTCATACAAATAAGTTTTAGCCAAAACGGTAGCAGGCATTTGCTTTATACAAAAACTATGAGAAATGTTTAGCTGTAGACTGAATGGCAGTTTTGTGAAGAGAAACGTCGCCATCAACAGATCTAATGCCGAACCCCATAGAATTAATAAAATACGCCTATACTCTATCCGGAACTAAATGTAAACAAACCTTGGCTGTCAAAGTTGAGACGCATTCAGGTGAACTCAACATTTTATCAATTGTTAAGTTTTAATTCTTACTTTCCATTATTCTTTTGGTAGTCAGACTCTGATCAAGGTTCGGCAAAGTGGAAAAATAATCAAATGGCCTTTGTCAAGACAACACATTCTATAGCTTTAATGAATTTTTGAATGTTAAATTATAAAATAATAATACTTATATACCGATTTGCTCTATACGAGTTAACCCTTAACTACCTACCTGCTTCTTTAGTCACACAAACACCTACCTCCCGTCCCCAGGACGGATACATAATGTCGGCCTTATATGTTATTTTTTTTAGATCAGACAAGAAATTTATAATAATAATGGCAATATAGACAATAGACATATTAAAATATTTATTAAACTATTAATCATTCTGGAAAAAATAACAAAACATTTTTTTGCTTACATATGTCAACAGTCCTTATTTCTACTTTAGTAACTCTATATCCTTTGGAAGGTGAGATCAACAAAAATTTTGCCTTTATATACAGATCTAAGTAATTATTTTTTAATTATTCAATAATTAACAATGCTAAATCAATAAATTTCGTTAAAATAAAGGTAATATTTTTATAAAATTGCAGACCACTCATTTATTCGATTTGTTCGCGGCAGTGAATATAAGTTAGTTTGCACATTCTAGGCAAATCGTTTTTTTGCATTAGAAACATACGTACTGGTTCCCGTTTTTTCTTTGTGTCACAAGTAGAACAGGTTTTCCGTACTTCCAATCACTACCAAACTGACTAAGCGGTAGGCTAAGTAAAGAAAAAAATATGCATAGTCACGTAACCACCTACCACCCGTCTCCGAGACCCTTAAGAAAAAATACGTATCCACCTACCACCCGTCTCAGAGACGGTCGGAGACAGTAATATGCCCACCAAAATTAAATGCGTACACGACCGAACTTGTTGATCGACGACGCGGCACTGAGGCAGGAGGGGAGAAGGTACAAGGACACTAACGTTTGTAGGATGCTCGCACATGGGTATGTAAACAATTTTAGGTTTGAAAGTGTCTGTGAGACGGGAGGTAGGTGGTTAAGGATTAATGTTAATTAAATTTGTATACACATTAAGGGCCTTATCACACTTGCGATTTGCGAGCGTATTTTGTATGAAGGCGATCGCGCAGCGTGTTCGCCGCGTTGCTTATTTGTATAGAAAATACGCTCGCAAATCGCAAGTGTGATAAGGCCCTAAGTTATAAATATTTTTTATGTATTGACGTGTAATATTAAGTTAATTAAATAAATGAATATGAATATGAATATCAAGTGATATTATACGTCAAAGAAATTAATATATTATGTGTAGATATTGTGTATGAATAGAGATTCAATATTTTAAATGTATTTCTGTACTGCTCACAAACACTAACACCGCCGGTAGGTATGTAAATTACACGTTACGTTATTTCTATAAATAGTACGTTAAAGAGTTATTTCTTTTACCTTTGGGACGATTAAGGTGGCAAAAACACAACTAATTGATAACATCATTTAATGAACACTAACAACTAATTAATGAACACAAACTAACAAGAAAAGTAATGCAAGCGACAATCCCGACTAGTAGAGTATGTGAAAACGAATATACAAAGTGTCAAGTGTCATGTTATTTGAAAAAAATGGTATGTATGTATGTAAACACTTTATTGTACACAAAAACAGAAATACATTAAAACAAAAGAAATACATGTACAAAGGCGAACTTATCCCTTTAAGGGATAATGGTTGCAGATTCCTAGGTTTTTAGGCTCTTTATTGTACACAGATTGTAAAATATTTGGTGGCATATTGAAATTATTGTTAAATTAATGTACTTAGGGAATAATTACATAGTCTTGATTGGGTATCGTGTGGTTTATTATATAAAGTGATATATTAAAGCAAAATAATAGTAGTTTATGTGACTGTACATAATGAAGGGCATTAATCACGAGTGTCATAATAAAATCACACGAGTGTTTAATGCCTAATTATGTATAGTTACATACACTACTTTATCTACTCACATATCATAAGCCTCCATGATACAATCAGGAGCCGCATATTATGACCACCATACCTACTTTTTCTTTGACTTAGCTGGTAATAAGTAATTAATGACGTTAGGTGCTTTGTTACGGATATCAGGAGGCGTCGCCGAAATATCTATATCATCTTGATAGCTCATTTTATGGTTTATATTCAACAAATCGATCAATTTTATGCATTAAAACAAATTCTAACCGGTAATGGCGGCAATGAAAACTTTTCTTTTCTGGCAGCTGTCATAGTTTTTTTTTAATTCAGAGGTAAACTAGAGTGGGCCCGAACTACCATATCGTTCGATATGTTACTTGCGTGCGACATTTGTCAATTTGTCTGCAAATTGACAATTCATTTCGAACTAAACGTCATCTCGACTGATATTAGAAGAGGTCCAACCAGATTTCTTTGGTTTTTAGAGATGTTCGAAATTTGAATGATATAATATTATCGAAATCGATGTTATTAATTAGCAATAATAACATTTTCACAGATAAGAAATTTGTTCTAACAAAACAGTTTATTTTTATGTTGGTCATAATGCCGCTGCGGTTCTTGAACGCATCATGGAGGGTTTATGATATTTGGGTAGATAAATATTTTTTTTTTATTATAGTAATATTATTATAAATAAAATTTACCAACCAATATTGGCCTAATAAAGCACCTAATTAATGGTTTGTTTACATTTAGTGAAAAACCTACATATCCGGATAGAGTATAGAACGAGAATCTTCATACAACACATTTGCGAAAGATATAGCCGTTTTTGGTTTTATGTGTGCGTGTCTACGAACCAATCATAGAGACCTGTTACTTGTGAGCGTGACGTTGTGACAGACACGGACGAAACTTGCCGTGGCTAACCAAAACTGGCTTCAATTTCAAGCACTGACTAGGTTTCGAGGGTACTAATTTACTTATTTCGACGTACTATCCGTGATCCAATTTAGATTATTATTTAGCTCAATCGAGATATTTAAATTTCTTACTTTCGACTATAAAACACACGTTGATACTCGTTAGTACAGTTAACCAACAAAATACTTCCTAAAACGGCAGTCACAAAATTATAACCTACCCACGGCATGCAGGTAAAAATTCCACTGAGTATGAAGCCCAAAATGGAATGTACCCTACAAAGGGTAGCCGTAGGGGCAAATGAAAAATCTAATATCACTCAAGCCTCGGGAAACTGAACAATTGCTTCTCATGAATTTTAAAGAGGCATTTTCTTTGCCGTGATGCCTAAAGTGATCCAACCACTTAGTTTGCTCTCTGAGGTGGCAAATAATGAGTATAAAGGGATACATTGACTTCAGCCTTTTATATTGAACAATAAATAATATGCTATAAATGAAGGAAAATGAAAGGGCTTTAACAATTTGCGAGGGGAACATTTTTGGTACCGGAAATTCCGCGGTTTTACTCAATGAATGTCTAACGTTAGAAGTTTGTAAATTACTTTGAATGGGTTTTTGCATATGGCTAATGTAGAAAGATAATTTACAAGTGCTTAATTATACTGATATAGCAACATAAGTCTGTGACGTTATAGGTTTTTGCTATTCGTACTGCATTAAGTGACTTTGAGAAGTTGATATTTCAAGGTATAACATTTCGCTAAGGATGGCATATAGCGATGGGTTTGTGAGCAAAAGTTATTAGACACGTTGAATTTAATGCCAGGAAAAAATCGATGCACTTAATTTACTTTTTCAAGACAGACGCCCTAGTATATCGAGCTTTTTTCGAGCCCCCGACGAAAAAAGAGAGGTTTTCGAGATGGTTCTTAGCTACGTTTGTTGGAAATAGGACCAGTAGTTTCAAAGATATTCAGCGTTAATTGGAACAATTGACAAGATCTCAGCCAATATTGAAGCTAAGAATTCCAAATTTTGTAGTTATGTTCAGTTTTAGTAGCATTTTCTATTGAATGAGGATCTGACCATGGTGACCATCTACTTGTGTCAGGGATGTTTTTTTTTATTTAGTTTTTAATTGTAACTTTTCAAAAATAGAACGGAATTAACTGTTGCTGTGAGATCGCCCGGTTTGAAAGTTTGAGATATTTGGATGTTTAGACGTATGGTCACTTCTCTCCTCTCCGGGAAACTGAACTAGAGGACACTGAGGGAATTGAAACGGAGGCGAGTTGAAAAAAAGTCAATTTGTTAGATCTACATCTAGACAAGCTTTTCTCTGGATGAAATAGCGTCGAAAACAAAAAAGTCTCTTTTACCACATACAATCTACCCTAAGACAATATTTATCATACACACGGTTTGAAACCCGGGCGAGTATAAAATATCTTTCAATTTCGTTTTTAATTAAAACACGCTTTTCAAGATTTTAAAAATTCCTTTTGCAACCAAAATGTATTTTCACCGAATTCGCCTGTCATTTTCATACGTTCAATTTCCATTTAACTTATCTTGTGACAATTTACTTAGTTTCAGAAAGAGAGTAAAAAGGAATGACCGTGTGCATTAGTGAAACGGATGCTTATCCTCGTCTGTGATGCCAGATGAGACCGACTAGTGTTGGCTGTTACTATCGATATTTTGGTAATCGATACTTTATAAACTGAGTTAAGATAATCAGAAAGCGAAGTTTGTGCACTGCATTGGTACGAGCTAACGTGTAGGTTATCACCAGAGGCTGGAATAAGAATAGAAATTTTGAGCTGTCATAGAGACTTCTCATTTATCGCAACTGGCCTATGATGGTTGTTTTATCACTCTATAAATAAGTAACAAATCACGTTTTGACGAAATACGAGTGTGAGTGACAGATGCTTTGTCACTTGTTTATGATGTAATAAACGCAACCATCATATGCCCTCTGATATTCATAATTATGTCGAGACATTCTAGAAAACAACATATTAAATAATATTAAAAGTAGAGGTAAACAACAGGCGGGCTTAGCGCTAAAGAGGTATTTATTTCCGATTTTTGAGTTGTTGAAAATGTGAAATAGAGATTCTGATTTTAAAAAAACCTCGTAATAAGAAATCGAACAATACAATTTTATGATTATGATTATAATGAAAATTTTAAAAAAGTTGGTCAAAGGTTATCATGAAGAGATCACTCATTCGCGATAAGACTGCCTGGTTGTTTACTTATACTCTTAATCATATTTTAAATAGTATTGTATTATGTATGTATATACAGCATTATCTTATGCTGCAGCATTTAATTAGGCGCAAAAAATTGTCACGAATCCTTAGCGTATCGCGTGTATGTATAAATTTATGAGACAACACTTAAAACAACGATATCGATAACACGTCAGCTCCTCCCTAATAATATTCTTACCAGAGGATTATTATCCGAAAGATTACCATGAGGGTGACATCGCGCCAAATACTAAAAAGAGTTGCAAATCTGCAGCCACCGCAATAACCGTTTATATAAACCGTATTCACATTTTCATGTATGATAAACTGGTCAAAGGCGAGTCGGGCACGTGCACGAAGGATTCCATAGCATTTTGTGTAAAAAATTACCTCCATCAAATCTGTGACTTGCGACTCTGTCGCGCAACATATATACTACCTGTTACTTTCCTTTCAATACCGTGTAAGTAAGACAGGTGATGTTGTCGCGCGACGAGCGAAGTCGCGGCTAAACAATGCTAGCCTGTGACCCCGAAGCCATGAAGGTCAGCCGTCTCAAGTTTTGAGTTCATATTCACACGCGACGACGCGGTGGGCGCAGTAGTAGAAGAGCTGCCTACTGAGCCAGCGGTCCCGGGTTCGAATCCCGGCTAGGGCAAATATTTGTGTGATGAACACGAATATTTGTGCCGGGGTCATGGATGTTCTATGTATTTAAGTATATATTTATCTGTATATGTATGTATCGTCGTCTAGTACCCATAACACAAGCCTTCTTGAGCTTAATTTGGGACTAAGTAGATTTGTGTGAGATTGTCTGATATTTATTTATAATTTACTAGCTTTTGCTCGCGACTACGTCCGCGTGGAACTTGGAAGTATGGAAGCGTACAACACGATAGATATCCATATCCACCTAATCACCTTAATTAATAAAAGGGATTATTAAAAGCGCCTAAGCAAATGTAAGAGCAATTGTGCTTTTGGTCTAATAATTATATTTCCTACAGGGTCATCAAATTTATCATGAATTACTTACTCACTTTCTGATCTCTTTAGGGATAATTTCCAGCATGAAAACTACTCATGTCTTTCCTCGGATCTTAAACTATCTCCATGCCAAATTTCATCAAAATCGATTCAGCGCTTTAAGCGTGAAGAGGTAACAGACAGACAGACACACTTTAGCATTTATAATATTAGTATGGATTTATTATTATTATTATGACTACAGAAGTGCTGGTGAGGAGACAGTGGTCATCTCGACCACTCGACCACGCAGACGCGTGGCAACCCCGTCCCCATTACAGGCCGCCGCGCGAGCCAATATTCGCGCATTTGCCACGCGTAATGTGGACGCGCCTGGTTGTCCGATATTTATTTATTTTTTACCATAAACAACGAAGTGAATACTCAAATTTTTTACAGAAAGTATAATGGTATTATATGTACCTCTACTCAAAATGCTTATATCGCGTAGCAAAAAACTCTGAACGGTGCAAGGTGACACTATCAAAAAACCAGCGATTACCATTTTCATCACTTAGACGTGTAATGTTAGTAAATACTTATGTTTAAAATAATTTTACATTTTGTTATTTTAATCCACCAGACAACAGAAGTTTCGACATTTGCATTTTTACTGTTTGCAGACACATCTTTATGCTTTATTTTTGCTCTTGTATTTTAAATACAAACTCATTTGAAATGTTAAGCAGAAGTTTTGTTGCAATGTACACTGTTTGAACAAGAAAAAAGTTCGAGCGTGGGTTTGTCGGAGTAAACGCTAAATACTTATAATTTATTAATGCAAAAGTAGGGATTGTATGCACACAATTGAAAACCATGGTGAAATGTTTGCGTGTAGATTACGGCGTTTTTATTTTTTACTTATCTTTTGAAAACAGACTTATACACCGAAAATAATTATATCAGCGAAAATCCGCGGCTAAGACACTCACAAGCTCATAACGCTCTCGGTATAAAAAAACTATCAGATCCCAAAAAAAAAGCCAAACCACTTACTTATCCGATTCGTTATTTTAAAAAGTGTGGCTCGGCCGTTCATGTATCATAACGTTAAACTCACTAGTTTTACTAGTTCTGTAAAGCCTGACCAGAAATATTAGAGGATTGTCAAGAGGGCGCAATTTATACGATTTACATGGCAACAATTTTGCAACCAATCGCAACCCACTATAATGACATTAGTTTTAAATAACTGTCAGTTCCACTTCGTTAACCTCGTAATATCATTTATTGGAATGCACTCTTTTCCTGACTGTTTTTCGTGTAGTAAACACATGTACACTTTATTTATAATCTTACGTTCACAATTGTGAAAAGTTTTCGGCATTTTCTTTGGATAATTTTAAATATTTGCCTTTTAAAGAAATCACCACGAATGACATTGACATTGTTGACAAACCATCATAAAATCGTTGCCCGTGTAAGAAATTAGTTCCAGTGAAATTCCGCAATATGGCGCATCCTCATATATTTCTGGTCAGGCTTTATATACGTACTACTACTTTTAGACCTTTCTGTCCAAAATGTCACAAAAAAAATAAAAATGTAAAAATGGACTACTGCCAGCATCTTTTATTTGCGTAGCCCATAGATCAAGTAACTAGTGGCATCGGCAAACGCGTATACCCGAAAGGGACGGGAGCACTAACACAGGGCTACCAGATTCAAATAATTCTCCCGTTTTTCCAGTGATGGTTGTTGGCAAAATGTAATGAAAAAGTATATTTTACTTATTTATGGTAACAAATATGTACACACTTTCGTCTTTACTTTACATAATTACAATACAGCTCTTTTGATATGGAAAAAAACGAAATTGTAATATTACTAATATTAATAAAGTAAATCAAAATCACTAAACAATAATCCAAATAAAAATAATGGATTTATTATTAATTTTACTTCACTCTTGGCCTGTAAGTGTTCCTGCCCACCCATCCACGTGTCCATAATTGACGTACAGAATCTTGTTTTGGATCTCTAAAACGAATAAATATATTATTGCCAAAACTCCATGAGATAAGGGTAATTTACCATATTTTGTACTGGTATCCCTTACAATCATATATAACAACCAAATTAAAAAGCAGTACAAAAGTAGCAAAGACTACTGACACTGACAAGAAGTAAAGACTACTGAATTTGGAAGGGTCAGCGGCGAGCGGAGGTCTGGCAATTTGACATTCAGCCGCCCAGCACAAAAATGTGAAACTCTGACAAGGACAAAACACCTTGTCTATGTCTCTATCACTCTTAATGGTTTCTGTAAAGAGTTGTCCCGTTCCCTCCTGGTATTATTATTGGCTTGTCATGTCCATAGGTTGCTTCGTCTAAGGCGTAGCTCTATCTTCTTTCCGAAATCGTAGGTAAAACGTTTTAACGTAGCCAATAACCATCTTTGGATGTCCAGCTATCCTTGTGTGAAAATTGGTTAAAATAAATCCAGCCACATGTATCGTGATGAAACTCGCCGTCGACTCGTTTCATAAAACCTCACTCATCGTGTAAGAGTTGCATAAATAAATCATCTTTGAGTATCCAGTTATCCCTATATCAAAATGTCCAAAACTGGTTAAAACAAACCCAGCCAAAATTGTGATAGGGTCACAACCATATTGCGACTTGTAATCAATGCCCACACCAAAAAAAGGAAAACGAAGATCGCACTCTTAAAAGAAACCAAAATCATGAGTTCTTCCCATAGAAAATTGTTTTTAATGTGGTAATGTTTTGAATTTTAAGGAAGCAAATTTAGGTTTTACTTAACTTTTACGCAAGAAATTCCATAAAGATACGAATGGTACAAGGTATTTTTTTGCTTTCAAAACTATACAAACCTACAAAGGCAGGTAAAAACAATCACAGGCAACCAAAACAATGTTGTCAATAAAACCCGGGAACACAAGGCAACAAGGAAAGAAGCCATTCTTTTCACTGACGCCGCACTTTGTTTTATGGTCCTCGTAAATTATAAGAGCTGCCTTATAGCTCCGATCCGGTCAGTGGATAGGCTACTTTATTTCACACGAACACATCTGATGTGTTGCTCTATTCCAATAGCCTGGAGAGTATTGATTGCGGTTTTACGCTTAGAAATTTTATATATCTATACTAAAAAAAAACAGTTGTCTATGGAGTCATGATTTCAGGAAAGTCTTAATAGCGTGATGCAGGATCGTCTTTTATTTTGAATGGGCGTTCGGCGTTATGCCAGTCTGGTGCTATCTTTTGGGTATAATTTCCTTTGACATCTCATCACGCCAAAACGGCTGGACAATTTGTAACCAATTTTGGTACAGGGAATAGCTGGACAGTGGACATACAAAGATAACTTTTAAATATTGACACTTATTTGCACCATTTATAATAGTACTCGCAATGAAATGGTCACTTGTTCATATTACAGCAACTTAAATGCTTATTTTAAGTCAGTCCAACTCGACCGATAGTTCAAAACATTTGAAATAATTGCGATTAGGAGTAAGAAATCAAGAAAATGGAACGTGTGATCTGCACGGAAGCGCGGCTTGATTGTTGTTTGCGAGTGTTCATTTGCTGCGCCCAATCAGCGTGCTGCTGGCATTAGTGCTGCTTCATTACCAGTACAACAGAATTGGCGATTGTGATGCAAAGACTCGTTGGGCGAAAACCGAAAACAATGCTATGTTTTCGTGACGAAGGAAGTCAACAGAAAACCTGCAATATCTACGAATAACCAAAGTAGTTCATTGCACGAAACGTGTCGTAATCCTGCCGATGTTTGAGGTGTTTAGAATCATCATGGCGTGTAAATCGTGTAATTGACGGATGTTCAATAAAGTACAGGGTACACTTGCCCCAAAAATATATTTACAGCAAAAACTTATTAAAATACAGTCCGAATGCCCCTTCATTCATTTCAATTCTGTCGATAGTTGAAAATATTTGAAATAATTGCGAATAGGAGGAAGAAATCAAGAAAATAGAAAGGTGAGCTGCAAGGGAGCGCAGCTTAAAAAAATTAAACAATTAAACTAATAACTAAACCTATTATAAATCGGGCTTGAAGGCAGCAGCTTTGAAGAGAAACTCAAACTCAGAATATAATTGGATTTATTCCAGAAGTAATTAAAACCATTACAGCACTTTTAACACAACTAACAACTACCACCATCGTTGTCGTTCACGACTCCGGCAAGAATGCCCGCCTGGAGCCCAGCTCCTGGGCCAACCGACCATCATTATGGCGGGAACATACAGCTCCCCGATTGGCTCGCGTCATCGCGTGATATTCGTGACGCGGTCCAATCGTTGAGCGTTGTCTATTTTCCCGCCACAATTTTTACCAATAGAATACATACAGTGTTGTCATACTTGAACTGAAATGTTATTAGGATAAACCATAGACTAGAAATATTAATTTTATACAAAAATTGGCAAAATAAAATCATTATAAATTAAACAATCAAAACATTATCTAATAAATTCACTATAAAATATAGTAAAATTAAAATAACCTAACAATCGTCCGTCCTGACATCGTGTGCGTCCCTGCACATGACAACAGGTGGTAACCTAACAATCGGGTATCATGGCCACCTACTAAGTTATAGCTAAGTAAGTACTTAAGTTTAAAATTTGTAATAACTATGTATTTTAATTTAAATGTAAAGTTTCAAATTTACTATATTTCAATGATACTTACTTGGCTAAAATTTGTAGATGCAAAAATGAAGTCATAATAAGATATAAATTGAATATTAAAGTTTGATAGCAACTCCAAACCAAAACAATTAACTTCCAAAGCAATTCATACAACGACAAGTTACATTCATTGTATATGTACGACTAATAAAATTGGATTATATAGACTACAACAAAGCAAAACAATTAGCAGCAATCGATTTGCTGAAATTAAGACTAGTGAACACGAATGATTGATTTATTGAATTAACGAACATCAAAATAAAGTCACGACCGATCGATTATATCGTAACAGAATTTGTTCTAATCGAAAGAGTATTCTGAACGATCGATTAATCAGAATACCTTACTCCCTGAACGATCGATTAATCAGGGTGCCCTATCCTCCTGAACGATCGATTAATCAGGATGCCTAGCGACGCCAGCCCGAGCCGATCGATTAATGCTCGTAGTGGCAGCCGAAGGACTTGCTTTGACACTCGTTGCACCAAGCCGCGAACCGATCGATTCTCGCGTACTTGTTCTGTAACAACGAAAAACATTCTGTAGTAACTGTAACTTAATTAGTTACAGCTAGAAAGAAACAACTCCACATTCTACTATATATCGTTGCCATTATCATTATCAGACTCAAGACTCTCATCCACATCATTTTCCTCAACTTCTAGAGCAGTTACATGAATCCACGGTTTCATGCGGTCTGCGGCAACGGTTGTTGATCGTCTATTTTCAGTATTGACTAACCCTGGTATTGGCGCTACGATATATCGGTCGTTGCCCAAAACTTCGCTTACGCGGTATGGCCCTATATAGGAGGGCATTAATTTTTTACTTTGCCCGTTGTTACTAAAACAAGTCTTTGTTATTTTAACGAGTTCTCCTTCGCTGTAAACTCGGGAGGGTTTCCTACCTACGTCATATCTATCTTTTTGCTTGATTTGCTCTACATCTATCCTAGTCTTAACACTATGACGTATGTCAGAAACGCTTCTATCTTCACGAGTGCCTGCCGTAGCGTCATTAAGCATGGGGTTAAATTCGCCGTTCATTGGGGTTCCAAACATCACCTCGGATGGTGTCCTCCCTATGGTTTTCTGAACGGTGTTGTTCAAACCCCATTGAACGCGTCCTAAATGACTATCCCAACTCTTTTCCCCATGCTTTATGCTTAGTGCCTTTAAAGAGTCGAGAATTGTGCGGTTGTACTCGTACCGTTCCACCTGCCCATTTGATCTAGGACTAGCAACTGCATTTAAAATATGTTTTATTCCTTTATCAAGGCAGAAGCGTTTAAACAAATGAGAGGTGAAACAGCTACCACGGTCGCTGATAAGCCGATCAGGATTTCGAAATATACTGAAGGTATCTTCGAGAGCCCTTATTACGTTTTGGCTGTTGGTGTTTCTGACAGGTTTGAGAAAACAAAATTTAGTAAAACCGTCTACAATCACTAAGAGGTGAGTAAAACCCCTAACGGATTTCACAAAGGGTCCAAGGTGGTCCAAATGAAGAGTATGGAATGGAATCTCCGCTTTTGTGGTGGGGTGTAATAATCCTTCGCGAGTACTAGAATTGTTCTTTGCGTAGGCACATTCAATACAGGCACCTACGTACTTCTTGACGAATCTGGACATCTTTGGAAACCAATAGTTACTCCTAATACGTTCCAGAGTTTTCTCAACCCCAAAATGTCCAATGTCGTCGTGATTGAGTTTACAGACTTGCCACCTTGCACCCTTTGGTACTACCCACCTGAGTTCTGTCTTATCTCCTTTCAAACAGCGAAACAACTTGTTGTCTTTAAAAACATAATTTTCTTTAATATATTTTAGTCCTTTTTCGTCTAAATCACTCTTTAAAATATTTACTATCCTACAAAGCTCTGTGTCGCCTAACTGAAGTGTATGAAGCCAATCCTCGCTGCTAATAGACATGACTACCGGAAACTGATCCTCGAGTGATTCTGCTGGTTCAACTGGATTTCGAGACAACGCATCGACGTGGCTCATTTTAACCCCAGCCCTATACTCGACCGAACAGTTGAAGTCAACCACCATCGGGCTATTCTTGGAATCAAATCGCGCTTTGAAAAAGTGGAACGCAAGGCACTACAATCGGTAATGATTTTGAATTCCTTCCCTAGCAAATATACCGTAAACTTTCGAAGCGAACAAACCACCGCGAGGGTTTCTAGTTCGTAAGAGTGAAAGCTTTTCTCCTCCGGGGAGGTTTGCCGGCTGTAAAATGCCACAGGGTGAAAGTTCTCACTACCCCGCGCTCGCTGCGGAAGGATTCCACCGATTCCTATCCTGCTCGCGTCAGTATGCAACTCCAATTCAGCCGTGGGGTCATATATCGCAAGGACCTATCAACCAGAATAGACTTCAAGTTCTCGAATGCGCGCTCCTGATCGTCGCTCCACAGCCAGGCTGCATCCTT
Source organism: Apotomis turbidana (assembly GCA_905147355.2). Taxonomy (NCBI): domain Eukaryota; kingdom Metazoa; phylum Arthropoda; class Insecta; order Lepidoptera; family Tortricidae; genus Apotomis; species Apotomis turbidana. The sequence goes on along the minus strand of LR990299.1, from coordinate 11,128,497 downwards.
TTTCAAAAGCTGGCTTAGAGGAGATGATATTTGTGCAAAGTTCCCTATAAATTTCCTAAAGTAACTGGCGAGACCTAGGAACTGCCTGACATTGTGCACGTTCTGAGGTCGAGGAAAATCAATTACGCTAATAATCTTCTTTTCACCGGGCCTGATACCGTCAGCGCTAATCTCATAACCTAGGTAGTCGACTTTGTCACGCAAAAACTCGCTTTTAGACAGGTTCAAGGTTAGGTTCGCCCTCTCCAACATCTGCAACACCTCCTCCAGACGTTCTAGACACTGCTAAAAGTCCTGTCCAAAAATGAGTACATCGTCAATGTACGCAGTTGCCTTGTTAAACCTAGCGGAACCTAAGATTGTGTTAATCATACGCTGGAAAACTGCAGGCGCATTTGCTAGGCCGAACGGCATGCGATTAAATTCGTATTGGCCGTTCGGCGTAACAAAGGAGGTTAGATGCTTACTTTGTTCAGTGATGGGCACCTGATAGTATCCAGACGCAAGGTCAAGGATTATGAAACATGTTTGGCCAGAAAGTCGTGCAATTTCATCCTCGATAATGGGCATTGGATATCTTTCTTTGACCGTCACTGAATTCAGCATACGATAATCGACACACAACCTTGAGGAACCATCCTTTTTGCGCACAAGAAGAATAGGGCTTGCGTAATCCGAAACCGATTCTCTAATAACACCAGCGTCCAACATATCTCCAACCATTGCTCGCACCTTCTCCCGTTCGTGATGTGACAACCTGTATGGGCGATAAACAACTGGCCGCTGACTATTAAGTTCTATACTCATTTCGGTGACGCTCGTACAACCTAGATCATTCAAAGAAGAGGCAAAGCAATGTTGATATTTGCCTAACAAATACAATAGCCTTCGCCTAACATCGTCTGGTACCCATTCACCCACACGCACCTGGCTTTCATCGAATACTTGACCGACATTTGACTCTACAAAAGTTTCATCAACTACCCGATTCACAACGTCGACTCTCTCAGCTCGGCAGAAAACTAGTTTCGATGGGATATTGCAAGACTCTGAACCAGGCACGACCAATACATTAATCTGTCCCTTTATAGATCGATAAAGTCCTCCGATGATGTAGTACTGCTCGTTCGGCTTTCCTGCTACACTACTTTTTACAAGCACGTTACCATCAAAAACAGGTTGAGTTCTCACCCTAATAGAGGCAGCACCAAAGATTTTAATAGTACTGGCGGGCGAAAACATCAATAAACAATCTCGATCTTCAACTAGTTCGGAACTAGGCAACTCATTCCCTATATTAAGGAATCTCAATTTATTATTATCCTTATAGACTGATATATGTGATTGCTCAGTGAATGTTTGTCCCATCAGCACGGGAACTTCTAGCAAATGGTCACTGACGACTTTACAAGCTTCCTTGGCCTCCACCCCGTCGACACTCATATCAAGAGTTACATTTCCAAGTGACTCGACTAAACTATTGCCAAATCCTTTCATAAATGTGGGGACGTTATCGTGAAGCAGACCTAACTCCCTCGCCGAGGATTGCCTAATGAGGGTAACGTCACTTCCAAAATCGATAAAAGCTTTCAACTCAGTGTTATTAACCTTAATATCCTTCAAAAATTTGGAACCCGGTTTATTGCCTGTAACTGTATCGTTGTTATATATAAAGTCAATCCTCATAGTTTTCTGCACTGCGCCTTTAGTGATCGCCGATCCTTTGTCATCTGACTTAACAAAACACTTTTCCGCTACGTGACCAACCTTATAGCAACGCGTGCATTTAAGCAGTGGTTTAGGGCAGTGCAAGAAACTATGGCCCTTCTCTTTACAATTGTAACACCCAGTAATAGGGTTAGACCTGATGCCAGGTTTAGAATTCGCTGTGTTCGGAACAACTGAACTATCGGCATTCCTATTCCTAAAATGCGGACGGTCGTGATTAGATTGATTGTAATCCCTATTGCTAATCAAGTACTGTAACAGTTGATCGGGATGCGTGCAACGAAGTGCCAAAGCCCCCGATTTTAGAGTTATCTGTTATACCATGTATTATGCACTCGGCTGCGCGGGTTCCAACTATCTCGCATTGGTTCACTAGACTTAACTTTTCATAGTAGTACACCTCTATCGATTCGCCGTACCTACTTTTCCGCCTTATCATGTCTTCCAAGGTCTGGCCATAGTTCTGTTCACATGGAAAGGCACTTAATAGTTTAGTTTGCCATTCCGGCCACGTAAATAAAATAGTGTTCAGACTTTCGTACCATGTCTTGGCCAGACCTTGCAACTTTTGCATAGCAAAATGAGTGGTGGTTCTCTCATCCCACCCGTACACTGAAGCGCACTCATTAACCTTTTTCAACCAGACGTCCATTCGCTGGTTCTTGGAAGAAGGATCAAAGTTTGGTAATATGTTTTTATGGTCGATTTTTTGTAATGGCTGTTGTGCGCTTTGGTTTACGGGTGGTAATGCTAGACCATCTCTCAAATTTTTAAACAAATCAAATAAATCTTTTTTCGATAAAGAAGGGCTACGTGACCTTTCAATCCGGTGTCTGCTGTCGCGCTGCCGTGATCCTTGCTCGGCCCGTCGCTCTGCACGCAGCTCAGCATCCCGGCGCCTTGTTGCCTCGGAGGTACTACGTTGACTGCTGCGACCGTGGGGCTCGTTGGTGCGTCGCGCGGAATCGCGCAGGTGTTCCGCGGCGCGCACGCGATCGCGTTCACGGCGAATTTCTTCCTCCAGCATCCGTAGTCGCTCACGTCCCAGCTCGATGTCCGACTCCGGAGGACGGCGGCTTGCGCTTGAACTTCGCAGGCGACTACGACTCCGCGTGGTCGAGTTCACGTCTCTCGGTCTCGGAGTCGCAAGCCTTCGTCGCTCCGAATGCTCCGACATAGTCTGAAATCTCACGTCCAAAGAATTTAGAACCTTAAAATATTATTTAAAAGTTATTGAACGGGCCAGCTACCAGCACAAAGCGTGGATAGAAAGTAATCTGCTCTCTAGTTACTTACGAGTGGTTCACAACGAAACAAAGTAATTTGATAAATATCTACAAATAAATATTAAATAAACTGTGCAAAATTATCATTTTCCAGTAGCCGCTACTTAAACGTACCGATAATTCACGGAACAAGAGAAAATGACAAGCAAACATTGTTACAAAATAAATAAAGATTAGGGACCTAGAAAGGCTACATTAATCTAACTAGACAGATTGGAATAATTACAAAACTTACTTGGATAGTCAACTGCGGCCTAGATAACCGTGCTTATTTGAGCAGACGCTGCTGGCGCCTAACCTAACTAGATATATAAACATGAAGCAAAACTTGAAAGACTATTGTCCGGGATTCGAACCCATTTGTATTTACGTATCTAAAAATATTAAACCACTGATTCAGTCACCACATACAATGGTCAAAATATCGAAATTTACTAGCCAAACATGCTTAACCGTTAAAAATGAATGTACCCACTAAGCATAAAATTATTTTAAAACGGCACTAATAAAGCGTAATATTAAATTTAAAGAGCAATCATTGATAATTATAAGATTGAGAATGCTATGGCAATGAAAGAATGGTGACCATTGACCGCATTTGAACAGGGACTATCTAGAATTATAACGTTGGTAAAAATATGACTACTTTATCTGTTTTAGTTCACTTAGCACTGCACACTGAGAGAACTTACGAATATGGGCGTGTACTTACGTTTTACTAGTTCTTGTCACTTCTGAATTATTATAAATCGGGCTTGAAGGCAGCAGCTTTGAAGAGAAACTCAAACTCAGAATATAATTGGATTTATTCCAGAAGTAATTAAAACCATTACAGCACTTTTAACACAACTAACAACTATCACAACCGTTGTCGTTCACGACTCCGGCAAGAATGCCCGCCTGGAGCCCAGCTCCTGGGCCAACCGACCATCATTATGGCGGGAACATACAGCTCCCCGATTGGCTCGCGTCATCGCGTGATATTCGTGACGCGGTCCAATCGTTGAGCGTTGTCTATTTTCCCGCCACAATTTTTACCAATAGAATACATACAGTGTTGTCATACTTGAACTGAAATGTTATTAGGATAAATGTTTACAAATGAAGCGAAAATTGAAAAATTTAATGATTCGGACAGGATTCGAACCTGCGTTTCCAACGGCTTTCCGGGCCAACACTGGCGTCCTCCCAATTGGACCACCGAATCAGATGTCAGAGTCATTGAATTTTTCAACCAGTTGCTTCGACATGCCTTAGGGTGGCATCGTAGCGCCATCTACCGTAAAGATTTAGACTTTATCGTCGGCACCATCGTCTCAAATTTGTTGAGAATCGATAGTAACAATGTGCTACACCCAAATTACTTATCACTCACCGGAAAGCCGTTGGAAACGCAGGTTCGAATCCTGTCCGAATCATTAAATTTTTCAATTTTCGCTTCATTTGTAATCATTTAATTTACGTTAGCAGACGTTACTGCTTTAATAAAAAAAAAAAAAAATAAGTAATTTGGGTGTAGCACATTGTTACTATCGATTCTCAACAAATTTGAGACGATGGTGCCGACGATAAAGTCTAAATCTTTACGGTAGATGGCGCTACGATGCCACCCTAAGGCATGTCGAAGCAACTCGTTGAAAAATTCAATGACTCTGACATCTGATTCGGTGGTCCAATTGGGAGGACGCCAGTGTTGGCGCGGAAAGCCGTTGGAAACGCAGGTTCGAATCCTGTCCGAATCATTAAATTTTTCAATTTTCGCTTAATTTGTAAACATTTAATTTACGTTAGCAGACGTTACTGCTTTAATAAAAAAAAAATAAGTAATTTGGGTGTAGCACATTGTTACTATCGATTCTCAACAAATTTGAGACGATGGTGCCGACGATAAAGTCTAAATCTTTACGGTAGATGGCGCTACGATGCCACCCTAAGGCATGTCGAAGCAACTGGTTGAAAAATTCAATGACTCTGACATCTGATTCGGTGGTCCAATTGGGAGGACGCCAGTGTTGGCCCGGATAGCCGTTGGAAACGCAGGTTCGAATCCTGTCCGAATCATTAAATTTTTCAATTTTCGCTTCATTTGTAAACATTTAATTTACGTTAGCAGACGTTACTGCTTTAATAAAAAAAAAAAAAAATAAGTTATTAGGATAAACCATAGACTAGAAATATTAATTTTATACAAAAATTGGCAAAATAAAATCATTATAAATTAAACAATCAAAACATTATATAATAAATTCACTATAAAATATAGTAAAATTAAAATAACCTAACAAACCTAAATTAATTATCTAATCAAAAAGCCCGCCCGAATCGTTCCCGGCTCGCCGCGTCACGGCGCTGGATCGCGATGGACAGCCTCTGCACCAAAAATGACTCGGAACGGGCGTCAAAAATGTGTTTTATACCAACTTTGGTGAAGTAGTATCTGAATATTCAAAGATGCTTGTAGAATTATTTTTACCTGACTATGGTAAATAAGAATGTTTTACGCGAAAGAAGTTGCCCACCTTTATATAGGTACACTTTTTATATAAATAAATGGATGGAGTTGGCTTAAATAAAACATTTTATACAGATTACGTCACGCTCGCGCATATTATTTTATTTAAAATCCACACAACCACGAACATTTCAAAAACATCGCAGCGTTTCATTTAAATCTCATTCGGAGAAACCTTAGATAATATCATGAAATAGCTATCCTCATTCTCTGCACGTAACTGAACTAAAACTGGATCAACCTCAATTTCACTTTGACCAGTTTCACTTGAAGTGAAAATGACACGTGTCCCGACTGCACTGCACTGACGTTGCAACGTCCTCGGGGGCCACGTCAGTCTTTTTGAACGTAATTTAATGATTTGACAGTCGAAGTGCCTCTAATGTGAAGTGTTATTGGTAAAAGCGGCGACTGAATAAATATTGGAACGATGGAGACGGAAGGTATATTTTTGAAGGTATTTTGCTTTTATACGATTTTTTTATTGGCGATGTTTGCAATGGTTTCGTGTCGTTTTTTTTAAATGTCAATCTTTCCATTTTATGAACAGTAATGAAAACAATACAAAGGAGGTGCTGCTGATGGTACATATGTCTGTTGATAACCAAAACTCACTTTCTTAAAAGCTCGTATCTCAATGTAAATCTATTTATTAGTTACGAGGTTTTGAAGAGCAGTGACAGAAATTTTAGTGAGTTTTGGTTGTCGCCAGGCGATATCGTCAACGCATGAACCAGGAGCTAGACATCACTCATCAGATCATTGGGCATGAGAACAACATCGTCAGGTTCTGTAAGTCACAGCGACTGAGATGTCGGGTCACCTTGAAAGAATGCCGGACACAAGAGCCGCAAAGATAATGACAAGATAGACGCCGCAACAGAAGAGACCGAGAGGCAGGTGTAAAAATCTACAGATCTCACACTATGCGCAACTCTTTCTCTCTTCCTAGCTATTATCCCACAAGGTGGTGTCAGTGGTCAGCTTTCCTTATTTTGCTTCTCCACATCGCCCTGTTCTCGACATCGTCTTCGGAGACTTGACACTTACTCATATCCTTTTGCACTACATCTATACACCTCGTTTTGGGGTTCTCAGGATCTTCGACCGAGAATGGAAAGTTTCTAGTGCCAAGTTCCTTACGTGGTCGGATGGTCACCGTTTTACGTCACCATACCATTGCAGCCTCCTCTCCTGCAGCTTATCGGCAAATATCAAAGGCATTAAAAATGTAATTTAGAAATAAAGAAGAAAATGATATAATTTTACAAATTTGTTTTCTTACCTCGCGTCTAAGGGGTTCAGCTACCGCCAACTACCGCCTACCTTTTTTTATCCGCCCGCCTCCTAAGATGGCTCAAACTGTAGCATAATTCAATCCCGATATTAATTATTTTTTGTTTCTTAAATAACGAGCTCAGAAAAAAATTATTGGGAAATTCTCGGTCCAATTCGCGAGAATAAATTGTAATTTTGAAAAGTCAAAAATGTTAAAGATTATGGGAATTCAAAATTGCACTTTGAAGTCATGCAGAAGATGTTCATTTTGACATTTAGCCTATCCGCGTACCTCTCAATCCTCTCATATCTGCAAAACTACAGGCAAATGTTCGCAATTTTGACGACGCGGTTGGCTCAGTTTGTAAGCACTTGCCTACTGAGCCGGCGGTCCTAGGTTCGAATCCCGGCCAGGGCAAATATTTGTGTGATGAACTCGAATATTTGTCCTTGGGTTATGGTTGTTCTATGTATTTATCTATATGTATAAGTATGTATATCGTCGTCTAGTATCCATAACACAAGCTTTCTTGAGCTTAATTTGGGACTAGGTCGATTTGTGTGAGGTTGTCTGATATTTCTTTTATAAATTTATTAATTTCATAAATTGGGCCACTTTACTGGATCAGGAAAACGTAAACATTTTCAATGTTAAAACGTTAAGGGTATCTGTGTGGAGGAAGATCTCAGGAAGATGGGGAAATTTACCAGCTGGAAGAAGGTCGCCAGGGCCGTGACAACTACAGGAAGATTGAGGAGGAGGCCAAGACCGAAAGAAGTTGTAGTGCCAGTGGAAGTAAGTAAGTATGAAAACAATACCATATCCTGATTTCCGCTTATGAAAATTCATGTTTACCTAAGGCGAACGAGTACTAATATTACGATGGAACGGATGCATATCTGGTGTCAACTAATTTACATTGACTTCAGGAAATTATCGTATTATTTCATAGCTGCATTTATTTTTAGCATTTTATAATAACTCATTTAGTTTAGTTAATAATACATTTTCTGTGTATCTTGACTTACCAAATATAACATTTTTTGTTGCTTGGCAAAATAAGTGTAACTTAAACTGAATCAAAAGTTGAACCTCTGTAAAAGCATATTTTTTGATAAATAGGTATTATGTTCCTTTAAAGGGCTACTCTTTAACCTATATCCTACCTGTTATTACTAACATTTTATTTTATTTATTTATTTATCTGTATTGCACTACTTATAAAAAAGTACAAATGGCAGACTTAACGCCGAAGTTATTCCCTACCATTCAACCATAATTTAAATGTATAAGTAAATTATGTAAATTTCTGATATTACTGTGATAGCACGATGAAACCCGGGCGGGGAGGATAGCTAGTCATTCGAATCGGTCATTTGTTGTCACGTTTCCAGCTGAAATGCCCAAGAGGAATTAAGCTTGCTTTATGGCCCGCAGGGAGTAATCCATTTCCACTTACCTGCATTGCTTGCTCGTTACTGACGTATAATAAATTGGAATATTGCTGGAGTTTGGGAATCTCCTAGTTTAGTCTGAGTCACAGTTAGTCAAAATTTGGAAAAACTGAATCGACTTAAACAGCTATCGACTTATTGAACCCACTGGCAAAATTTAATGAAAATCGTTTGAAAAATGTAGCCTGTAGGCGAGAATAGTCGGAAATCCCAACGTCTTGACATACGAAATAAATTTTGGCAAAGCTGAAGCACAGACGCTTCGCTCGCTCGGTTAATAAATATTAACATTTTTGATTTTAAGGTTTTATTTTCTAAGCCCGTGTTAAAATGTTATTTGATGCTATTTTTCATATTTTTATACGGGATATTGAATTGAAGGCTTATCAACAAATTGGTCCCTGCTATTTTTGGTATTGAATAATGCTATACTTAAATCAGAAGATTTACAAAAAAAGATACTAATTCATTAATTACAAGTAAAGCCGGTTTTGAATCCTGGTGGGCCATTGGATCGCCAATTTGCCCGGAGTGTCAGTATCTGTACATAATAGTCTCAAAACAGCCGCAAACGCGACCCCTGGGAATTTCTTCCAAGTATTTTGGAGGGGAGATTATACAAATAGTTATTTGTTATGCAAGGCTGCAAAGTTGTTATTTGGCGCGAGTGTTGGAATTGAAAGCTGATCGAGTGAAGGGATCAAAGATAATCCTGAGCGTAGCGAGGCTTTCAAGACACGAGAAGTCAAATAAAAATGCAGCCGTGTGGAACACACCACTTTCACCTCACTAGGGCGAGGAAAATGCGAGATGCAAGAAAAACAATTAAAATTTAATTTTGCCCTCTCCTGAACATATCAAAAAGACCTAACCACTCAAATCCAAACCAAATAAACAAGAAAAAAGCACACAAACTAAAAATTAAAATATAGTTACATATGCATCACAGAGAAAATACAATCAGTGTTCGAAATTCGAATGACTTTTGCACGCCAGTGAATAAAATAGATTTTTGCCCGCAGATTTGTCGTTTGGCGAAATGTACTTTTCACCTCACCAGCCGCTTTTGCTGCGAGGTAACGTTGATCAAAAAGCGACAAAAAACATGCGCATTCAAAATTCGATTTTCGAATCCGACCTCGAAAAAATAAATTTTCCGGTACGCTATAACGTCAAATTTAACAACAACCGAAAAAGTTTTAATTCCGAATTATTATTTTATTACGACTAAATTATAAATTGTTGAATTCAAATAAAGTTGTTTCAATTTTATATAATTTCTTTCCCTCGGGTTACGATTAAAACTTAAGGGATTAGGCTTAAGGTTTAGATTTAATTTTAGTGTACTTTAGTTCAGGTTTTATTCATTTTAATTTCATTACTTTTCTTTTAAACCTAACGAAATATATTTCTTTTAACCCATTTCATATTGTAAATAATATTTTTCTCTTCGCTAATTTACTTATATTATCATGTAACATGCGGTTTTGAAACGGAGGAACCTTCTTTTAAAATCATGCAGTGGAATTGATTTTTTTACGTTGTATTTATTTTGTTTAGTAATTTACAAGTAAATCAAAAAATATAGTTCAAGCTTTATAAACTGAGTAATAATAACTACACCTAGATTTTTCTATTTCACCAATGAATGACAACCGTGGTGGTTTTGATTGTGATTTCTTTATTTAAGCAGGAACGTCCGCTAGCGTAAACCAAATGCTTATATTGAACCGAAAAAAGTGCCTTTAGCTGGATTTGAACTCATGCTATGTCTCGACAGCTTTCCACCCTAAGGCATAAAAAAAATGAAGCGACTGGTTGAAAAATTAGATGCTTCCAAATAAGACTTTAATAGAACATTTGGTAGTTCGCCGTGTGTTTCATAGAACAAATTGGTAAATCCCGTCCAATTTTTTTTCTTCAATATCATCTCTTTTATTATTTACATATATGAGGGTATCAGCTTCATATACTAAATGATTGACTACAGTATTCTCTCTCTGAATCTCCATAAGCTCATAATCACTAAATTCCCAAATTCCAAAGTTTTCGCCTCATTCGCTCGGATTCCCGGAGTCCTAAAAGATTTCCCGAACCCTCAAATCCCGATCGTACCTAATGAAATATTAAACTGAATTGCAAATTCCTAGCAGAGATTGGAACTATGCTAAGTTCTCACATTACAGGAATGTCCCGAGTTATTGCCAAAGTTCAGTCTAACCTGAAATGGATTTGGGAATGTTTCTTTAGAGGAATAACAGTTTTGTGTAATTTAATGATTTATTGAATGCGGTATTGGACTATAATAAATTAATGATAATAAATGTTATTTATGTGCAGGTACCCAATACCCAATATCAAATTATTATTTTTTGATACATATTTCAAAATTAAATTAAAAATATCGTGCAAAAAAAAAGTAAATTTAACCTAGTTTTAAACTAGGCCGTCACATGCCCGAAAGTATATGTTTTTTTTATATATTGAAATATCCTATAATAATAAATAATATACTATAGTGAAAACAAATTGTGTCTTTGAAACCACTAAATATATTAGAAAATACGCGGAACCAAATAAACTACCACTTTTGGACAATATTTTATTAAAATTTTGAAGTTTACAAAAACAAAAAAAAAATAAGTACATGTTTTTACTACTGATTTTTAAGACCACCCAGTATATTCATAGAACCTTAATACCAACAGATCGTTTTTGACATTTCATAAAAAGTAGCTGATTTGAGCTGTCAACAAATACCGTATTGGCACAGGGCGGACACTGCCTATTATAAACTGAACTTGAATGTCAGTGTCAATGTGTGCGTGTAAGACGCACAGGGCTGCCTCAGACGCAATGCAACAACTAGTTGGTGTCTTAGTTGCACATAAATATGACATAATGAGATAAAAAATTATCAGAACCACACAACAACGGTAGTGGTGGTGATGATGATGGTAGTGATGAAGATGGTGGTGGTGATGGTGGTGGTGCTGAAGAAGGTGGTGGTGATGGTGGTGGTGGTGATTGTGGTGGTGGTGATGGTGATTTTGATGGTAGTGGTGGTCATGGTGATGAAGGTGATGGTGGTGATGTGGTGGTGGTGATGGTGGTGATGAAGGTGATGGTGATAAAGGTGATGGAGATCACCACCATCACCACCATCATCACCAGCACCTCCATCACCACCATATCACCACCACCATCACCTTCATCACCACTACCACCACCACCATCACCACCACCACAATCACTACCACCACCACATTTATCACCTCCACCACCATCACCACCACCTTCATCACCACCACCACCACCACCACCATAACCACCACCACCATCACCACCACCACCACCATGACCGCCACCTTCATCACCACCACCACCACCACCAGTCCACACCATATTCATCATCATCATCATCACCATTATCACCAACACCACCTTCGTCACCACCAGTCACCACCATATTCATCATCATCATCTTCGTCAACACTACCACCACCAGTCACCACCATATTCATCACCATCATCATCATTATCACCAGCAGAACACTCTCTATACAGAGCCACTAGTACTAAATGGTATGCTGCCATGCTAAGGTAAAAGGCGACCTTTTGCTATGGAGCTCCATACAAAAAGGTCGCCTTTAATACGCCTACTTCATACCAAGCACTGTAAGACCAGCCCATCTACCGCAACTATGGTTCGCGATTCTTGTCGCGCGACATAGCATCACCGACAGGTGATTTACAGTACTGTGAGTAAGTGACGACTTACTCACAGTACTGTAAACCAAGAGATAGACAGTCTTCCCGGCAAAAAGCATGCCTAGATCAGATACTTTCTAACATATCAGATGCCTCTAGTGCTGTTTACAAATTAGGCCTATCCGACCACGAAACAGCACAAAATATAAAGTTCACTGTGTCTAATAATAATAGGACAAAACATCCTTTATTTTGGTATTGCTCGAAAAGAGATTATAGTGCGGAAAATATTTCTAAATTCAGAGCTTGCCTTGGTGCATTATCTTGGTCTGACGTCTACAATGAAACAAATATGTCTATAGCTTTCGATAACTTTTATGTTACTTTTAAGCTTTTCTATGACTTATGTTTCCCTGTTTTAAGAATTAAATTTACGGCAAGATCAAAAGAGAAGAAATGGTTCTCGCGTGGTATAAGTAAATCCATAGTCACTAAGAGACACTTACGTTTCGCTTACTATAAAACTAATAAAGGTGGAATTCGTAGTCATGCCAAAGCTAAATACCAAAGGTACTCGAAGCTGCTCAGAGGATGCATACATCATGCACAAAAGTTGTCTAACTCTAAGCATATAATGCAGTCCAAAAACATATGCAAAGCATCGTGGGATGTCATCAAAGATGCAGTCAGATATAGTCCTAGCGATGCCAGTATTGATAGGTTATTGTTTAATAATATAGTTTTAACTAATCCAACTGACATTGCAAATGCTTTCAATAATTGGAGCGGAGCGAGCGAAGCGAGCGAAGCTCCCATGGATCGACTCGAATGGACTTTGTAACAATGCGCAGATCTCAGCGAGTTCTCAACCGATTTTGGAATTTTTTGTTTTAAAATGCACAAATTAAATTTCGCTAGGTCGTGACGAAGAGAAAATTTTGAAATTGTTCTTAATTAAAAAGTTATGATAAAAAAACAAAAAGCTCCCATGGATCGACTAGAATGGAATTTGTAACAATGAGCAGATCTCAGCGAGTACTCAACCGATTTTGGAAATTTTTGTTTTAAAATGCACAAATTAAATTTCGCTAGGTCGTGACGAAGAGAAAATTTTGAAATTGTTCTTAATTAAAAAGTTATGATAAATAAACAAAAAGCTCCCATGGATCGACTCGAATGGACTTTGTAACAATGCGCAGTGATAGAATTAAATAAAGAACACAGTTTTAATTAGCGAAAAGTAGTTTTATTTTAACCCAGATCGTTACACCGTTACAGCACAGATAAGACAGTCTATACAGTGTTACCACAGCTTAAAGAAAATATAGTAATAAGGGTATAATTACATTGCCATATTCCAACACCCCCTCTCAATGTAATTACACCAAACAAAACTTAACAACTAAACAAAGTATTACAACTTTTCTATGTTACCCATACCACATTTCTCCAAAAAACGAGTTATCAGTTCTCTATTTAAGGGTTTTGTAAGCATGTCTGCTGGTTGATCACTCGTTTTAATATATTTTAAACATATTTTATTATTCTTAACTAATTCTTTTATAAAATGATACCGAATATCAATATGTTTTAAACGCTTAACAGTGTCAGTGCAGGCAACAGATATTGCAGATTGGTTATCACTATTAATATGTACTGGACATATATTATTAATCTTAAAATCCTTTAACAGATTAATTAGCCAGCAGGCTTCACTGGCTGCCACACTGATTGCAACATATTCAGATTCGGTAGAAGATAAACTCACAGACACTTGTTTCTTCGAACTCCATGAAATTAAACAATTTGAAAATTTAAACAAATAGCCTGTTGTTGATCTTCTATCTCTGAGATCACCCCCCCAATCGGCATCACAATAACCCTCCAAAACATCATCTTTACATATATAGACTAATTTATAATTTAAAGTATGTTTTACATAACGTAACACCCTTTTTAATGCTGTTAACAACATATTATTGGCACATTTTTGGTATCTACTCAATAAAGAGACAGTAAAACATAAATCAGGCCGAGTGCCAGATACAGCATACATGAGACACCCTATAATTTGTCTACATAACTTTTCAATGTTTTTGTCTGGTGTGCCATTATTTTCAAAAACTTTCACATTACAATTCTGATCTATTGGGGTAGACATAGGTTTACAGTTTTCCATTTCAAATCTTTTAAGTACATTTTCCAAGTATTTTCTTTGGCTCATTTCGGTAATACCTTTCTCAACATTTTGTTTTATATTTATGCCTAAGAAATCAGTTACAAATCCTAAGTCCTCCATTTTAAATTCCTTGTTTAATAAAATTTTCAGCTGTTCTATTAGATTATTGTTTGTTCCAAAGATCAAAAGGTCATCAACATATAATAATACATATATTTGGTCATTATTATTACATTTTGTATAAAGACAGAAGTCACAGTTTGATCTAATAAAACCTTCTTTAAGCATAACAGCACTAAATTTATTATTCCAACATTTAGGTGAACTTTTGAGCCCATAAAGTGATTTATTTAACTTTACAATATTGATATTAGCTGTATAAGCACCTTCTGGTAAGCTAACATATACATTTTCATTTATATCTCCATATAGGAAAGCCCCTGTTACATCCATTTGAAAAATAGGTAAGTTAAGTTTAGTTGCAATTACCACAAAAAGTCTAAGAGTCGACAACTTTGCAACTGGCGCATAACAGTCATTTAAATCTAAAATATTGTCTTGCTCAAATCCTCTGGCCACTAACCTAGCCTTATACTGAGGGGCATCCTGGTTATCCCTTTTAATTTTAAAAACCCACTTGCTACTTACAACTTTTTCATTTTCTGGTACATCACATATTTCCCATGTATTATTTTCTTTTAATGTTTGCATCTCCCGGTCGATTGCCTCCTTCCATTTATTGCTGTCGTTTCTCATCATGGCGTCTCTGTAGGTAGCTGGTTCACTATCCATAGTATAGGCATTCTGGCAATGATAAAATACAGGTGGTTTCCTCACGCGCTGGCTGGATTCTTTTCTTGGTATCTGGGATATATTTACTGGTTCTAATGAGCTGTCATCTTCATCACTGGATGGGTTATAGTCACTTCCAGACTCATCTCCAGATATGCTTGGCTCCAATGTTGTGTCATGAAAGCTTTCTGCCAAAGTGTCCTCTTCATTTTGCGACTTATTAATCGCAGTATTTTGATTTTCTTCTATGTTCAATTTTATTCCGCTATCATTGTCATAATTTTCCTCCTGTTCCAAGAAAACTATGTCTCGCTTTATTTGCACATTATTTCTATGTGGGAAATATATTCTATAGCCTTTGACAGTATCTCCATATCCGACCATTATACCTTTCTCTCCTTTGCTATCCCACTTCTTCCTCTTTTCTTTCGGGATGTGTGCAAACACTAAGGTGCCGAACACTTTCAGCTGAGTAATGTCATAGCCTTTTCCAAACCATACCTCATATGGAGAGTTTTCACCGTATCTGCTCTTCCCGGTTCTGTTCAGAACAAATGCTGCTGTATGTATAGCCTCAGGCCACAAAGACCTAGGCAAACTCTTGCAGGCATTTAACATAGTTCTAGCAGCTTCAACTAGAGTCCGATTCTCCCTTTCCACTTTTCCGTTCTGTTCAGGGGTATATGGGACAGTTGTTTCATGCAATATGCCACATTTAGTAAATAATTCTTTGACTTCTTTATTTATAAATTCCAAACCATTATCGGTTCTGACAACTTTCACTTTATTACCAGTCACATTTTCTGCCTTATTAATAAAATCTTCAATCGAATTCTTAATCTCGGATTTATTCTTGACAAAATAAACCGATCTATAGTTAGAGAAATCATCTTTCAATAATACAAAGTATCTTGAACCGCCGATTGAAGTAACCTCCATGGGGCCGCACGTATCCGCATGGATTAATTCACAGGTTTTCGTAGTAACCCTCTCACTCTTTCCGAATGGCAACCGATGCATTTTTCCCTCCAAACAACTTTCACATTTTGCTACCGAAGTTTGGTTTACGTCGATGTTATTTTTCAGAAGCACTTTTCTGACATGATCAAAATTTTGATGTGCTAATCTTTCGTGCCACTCTTGTAATGTACTTTTCACAGTCTTAGCAACACTAGCCACCATATTTTTGTATCGCAATTCCAAATAATACGAACTTCCAACTCGATTAGCAACAGCACAAACTCGGTTGTTTTTATAAAATTTACACGAACTGTCATCTGTCCACATGACGTATCCTTTGTCTGACGCACAGTTCACAGAGAATAGGTTAGTTTTTAGTTCCGGAACGAACAAGACCTTGTCTATGGTCGTTCGAACCCATTCACTCCCGTCGTAAACTTCTACCACCATCTGTCCATAACCTAGCACACTAATTGATGCCCCGTTACCTACGATTACTGAATCTCGCTCAGTGCTAGTAAATGACGAAAACAGTCTACGATCACGACACATGTGTTGACTTGCGCCCGAGTCGACTAACCACTGTGATCGTTGATATTCTTTTAACGAACTTGATACGACAAACGCGTTACTTTTCTTTTGGTCCTTGTTTTTCCTAAACCAACACTGGGCCTTGTTATGTCCAATCTTGCCACAGTAAAAACACTTGTTATTTTGTCCTTCACTTTTACTATTGTTATTTTTACACTCACTAAGAAAATGTCCGAATTTGTTACATTTATAGCACTTTATATTCTTTTTGTCTTTAACAACAAAAGCAGATGAGCCTGCAGATTGTTGCTGAACCTCGCTCTTCTCCTTCATTCTTTCCTCTTCGACGAGTAATCTTGCAACTAAATTATCGATTGTTTGTTTACTATCTGGAGCCGACTCCCAAGCTGACACAAAGTGTTTGTACTCATCTGGCAATGACATGAGAACCTTTGTTATAACAAACTGGTCGGAGACTTTTTCACCCAGCTGTTTTAATTGATTTTGCAATTCTTGGATTTTGGACAGGAATATAGACATTTCAGTGCCTGCTTCATATTTATATTGAAAGAAACGCTGCTGTATTATGTGAATATTAGTTTCCGTTTTCTGCTCATAAACACTTTGTAGTTTCCTCCACATTTCAGCTGAAGTCGAACATGAAATAATATGTAACATCACATTTTCAGTCATTCTCGTGACTAATAGTGTTTGTGCCTTCGCGTCTTTACTGTCCCAAGCGATTCGTGAGCTAACCTCTTCGGGTTTTGGAGTTTTGCCCTCGACAATGTCTAACCAGCCTTGACCTCGTAGCAAAACTGTGGTTTGAAACTTCCAGATGCTCCAGTTACTGGCTCCTTCCAGCTTCATCAAGCCGCTGTTTGAACTCAGATTTACTTCCATTTCGCCGTCCTGCCTTGCCCCACAAAGCGAAACAAGTATTCTTTGACTTTCAACTCCACGTCGTAATGCAACCTAACCTCACTTTTGCCGGCTGCACACCTCCAGACGCAGATACTTTGTACGAAAACTGACTTCCTGTATTCTTTATATAATTCCGGCGTAGATTATGTGCCTGGGCCCATAACCTGATAGAATTAAATAAAGAACACAGTTTTAATTAGCGAAAAGTAGTTTTATTTTAACCCAGATCGTTACACCGTTACAGCACAGATAAGACAGTCTATACAGTGTTACCACAGCTTAAAGAAAATATAGTAATAAGGGTATAATTACATTGCCATATTCCAACACGCAGATCTCAGCGAGTTCTCTACCGATTTTAGAAATTTTTGTTTTAAAATGCAAAAATTAAATTTCGCTAGGTCGTGACGAAGAGAAAATTACGAAAAAAAAAAAAAACGCTCCAATCTATGGTGCAAGCTTAGCCGGTGGCTAACTCTGCATCGACCTAGTTATTATGTAAATTTAACGCTGTCTAATTCTAATAATCACACACCTGACATTTCATTAATAAAATCCCTTAATCATAGTTTATTCTTAGTCCCTACGGATGAGCAAGAAATCATCAAAATCATAAATTCCCTCAGTTTGACTAAATCAACTGGCTATGATGACATACAGACTGACATAATCAAAGCATGCAAGGTTGAAATCGCATTAGTATTGAGTTATCTAGTTAATCTTTCGTTCAAAGAAGGTACCTTTCCAGAATCTCTAAAGATATCGTTGGTTAAACCTATCTATAAAAAGGGCAGTAGGGATAACTTGGAAAATTATCGACCGATATCGCTCATACCTGTGGTCTCTAAAATATTTGAACGAGCTTTCCAAGCTCGATTGAATTCTTTCCTCAATAAACATAAAATAATAAAGAAGGAGCAATTTGGCTTCCAGAAAGGGAAATCAACCTCTCTAGCTACGTTCTCTTTAACTAACAGTATCCTTAAATGCACGGACAAAAGCAAGCCAGTTACGGCGGTGTTCTTTGATATGAGCAAAGCTTTCGACTTTGTAGCCCATCATATACTGTTAGCAAAATGCGAACAATATGGTTTGAGCGGTTTGGTAAATGACTGGATTAAAAGCTACTTAAAAGGACGCAAGTTGTTGTACTTAACAAAATCGATTCTAACAAAACGATAAACTCTTATAGGTCTTCCACAAAATCAATCATAGCTGGCGTGCCACAGGGGAGTATCTTGGGGCCCCTATTATTTTTATTGTATGTCAATGATCTTCCAGATGTAACAGAATCGGATTGCACACTATTCGCAGATGATTTATCTGTTGTGATCCCATGTAAAAACGTTAAGACGTATAATAATGATATTAATGACATAATTTCTAAAATAATCAATTGGTTACATAAAAACAGACTACATGTTAATTTAAATAAAACGACATGCATACAATTTATTAACAAAAATGGCAAAAAATGCCCGTTAACTTTGACTTCTGAAGGTCAGTCTATAAAAGAATGTAAACAAACAACGTTTCTTGGGATTACAATAGACGACCAATGCTCTTGGGCTGAACATATTAATAAAATTTGCGGAAAAGTTAATGTGTGGAGTGTTAAGCTTATGCCCTCTGGCGTCTAACAAAAGTAAGCACAAAAAGTGTTGCCATCAAGGCTTATCCTGGTTATGTCTGCTCTTTATTTAGGTACGGCATTCTCCTGTGGGGCAACTCCTCCCATGCTCAGAGAGCATTAGTAGCACAAAAACAGTGTATTAGGGCTATTTGTAATGTGCCTGTTGAGACATCCTGTAGACCATTGTTTAAAGAACTTGGATTACTCACTGTGCCCTGTCTGTACATTTACGAAATTTGTTTGTTTGTAAAGACTCACCCGCACTTGTTTAAAACTGGCAAGGACACATGCAACTTTAATACAAGGTTTCCTGACAAATTAGTTATGCCGGCAAAAAAAAACTCAGCTATATAGTCATAATTCCTATTGTATGTCAATTAGTATATATAATAGACTACACAAAAATGTCAAAGAACTGCCACTAAGCAGGTTTAAAAATGCACTAAAAAAGTGGTTAATACAGGAGTGTTTTTATTCTGTTCAGGAGTACTTTAGCTATTATAGTGAAAAATATTTCTACCTCTCTTTGTGCAATAAACGTTTTCGTTGGACAGTTATAGGCTGCTTGGCATGTTGCATTTGAAGAGCTACTGTTGTTCAGTTACTTGCCGTTGTTTTTGGTATTTTGTTATTGTTCTAACATTTAAAGTTGTAACCATGTTAATTTTGAATTTGCTGATGCATGCCAGATACTGGTAAATTGTGTGAAACTTCTAAATGTATACCACCTATTGTACCACATTTTATGCACAAATAAAGATATTCTATTCTATTCTATTCTATTCTATATCGAGAGAGTCGGATATCACAGTTGTGCTAGACGTGTAGGGGCGACGCGCGTGCTGCCAGCTCTTCAAAAACCAGTTTCGTCCCCTCACCACTCTGTGAGCTCTTGCTGAGGCGGCCCGAGGGGGCTATACACATTTAGGTTAGTGGAATAATAACGTAGAGAATAAGACCGAGGCGTTTTGAAACGGATGCTCTGAATCTGTATCTAAGTCCGTTAGCTAGCCGGCAATAACGATGTTCAGATGAACCCCACCGCCCGCGGGTACAGTGTGCATCTTTGCTTCGCTTATGGATGCAGATCCGAGACAAAGAATTTCAATTCATCACTGTTTCAAAACGCCTCGGTGTCCCTTTCATACTAGTAAAAATTGTACGCTATAAAATAATATAAATTGCATTTGAATGATAAACATGGTGTGGTGTGATGTAGCGTTCTTTTCAAAAACAATTTGAATTTAATTGATTCCTTTTTGTGCTTATTGTAAATTACCCATATAGCCATACAGGTAGGTAATTCGTAACACAAAGGAAGCAATTCTAAAGTTTTAATAAAAGCCCATTATGACACAGAAAACAACACCTCATTATTCCTAGAAAAACTTTTCATGGGTGATTATCTCAGCGAAAAAAAATTGCGGCGGAATTGATAACTATAGTGTGAAACAATTTTATTGTTTTAAATATTTTAATTTTTTTCTGAAAAGAAGACACTAATTATTATCTTAAGCCAAATCGCAAAGTATTGTAAAAGTCATTTATGATTAATATTTTTTTTTTTTTGCGGTAAAATGATAATTTTGGTGCGGCGTCCAGTATTCGTTGTTCCTCATAAATGTCTTTGATAGAGCCATAACATCAATGTTTTAAACTAAAATTGCATTTATTTATAATCTGTATTAGTTTAAGTATCTTATAAGGATATATAAATAAAGATTAATACATAAATAGATACTCAAAATTGAGCACTAAAAGTTGTCCGGGTGAAATTGTCAATTTTGGTGGTAAATATTGAAAATGTGTTTATGGTTAAACGAAACGCAACAAGACCAACATCCGTGTGTTAACCTGTCGTTTAGTTCTGCTCCGACATTGAGCGATGACACACATGTCGTAACTTGCTGGATTTGTCCACTCAGCACGTAAGTATCTAATTTTGGTGTGTACAAAATACTTTTTGACACAATTTTTGTGGTATATGTTTCTAGTGACTTAGCAATAATTGACTGTGTGTGAATTGTGTGTAAGACGTGTTAAAGGTTTCCTTTTTTTAAATATAAAGTTAAATTGAAAGTAAATAATACAGATATTTTTTAAATATTTTTTTAATCTCTGTTTCTAATTTTGGTGGATAAATTTTGGTGGTTTTGGTGGTAATTTGTAACTCGTTGTAGTTATTTTAAGTCAAGTATAAACACAGTACCTCTAATATTACAAGCTGTCGGTGAGGGTAATACTAGATTAGATATGCTTATGCTGGTGGCGGATTCTATAGCTCCTATCCTTTCTTATATTACTATTTTTTCTTTCCCATCGGGCACGTTTCCTACAATTTGGAAATGCGCCCATGTGATTTCTCTCTCTTAAACCCCTAATCCGTCGTACTTGTCGCAGTATCGTCCTATGTCCATTCTTCCCATCTTATCCAAAATCATTGAATCCTTTGTAAATCCACGTCTCTCATCACATCTAGATAGACTTGTTCAATTCTTTAGCACAACCACCGCTTTGGTTAAGATCACCGACGACAATCGTCTTATGATTACCTCTTTGGGGGGCAACAGCGGGTTCGAGTTGATGACCGATTTTCTAGCTGGTGTGAACTGTGTGCTGGTGTCCCTCAAGGGGGCATACTCTCTCCATTAATCTTTTCTGTCTTCATTAACGGAATCACCAAGTCACTCTCCTCCTCTTTTAATATCTATGCAGACGATTTGCAGCTTTATGCGGCGGCCAGCATTAATGATTTTGGCTCCTTGGTTTTGTAAATCAATTCAGACCTGGAATCAATCCGTGCTTGGGCTTGATTCTTTGATGGTTTGATGAAGAATGCCAAGAAGTCGCAGACTATTGTCGTTGGAAGCCCACATTTTATTTCCAAGCTTTCAAATCAAGTTAAGCCAGTTATTTTCTTTGATAGTACGCCTGTACCTTTCTCTTCTACTATAAAAAAAATTTGGCATTACCATGGATCAATATTTGTCATGGGCACCTCATATTTCTGAGATCAGTAGGAAACTTTTCGCGTCCCTTCATTCATTGAGGTGTCTGCAGAATTTCCTTCCTCTTTATACGAAGATCATGCTTTCCCGCTCTCTTTTGCTTTGGTCTCCGCAAGTTTGATCATGTGTCTCAATACCGCGCTCAAGTTAAATAGCTTCCGATCCATCAGCGCAGAGACTTACATGTTCTTTGTATTTTGTATAATGTCCTTTTCATTCCTTCTTCTCCTCCGTACCTTGCAGAGAAGTTTTTTTATATGGCGGATGGAAGTGGCAATCGCCTGCGGTCAAGTGCGAATCTGGCTCTATCTTTCCCACTGCATAGATCTCACGTTTACGACGTGTCTTTTGCTGTGCGCGCCGTGAAATTATGGAATAAATTTTCTCCCACCCTTATGCAGACGCAGTCCGTAGCATCGCTCAAGGGAAAATTAAAGAAATTGTAGCTGTCGAACGAACGATTATTTGATTAGGTTGCTGTTTTTGTTATAATTATGATTATATTTATGTTATATGTATTTATATAGATATTACGTAATATGTATTACATTGACTGTTGGCCTATCTCTCTCTCATTTGGTTTTTGCATTTTCATTTTGTACTATTGTAAAGTTATCGTATTGTACATGTTGCTTGGTTTGTCTACCATATGTGTGTTTAACACTAATTTACTCGAAGGTAAATTAGAAGAAATCCCTTAAAGGGATAAGTTCGCTCTTGTACATGCTTATTTTTTTGAAATGTACATCTTGTTATTGTGTACAATAAAGTGTTTACATATATTACATGCATACAATTAATCTAAATCATTACTTTTGCTATTCATAATTGATTTATTTTTTTAGGATGGCTAATCGCAAGAAAAATCAATCAAGAGAAGAAGTCCTCGAAAAGAAAAAATATATTGTTGTTACAAACGAGTTAGTGATTGTATTTTCATAGATTTTTTTGGTATAATTAAAATCATTAATAAAACATTTACTTTCTTTTCATTTTCCCTTATTTTCATTGAAAAATATTAATTTTTAGCACAAGTAACTAATTTTGGTGTAGATGTACAATTTTGGTGGCCAAGATATCTAATTTTTGTGGACACAAGCAATTTTGGTGGTAGGAAAATTACTAAAACCATAATATCTCTAAAACTATTATGTATAACAAAGGGCCATTACTACACAATATTGGTTATGACTTTATTCGTATTATTGATATATAATTTTGACTCTTACATCAAAAATAAAAAAAACCACCAAAATTAGGTAAATTACGAGCTTGTTGAAATTCACCCTCATATTTTCATTTAATAAATAAAAAAGTCAAACATTTCGGACACAATTTATTTAAATGCTCCGCAAGCTATCGTGTTTTTTTTATTTTTTAAAGCTACAAATTGGCTACAGAAAAATCTGTAACATCTTACTAGTAATGAGGGGGTTTCTTCTTTTCTGTCTATTTATTTAAGCTATCTAATTGAAAATTCGTAATATTAGCGTCCAGAAATTATTGAAGCATTCGTACACAATACCAAAACAAAAACATCCAATTTTCAACCGAACGTAAAACTTCCCAACATTAATATCACCGCGCAATAAATCGGCGATAAAAAGTAATAATCAAATGCTGATAGTTCAATATGTTTGGGCAGCACTCGGCAGACAAGTTGACATGGGCCAAATTGAATATTATGCACAAATTGAATCCACTCCGCCTGGGGCACCTGTCAACAGATTTCATATTCGCCGCACTTACCTCTGGTTCTCACGGTGAGCGAAAATTGTATTCGCCCAATAACTTTTGAGCGGAAATCATATTCGTCCAATCATTTTGTAGCTGTATCTACCTAATCGTATTGGACCAATCATTTTGGAATGATTTCATTGTGGTAAAATTGAATTTTGGACCACGATTGTAAAGCTTCTTCGTAGATAAAGGCTGTTCTTTGGAAATAAGTTAGTACTTTATGTTTCACAATAAATCCGCGTGAAGATCACATGAGTCATTACCTACATAAGTAATTATCAAGGAAATATAAAATTTTCAGGTAGTTTTAAAGTATTCCTGTGATTAAACGAAAGACGCACTTATCCCCTATGTCGCAATAATCCGGATTCCCGTCCCGGCTGACCATAGCTAGAAAAACGTCCGGTTTGGTGCACGCTCAACCGCCTGAGAACGGGAGTTGGTAACTGCAACCAACTACGGAAAAGATGGGGCTGGACCGAGGACGAAAGCTGCGAATGCGGATGCCCACAGCAGACTGTACGCCATATTGTCTTGGAATGCCCACTAATTAGATTCGCAGGCCAAGTGGAAGATCTCAAAGACCTTACAAGCGAAGCTGTTAATTTCCTCACAAATTGCAAATTTAGATTATAAGTTAGCACGCAGTGTAAATTGTACGCCATACGATAAATAAATAAATAGCTGAGTCAAGGACTTTTCTCTCAAATTGATTGATTTGTATTGTTAAAGGAGTATTTCATAATGAACACTGATTATAAAGGCACTTCTATTATATAAGATATATAAGGGCCTCTGCCACTATTATAAAAATTTTAGCTTTATAAGGGCTGTACAAGTGCTTACACAGCTTGCTTGCTGCTTGGGTCGATCCACCACCGAAGATGAGCGAAAAACGGTTAGAGAGATAGAAATTAGATACCTATAAGTTAAAGAGCAATGAGAAGCGAGTGTGTACTTCCGATAGTTGTGTTGCTGGGCTATAAACGAGTGTTCGAGTGCGACGGTCACTTCCATCTTACGTCGATTCAGTTTTTCGAAAATTTTGAAAATGGCGGACAATGTGGGGTTTCACCGCTAAAAACTACAAATTTAAGGCAATCCGAAACAAACTTACGAGACTCACATAGCCACTAGTAAGTATTAGGAGGTAAGACAATCACCGGGAAAGACTGTCACAGTCCAAGAACTAACTGTTTATCTTACCCGACATTACCTTAAAAGTTTAATAAAAAACGTAGGGTTGTCACGTGGTAGCGGCGTCGGTAAAGCACTTCACACAGGAGGCGGCAAACAGCTCTCCCATAAACGATACTTACCTAAATATAGGTGTCTCGCCGGTTTAAACCGGATTACCGCTTTAAATTGTTTCTGCTCCAGAGGAAAAATGGTTTTTTACGGAACTTGGGATTAATTTGGAAAGGTTAAGATGGACGCTTGGGATTACGGGGTAGATTTAACTTTATAGAATTGGATTTAGGAAGTTTTTTTTTTAATTTGATGCTATTACGCAGTTTAAACTGTTTGTTTTGAAATTTGAATTTTTGTAAACCCAATTGTTTTCAAACCTATCCGCCATTTTGAAAAGATCGTCAATCTTAGTAAAAAAACATATGGATAGGCACTTATTGCACTAAGTCACAAAATTTCTTGAGAATCGGGTGAGAAATGCGACCTCTAAGGGAGGATAGCCGGAAATGATCTGGATATCCAAACATCCGGACACCAGGAAGAATTTAGGGGCAAATTTGAAACGGAGATGCTTTGCTGCCTCGGTCAAAAATGAATTTTCTCAACACGACGTGACGTTTAAGTGTTATAAAAACTTCATATTGATCGCTTCATTTCTATGTTGTTCTTTATACATAATACTTTAGTTGTTCTATATTTTCAAGGGATACAACCATTATGGGTTCAAAGAAACCCATTTTACGTGTAAATTACGTGTTTGTGACTTCGTGTACATCCATATAAAGCACATAGGTACAGTAAAAGAAAGTGAAACTATAAAACATATGAAGATTTATTCTTAGGAATCATGACGATCGTTTTTTGGTAACAAGGTAAATTATATATTAATATTCATAAAAAAATGTACTCAGCTTAGGAATCAAACCAGTACTTTTTGAAAAATAAAACGAATACTATTTCTATTTTAGATAGGTATTGAATTTATAAACAAAACAAACGAAATGAACCCGCATAAAATAGACTGAAAAATAAAAACATGACCAATTTATATAAAACTAGCTGTGCCCCGCGGTGTTACCCGCTCATCCCACGGGAACACTAAATTTATTCGGGATGAAAAGTATCCTATGTCCTTCCCCGGGACTTAAACTATCTATATACCAAATTTCATCTAAATCGGTTCAGCGGTTTTAGCGTGAAGAGGTAACAGACAGACAGACAGACAGACAGACAGACACACTTTCGCATTTATAATATTAGTATGGATTAATTCGTTTGTCGAGCAAAAGTACTAGGATTTCAGAAAAACAAGGAACACAGTGGAGCAGCTAACAAACTTCCTGTATAATCTTGTTATTTCTTCCGAATTGCATCACAACCGTCGGAACTCTAAGTTCATTAACATGCTGAAACACCAGCTTTGGCCGAATATTATTTCAACACAGAAACAAAATGAAATAAAGTAATTACAGATGTCAAGCCGCCGACTCGGAAGATACAGCGGCGACCGCTGCGGCACAGGAGGCAGTTTTGAAACAGTTGTGCAGCAAAATGTGAAATGGGGGGAGGGGGTTACACATTTGAATTTGTCCTCATTCACTATTCAGATTGGTTAATATTCTTATATTGTAATATGTCCACCTTTCTAATATGTCCACATTATATTTACGTTTTATTTAGGTAAGTTTTCTTTATTTTATTAATCCATTTTCGTTGTAGTTTTTGTTTTTAGGATAGATTAGCTTTAATGACAACTAAGAAAGTGACAATATAAATGTATGTGGACGAAGGCGCCATGGGCTTAGTCTTTAGCGTTATTGGTTACTCCAGTGTTTTGAATATCGAGTCTCCGAAAACCCATGACGAACATTTTTTGAGATTTTTTGGATATTTATTTCTAAAATATCGGGAAATCAAGAATGCTGTCGCTAGAGTTAATGGCGGGTTTAGGGCTATAAAGGCATATGTAAAAGTCAACTGGAATGATAAGTGGCGCTTTAGAACAAGTTGTCGTGTGTGTAGAAAATAATTGTCTCCCGAAAGTTAAATAAGATTATGAGTTTATGTCTCTTAGCTTGTAAACATGGAGCCACTCGGTGAAAATTGAAAATAAAATGACCAACACACCGCGCGCTATAGAAAGAAGTATGCTCAAATTGAGAAAAATACACAAGGTGAGAAGTGAAGTTATCAGAAACAAAACTAAAATCACAGATGCTCTCAGACAAAAATGGCAATGGGCGGGGCATTTAGCGCGGTACAAAGACGAGAGATGGACAAGAGTTGTGACGCAATGGATTGGGCCAAGACGAAACAGAAAGCCAGGGAGGAACAGATGGACGAAGATATCGTGGCCATGGCTGAGAGCATGGATACCGGTATTCGATTATATCGAAAAACCGGAATATCGGACCAAAATTCCGATTATTGAAATATCGATTTTGTTTTTTCCCAATATCGGTATTTCGATATTTTCGATATTAGAACGAGGATTTTTTTTATAACGGCATAACATAGTGGCTCCACTTCGCCTGATGGTAAGCAAAAAGGGGATGACACTGCCATGCTGGCCCGAGAGATGCTTCATCACGCTTCGTTTGAAGGGTCCCAATAAGTTATAAGAAGGAGCAAACACATGAGCCAGCAAGGAGTTTCATATTTTAATAGTTCGGCAGATGAAGGAATTTTAGGTATTGCCAAACTGCTTGGTACGTGTGGGAATGTTCTCCACGGTGAGACGATGACATCGCAAACCGGCACGTGTGGTTCTATGATGGAAAGGGGAGGGTGGGATGAGAGGCAATAACTTTTCAGAACACTCGCCATGGTATAGGCGATAGAAAACGCTCAGCGACCCAATGTCCCTACGTAATTGAAGGGGATCGAGGAATCTGGTACTTTTCTCGTCACCTATGATGCGCACCGCCCGACGCTGCAATCTGTCAAGAGCATCGAGTAGATATTGGGCGGAGCCATCCCAAAGATGCGAGCAGTACGACCGAACTTGAGTCTTATAAAGAATGCAAAGTTGGTCCGGCGTGAAGTGAAGAACCGTCGCACCATGTCCAGGATCCCTAGTTTTTTGGAAGTCACTCAGGACTCGATGTATTCGTTTTGATTAAGATTGCAGTGGATATCCATGCCTAGCATATTCAGGCTATCACGCAAACCAAGAGGATTGCTCTGGAGACTAGGGATAGGAAGAAACGAAGACGTCTTGGTAGAGAACGCACACACCTGGGTTTTCTTGACTTTGAATTCAACCAGGTTAACAGAACCCCATTTACTAATGAGGTCCAGAACCTGGTCCAGTTCAACGACAAGATTCTCACGTATCGCGCCGATTTCCGCCCTATAAGCTCCCAGCCGACCAATATATCGACTATGGACCGTACTATCATCCGCATAGCAATGAATGTTCCCTAATGGAAGCATATCATTGATATGCAGAAGAAAGAGGGTGGGCGATAACACAGAGTCCTGTGGGACGCTAGCATTCACTGTCATGAACCGCGAAGCGCACCCTTCGACGAGGACGCGGATTCTACGCTCATGCAGGAAGTCAGCAATCCATTTACATAGCTGGATGGGCAGACCGTACGCAGGAAGCTTGCAAAGAAGTGCTTAATGCCAGACCCGATCGAAAGCTTTGGCAATGTCAAGGCTGATAGCCAAAGCCTCTCCCTCTCTTGTTTATCAATAGCCTCACCCCAGAGGTCTGTCACGTACGCTAGAAGATCGCCCTTTGATCATTTCGGTCTGAAGCCATACTGACGATCATTAATTAGGGAGTGATCTTCAAGGCATCGGATCAGTAGTCCGTTGATGATCCGCTCCATAACTTTGCACAACACTGAGGTTACGGCAATGGGACGGTAATTGGATGGGTCAGAACTGTCTCCCTTTTTGGGGACTCAAATAAATCTTATAATATTATATATAATAATATTCTTATAATAATAATAGTGGGGAGGTAAATAATTCTTATAATTAGTTCCCTAAAATATTGATGCGTTGTTTGAAGTTTTGAAGTAATAAATACAACATTAATTCATAAGTTTAAATAACAACATTATTATTACAAATCGCTCCCCACGGCCTACGAGTGTAGAATCGGAACGAGTGTTTTCTTCTGTTGCCAACACCTGCAGCAAAATAAGATCGTCTTTTACAGACAATACTTAAGATTGGCTCTGTTTTTTAGGGTTCCGTACCCAAAGGGTAAAAACGGGACCCTATTACTGAGACTTCGCTGTCCGTCCGTCCGTCTGTCACCAGGCTGTATCTCAAGAACGGTGATAGCTAGACAGTTGAAATTTTCACAGATGATGTATTTCTATTGCCACTATAACAACAAAATACTAACAATAAAATAAAAAAAAATGTTTCAGGGGGGCTCCCATACAACAAACTCGTTATAGATTATGGTACGGTACCCTCCATGCGCGAGTCGGACTCGCACTTGCCCAATTTTTTTATCCCTGTTCCAGCAGGCTTGAGGTCGCGAATACTACCTAAGGCCGTTTGAATAATAGTTACTGGGCAAAAAGAGAGCAAAGTTGGTTTTTGTTGTTGTTGGTTGGAGTCCTGAGCAAGCGAAGGATTCTATGTTTAAATCACGAGCGTAGCGAGTGATTCTTATTTAGAATCCTGAGTGTAGCGAGGGACCCAACAGCATGAGATGCAAACAACTTTGCTCTCGTGTAGCACACACAACTTTTTACCTCAACAGCGAGAACATAATCGACTTTTTGTACAATCCATTCCAGTATGTTTATAGTCTTATTCGAGACTTTCAACGTATTTAAAGATTTTTTTCTAGAAAATTTTGATGTTTTACATTAATATCGAAAAAATATCGAAATATCGGTGAGAATACATACCGGTATTAGAAATAGCTCCGATATTCCATGCTCTGGTCAAGCTCTGGATGAGAAAAGCAGAGGACAGAGAAAAATGGAGCAAACTGGAGGAGGCCTATATCCGAAAAGGGATTCCTTTTAAAAAATAAATATTATATATATATATGACGGCGCGCAGGCAAATATGATGCCGGTTATTAATAGTTTGATTTGATTATCCGATTTTTTTGTGTAATTTAAACGGTTAATTTGATTTTAAGATTGTAAATCGTAATAGTAACTAGTGTTGTTTACATCAATGAAATAGTTGAGGGTAACTTTAGATAATGCTTGACATTAATAAAAATGTTGAAGGTATATTGAAATAAGAGCGGGGCACCCCGAATAGGGTAGTAGGCAGGCGCCAATCGGTGACAGCTGGTGACTTGACCGACAGCTGGGCACGAGTGTGCATGCATACTAACCTATTGGCTCTCAATCAGTGTTTATCTTGTTAATCTTTCTTTATTTTGATTCCGAGTGTGTTTAAATAAAACCAGTGATTGTTATTTGTGATTCAAGTGATTTTATTTCTGTGTTTCTGGCATCTTGACTTCATAATGAGTGATACTGATGACGGACGTTCTGTCGATCGTTCTGCTGCCTTTCCCGGTGCTTCTATATCAGAAGTGGGATAGTACCTACGGGCCACTGAGCGAAAAGATGGAACTCGAAGCAAAGACAATGAAACATTCAAAAATTTGTGGCTACTCTTCGAAATACTACGAACCTGACGGCTCTAAATCAGGGAACAAAGGCATTAAAACACAGCTAACAGCGTCACAGATACGAAAACGTGAAAACAAATGATGTTGGCACTGTTTTAATTGCGAGAGGAACGGACATGAAAAATTCGATTGTTTACTTCATATAAAAGAGAAATCACCGGGGTTACAACTTACCACCTCAGCGACAAAAGCCAGCAGTCAACAGCAAACCACATCGAAGATCGTTATTTGCTTCAAGAACAGCGGGACACATCGTCAGACGTTGCACTAGTGGAAGTGACCCAGAAGCGACGGAGATCTACAAGCGACGCGTGACACTTAAAAATCGCGTCAGGTCAGTCGTTAACTGGTCACTAGTATTCCGATATAGTGTTCACAAATAAAAGTGTAGCCAGATTCGGGGGTAGACTTGAGTTAGACTTATTCAGTTTAGTGGGTATTTGTCAAAAAAAGTATTACTAATCATGAAAGAAAGTTTATTGCACGTTTTTCTAACGATTGTTTTCGTAGTGATATATTATGACAACTACGCAGTTTACCATTATTAAAGTTTATCATTTAAAAATTGCGCTATAAGGGTGCATCAATCATACACAGTACTTAGTAGTAGGAGCGGCTGCTTTAATAATCTACCCTCTGTTCATGATTTTCCAATTGTTCTGTAGAATTGAATTTGTTAACGTCTTGAATAGTTTCTTATTCGGTGTACTTTATCTGGCGTATAGTTTTTAGCGCCTGTAACTTCCGTATGAGCTGGTGAGCTTGAGATTTGTTTAAACGATCCCAGTGTTACTTTTAACTGTGGTGATCGCTATAGCCTAAAATATTTAAACTGGAGACACTAATAGGATTAGGAAAATGTTAGGACAAGAATTTGAAATTGAAGTTTGATTTATCATTTTCACTGTTTCATAATCGGTAAAGTCTTGGTAATCCAAAAATTATCATACAAAGTAAAGCTTGTTATTTAAGTGCAAATAATGATTTAATTAAAATATTTTCTTGTATCTACGTCGTGGATTAGATGTTCTCATCGTATCATAATTTAAGTGTAACTTTGTTAGATTGATTTGTTTCCTTTTTTTTTGTTGGATTTAAGGTTAGAATGACCGAGCTTTGTGATACTGTGCTTGAAGTTTCTGTTTCAGGAAAAAAAAATATGCGAACTTAGCAGCAGTTATCAGCGACGCCATGGGTCGTCTGCTTCAGCTGCCACGGTACGAGTCGTGACGGAAAGAACTGTCAGGCCCGCGATAGGGCGACTTCACTGAGAAAAGAGTTAACGTGTATGGCGTCGACACACCATATGAGGCAATCTGGTGAGAAGTTTTCATTTTGGTTCGATCTGTGACGTAGGCCTTAAAGTGGATAATTTTGACAGCTTAGAGACTGACCTAACCGGACATAGACTTAGATTCTGTTAAGAGAGCAGTCGGCACGAGACATAGAAACTAGTGCTTCTTACGATAAAGGCAGGTTCGATAGCACCAAAGCCAAAGTTAAAAAGTTTAAAGTAGGTGATTACGTACTTTTGGAAAACCACGAGCGTAACTAAACAAAATTAGATTCAAAATTTAAATGCCATATTTAGTGGTTTAGTTGTTGGATGGCCATTGGCGATAGATATCTACTGAAGGCTCTTAATTCTAATAGAACCTACAAGTATGCACACGATCGCGTGCGTGCTATGCCAGTGTTATGTTTCATTAGAGTTGAGCGCCGGACTAGAAGGCCCTATTAATCAGGCTAAGACAGAATGTGCCGATGACGGCGATGGTTAGTAGTTGTGATATCAAATACCATGCTTGCTTGTAATAACGCCCCCATCTTTGTTTATGTGTAACACTATCACAACGCATCGGTGGCAACGACAGGCCTGTGTGGCTCCGACTGGCCTGTGTGGCTCCGACTGGCCTGTGTGGCTCCGACTGGCCTGTGTGGCTCCGACTGGCCTGTGTGGCTCCGACTGGCCTGTGTGGCTCCGACTGGCCTGTGTGGCTCCGACTGGCCTGTGTTGCTCCGATTGGTCTGTGTGGCACCGATTGGCCTGTGTGGCACCGATTGGCCTGTTCCTGACTAGCCGTTAGCATACATCTGACCACTGTGTGGGGTAAACATTGGGTCAGGGTGACCAAGTGGTGAATAAAGTCAACCATTGTCTTTTGCTTGTCCGCAGGTGCTGAAAGTGCACATACATTTGCACACGAGAACGTGTGAATACGCAGGACGGCCGTGACGGCGCGCAGGCAAATATGATGCCGGTTATTAATAGTTTGATTTGATTATCCGATTTTTTGTGTAATTTAAACGGTTAATTTGATTTTAAGATTGTAAATCGTAATAGTAACTAGTGTTGTTTACATCAATGAAATAGTTGAGGGTAACTTTAGATAATGCTTGACATTAATAAAAATGTTGAAGGTATATTGAAATAAGAGCGGGGCACCCCGAATAGGGTAGTAGGCAGGCGCCAATCGGTGACAGCTGGTGACTTGACGGACAGCTGGGCACGAGTGTGCATGCATACTAACCTATTGGCTCTCAATCAGTGTTTATCTTGTTAATCTTTCTTTATTTTGATTCCGAGTGTGTTTAAATAAAACCAGTGATTGTTATTTGTGATTCAAGTGATTTTATTTCTGTGTTTCTGGCATCTTGACTTCATAATGAGTGATACTGATGATGGACGTTCTGTCGATCGTTCTGCTGCCTTTCCCGGTGCTTCTATATATATATATATATATATATATAAATATAAATTTAATTATACGGTTTACTAACAAAACATTTTTTTTATTGTTTACTAACATACCTATATATAACTATACCATATATTTACCACTAGCTTTTGCCCGCGGCTACGTCCGCGAGGAACTTGGAAGTATGGAAGTATGGATGGATGTGTAAGATCAGAATTTAAGTAATCAGGTCAATGAATTATTGGTAACTGCGAGATAGGTATCATTTAATTTAACACATTTCTGTAAACTACGTTTTTTGTCTTCCCGTCCTTTGATAGCACGTGAAGGTTTTGTGGACTCGAGACTCGTGAGCACGCCACGTATAGTTTCCCATGGGAAAAACAGTTTTTTTCTAAATGTACACCTGCTACTTTCAGGGTTTGTCCTTGAGCTTTATTTATTGTTATTGCGAATGCTACTTTCAGGGGAAACTGGACTCTTTTGAACTGGAATGGTAAATCGGTCGGGATTATTGGAATACGGGGAATTAATACATCTTCTCCCTTTGCTGTTCCTGTCATAATTATTGCATTTACAATATTGCGTCCTAGATGTGTAATTTGCAGTTGCGTGCCATTACAGAGTCTTGGTGCGTCAAGATTTCGCATCAACAGGACTGGAACGCCAACTTTCAGTCTCAACTTATGGGAAGGCACCCCTGATAATTCCAAAGAGTTGAGGAACTCGACCGGGTACGACGTCACTTGTTCAGTGTCCATGACATTGTCTACCGACAGATATTCGACGAAATCACCTTCCACATGTGACATGATTTGTTCGTTTATCTGTCCCACAATTTCATTAGTGGGTGCTAAGATTGCTCTTTCGCATAGCCATTCTCTGTTCCTCATATTAGTTTTCAGATGGGGATAGACGTTGTTTTTTAAATCATTTGTGTTTTGGACAACATTACAAAACTCACTATTCAAAGTAATCATGCCGTTAGTATCTGTTGCCACACGATCTTCGCCGATTTTCAGAAGAGCAGCCGCATATTGCCCCGCTTGTGTATCACAGTGCAGCTGTACTCGCATGTTCGTGGTTAGACAAAAAATTTTAACGTGAACCCACAATGTAGACGCCTTCAAACATGCATTTATTTCATCTGCCGATGTGCCCCTAGTGATCACCGGCAAAGTCTGTCTAAAATCACCAGCTAAAAGTACTACCATTCCCCCCATAATATTTCGGTTGCTCTTGATGTCTTTTATAGTCCGATCTAGTGCCTCGACTGCTCTTTTGTGGGACATCGTACATTCATCCCAAACCAACAGTTTACACTGTTGCAACATTCGACCACGTTCGCTATTTTTAGTAATGTTACACACCGGCATTTCCTCATGAGCTAAGTTCAATGGCAGTTTAAGCACTGAATGTGCCGTTCGACCGCCACTGAGCAGCGTCGCCGCTATTCCAGAGGAGGCTACAGCAACAGCTATACCTTTATCTTTCCGGATTTGGGCTAAAAGCAAATTCAAAAGAAATGTTTTGCCTGTACCTCCCGGAGCATCCAGAAAAAACAAACCACCTTCACCTTTTTCGATTTTGTCCACAACATTATCAAAAACTAATCTTTGCTCTGGGTTCAATAGCGGAACAGAGTCAGTTATATGTAGTTGTAAAGCAGCGGAATCGTAGTCCAATTCTCTTATTAAATCACTGCTAACTTCTCCAATTCTATTTGGCCTGTTCATCCCAAAATCTGATAGATACTTTCCAGTGATAGTTATCACTTGGTCTTCAACCTTTGTAAGGGCCTCGTTATAAATGAAATCATTGTGTGTAACATTTGGGTTATGTTCTTGTAACCTGTATAAAATGTCATCCGATAGATCATTTTTGTGTTTTTCCCATAGTTCTTGAGGGTTTGAAAGTCCGCATGTTGCTATTAATATAGCAAAGAGTTCTCTCATTTTGGCTGCTGATCTACATTGCGCAGCCTCTTCTAGTGTCACATCCCAATGATTGTCATTTTCCAATAATCCTCTTGCCTCACATGCCTCGCGAAATGTTAGAAATTCTTGGTTATTGTATTTTTTGAGATCATTAAAAGAGGTTGGCCCGCGCACATGATGTAAAAGCATTCTTAGACAAAAACATTCCATGTTAGTGACATGGACTGTGTAGACTCGTCCTAAAGCATCGCCAGATTTGACACCCGGCCAATTCTGAACTGGGGTTCCTTGAACTCGGCGCTTCCAAGCTTTTCTGGTTGCGTCCCAAATGTAATACCTCGGTACTTCAACATATAGAAGGGTTCTTGCAAACTCATCTCTTGTACAAAGATCAAAAAAATCTGTGAGTGTAGTTTTTGGTCGACTGGCTAACTGCTCTTGGAAATTGTTTTCTGTAAAATAAACGCGTTCACCATTCTCTAAGTGCACACTGAGATGTGTCACGGTAGGATGTCTTTCGTGCAACGGGAACCCTAAAAGCCGCCAAACGGCTTCGTTGCTATTCACATAGCGACCACATTGATATGTTTGTACTTCATTTACGGGATTTGTAAGATCTGTATTTGCAAAGTTGAAAATAGCTTGATCGCTACCTTTGTTAATATATTTGCAGATATATTTGATGGCGCGTACTGAACTGCAAGCCTCAACATTTATATGAGCGTTAAACATTTTTGATAAGATAGGGGAATGAGGGACCACCCAACTATTATCAACAGTAACATAACTCCCATTTCGAACTTTTACAGATGCCGTTTGACCTCCATCTGCCGATGCTCTTCTACGATACAAAGGGTATCCGTTTTCATTGTGAACAGTCTGTTTGATTAAGTGTCTTGGATATTTTTTTGTGCATTTCCCATCTTTCATGCAAGAGCACTGGGGATTATAAGGCCCGCAAGGGCCATGGATCATATTTTTTACAATAATATCATGGAGTATTTTGTCACTGCTTGGATCTGGTATTTCAGCACTGATGATTTTATCAATTTGATCAGATCTTAACTTATCTTTTAACCACAATAATATATGAACATGTGGCAGACCACGCTTCTGCCATTCTATCGAATACATAAAGCAACGTACTTCTCCAAATATTTTGCCTTTGGTAATAACATTCATAAGCTTTTTTACTTTCAACCTGAAAACTCTTGCCACTATGTCATACCTATCAGTTGAGCTTTGTCCTGGCATCAATTCATTTGTTATTTCAGGCCAGGATGGATTACAGGTGAATGTCACAAACAAATCGGGGCGGCCATAGGTACGCACATAAGCAAACACGTCTTGAGTATATTCGTGTAAATACCGTGGACTATTTACAAACGAAGAGGGTAAAATTACCATTCTACCAATATCATTCGGATTCACGTTAGCGTCATTTGCTACAGCATCTTGAAGGTGGATATAATTATCTGCTCTTAATTTAGTTTGATTTAATGATATGTATCGTAGTCGTTCGCTTTCAACCTTGACGTACATATCGACATAAAACTGATTGGCCAGTTGTTTGCATCGTTGAATAATATTGAAATCATTATCTCGGATCATAGTGTGGTAGGCATAAAAATCCATACATGATACTTTTTTATTGGGTAAGGGGAGGCCAGTCACTGGACTGACTTGTGGAATTTGAAAGTGATACCCCTCTTGTCCCTTGCTAAATAATAGCGGATATTGTAACGCATCATAAAATTTGTGTGTATCAGGAATCCTGGTCAATGTGTCATCATGGGCGTGTAAAACAATATCACGGGAAGTGTACTGTTCGCCAGTAACCAAAGCTGCGACTTCGTTTATTAAAGGTGCATTATATCGTCTTTCATGTTCCCCACTTGGCGTACGGTCAGGATGCATCACTAATTTATAATCTTCTCCTGGCATTCTTTCTAAAGCTGTTTTGAAAGTGTGTATGAGGCGGTTATGTTCATGTAACATTCTCTGAATTTTAAGTACAGTATCCCTTTCAACTCCTTGAATAATTTGGCACCGGCGGTCAACCTCATTACTTTCATCACCCATGAAATAAATCTGTAAAAATTTTGATTGATCATTATTTGATGGAAGCAAGGAGCCAATTCTATGATAAACTTGGCCTTGTATTGTAAAAGTCGGAGAAAATCCAGGCATAACTACCTCTTTATCTACACCAAATGACGTCATTTGAAAACATGAATTATATTTTCTTATCCTGTTCAAAAAACGCTGGGATTCATTGCCATCGTATAAAAGTAAAGATTTAAGTGGTTCCTCTGGCTCACCCAGTGTAGGAACTGAAACTTTTCCACCAGAACAGCACATACCCGGAGTTTCTTCTCTCCACTTGAGTGCTTCACAATGCCTACATTTTTGATCCATTTTGCCTATGAGGACTAATCGATGATTAATATAATCAATTAATGGGTCATAATCAAAAGCGGCATCGTGAAACGCCTGCCATGTATTCATTGTAAGCGCACGTCTTCTTTCTGACAGGCGTTCAGCATTTAAAAGACGTCTTGTTTGGGATTCCTCAGATGTCTCGGCAGCTCTTTGAGCTGCGTGGCGCTCAGCGTCTAAAACTTGACGGGCCTGGGTCTGCTCAAAAGTTTCTGCAGCTCTGCTAGATGCGTGGCGCTCAGCGTCTAAAACTTGACGGGCCTGGGTCGGCTCAAAAGTTTCTGCAGCTCTGCTAGATGCGTGGCGCTCAGCGTCTAAAACTTGACGGGCCTGGGTCTGCTCAAAAGTTTCTGCAGCTCTGCTAGATGCGTGGCGCTCAGCGTCTAACACTTGACGGGCCTGGGTCTGCTCAAAAGTTTCTGCAGCTCTGGTAGATGCGTGGCGCTCAGCGTCTAAAACTTGACGGGCCTGGGTCTGCTCAAAAGTTTCTGCAGCTCTGCTAGATGTGTGACGCTCAGCGTCTAAAACCTGACGGGCTCGAGTCTGCTCTAATGTCTCCGCATCCCTTTGAGCTGCGTGACGCTCGGCATCTAAGACCCGACGGGTTTGAGTCTGCTCCTCAGATTCTTGGGTTCGAGCTATTTTCGCTGCCCGAGCTCTGCTGGTGCTACGCGCTAAATTAGATTTACGCTTGCGAGTCATATTTGAATATAGTGTAACGAATTAAACCTAATCTAAATTACTAAAATAAGCGGGAAGATTATTTTCCTACGTACAGACAAAAATAATTGATAAACAAATAGGCAGCACACCTAACTAACCTAATCTAATAACAAAACTAAGCAAATGGATTTTTGCCTACGTACAGACAGACAGACAGGTCTAACGTCTTACTTAAAATCCTAAAGGATGAAAGTTATTAGTCGCTAACGTTTTATATTTATTTGAAAACAGCTCAAACGATACCAATACTGATTTAAGAAATAGGTATCATACCTAACTCCTAACCTAATAATAAAAATAAGCAAGTAGATTTTTTTCCTACGTACAGACCGACCTAACGTTTTACTAAAAACCCTAAAAGATGAAAGTTATCAGTGAATAACTTTTTAAGTCTATTTGAAAACAGTTCAAACGACACCCAACAATATTTAATTAATAAATAAGCAGCATACCTAACTTAACCTAATAACAAAAATAAGCAAGTAGATTTTTTCCCTACGTACAGACAAACCTATTAACGTTTTCCTTAAAAAATATTAAAGTACTGAGCACCAAGCAAGGAATGAACTCGTTAATCTAAAGCGCAAAATATTAGATATCGCATACGTCCGACAAAGTCGTCTGCCCTCATGTGTCTGCCCGTTCGGGTAAGCGTAGTTAGCAATCTAAACTCCCCCCTCTGCGCCGCGCCGCCCGTTTTATTTAGATGCCTCTGCTGTGCGTAGGTACACTTATTATGAGACCGCAATTAATTTGGGAACTGAATACCTATCTGTCAATTCATGGATTTTGACGTAAGTATAAGGTAAAGAAACATAAATAAAACCCTTAGTAGTAACCAGTTTGAATAATAGGCCTTTGTTTTGTTTCTGGTACACATTCAAATGTGTACCAGAAACAAAACAAAGGCCCATTCGAACCGCCTCCAACTACATGTAAATTGCTCGCCTGTAAAACTGCAGTAACATTCTTTGTCCTTCTCGGGGTCTATAACTACCTCCACATCAAATTTCATCTATACAGGGTCAGAAGTTTAAGCGTAAAAAGGTAACAGAAAGACAGGCAGACAGAGAGATAGTTATTACTTCCGTATTTATTATTAGCAACAACCTCGTACAACACGATAGATATCCACCTAATCACCTTAATTAATAAAAGGGATTATTAAAAGCGCCTAAGCAAAATGTAAGAGCAATTGTGCTCTTGGTCTAATAGTTACAATTTCTGCAGGGTCATCAATGTCACTACTATACTGTTCACTGACTTTTCAATCTTTTTAGGGATAATTTCCAGGATGAAAACTATCCTATGTCCTTCCTCGGATCTTAAAGTATCTCCATGCCAAATTTCATCAAAATCGATTCAGCGGTTTAAGCGTGAAGAGGTAACAGACAGACAGACAGACAGACAGACAGACACACTTTCGCATTTATAATATTAAGTATGGATTGTTAACTAACAAGAAAATGAAATTAATATTAGCGTAACTAATGTGATGTATATACTTTAAAGGAAATAAAGAGGCTTATTATTATTATTATTCCCTTTATTCGTTTTTATACTTAGGCTAGGTTTTTTTTACAATAAATTTATATAAAAAGTAAAATATAAAAACTACATTACAAATATAAACACATTCTAAAAAAAACCTAACCTAGGGTACCGCCGGCAGCGGGGCAGGGCCCAGGCTACCGGTGGTTAGGGCTGCAGAGAGAGGAACCTCCTGACAATGCGCGCCGTGTCCAGGAGTACTGCCTTCTGTATCTGGCCCGTGATCCAGCCATCTAGCGAGAGTCTCTTAAGATGTTTGTTGAGACTCTTCGCTATATTATTATTCCCTTTATTCGTTTTTATACTTAGGCTAGGTTTTTGACAATCAATTTATATAAAAAGTAAAATATAAAAAATACATTACATATATAAACACATTCTAAAAAAAACCTAACCTAGGGTGCCGCCGGCAGCGGGGCAGGGCCCAGGCTACCGGTGCTTAGGGCTGCAAAGAGAGGAACCTCCTGACGATACGTGCCGTGTCCAGAAGTACCACCTTCTGAATCTAAACCTTGATCCAGCCATATAGCGAGAGTCTTAAGATATTTGTCGACACTCTTCGCTATAAGACCGTTCGCCGAAACGACTATCGGGACAATGATCGTCGAATCAATATCCCACATGGCGGTCACCTCTTGAGCCAAGTCAAGATACTTGCTGAGTTTGTCCTTCTCGGCCTTCACGAGGTTCTCATCATGGGGGATGGTGATGTCGACGAGCACTGCCTGGCGCTTGGATCGATCTACCAAAACGATATCAGGCTTATTGGCTACAATAGTCCTGTCCGTTATGATATATCGATCCCAATAGAGCGTGGGGGATCGGTGCGTGCTTATAGTACGGCACCTCAGACCCCTCAGACCGTAATTATTATTATTATTATAGTAGATATTGTTTAACTGATTATTATGATGAAAAATACACATTGAAATATTTGTATCATTAATAAAATAGAAATCCTCTTCATGAGACCTCCCAAATGGACATAAATTACAAAAACAAGGAGATGGCGATTTCATCACTAATTATCCAGTCAGCCTTACGCGACTAAAATGTAGTAGTAGTAGTAATAAAAAGTATGTTGTAGAATAAATAATATTCATTACTAATTATTTGCAAACTGTTATTCTTCTGTGTACTATGTCGACAGCTTCCTGCGTTCAGCTATTTTCAAAGGAGATAGTTGGAGAATGGAAATACAAGGAATGT
This sequence comes from Apotomis turbidana, assembly GCA_905147355.2. Taxonomy (NCBI): domain Eukaryota; kingdom Metazoa; phylum Arthropoda; class Insecta; order Lepidoptera; family Tortricidae; genus Apotomis; species Apotomis turbidana. The sequence continues at coordinate 11,087,382 of LR990299.1, read as the reverse complement.
AAATTTGGTGGATTTTCAGTTAAGTAAGAGTGGCGTTTTAACTTTTAACGAGATTCCTTGGGAGTTTGACCTTTTTGTAAATAAAGGGGTCCTTGTTGGCAAAAGTCTATAGTTTCTACGTAGAGGGACGAGTAACAAAATTATATATACACTGATTATTAGGCAGTATTGATGGCTTCTATAGTCTGTCCGATCTCTAAGATCAAATGAAGTCACTTTGGCACAAGGTACAAACCACCGTATACATTATACAGCCAGTTTGACATAATTTGATCTTAGAATTCCGGATAGACTATACTAAGGGCTTTCAATTCCGGAATTCTTCGTTATTAAAATAATTCTGGTATCGAAGCCTTAGCCGGTACTTTAATGATTACCATTAAAAACCTTTCATGATTACTATTTGGTACTTACGAGTATGTTTGTTCGATAAAGAAGTTTACCTGAGGTTTGACACCGACTTCAAAAGGTGATTCTAATGTAATCTGTAGATACATACATGAACGGGTTATTTTTGACATTCCAGTATTTTTTGAAGTCGGTTATTTTTTTGTAAAAAAGTTTTTGTTTTGCTTTTTAGTGATTCAAATAAAATACATAGAGGGGCGTGATTAGGGAGGTCTTGTTTGCATGCATCTTGTTTGAATTATACCCTAACTCCTAACCGTTAAAGAGTTATACCTTCCATCATCAGCTCAGCATAGGACAATGATGACTATCAAACGCAAATTAAAAAGTTGATCAAGATTAGGTTGTGCGCGGACAAACATATAACTATATACGGGCCAAACTGTGAGAAACTCTTTTTTCCATTCGGTTAAAATACCAAAACCTTCACTGTAACAAATACTTTTCTGAAAACCGCATCAAAATCGGTTCAGCCAAACGCGAGATATTCGCGGACGAACATACGAGGGTGAATTGAAAAGTTTTGAGCCTAACCTTTAAAATAAAGACTTGGGTTTTTATATCAATTTTTTGTTTCTCTACATAGTCTCCAAAACGATCTATACACTTTTGCCAGTGTGAAGATTGAAATATTCAGTCGCAGCTTCTTGCACCTCAATATCTGTCGAAAATTTCCGTCCTGCCAAGTGTTTTTTTAGGTTCGGGAAAAGATGATAATCAGAAGGGGCCAAGTCCGGCGAATAGGGTGGATGCGGCAACAATAAAATTCAAACCCACAGTTATGTATTTGTGCGATAGATTTCGCTGCAGTATGGACAGGAGCATTGTCTTGGTGGAACAACACTTTTTTAGAAATCATACCAGGTCTTTTTATTTTAATTTCTTCATGCAGACGTTGTAAGAGGATGCAATAGTAATCAGCATTTATGGTTTTACCCTTTTCAAGATAATCAACCATGATGACCCCTTTGCAATCCCAAAAAACTGAAGCCATTACCTTCTTCGCTGATAAAATGGCCTTAGCTTTTTTAGGAGGTGGAGACCCTGACCTTTTCCATTGTTTGGATTGCACTTTTGACTCCGGTGTATTGTGGTGGACCCAAGTCTCGTCCATAGTTATAAAACGACCAAGAAAATCTTGTGGGTCGCATTGAAACAGATCCAAACAATCCTGTGATACTGTATGGAGGGTGCGTTTATTTTCAGCTGAAAGCAGTCTAGGTACCCATCTTGCAGAAACCTTAGAAAAACCTAGATCCTTAGTGATTATGTTTTGCGCTCGCTCATAGGAAATACCAATTGTCTCCGCTATCTCTGCAACTCTCAACCGCCTGTCATTCATAATCATATCTAGTATTTTATTGATATTTTCATCTGTAGAAGCCGTTATTGGTCTGCCACACCTAGGTTCATCTTCAACTGCTTCTCTGCCGCGTTTGAAATCTGCTACCCATCGTTTTACAGTGGCATATGATGGAGCGGATTCCCCTAAAGTATGGCACATGTCTTCAAAGATTTGCTTTGGCGTTAAGCCCTTTTTTTGTAAGTATTTTATTACAGAACGGTGCTCAATTTTATCCATTCTAAAGAAAATCGCGAACCTCTTATAGTAATTCTATCACAAAATTTGCAATTGTTACAGAAGAAAAACAAAAGATAGTGCATTATGATAAAAAAATATGCAAGTCTTACGTGCCAGTATTATTTTTTTCTTTTAATTTCATTATCAACCTCAGGCTCAAAACTTTTCAATTCGCCCTCGTACATACATACATACTTAAGGGTCAAACTGAGAACCTCCTTTTTCTGAACTCGATTAAAATCCAATTTAACGCAGTTTCTATAAAATCTAAAATCGACGCCATGGTTCCCTATTTCTTATTTCCCTATCTCTTATAGTTTTCGTTTTCTCCCTACTGACCCATTTGGATTGATCACCCTGTATATAGGTTGCGGATTGTTCCACAAAGGCTTTGATTAGTTGCAACAAGGGGTAACTCTACAAAAGATCCCACTGGGTCGAAGTGTATCCGTAGAGACTTCTATCACAAGATTATGATAAGACAAAATATACCTATGTTAATATGCCCTAAATTAATTCGAATGCTGATGCTATGTTGGTTCACAAATAGATTATGAGGATATGTGTTATATTATTTACATATTTGTTAGTCATTTAAATTGGTTATTGTTTCATTAAATATTGTTTCTTTTTCATTTACCGTTATTGTTTATGTATTGTGTGTGTGTGTGTCTAATTAGTACCTATTCAGTTAACAAGATGCATTTTCATCATCATATGGCGTGAATGAAATTTCCATTTTTGATTTACTGCTACGTAATAACGACCATCTCCAGTCTTGTCCAGTTAAATCATTTAAAAATAGACGCACTTATTATCTATTAAGTTGACTACGTGGAAAAAACAGGACAAAGACAACTATAATTATTTTTTCATTATTGTCAACACAGGAGCGCTCAGCCTTTTTGCATGCTCGCTTCTCGACATTTTCTTCTCATGAATTTCAATGAGAAACCGCACTGGTTGCTAGTGATGTGACGAGGAAAAACAATAATCTGGTTATTAATAAATGGTTATTGTTAGGTACCCACCTATATTGAGTCCTGGAATATATTTTTGTAGAATGTTTCATTTCATTTTTTTTTTCACAGACTGACCGGCGATTGACCTCAGTATCACCTGATGGAAAGTGACTACGGGGTCGAGGATGTAGCTCGCCGGTTCAGTAATAGCCTATTCACTCCTACCTTGAAGATACCTAAATTATATTTTTTTGGAAATACACACGATGGGAGCGAGTTCCATTCCTTAGCGGTTCGCATTAGAAATGATGAAGCAAATTGCTTCGTGCGAATGAGTGGTCAACTGACAACATAAGGGTGAAATCGCTCCCCTCGCCTGGTTGTCCGACGTTGAAACGGGGATGGTGGAATTAAATCGTGCAATTCCTGCGCACACTCTCCGATAGAACACTGACAAGCTGGCAACTTTGCGGCGATGTTCGAGGCTCTGAAAGATGGCCCCAGCCGGCAAAGAATCACCAATCAGTTATAAAACAAACCTTGCCTAAACTAACCTGATCAATAGAATGATATTTGCAAGAATCATGAAACATTTATGAGTACAGAGGAATACAAATTCTGCGCAATTATTTTTCGGCGAAATGAAATCGACGAAGTAAGTTTCTGGGAAACAAACGGCTCCTTTGATAGTTTTACGCGGGCCCTTTCTAGTCGGATATACACCGTGGCCGTTAATAACCAGAAAGATTTAAACCACGTATTTTTGATGACAATACGAGTAAATAATGTTATATCAACATGGGTCTAATTATGTGTCTGAATTAAATTTCTATTTCAGTACAAATTAAATCATATTAATTGCCCGCTTCTTTGTGAACAAGTTTTAGTTGAAGAAGAGTGAGCGAGCATGACACTTCACGAATCGCTCCGAAATCATACGACGAACAGCGAATGCCGTGACTTGTGTTCTATGACAAGAAGTGTCAAGTTATCGCTGTCTCAATATTACAGGGTTCTATGTTTCACTTTTGACGAGTTCAAATCTGATCATTGGCATAATGACATGAATTTTTTAACTTTTGATTTGTTTTCAATAATTTATATCTCCGTAATTATGAGTTTTTGGACTATATGTTACATACGTTTATATACTCTAATTAGGCTCTAGTATCGTTAGCTTAAATCTTTCGGGTTATTAACGGTCACGGTGTATATTCAGTGTAGGCACAACCCTAAAAGCTACTGAAAGATCTCATTAGATTTTCTCATGTCAATCTTATTTTAGGAATTTCTACGGAATCTTTTTAGTGCGTTTAGCTCTAAATTTGAAGTTTAAGCCGCTGATGCTATTTAGAATAATACGACTAAAATTAATGAAAATTGAGTATACTTTCGCGTTGATTAAACTCAACCATTAGAGCTATATATTTTTGGGACGAACCCTAATAACCTAAATAAAAAATGTAGAACTAGATTATACACAAGTTACGACCTTTCAGCCCGATTGAATGATAAAAAGCTATTTTTATTATGCTTCCAGAATTAAACCGACCGTGTAATAAAAACTAGTACGCGTTGAGAACTACCTTTTTCAAATTCCCCTGAAAAAGAGGAAACGTTAAAAACCATACAATCCCTATTTACTTACTTCCTTGTTTTCCTCCTCCCGGCCATAAATATTTAATGCCCACATATCAGCTCGGATCCCCGGAATCTCGAGTCAAAGCTGATATTCAGAGTGTTGACGGCTCAGGAAATCCGCGCCCCTGATTTGTCAAAGACTCGTCGGAGACAGCAGGGACTACACACACGGTTGTGTGAAGTGATTCTTAGGGTTTTATATTGTGAACGCGTGTGATATCTTCACCATTATCTCCGCAATTCATTTCATAAGCCTGATTAGTCGAAGTCTCGTCTTGAAGACAGCGGGGACTACACACACGGCTTTGTGATATGATTCTTAGGGTTTTATATTGTGATCGCGTAAGATATCTTCGGCATTGTCTCGGCAATTATCATCATCATCATCATCATCATTATCAGCCAAAAGACGTCCACTGCTGGACATAGGCCTCCCCAGAGAACGCCACCATGACCGGTCCTGCGCCTCCCGCATCCAGCGGACTCCAGCGACCTTCACCAGGTCATCAGTCCACCTTGTGGGGGGCCTACCCACGCTGCGTCATCCAGTGCGTGGTCGCCACTAAATAACTCGATGGCCCCAGCGGCCGTCGGTTTTACGAGCGATGTGCCCTGCCCATTGCCACTTAAGTTTTGCTATCCTTCGGGCTATGTCGGTTACCCTGGTTCTTCTACGGATCTCTTCATTTCTGATTCGATCTCGCAAAGAAACTCCGAGTATAGCCCTCTCCATTGCTCTCTAAGTGACTTTGAGCCTTCTTATAAGGCTCATCGTGAGCGACCACGTTTCAGTTCCGTATGTCCTCACTGGCAACACACACTGTTCAAACGCTTTTGTCTTGAGACACTGCGGGATATTGGATGGAAAGATAGTACGTAGCCTCCCAAACGCTGCCCAGCCAAGTCGGATTCGACGATTGACCTCTTTCTCGAAGTTGGATTATAATCATAATTGAATAATCCTGATTGGTCAAAGACTCGTCTTGGAAATGGCGGGAACTACACACACGGTTGTGTGAAGTGAAGCGTTAGTTTCAATTTAGCAATATCTCGGCAATTATAATCATAATTAAGTTCACAATCCTTATTGGTCAAAGACTCGTCTTGGAGACAGCGGGGACAACACACACGGTTGCTCTATGAAGTGATTCTTTGCGTCCTTTTTAATATGCTGATGTTCTCGTTTTGAAATTATTAGAGTAGAGTAGAGAGATGTCTTATGAATATTAAAGTTCTGTGGCGAGTACCATAGCGTTTAAAATTTTGGTTCAGGATTAAAAAGTGCGTTATTTTGATTTTGTCTGTGAAATTATACTTGAAAGATTAAAATACGCGAGTATAAAAATAGTTCTATCACACTCACAACATTTTTTTAAACATCGACGCCATTATAGGTAAGGCGAATATTTGAAACGTCAATTGAAGTGTCCCGTTTTTTTTCCGCCTTGCACGGGTATCGTACGGAAACCTAACAGAGGAGATATTTTTTTGCAACTTCATTTTCCCCATTTAGCAATGACCAATGTTATGACTTAAGTCTAATTCTAACACCATAATAAATACTGATTGAACATACAGTTATGTTCCTAATTCTTGTTAATTAATACTATTGTTAATTTGCTGTCAATTAACTGTAAATTAACTGTTCATTTACGAGTAATGAAGTGATGTATAGTAATTGTGTCAAATTATCTAATAAATTGGTAAGTTAATTTAGTTATAGGTCAATTCACTAAAGCTGGCACGAATGGAATGAATGCGTGAATGATAATATTTATGTGTGCATCACAAAATTATTACATACAGGTTGTAAGTGATATTTATATCAAAATTGTCCACATCTGATTTTGGTGACAAACGTGCTCGTTTTTTACCGGGTGTTACAAACACATTTGAAGTCGATGCCGCTGTCGCATTTTTGCAGAAACTATTCTTGTTCCGCTGAAAACTTCGTATTGATGTACCAGTCGCCGCAGAAGTCATTTCATATAACTTTTCAATATTCAGAAAACCACATTCAGGGTTTTTTTATAATTAAATACTTACATTAAAAATTATTTCACGAGACTGTCCCGATAATGTTATTCCTGGCCGAAGATTAGACGAAGTCGTTTTGAAAACAAGATCCAAAACTTTACGGTATTAGTAATGTTTGCCGATCAATTGACATTGAAGATTACGTGAAGACAAGGTGTCATTGTAATTAGAAGTTTATCAATTAATAAGGTATCTTTGAATGATTTCGTACCTAATCCAACCTGTATTGTTTGGTTTATAAATAAATAAAAAATATTTATATAACAGGTGTTCGCAGGCACGATGACGCCGTGAACAGCAAAACAGCAAAATTTCGTAAGAATTAGCATCTTTTTGTCGTGATTTTGGGGATTGCTGCGTCAGTATGAAACAGGACATTAATGAAATAAAATCTATGTTAACGATGGACTCTTTTTTTTATAATTCGAACTAGTCGTCCGTCACCTATTACCCTTTCAGGCCGCGAAGACAAGAAGAAAATGTGGGTTACGTTAATACCATTGCCTGCCTGTGTAATAAACTGACAATTAGTGAAATTATATTCTTGATCAAGCAAGGCACTTAGTATATCGTTTACATGAATGACATGACAAGGCAACTTATTAGGCAATAGTCCGACATGGTCAAACTCATACGAGACAATGGAATAGTATCATCCCACATCCTAATTCTGGTCATACACAAATCACAATATGAATATTAAACAATATGTACAATTACACTGCCTTACAACACTCAAAATCTAAAGTATGTCAAAAAACTAGCGTCTGCATAAAACACCATGATAGTATTTTTTTTTTGTATCAAACAGTTAAATATACCTTTCAGACATATACATTACTTGTTTAGTCTAAATATTGTGCAGATTATGCTTATATCATAATAATTTTTATTTCTCTTGAATAATAAAAACCCATTTTGTTTTTGTTTACAAAATATTGGGAGGCCCCTGTACAAGAACGACACTCACACTAACACTCGAAGTGACAAGTAACTTTCATTCAATCCATTCGTGCCAGCTTTAGTGAATCGATCATTGGAGCACACTGAAAATAAAATAGGTTTTTTTATTTATTTCATTTCTCCCAATATGTGACTTCTTTGCGTGATAGCTTTATGAGTACCTAACAATTAGGGATCGGAAAATCAGGTGGATATTTACCTAAAGTTGACAAAATCCTATTGCTATCTCACTTATACCTCAAACAAAGCCAACAACTGAACAATAAAGCCGCCGCCAAAGTTAAGGTATAAAATCACCCGACTATCCGATGCATAAGCAACAATACACTAGAAATACATTTTGAGAAACTTATTCCACAGTTTATTTACTTTTCAACGAATGTGGCATGATGAGGTGTAAATCTCAGAGTGTTCTAATTTATTCTCATGTACCTATACAAAACCAGGGTGAATATAAGAACACAGCACAATGACATCTCTTTAGATTCTCGGAGCAGACAAGAAACAAATGAAAGGTGTGCAGCAACTAACGTCATTTCGCGAGTGAAAGAGAAGGGACAAAGAGCTCAAGCAAAACGGCGAGATGTCGAGGGCCCTACAGTCCTAGCGAAGGCTTATTCTGGAGAAAATAAATATTATATCTTGATTATTATTATTAGGCAGTAACATCTGCTAACGTAAACCAAATTTTTACAATGAAAGGATTTTTTTCACTTTTCGGGTGTAGCACATCGTTACTATCGATTCTCAATATACCCAATTTGTGACGATGGTGCCGATCATAAAGTCTAAATCTTTACGGTAGATGGCGCTACGATGCCAATTGCCAGAAGTACCGGTTGAAAAATTCAATGGCTCTCGCATCAGGTTCAGTGGTCCAATAGGTAGGACGCCCGTGTTGGCCCGGAAAGCCGTTGGAGACGCAGGTTCGAACCCTACCTGAACCATTACATTTTTAATAAATAAAATAAAATAAAAATAAATAAATAATTATCGGACAACCTCACACAAATCGATCTAGTCCCAAATTAAGCTCAAGAAGGCTTGTGTTATGGGTACTAGACGACGATATACGTACTTATATAGATAAATATATACTTAAATACATAGAACAACCATGACCCAAGCACAAATATTCGAGTTCATCACACAAATATTTGCCCCGGCCGGGATTCGAACCCGGGACAGCCGGCTCAGTATGTGTCTACAAACCGAGCCAAACGCGTCGTCGTTAATTTTTTTGCTTCATTGTAAACATTATATCTTGAGTTTGCTTAATGTCATGAAGGTGAAAATGTAGGTCTTAGCAAGGCTCACTACATCCGTAGGTCGAATATTCGCAATCGCCAGAAGTAAAGACCTATTGCAAAACAAAACATTAAGTCCTCAAACAAAGAAAAAATGGGAAATGAGAGCAAAGATCAACCATGTACAGTATCCAAACAGCCACGACCACTCTGACAAGTACGATTAAGGGCCTTATCACACTTGCGATTTGCGAGCGTATTTTCTATACAAATAAGCGACGCGGCGAACACGCTGCGCGATCGCCTTCATACAGAATACGCTCGCAAATCGCAAGTGTGATAAGGCCCTAAAAATTAAAAGAAGAAGAACAAAGAAGAAAGCTCACCACGCATCGCGAAGATTGCTAGTAGCCCACGCTACGACGCGCACCTTTGTGCTTGACTCCGTCATATGCTTTACTTTGCGAGCATGGAGGAGCAAAACCAGTGATGCTATTTCATAACATTTCGATCTATTATGATGTTATGGCGACCTCGTACGTGCCACTGCCGTTACTGGTAACACTAAGTATTTCATATCAACATAAAATAACTTTTGTGATATGACGATGAAAATATGTGAATATAAAATAGTATTTGCCTCTATACATACAATACATAATTAGGTCTTAAAACCACTAGTGTGATCCTATTATGAAACTCGCTTTGGGCTCGTTTCGTAAACCCACACCCATGTTTTAAGACATCTCATTTCATTATGTAACAGTTGCATAAACTACTATAGTTTTCAAAAATAAACCATTCAACGTTTTAATCATAGTGTTACTGAATAAGTACGGTGGAGTCAGAACACAAGTGGGTAAAAAAATGAGAGCAGACATCTGAGTAGTTTCTGCATTCAGCTACGGAATACACCTATTAAAAAGTGCCTCGCTATCGAAATTTATTCTGACACAGTTTACAAAGTTTATATAACTGTATTTAGTTTTCCTGTCTTTAAGCTCAAGGTTTTATATGAAATCGTGTCTGTTATTATATTTGTAAGGTTCCTGAAACTGGAAATAACTTGTAATATTCTCTTTGATTTCATTCAGAATACTTTTTAACAATTAGCACCCTTAGTAGTTTGATAAAATTAAAAAAATATAATGCTGTAGGTATTTTGTCTTTGTTCATTTCGAAGACGCGGTCGAGTGGTGAAGCAGCAGCCTACTGAGCCGACGGTCTTGAGTTCGAATACCGGTAAGGGCAAATATTTGTGTGATGATGATGAATATTTGTGCCCGGGTCATGGATGGTATGTATTTATTTATTTAAAATTTAGTGCACAAAATACAAAAGTAAAAGTACAAATGGCGGACTTAATGCCATGAGGCATTTTTCATTTAACCACAAGGTCAAACAGAGACATTGATATTTTTGAAATCATATCCCCGATAAGACGACGTTAATTTCCAACAAGATTACCCTCTTCCATATTTTAAAATGTAGTTTTATCCAAACTTTACTGTACTCATTCAGGTGCGGTATTAGGTTACTGAGTAATTCACACAGAGCGCGCTCTAGAGACGCATTTAACTAGCCATTCAAAATTCCATCTAGCGCGAGCGAAAACCCTTAGTAAATTAATTTCCTATAAGCTTCATTCGCCGCAGTAAAAACATAACAGTAGGGATCACCATTGTGTAAGGAAATGACTGAGAATTGCCTAGTGTCATGTTTAAAGTTTACAACATAGGTACCTATATATATAGCGTTATAAGTTACATAATAATTGACTCTAATCGTATTGCGGATTTTAGTTATCTTTATTAATTTTAAGTGCAAGGAGTAATCAATCAATCAATATCATTTATTTTCAGGCAACTGTAGCCTTTAGATAAATACCTTTAAACTAACATAGATATCAAATAAAACAATAATGTAAAATTAACATACGTAATCGACAGTCACTCATAACAAGAAACCCAGTTACGAGTTCGCACAATTGTCTCAAAGCTAGATACAGTAGTAACGGCAAAGAATTGCATGAATATGCAAGAAAAAACTTATATTTTTTTCGTAGAAGAAACTTGTTTATCCTACTATGTGTTCCAATCAAGAATATTTTGAATTTATACGCTCTTTTTAAGGTAAAAATTGTACTTGTCTTCCTCGCTGATTGCTTAATTACCTGACACTATTTTGGCTCAAGCACATGCTCCAGATAAAATTACTTATATGGATAAATCACTTTAAAGTACATTGCCCTTAATTTATGTTAATCAGGAACCCGGTACATTAAGTAAAAATAAAATTTGCTGCTCATAATAATCCACGCGAAACTTATTGTGCTGCTGGGGTATTCGGCTTTCTTCTCAACAGCGGTCTCCTCTTGTGAAATGCCGGTGGATTCAGATTCAGACATGTGAAAGTGCCCTTGTGGGTTACTTACAGAATAAACGTTTTGATTTGATTTAATTTGATTAGGACAATGTATGGGCCATGGCGGCATATATGCATTAACCAATCGGTTCTCTGCCTTTTCGCCGAATAACGTTTCGTCAAACGTTTTCATTTCGCCAAAAGCATTTTTCACTGAAACTGTAAACTGTTTAAAATTGTTATAAAACAAACCTAACCTAACCTAACCTAATCTAAAGGATGATATTTACAACAATCTGAAATAGTTTACAGTTTCAGTGAAAAATGCTTTTGGCGAAATGAAACTTTTGCGAAATGAAACGTTTGCGAAACATAATTCGGCGAAAAGGAAGTACACCTAACCAATCACATATCATTATAGCTTACGACCAATTGCGTCACACTTTACACGAATCAACCAATAAAATATATTTTTCGTTTTTTACGAGAATCAAAAAATAGAATCTTCTGTAATGTTTAACGTGCGTAAAACGGCTACCGCACTTACGATTTTTTCCTATGTTTATGTGTGACGATTCTAACATATATTTTTGTTGGTTTAGTATGATGGTCGTACTGCTTAACAGATCGACTGTGGCAAAGTCGTTGTCGTCAAAATAACTTGGCAACGTGCAGGCGGGGCCCGTTTAATTAAAAGTGTAAGACACTTCCCGGCTCCTGACTGATCTACTCGCATGACGCAGCGACTTGGCTTAGAGGATTTAGCAGCTTATAACTTAAGTTGACTGAAGTAAGTTTCAAGTAAGAAAAATTCGATAAAAATCTAATTTAATAATACTTATTTTCTTCGGTTTCAGTGACTGTCACACGTTTAAATAAAACTATTTAGACGGATTTTATCGCTTATATTAATTACTTGAGCTTCCCACTCCCACAACGGTAATATTTTAGTTACCGTTGTCAAAGGTTGACAGAAAAAAAAAACTGTCATAAATATGAATAAAAAAAAACCGGCCAAGAGCATGTCGGGCCACGCTCAGTGTAGGGTTCCGTAGTTGCTCATCCTTCACAATAGACTTAAATTACGAGCAAGATTTCAAGCTCTATAAAAAGGTCGTAAACGCCAAAGTAACTGTAGTTACTTTATTACCTTCTGGAAGTCAACTTACGTCCTTTTAAGAAAATTATGAAATTTTGCGATAACTCAAAAACGGCTTAACCGATTTTGTTCAATATAGTTTTCATTGAAAGTACTTATAAGGATAAGGCCTCATGTTCATGAATTTTTTCATAATTTTTTGACCCGTGGTTGAAAAGTTAGAGGGGGGGGGGGGGACACTATTTTTTTATTTTCGAAGCGAATATTTACGAAACTGCTGTCTTTATTAAAAAAAAATGTTTGGAGACCCCTATTATTTTTAAAAGACCTATTCAACGATACCCCACACACTAGTGTTGGAACGAAAAAAAAATTCACCCCCACTTTAGGTGTTCGAGAGGTACCCCAAAAAAAAAACTTTTTAGTTTATATTTTACCGTTTTGTCGGCGTGATACATACACATACTCATACCAAATTTCAGCTTTCTAGTACTAATAATCACGGAGCTAAGCCGCGGACGGACAGACGGACAGACGGACATGGCGAAACTATAAGGGTTCCTAGTTGACTACGGAACCCTAAAAAGGTGCCATGTGGACCTAATGTGTAGACAGTTTCACACGTGCCATAAGGGCATTAATTATTGTATTAAAAAAATCTACCAGCGGTTCACTATAAGGCTTGCTGAGAAAAAAGAACCGCCGAAAGAAAACTCCCTCTAAAGAATAGCCCTGGCTATTCAGCGTGGTAATGCGGCCAGCCTCCCACTGGGCACCGATCTGGAGCCCGTGTTTTATTTATAGTACTTTTTATATATAAGTATTATGTTATGTTCTTAGTTTTAATTGTTTACAAACTTTTTTTTTTCTCTGACACTTAAGATTTAGTTTCATTTGCTATTTTTAGTTAAATATTATGAATTAAATTTCCTTTCCTGGCATTGATCAAGCATGCAATGAAATATCGTCATAACGTGCTTTATAGCATGCTTTCAAGTACCACGTTTCGGGCGAAACAACTCGAGATAACTGCAAAGGAATTTCATACAGAATTGGCGGCACCTAATATACGATGTATTTTTTGAAGTGAAAACTTCTTTAGCGGCGCTTGGCAATTTTTAGATGGGTAAAAAATGTTAAACTCGCGACAGATCCGCGCGACAGATAACAGTCAGTCGGTAACCTAGCAACCGTGTCTGTTTCAGAGAAAGGGGGCCTTCGAACAACAAAATGTTGTAAGTGACAGATGGTGAAGCGTAATCATAAACATACATTAGTAAGAAATAGAGATTAAAATAGAAATCAAGTGTCAGTGAGATATAATAAAATCGGAGTTTTCACTTCTGCCAGCACTCCCGGAGTGCAACCCGTCCTTTTTTTTAAACAGCTGAATTACTATTTTTTTTGAGCGGTGTATTTTTTTTTTGCAGATGAATGAGAAAAGCTACTACGCAGTACCTACTCACCCGGCAAGCCCTTTTTTTCCCGGCGTCTTCAGTAATATACTATTTATAAGTTGTATGGTTTTTCAGCCATTTCTTTTGCAATAAAAAGAGGACATGTGATATCATGATGTGAAAGATGGACATCTTAATAAAGTTGTTATAAATACTTGTTAGTTTTAGCCGATTACAACAAAAAAGGAGAGAGGAGAATTTATTTTATAATTTAATACTAGTTGTATCTACCCTAATACCACAGTTAAACCTTTATTTTGCTTTGCTCTGCTTTGTAACTTTAATCTTTAACATTTTAAAAGCCGCCATTACTCTAATGCAACTGAATACTACCTCCAACAAAATATACTAGTTAGTTTTACAACTGAAACAAAAAATTGATAAAGCACCCTCATCATCACGAACAAAGTTGTTAGTGTTAAACTTTTAACTTTAAGAGAGACCCCACATTAGCGTCTTTTGAGCGTTGACGTTACGCCAGCGCCCGTGCGGCGTCTTGTCTGCGCCCGTACAGTTTCACTTCACTGCGGCGGATTAATACACAACGCAATTCTCTAGCCTCGCTACCCATTATCATAGGTCAAGGACGCTATGTGGGCACTGTCAAGACGTCAACCGGCCGCCATCGTAGAGAACGTTATCCTACCTAGTAGTGTACTACTCGCGAAGTTGGCCGTGGTTGAGCGAATATGATAGTGTGGAGGGGTCACTTCGCTCCCGAACCCATACTTCTCAAACAACTCAATGTCCCCCTTCACCGCACTAGTTTCATGACGCACTCTTTCACAGCTTGCTGAAGCAGTTCGGCTTTGGAATGATCTACCGCTTCCCATCCGGCAAGCGCAAAGCAAGCTAACCTTCAAGCACATGTTGCGCAAGCATTTCTCCGATAAGCTATGTGATGAACTGTCAGCATAATGATTCACACAGGGTACACACACATTTATTATATAAGTAAGTATATTGTATTTCATATTTATATACGTTTATATTATATATATATTTGTATATGAGGTATATTGCTTATGTGTTATTTAATTTCTTCATGTAACAGATTACATAAAAGACCCTGCACCATACAAATGTTTCTGTTTAGTCCTATGGTTGACTGGTAGAGAATGCCTTATGGCATTAAGTCCGCCATTTGTACTTTTACTTGTAAATTTTGTGCAATAAAGTTTAAAAAAATAAATACTTCGGCCAACTTCGCCTCGGCCAACCTCGGCCAACTTAGCGTGTAGAGTGGAGCTGCAATTAGAGACGTACCATCAACGCAGTGTGAGTGTTGCGTCGGGTGCTCGGGCGCTGGCAGGACACCGACGCGCGGAATACGCCAGTGTAGGGTGTTCCCAACTTATGGAGTTAAACCTCTTAGCGCTGACTTACTAATTAACGGACCAATTTTCACTTAAATACTGTGGAGGAAAGGTTGAATATATATTTTTAGCACGATTAATACTATATATACTGAGCATCTTTACATATAACAAAGAATAAATAGTACATTACTGCAGACGCCGGGAAATAAGGGCTAATTGCCGGCTGAGTAGGTATAGACAGCCAACCGTAAGGGAGGCCGGATAGTGATACGAAGCCGGCAAGTCCATTTCACGGCTAAGGCATGTATAGTGCTTTTCTCAAACATATGCAATGAAATAAAAAAAATACACCACTCATAAAAACATAATTCAGCTGTTCAGCCAGTTCATGAACACAGACGCCATGTTTAAAAAAAAAGTATTTTTAATTTCCCCTCCAACCCCTCCATATTCTTTTTCTTTCGGAAGTCGTCCACGTATGTAGTGTTCGAATATTAGGGCCATTATACACAACCTGATAATAAGAATCTTTCACAAGCACGTCGTAGCGATATTTCATTGCATGTTTGAGAAAAATATATAAATAATTGAATTACACAGTAATACAGTAAACTTACGCAGTGTTGGTGCAACTTACACGGGATTTTTATGTACATATTGGGTACGGTTTACCCGTGTTTTATAGACAATCGTTCATCGAATTTTCATTTCATAGAAAGCATTTATTTGCTGAAATCATAAAATACTTTGGAATGTTATAACACAAACCAAACTAACCCTGACTTAATCTATAGATTGACATTGTCAAGATTTCCGAAAATTTATGACTTTTGAGGACAAATTTGTCTACGAAAAAATCACGATATATCACGTTGAGGGAGAGAGGGGTAAGACGTGTATTTTTTACAGTGAACGATCTAATAAAAAATCGATAATTTTTTTTGTTAAAAAATAAATCTTCACTTGTTAGATACTTCAAAATAGCGAGTCGATTTTACGAAATTCTGGCGAAAAAAAATATACGTGTGGTAGTGAGGGGGAGGGGGGGTCAGCAAAGAAAATCACCAAAAAAGAGGGGGTCAAAAAGTAGCCGAAAAAACCTCGCGTGATTTGTGCACAAGCTCTTGTTAGTGACTAAGAGGCACCGCTCTTTGGATCATGCGAATGTCTACACAAACGCGATTCTCCCTATTCGCGATTCTACACAAAATGGATTCCACTCCACACAACTGGTTCACTATATTCTTGACCCTACACAGCCGCTATTTTAACACAATCTGGATTCTACCTATTCGTGATTGTACACAATACGGGTTCAACGAAGTTTATAGTTGCCGGCAAACTTTTAGAACAAAAATGGCGGATTTGCGCATGTACATTTGTACGTAAATCGGCTTCCGCGCAGTCAAGGTTATTCTCAAAAAGTTAGCCAGCAGCTGTTGTACTATATTCGTGATTACACACAGCCGTTGTTTAAGCACATTAGCATTTCATCTTAATCAATACTTTACGAGTCATAAGTCATATTTATTTGTAAAAAAAAAAACAATAATTTGAAATATATTTTTTTTATAAATCACATAAACATGTAACATTTATTGTCAATTATGGAGGTCCCAAGTTAAATTTGAAATACCCATTTGAAATATTCATTCAAAACACTCGAACGACTTCAGGAAACCAGGTATCGTCTAATGGCAGTTGAGTGCTATGAAATAATCATCAATGTATAGAGTCGGGGCAATTTAGCCATGATTTGAATTCCTGCCCGACGTAAAGTGTAATAGTATAGGGTAGATACAATACCAGTAGGTTAGCCCTTCGTTATACAACACTAGCTGTGCCGCGCGGTGTTACCCGCACATGTTACGGGAACACTACATTTTTTCGGGATAAAAAGTAGCCCATGTATTAGTCCAAGGTGTCTGCTACCTTCATACCAATTTTTATCAAAATTGGTCCAGCCAATTGAGTGTGAAGAAGTAACAAACAGACACATAAACACACTCCCAAACTTTTGCCTTTATGATAGGTACTTAGTGTGATACCTTAAAAAGAAAATGACCGTTTTCAACGAAAATAAATTGTATTTCCAACAACAAACTGATCTAGTTAGTATAAAAAACACCGAAATTGAAGGAGCTGTGCCTATTACCATTTCAGGAGCTCCCTCCGATTCCTCATAGATCACGTCATCTGATCTTCACCAACATTGTATGGAACCAATTTGAAGAATGGAGAATAACTTTCATGAAAATAAAAAATAAAATAATCGTTCGTGTATAATAATACGAAACGGGGAAAACATGAATTAGATGCGCCAAAATTAACGATTTTGGGGAAATCATCGAGAACGCCGGCTACACTGGCTGGGACACACAGGCAGACAGACAGACATTCATACATAAATAAAGATAGTAAGGCAGAGAGAGAGAAAGATAAAGTGAAAGAAATAAATAAAGAGAAACAGTCAGAAGTCTTTGCACGGTTAAAATCTAAGGACGATGAGGACAAACGGATGGTTATGGCTTTACTTATTTAAAGAAAGAAAGAAAAATGTTTATTCCATAAAAGCACACACAGACAGGACATTAAAAACATATTTGAGTAGGAAACCTACTGTAGCCTTGTCCTGCTGTTGCAGGAGATTGTTGCTCATGCGTCCTGATTACTGGCTGTCTCCTCGGGCAGCCGTTATGCAAATGTCAATGGAAGCTAATGCTCGCTTGATCTTTGCAGATTTACTCATGAAAGATCCACCGATCAAGATACAGACTGTATTGGGATTTGTGGTAGTGATTTCTGAGGTAGCGTAAACTGTAAAATGGCGAAAATTGCGATTTTGAGATAGATCGAGTTTGATTCCCATCTTGTTGATGATGTTTTGGAGAAAGCGAGTTGCCAGTTTCATTCTTATTATTATTGTTTTAAGAATTTAAGTAAATGTGCACTAAAACCACAATTTCAGGGTAGTACCGCCGTTATAATTATAATACCGACTATTGCATGTCAGATTTTTATTATTCCTTTTCTAAACGAATAATATAACTTGCCTCAAAAATCTTTGAATAATAAACAAAATTTGAATAAATAAAGTAAGAAACAAATCACACGCAGTAAGAAAAATCAATTCTTCTACCCAAACCAAAAATTACAAAGATCTTAAAACCGCGTCAACAATCGATTGGAAGATTTTACCCTTACCAGACTCTGTAGCTTAATTGATCAGAGCGTATCACTCCGGCATGGCATAAGATACCTATCAGTTAAAATCTGGTCAGGTTTCAAAATCTTTTTACTGTTTCTATTTTGTATTCGTAATATAAATGAATCCCAGTTATATTGTTATTTTTCTAAGCCACACATCCTCATCAAAACATTTAGATTTATCACCAAAATATTCAACGAAAATTGTGTGCTGCCTTAAAATTGTAAATAAAGACGGTATCGCTATCGCTGGTAATATCGCTGAGGGGTTGCCATCGACAATTTCATCTCATGAATTTTAAAAGGGAATTTTCGTTCCTTGTCAGCTCACCTGTTGGCGAGGTCAAGTGCCTCGCGAGAATCTGATTTCTCGCGTCTTCGGTAGGGAATGCAAACTGGTATTTTTTTGTATGGATTACCGGTAAATTACCGGTCATTTCTATAGAAAAATAATAACTATTAAATACTAGTCTGACTCGTGACAAAGGCCTCGTTGGCTACGAATAATAAATGTTATGTGGTTCATCCAATCCTTTAGATATGAAATTTGTACCGTTTTTATTATTGATTTTTGTTATAGCACTCTTTCTGAATACACAGTCCACATGTTATTGTTATATAGAGCTTGTCCTCAGACAAGGCTTCAGCCTAGGTAAGTAATATTTGATGTCACATTATCTAAAACTTGAAAAAAATCCTTCTAAGAGCACTGACTAACCAAACAATATATAATACTAGCTTTTGCCCGCGACTTCGTACGCGAGCGTTTTTCAAAAAAAGTGTACACGTGACGAACCGGAAAACGTTTTTTTTTATAACACCGATTTTAAATTTTCTTGGCTTATTCAATTCCCCATAAGTTATAGTGCATTATTTGAGAAAATGGCACTAAAATATTAAAAAATAAAGAAAATATCGACATTTTAAACTCAGATTGTGGTGAAACTAGTTCCGGATAGTCACAAATATAAAATTCATTATAGTATTTTTTGGACCAGTTTTAGTTTACACATTTAAAATAAAGACAATAAACTATTTAAAACGGGTTTAATTTAAAGAATTAATGGAACGAGCAAGGTTTGAGGATAAAATAAAGGTCCAGTTCGTCACAATCGCCACCAAATGACTGCTAAAACATGTATTTTTTTGCATTAAAATGCGACAAATCAACGAATAATATTTTTTATTACATTAAGGAATATTCATTTAGTAATGTTAACGCTTAAATATGTGAATTGTTGCACTGCAGCAGCCAGAAATAATTATTTTCAACATCCCAAATCTTGGGACAGTAACTAAACGGAATCTCATGTGACTAACTGGAAAATGTAAGGAATAGTGTACATAGATTGAATATATTGAAATAAAATCACAAAAATATTATGTTATGAATCGTATTTATTGCAACGGAATCAAAATGGTAGGTATATACCGGGTGATCAATCCAAATGGGTCAGTAGGGAGAAGTCACAAACTATAAGAGATAGGGAAATCTGTTCTTAGGAACCATGGCGTCGATTTTAGATTTAATAAAGACTGCATTATTATTTTTGTATAAATAGCATACATAATTTCATACATAATCCAGTCAGAACTGCTGTAAAGAATGTTACAATACGATATGCGATTACTTACAGAATTTTAACCAGGTTCAATTCCCGGTTATGTATGATATTTATATATTTTTTTAATGCAGTTTGTATTAAATCTAAAATCGACGCCATGGTTCCTAAGAACAGATTTCCCTATCTCTTATAGTTTTCGTTTTCTCCCTACTGACCCATTTGGATTGATCACTCTGTATATATTGTTACTAGTTTATATATGTAATAATAAAACATGTATTAAACTAGTAATAATAAATATTTACCATGTATATTATTACGAATTACATAAAAATCTTTCATGAGTAAATGACAATCTTAGTATTGAAAGTTTTATTAGTTTTATTTATCTATTTTTATAGATTATTAATAATGTTTTATTTTTATTTTTTTAAATAAAACAAAATGTTACTATTACCCTTAACAAGTAATAGCAACATGAACATTTCAAAATATAGAATAACAGTCTTAATTCTCATTAATAAAAAATTGGGCAAGTGCGGGTCCGACTCGCGCATGAAGGGTTCCGTACCATAATCTACAAGTTTGTTGTATGGGAGCCCTCTTAAATATTTATTTTATTTTATTTTTAGTATTTGTTGTTCTAGCGGCAATAGAAATACATCATCTGTGAAAATTTCAACTGCTTAGCTATCACCGTAATTGAGATACAGCCTGGTGACAGACGGACGGACGGACAGCGAAGTCTCAGTAATAGTGTCCCGTTTTGACCCTTTGGGTACGGAACCCTAAAAACGGTTGTAATTAAAATACTTACATCGAACGAACTTTATTTTAGGACATCGCTTAGAACGCTGTCTGCCTCTTGTTTTCTTGATAGTTATAAACGAATATAAACCTAAATGCAATATGTTAAGGTTTATGGGTGTATACTTAAGGTTATATCGACATAAACCAATCACAATTTCTTTTCTTCATTTCTGACAACAGTTTCAGCTGTCAAGTTAGTTCGCCTAATTAAAAACTCGACTGTAAGCGTGGCCCGACATGCTCTTAGCCAGTTTTTATAAATGTTTTAATTGTTATTTTGCTTTTTAGTCATTTCTTCCGGAGATAACAAATACTTTTCTGAAAACCGCATCAAAATCGGTTCTGACAAATGCGAGATAATGGCGGATAAACATGCATGTATAACAAACATATGGGTCAAACTAAGTAACTCCTTTTTTAGAAGTCGGTTAAAACATCGGTCACATTTCGATTGTGTACTAAGCTTTATAGTTCCAATTCGTCACAAAATCGTTCCGGTAGTATATCACGTCACTAACCGGACGTGACGAATTCTACCTCGACAATTTAAAATCAAAATTTCAACGTGTTCTGAACCAATTCAATGTGTTTTTGGTTTAGTTTCGGATACTACGATAGTTTCTTCTATTCATAAAAAGTTAATTATAATCTACTTACCGAAAAAACTGTTACTAACTCGAAATCCTATTTTTAGCGCACTGACACAGCGTCCACCTTTCGTCACCGTTTTCACGGAACTGACGTTTTATTTGCAATGAAATCCGATGCCTATAGCATTAAAATGTTGCCAGGATTGAAAAATTAACGCTTTTTGGGGAATATCGATTGCACAAGTATGTTAAATACGCTTGTGACTATAACCGGAAGTTCCGGTGTGTCGATTTCTTTGGACAGTGGAAAAAGTAGTTTTTCGGCATTATAAACCGTATTTGTTTATAAATAAAGCACACGACTAAAATCTAGACTCATTACTTTATCTGTGTGACCACATTCAATATTCATAAAAATTTATTTCGAGTTTCTGCAAGCCTCTGAACATGACTGAGTCGACGTGGGACATACCCATTTTAGCACTTTTCATATCTTTATTTTGCAATAAATCTAGTAATAAATATAATATAATCGTTTTAGAAATATAAAATGAATGCCCCACATCTACAGAATCAAATGATACCACTCATATACCCAAATACTAAAGGTAAAGTAAAAAAAAAACACGTTGAACGTGTGGGACATTCAAATTTTGCCATGTACACTTTTTTTGAAAAACGCCGACGCGTAGAACTCGTTAATTGATATTGCCAATAAAAAAAAACAATTAGACTTTTAACCCTTTCAGGTATTCAATACTCGAATGGAATCTAGTTAGTAGTTTAGTTCTGGGCTATTGGGTGAAAGCCATGTACAAAATGCAAAACATCCTTTTTTAAATATTTTTGGAGTTGCAAGGCTAAGTCCCATTCGATTCAATAAGTTATCCGAGGCTAAGTCCTATTCGATTCCATAAGCTATGCTCAGAAATGGCTCGAGATGGTGACGGTCCATAATCAACTGACGAAGAAGGTATGGTTCTATTCACAAAAGAATTTTGTCACATTATGAAATTGGGACAAAATAATTACATATTAGGTAGCTACTATTATTTTTCTAACTTGGTTTTTACAACTTAGTTTATTGAAGTAGTTCAATAAATTATCCTAAATGATTTATTTAGGTCAGTAAAACATGTAATTTTTTTGATTTGGAGACATGAGCAAGCTACATACTTAATATTTTCTTCGGTTTCCGCGACTGTCACACATTTAAATGAAACAATTTAAACGGATTATATCGCGTATATTACCTAATTATTTGAGCCTCCCTGACGTTTCAGTACCTTTACAGATACCGTTGTCAAAGGTTGACTGAGAAAAACACAATTTTTCTCTGTCAAAGTTACATTTGTGCAAACTACCCATTTTGTAAATATTAATTTAAAATAAAGGTGTTCATACATGCCAGATGGGCCTAATGTGTAAAGACAGTTACACATGTGCCAGAAGGGCATTTATTTATTTATTTGACAGAGAAAAATTGTGTTTTTCTCAGTCAACCTTTGACAACGGTATCTGTAAAGGTACTGAAACGTCAGGGAGGCTCAAATAATTAATATACGCGATATAATCCGTTTAAATTGTTTTATTTAAAAGCTACATACTGTTCATGAGAAAAACATTTCGTGCCCAAATGTATTCCTGCTACTTTTCATGTTCGCCCCTGTGATTTATTAATAGTCATAGAAAATGTTAAAAACTTTTAATGGAAACTGTAGACGTTTAAAATTAAATGGTAAATTATTCGGTATAATTGGAACACGTGGTATAAGTACACTTTGTCCCTTGGCTTCTCCCGTTAAAATCGTGCCCTTCACAATGTATTTCCCTAATTAGGTGATTCTCAATCTAGCGCCGTTGCCAAATTTGGTTGCGTCTAAGTTGCGCATTAACAAAACTGGTACTTTTTTTGTTGATTTTGAAAACAATAGCATTTTTGATGCCAATATGGTTCTTTCACATAGCCAGTTTTCATCATGAATATAAGTGTGCCTATAAACCGACCATGAAAAAATGCTCGGACGGTGATAGAGCCAAAAAATTGCACTTTTTCTATTTCCTCTTATAAGTATCATAATAAGGCTATCCTTCTCCATCAAAGCGCGTCAGGCCCTTGACTTAAGCACGTCGATTATGTAGCATAATAATTGATTGACAATTCGGGTATTGTCGAGTATCGAGTCTAAGATCCGAAAAATACAAAAACTTTATGCACTAATACTGTACTCGGCGATAAATATTGCACATCGGTCTTTAGCCCTTAATTAACAATTAATTAATTAACAAAAGATGACGAAGATCGCTGGTTCAAGCCTCGTTATGGTAAAATAGAGCAAAATATTTTGGTTCGAAAATAATATATGGAAAAAGATGGTCAAAGAATTTTTTCACCCTGCCATACACGCCAAATTATGGGTTAGAAAGAGGCAATTGGCTGCTTATTTACGACGATTTCCGAACACTGGCGACCTTTCATCAATCATTGTTTAAAATGAAGATGAACGAAATGGGAATGAACGTAAATACTTTCTCGTTTATAATATTATTAGGATTATTTATATAAGTTAAGTATCGTATCTTTGCATACTGAGTTATTTACTACTTTATTTATACTCAGTTACCAAGCGGAGGTACATAATCAAAGCTCGTAGGCACTACTTTCAGATGATGTGCGTATCGGAACGTGATACCTACCTGAAGGGCTACTCCGATGTTCGAAATTTTACTTTCGAATAGTGCTATTCCATTCAATCAAATATACCTTGACAGGAGATCGAGAGGGATGGCACTATTCGACAGTCAAATTTTGAACATCGGAGTAACCCTTCTGCCATCACTGGTTTGACATGTCTTGCCAGATGGGTGTGTGACGTTTGTCAAATCAAATGTGATTGATTCAAATTTGTAAAATTTTATGTATTTGATTCTTGAAATTACGCGATTATTCGAATTTTGCGGATACATGTTCCCATATCAGAATTGATTGTTTTTTTACAAAGAATAGTTTGGTATGCGTTTGGTGAAGGTCTATCGTAGGTAGATTAGTTTACGTCAAAACGATGACATGTAGGGAGTTGTTGCAACTACAATGATTTGCTCTCCATACAAAGTTTAATCCCGTTTTTCACGGGAACACTACATTTATTCGGGACGAAAAGTATCCTATGTCCTTCCCCGGGACTGAAACTATCTATATACCAAATTTCATCTAAATCGGTTCAGCGGTTTAAGCGTGAAGAGGTAACAGACAGACAGACAGACAGACACACTTTCGCATTTATAATATTAGTATGGATTTAAAACCTGTGACAGATAAGCAGACGGGTGAACGGAACGGTCAAAGGAGGCTTAAAAATATGGTCACGTTATTGCCATGTTATTGCCTAAATATACGTAACCTTAAAAAAGCGGGAAGAAAAATATACCCTTAGGAGCCAAAGAAAGATAATTATAAAAACTACTGGACTTCAGAAGTTCTTAGCCCATTAAAAATCCCATTTCATTTGCAATGCAGATATGCTCGCGTTTTTTTATACGAGCATAACTGAGCACAAAAGATTATATCGTATTTATTTTGCAAAACAATACTCGTTGAACGAGCGAAGCGTCTCCGAAGATTGTTTCGTATGTCCGGATGTTTGGATGTTAGTTTGTCCGGAAAGATTTCCGACTGATGTTGCATATAGGCCGCATTTTAGAATCGATTCTCGTGAAAGTTTGTGAGCAGGCTCAATTTATAAGTATTATAAAGACTTTTTTTTGCGCCAGACAAATTACAAATTGGTCCTTACTCATTGCGCAATATACGTATGTAGTAAGGGAATGGTAAGGTCCAGTAATTGGTACACAGAAAAGAGACAGATTCAATATTTGTAACGTTGATAATTTTTTCTACTTCAGTACTTTTTTCTGTCATTTATATAGTTACTAACTCCAATATAAAGACATCAATTATGAAAGTCTGTAAAAGTCTATACTCTACTGCCCAAAAAAACACTGCTAAACGATGTTATAATGTCGCCAAAAAAGCATCACTTAGTTCCACAGATTACAAGATAAACAGATTCATTCACAGAATTTGCAATTTAAAAAAAAACTTATTGTACTAAGGCATTGCTGCCAACTTAAAAAAAAAGTTTTATCTTCAGTGCATGGATGTTTAGTATAGTGAACGTATACCTTTATGTATAAGTTCATATTTTTTTGACAGATGGACGTCAATAAAAAAAAAAGTTTATCAGACTTTTTTTTTTTTAATTTTGTTGATTCCGAGTGGGAACATGTAATTATTTTCTTTGTTGTTTATTTGCATTTTATTTATGAAATGTCGAGTCGTAGAAAAAGTATTGTATGCAACGTTGTATAAGTAGGTCAAAAAACGCTCGTGGCATCTTTGGAAGACAGAAAAGAGACAGATTCAATATTTGTAACGTTGATAATTTTAACGGGTTGTTTTAGGACAACATACAGAGGACAAAGAGAAAAGGATGGTAAGGTCCAGTAATTGGAAGACAGAAAAGAGACAGATTCAATGTTTGTAACGTTGATAATTTTAACGGATTGTCTTAGGACAACATACAGATGACAAAGAGAAAAGGATGGTAAGGTCCAGTAATTGGTACACAGAAAAGAGACATATTCAATATTTGTAACGTTGATAATTTTAACGGGGTGGTTTTAGGACAACATACAGAGGACAAAGAGAGAAGGATGGTAATGTCCAGTAATTGGAAGACAGAAAAGAAACAGATTCAATATTTGTAACGTTCATAATTTTAACGGGTTGTTTTAGGACAACATACAGAGGACAAAGAGAGAAGGATGGTAATGTCCAGTAATTGGAAGACAGAAAAGAGACAGATTCAATATTTGTAACGTTGATAATTTTAACGGGTTGTTTTAGGACAACATACAGAGGACAAAGAGAGAAGGATGGTAATGTCCAGTAATTGGAAGACAGAAAAGAGACAGATTCAATATTTGTAACGTTGATAATTTTAACGGGTTGTTTTAGGACAACATACAGAGGACAAAGAGAGAAGGATGGTAATGTCCAGTAATTGGAAGACAGAAAAGAGACAGATTCAATATTTGTAACGTTGATAATTTTAACGGGTTGTTTTAGGACAACATACAGAGGACAGAGAGAAGGATGGTAATGTCCAGTAATTGGAAGACAGAAAAGAGACAGATTCAATATTTGTAACGTTGATAATTTTAACGGGTTGTTTTAGGACAACATACAGAGGACAAAGACAGAAGGATTTTCAACTTAACACACGCTATGAAAATTGTATTTCCAGCTCAGTCTCTAAAAAGAAAGAACTGTAACGTTCTGTAGCGT
This sequence comes from Apotomis turbidana, assembly GCA_905147355.2. Taxonomy (NCBI): domain Eukaryota; kingdom Metazoa; phylum Arthropoda; class Insecta; order Lepidoptera; family Tortricidae; genus Apotomis; species Apotomis turbidana. The sequence goes on along the minus strand of LR990299.1, from coordinate 11,060,784 downwards.
GTTGAGAATTTCCAAGAAACTTGACAAGAAACTTAATGTCCAGAGGGATTCCTTTTTCCATTATGTGTAGTAACAAATTTTATAAATGAATAATAAACACGAGTATTCTTGAATTCGTTTCTTTGGTGGATTCAATTCATATTTAATATCCTTTGGATGCTTTGCAGTTTGAATGTATTTTCTGAATTCGGTACGGGAAATGATCTTGGTCAGTTTAAGGGTGCGTCTCCACTAAAGTCTCCACTAAAAACACACAAACCACACACAACATACATTAGGGTGGAGCGTAGATGTATGGAGAAAAAAAAAAGTGGTCTGATCGACCTGGAACATTTGTAATATGTTGCCTTTAGATAAGATATTAATGAATATATATATATTTAATTGATTTTGAATATGTTTCAGCCCTCTACTTGAGCTAGAAAAATTTTTTTTTACTCATAATTGGTAAAAAAAAAACTTTTCTTTTTACGTAATTAGTATCAGATTTATAAAGAAGGGTTTCAACTTTATATGTTTTGAGGTTATTTCATACTTACGGCAACTACTACGTGAACCTGTGACCCAAATTAAAATTCAGTATTTTAAAAAAATTAATATTTTTAATGTTGTTATATTTTTATGCAACAAATATCTTTTATTTCGAGTATTATGTGCTTAGAAAAAAAATACTTGACTTTCATTAAAAAAAAAACAAGATTTTGATAAAAAAAAATTTTTTTTCAATATGGGCTTGATCATAATATTCAAATGACAGTAGAGGGCTAAAAGTAGTGTTGAATATTTTTATTATTATTTTTCTCGTACACCTGGCAGCCTAATGCAACGTTTTAGAGGCGTTCTGAGTTGAATTTCCAAAAAAAAAAAATTCGCTCCACCCTAATACACATATATACACACACAAATACATATACCCAACACCACGGACTTACGAAAGACATCGTGACCTAGTTGTTTAGTATTTTAATATTTATTATGTATGTTAGATTGTAAGGTAGGTATTTATCTATGGGCCTTTGATGCCTGAAATAAACGAATTATTATTATTATTATATAACTATCCGTACCTACACACTTCACCTACACTGGACAATATTCAACGCCACTAAAAACATTTAATAATCTAGCGAATTTATATATACATTGTATATATATTTCAATATTTAATATTTGTTTTTATTTTCTTTTCGTGTTTGTAGCGTAGTGTTACGCCAATTCTGTGAAAGGGGCCAGTCTGAAAATCAGCGCTGGGGTACTAGCCTAGCACACGCTATTTTTATGTTTATGCCAATTGTACCTATATTTGTGTATTATTTACTGTACTGAAATACTTGTGTTAATTTTGGGTAATAAACATTTTTTTAAGCGGAGTGGAGACTTACGGAATTGACCAATCACTTGAGTTGAAACTGAATCTCGGCTCCGTTTCACTTGGTGATCGTGATTGGTCGATTCCTTACGTCTCCGCTCCGCTCCGTTTCAGTGGAAACGCATCCTAAGCGCTTTTTCAATCAACCTTTGACAACGGTAACTGGAAAACTACCGAACCGTCAGGGAGGCTTAAATAATTAATATACGCGATATAATCCGTTTATAGTGTTTCATTTAAGTAAACAGTAATATTTTTAGGTTTTTTTTTAATCTATTAATTAAGGAGCTTTGATCATTTTTATGAACATGCCAGCTCCAGCAGGCTTTTAGGTTGATATTTTTATTAAATATGAGTTAGCTTAAAATTACACGTGTAATGCTTACTATTCAGCGACATACACCTAGGTATTTACGAGTACACTTGCTTTTCCAAATAATGAAAACGATATTGTAATATTCATTATCATTATTATTTGCCTACATAATACAAACAAAGCGTTTCATAAACAACGCCTAAGCGTTAAACGCTCAACCGCAATGATAAGCATCGCGTCTACAATAGCGTAACTTACTATTCTTTTGCCACAAACGCCAAGGTATTTACGAGTACACACTTGATTTTCCACATTTTGAATACGTTGTAATATTAATTATTATTTGACTACATACAAACAAAGCGTTTCATAAACAACGCCTAAGCGTTAAACGCTCAACCGCAGCGATTAGCGTCGCGTCTACAATAGCGTAACTTCGCCTAACTTCACGCGGTCTGCGGTTTTTCCTATTAAATACTGGATTCAATTAATTTCAGTCAGACTCAGACTGAGAATGTAACGTAGATTTGCTAGATTAATATTTAGGTTAAGCTTGCCTTTGTGATATTGTAGGATTCATAAATACGAATAGGATTAATAATTTGACGCCGTGTTTCTGCCTACTGAGTCGGCGGTCCCGGGTTCGAATCCCGGCCAGGGCAAATATTTGTGTGATGAACTCGAATATTTGTGCTTGAGTCATGGTTGTTCTATGTATTTAAGTATATATTTATTTCATTTCATTCATTGACGTAATAATTACATGGACACACAATCAGACGGAAAAAATGGCACCCTCCCAACTAATGCAAAATCACAAATCGCATTAGTTGGACGATCAGTCTCGTTTAGACCATGACACGTGACGGGTCTCAAAAGTGACTTAATTTTCAGTGAAAAATTACAGAAATAACAACTATAAAATAAAGGAACAGGACGGAATATTCTTTTTTACTTAAGTTCTATTGATTAATTAACGAATCCTATGTAAAATCATAGTAATTTTTGTATTAGAATTATTAACTTTGTCCCAACAAAATGCACCTCAACACAGAACAAAAATCGAAGGAGTCGCTATAGTTTTATATTTTATTAATAAATTAAGGAGTGCAATAAATAATTATCCCATTTTTTTATTCAAGATTCCCATTCTCAACAACGTAAAAATGGAGATCACATTTAGCAAGAGACAAACGCGAAAAATAATTGAAGCCAAATAATTCGTCTCTCGTGTGTTCGGCATAATCATCGTTTTTTTTTATGTTAATCAACAAGCGTAAAATGGTGACATTCATAAATTACTAAAAAATAGCTCTGTTGTTATTGTTTTATTTTGTCACAGAGTCTAGACACTGTCAGTTTAAACCTTTGAACGCCAAGAACACATAAAGGCGACGGCGACGTGTGCTGCCGTGCATACCACGCCACCGACAAATAAGATCAAACTTTAAAGGGTTAATAATGTCAATATTTTGCACATGTCTTACTCTCATTTCACATACTGGAACAAGGAGAAATAATGTCATTATTACTGATCCCTTCTATCGGAAACTTTTTATGCAGTTGTTAAATAAAAACGTAACTAAATTTGTTATTAACAATTTAGGTATAATAAAAACGTAACTAAATTAGTTATTAACAATTTACGAGTTTATTTAGTTCAAACAAAAAATATATTTCAATACCTAAATAAAATAATAGTGAAAATATTTTTAGTATGTAAAAATATTAAAATCTGATCCATTCGTGACATGTTCCAAGTTTGACAAGAGACTTCAGTCAGAATACGCTAAAAAAGTTATAGCACGTAAAATATTTGTGGTAATAAGAAATTAAGTCAATTTGACACTTAAACGTTTAGACAAAGAGTTCTTTTGTACGAAGTCAATATGTTGCTGCAAATTATAAATAAGCATTATTGGCATCTACTTGAACATGACAACGGTGCCACTTTATTTGACACTTTTGTTCGGGTCTGTGGCTCTATAATAAATATTTCATTGATTATTCATATCTCAATGATTTCATTTCATTTATTCAACATTACAAGCCATGTTTATTACAGAGGATGTTAATTGTAGGAAGTTGATACATGACACCCTGGTAGGGCATTTAATGTTAGTTAACTATTAGATAATTAGCACTTCCCTTACTCTATAAAATATCCATTCATGCATATGGGGATTACATAATTATTAGAAAATACAGTATCTATATGTCAAAACAATGCTATATAAATTAAACTATTACAATTATGAAATTTGGTATGGTTGTGTGTATGTATAACGCACAAAACGGTAAAATAAAAACTAAAAAATAAACTTTTTTTCGGGTAGGTACCTCTCCTCTCGAACACCTAAAGTGGGTTAAAAAGTTTTTTCGTTTCAACACTAGTGTGTGGGGTGTCGTTGAATAGGTCTTTCAAAAATAATAGGGGTCTTCAAACAATTGTTTTGATAAAGTCAGCAGTTTTGTAAATGTTCGCTCCGAAAATAAAAAAAATAGTGTCCCCCCTCCCCTCTAACTTTTTAACCACGAGTCAAAAATCATGAAAATGAGGCCTTATAAGTACTTTCAATGAAATCTATATTGAACAAAATCGGTAGAGCCGTTTTTGAGTTATCGCAAAATTTCATAATTTTCTTTAAAATGACGTAAGGGCCGCGCGGTGTCCTTATACTTCGAACGTTACACATATTAGTTAAGTGCCATACTGCATTAAAATATTCCGCTCGATCTGGCGCGTATAATCGATGACTTCCAGAAGGTAATAAGTAATTACAGTTACTTTGGCGTGTACGACCTTTTTATAGAGCTTGAAATCTTTCTAGTAATTTAAACCTCTCATCCTTCACAATAGATGGGCAATTACGGAACCCGACACTGAGCGTGGCCCGACATGCTCTTGGCCGGTTTTTAACTTACTTTTACACAGAGAGTCCTTAGTTTCTTGTTCTGATAATGATCTGGTAGTTTATTTGTAATAATGGCGCAACGACAGTAAGGACTATTTCTGTGCATAGCTAATTTTGAAAGTGGCAGGAAAAGTTGGTTTTTATTCCGTCTATTGTTGGTGACCTTTTGCAGTGGAAATAAGTTTGGGTTATTTCTTACGAACATTGCCGCTTCCATAATGTACAATTGTACATACTTGGTAAGGTAAGTATTTTATGTTGCTTGAAATGTGGACAGCAGCTATTTAGGTATTCGCGTGTTCGTGAGGATGCGTTTTTTTTCTGTATCTCATTTATCTATGTATATAAGTACGTATATCGTCGTCTAGTACCCATAACACAAGCCTTCTTGAGCTTAATTTGGAACTAGATCGATTTGTGTGAGGTTGTCCGATATTTATTATTATTATTTATAAAAAAAATAATGATGGCTTTCACTTCTCATGTGTTAATTATTTGAATAATTTTCACGTAATTAAATCATAACCAGGGAACCTATGATTGCGTTTATCACGTGATAAATAACTGACAAAGCATCTGTCACTCACATTCGCATTTTGTCAAAACGTGATGGATGCTTTGTCACTTATTTATCACGTGACAAAAGTAACCATCGTAGGCCCGAAGGGTTCTAAAAATGCGAGGAAACTCCATTGAAGTGCAAAGGCTGTCACTGATGGTTGGCATAAGGAATTTCAATCGATTTTGCTCGTATTTTACGATTCCTGATTATAACATACTAGAAGATTCTCACATTCTTTATCCTCGTAATAAACCTCTATTTCTGTTTTCGGATGTATTCAACTGACGACTCGGTTGGACGCAGTGGTTGTGCAGCAGCCTACTGAACCAACGGTCCTGGGTTCGAGTCCCGGTAAAGGTAACTATTTGAGTGATAAACTCGAATATTTTTTCCCGGGTCATGGATGTTGTACGTATTTAAGTAAGTACGTATTTATTTACTATATAATTAAGTAATTTTAGATATCCAACTGTATCAAAATTTTATTAAAAATCAATTGGCGGTTTTGACGTAATGAGGCCATCAAGATATTCCGATCAATACATAGCATTTTCTACTAATGTTCATAGAAAGCAAAAGAAAACATGCATCGCGTGGTTATGATTTTTCCGCAATCCTAACCTGTCCTTTATTGAAAATAGGATTTCAATATAATTTATCGTGTTTATAATTACCTGGGTACTATGTTTTTCAAATGCGCCAAGAATCGTTCCAGTCCTCTGCATATTGCAATCAAACTTGTCATTATCCTTTCGAATTGGAATACAAATAAATTAAGGACCTAATTCCAACAAAATAATGAAGGGAATTTTCAACGAACGGTGGTCTCGGTCCATCTTATTAAACCCGCAAATAAGCAGTATCATTAATTTGGTAGCAATTCGACCCTGCGGCATTTGTTTTGTTTAACAATCAACGATTTGTTAGGCTGCGATGTCAAATGCTGAGTTATTTTGGGTGCTTCATAATTTTGCCGTGCTAAGGTAAAAGGCGACCTTTTAGGACGGAGCTCCATACAAAAAGGTCGCTTTTACCTTAGCACGGCAGAATTGCAAAGGTACCGTAAGCGTGAATGACAGACTGAATTTAAAATGTCGAAGTGCTATTAAAAAGGTTGAGGGCGAGTCGGACTCGCGCACTGAGGGTCCGTACAAGACCGTACAAAACTACGGATTGGTGCAAAATTTATCTTTGCCGTTGGAAAATTGTTGTGTCCATACATCGACATATGTCGCAGTTAGTTTATCAACCGGAAATTAATTTGCAATTAGGAACAAATATTATATTTTGTTATGAAAATAGAAATATAGGGTTTCTATTTATTTATTTGTGCTAGGTACATGATGTTGCTTCTTGCCAGATTTCATGATTCAATTAGGTCAAAAATAATATCCTATAAGGTTCCCGACCTTATAGGATATTATTCCCTTGCCATTGTCAACAAATGCAGCTCGTATCTTTTGATTGCGTAGACTTAGAAGTTTGATATTTTCACAACGTCAAGGGGTAGCACATAAGTATTTGATATTGTAAATGGCCTAACTGTTTATTGGATAGCATTCCAAATCTATCAAACTAGTTCAAATTGTTCCATAAGTTACCCCGGTCTATCGTAATTGGGAGACACTATTTGAGGAAAATTTGCTATAGGGTTTCCCGAAATTGTTGGAATAATTGCCGTTAAAGGCCACGATAGAAAAGCTATCTACTACTCCAGATTTTCCTCAGATACGTAACTTTACATATAATATTATTAACACTTCCACGGACACAGAAACTCAGTAAGTACAATTATGATCCTCGTGATACAGTACCACTGTGAATGCCGACTTTTATCTTCGCAATTCTTCCACTTCGTCTAGAGCCGAACATTTCTCATAGTTTTAGGGTTCCGTAGTCAACTAGGAACCCTTTTAGTTTCGCCATGTCCGTTTGTCCGTTTGTCTGTCCGTCCGCGGCTTAGCTCCGTGATCATTAGTACTAGAAAGCAGAAATTTGGTATGAGTATGTGTTTGTGTACGCCGACAAAACGGTAAAATAGGAACTAAAAAAAAAACTTTATTTCGGGTACCTCTCGTACCTACACCTAAAGTGGGAGTGATTTTTATTAGTCGGTCGGTCCTTTAAAAAATAATAGGGGTCTTCAAACATGATTTTTTGATAAAGTCAGTAGGTAGTTTTGTAAATATTGGCTCCGGAAATCCAAAAAATAGCGCCTCCTCTAACTTATCAACCACGAGTCTAAAAATTATGGAAAAAATCATAAAAATTAGGCTTTATAACTATAGGGTTTACTCGGCTAATTTCGAATGGCGGGTAATTCCGAAAATTACTGATATCTAATAAACGGGGTAACATTACATTTTCGGTCAGTTGGAAATGAATTTAGCGTTAAATACAATATTGTTTCGAAAAGCTACCAATTAGCATAAAACAATCTTAAACTTATTTATTTTATATACTTACTATGGACTACTGTGTTCTGATAAGATTTTGTTAAACAATACAATTAGTAATGTACCTACCTAATAAATTGGGTTGCTTAAGAATATAAATATATATCTAAATTGTATGTCCTTAAACTTTAACTTACTTAACTGTATACATATAGGTAAACATCATATTTTATTCTTTTTTTCAGTGTTAGCTTGTTTGGGTGATTAGGTATTTATATATTCATGACAATTGTGTTTTATCAGAATGTAAACAGAATTAGATCTAAATTATCAGATTTTTATTTGAGCATGTTGAGTTCGAATTATGATTTAATATGTTTAACGGAAACTAATTTAAATAACAGTGTGTATGACAGCGAGTTGTTTGATCACCGGTACAATGTTTTTAGGCGTGACCGTGATACATCACAGTCGAAGAAGACTGAGGGTGGCGGGGTACTGATTGCTATTAAAAAGAATTTTAACGTTGTTCGACAACAATCATGGGAAACTGAGATGGAGGATATTTGGCTTAAAATTTTACCTGACAATAATAATAGTAGTGTGTTTTATATTTGCGTCTGCTATCTGCCCCCTGACTTACCATTACCTAATTTGCAAACATTTTATGTCAACTGTCAAAAAATAATTCTCAATGCTGAGACCGATGATATTTTTTTATTGATCGGTGATTTTAACACGATTAATCTTGGATGGTCTGTATCTACTTTGGGAGTATTAATTCCACTTAATCCGCAAGATCGTAAATCGCATATGCTCTTTGAGTTCATGTCATTGTGTGGTCTAATTCAATTGAACAGCATACCAAACGCAAATGGGCGTTTTCTCGACCTAGTATTATCAACCTCTAACTGCGTCAAGGTATATGGTGCCGAACCCATGACGAAGCAAGATGACCATCATCCTTCTATTGTTGTTGATATCCCTCAGTTGCAACCCGTATTTGCTGCGGCTGTCACCAACATTAAAAGGCTAAACTTTAATAAATGCGATTTAAGTAAAATTCGTATTGATTTGCTTTTGGTGGACTGGAAGTCTTTGCTTGTGGCATCAGATGTGAATGTCTGTATTCAAGTATTCTACGAAACGCTTCTTAATATAATTAAAAAACATACCCCTTTTTACAAAAACAAATCAGGCCATAACTATCCAGTATGGTACAGTAGTGCGTTAAAAAATTGCCTCGCCGAAAAACTTAAGTTTCATAAATTGTACAAGAAATACGGCAATCCACGCGAAGAGTCATAACTCTTTCTCCATGCTTCGTAAAAGATGTAAGGCTATGACGGTTAGATGCTATAGGGTATTTTTATTGTCTGTAGAAGATGCCTTACAAGATGATGTCAAAGCGTTTTGGCGTTACGTAAAGAACAAGAGGGGTCTTTCGACAACGCCACAGACAATGACCTACGGAGAGTCTACAGCCTCAGGAAATCTAGCCATCTGCAACCTTTTCTCTTCTTATTTTGCATCTGTTTTTGACACTACCACACACCTGTCATCCCATCCTCTTACATCTTCTTCTGATACGTCTACTGTTGGTAACGCGTCTTTGTGCTCGGTCTTGGTATCAGAAAATGATATCATTGGGAAAATTAAGATGCTTGACAGAAATAAGGGCGCTGGGCCAGATGGCATACCCCCCTCTTTTATTATATCCTGTGCTGAAGAACTTGGGCTTCCTTTAAGCTTAATATTCAATAAGTCATTGGCATCTGGAACATTTCCTACAATATGGAAAACTGCCCATATTGTTCCTATTCACAAGTCAGGTGATAAGTTGTGCTGTGAAAATTATAGGCCTATAAGTATCTTGTCCTGTATGGCCAAGCTTTTCGAATCTATTGTCTATGAACACCTATACAACCACTTTAGATCATTTTTATCAGAAAAACAGCATGGTTTTGTCAAGAATAGGTCTACTATTACTAACTTGTTAGAATATAAAGACTTTTTATGTACTAGTTTTGCAAGGAGAGGTCAGGTGGACTCCATATACACAGATTTTTCGAAAGCCTTCGACAAGGTTGACCACAGCATACTTTGCCACAAACTTGCACTTTACGGCATAAACGGTAGTTTGTTCAGGTGGGTTTGTTCTTACTTGAATAACAGGAGCCAACTTGTAGCCATTAATGGTTTTCTATCGACCCCGGCGCCGATAACTTCTGGTGTGCCTCAAGGTTCACATTTGGGACCTTTGTTGTTTATTGTTTTTATAAATGACTTGGCGGATAAGGTATCATGTCCTTTTTTGTTATATGCGGATGATTTAAAGTTGTTTATGAACATAGATCATGTGAGTGACTGCTTACAGCTGCAACATAATTTAGCTTGTGTATCTGATTGGTGTCGTGATAATCGCATGTTACTGAATGTTGATAAATGCTTCGTTATATCTTTTTCAAATAAGAAACAAAAGATTATATACGACTACACACTGGCTAACCAAAGTCTTGCACGCAAAACTGTCGCTAAGGACCTTGGCATTTACTTTGACGAACAACTGAACTTTAAGTCACACTACGAGTACGTAATTAGGAAAAGCAACCAAATGCTAGGATTCATCCTTCGTGTTACCAAAGACTTCAAAAGGCCTAATAGCTTGCTGTGCCTATTCCAAAGTCTTGTACGTAGTGTACTCGAATATGGCTGCATTGTTTGGTCGCCATATTACTCTGTTCACTCAAATAATATCGAGCGTATTCAAAAAAGGTGTCTGAAAATCATGTCGTATAGATACAATCACGGTTTAATCCACCAAAATTACGACCAGCGTTTACGAACATTTGGCATTAGTTCCCTCCAGTCACGTCGTCTCTTGTATGACATGCTATTTTTACACAAGGTCCTTCATTCTAAAATTGATTCCCCCTATATTCTGCCACATATCACCTTCAACACACCACGATTTAGATCGCGCGCCCCTAAAGTGTTTGCTCTGCAGGTATACAGGAACAACACCTCTTATTACAATCCTATCGTAAGAATGTGCCGTCAGTACAACGACCTAGTGTCAAAAAATAATGACATCGACATTTTCAATCCACGATTTTTGGTTTTCAGGAGGCAGATTGTAGAATTGCTTTCGCGTTAAACGCTCTCTGTTTACACATCTTTGAATGTTTTGTTATTCTATCTCAAGATGCTCAATATGTATAAAATGTTAAATTAAACAGTTTTGCCATTATAATAATATTACATTTATAATAATTTTTATTTTAGGATATTTTTTTAATGTACTTATATTGTTAAAATCATGATGTGCATGCTTATTTTGGATGACATTTATCTGTAATGCCTGTCCTTTGTATCTTTATTTTTTGAAATGAATGTAATCTGTTTAGTGTGCCAATAAAGAAAAATAAAATAAAATAAAAATAAACATTTTTTGCCCTAGCAACACTTCTTCAGATACTACACACTTCTACAGTAAGAAGTGTTGCTAGGGCAAAAAATGTTACCTACCCCGTTTATTAGATATCGGTAATTTTCGGAATTACCCGCCATTCGGAATTACCCGAGTACACCTTAAGGTTGAGCCGTTTTTGAATTATCACAAAATTTCATAATTTTCTTTAAAATTACGTAAGTGCCGCGCGGTGTCCTTACACTTCAAACATTACACATATTAGTTAAGTGCCATACTGCATTAAAACATTCCGCTCAATCTGGCGCGTACCTATAATCAATAACTTCCAGAAGGTAATAAGTAATTACAGTTACTTTGGCGTTTACGACCTTTTTATAGAGCTTAAAATCTTTCTCGTAATCTAATCCTCGGGCTTAAAACCGCTGTTTTAAAGCCTGTCTATTGCAAAGGATGGGTAACTACGGAACCCTACACTGAGCGTGGCCTGACATGCTCCTGGCCGGTTTTTATATATAAAGGAAAATGCCTTTGTGCCGGTTTGGCTCGAACTTTTTTGTATGAGTGTTGTCTGTGTCGTAGCATATTACCTATAAGCTTTATTTATCTCTTAAGAAATGCTCAATATTTTGTTTAATACAGATTTTTTTGTTAATAATAGTTCTAGTATGTTTTTTTTATTGTATTTATTTTTTATTTGTAGTTTGAAAGCCTCGCAGCATGCAATTTCCAAAATGGCTCCGTGAATGTGTAATAAAAAATAGGATGCACCTGGGATGCACCCCTCTGGAATACTTAATGTTAGCAATTGTCATTTAATTTCAGAAACGCCTTATAAGGTTGTAGTTGCAATTAACGTGATAAAACAAATTTCAGCTTTAAAGTGTTAGGCGCTTGGTTCTAAATATCTCACGTATGGGTGATATCATAAATTATAACGATGAAATCTGGTATCACATAAAAAAGGTAGCAATGATGTCATATCGTATAACTTTAATATTTGATAATAGCTCAAATAAGCTACCCCTTATTAAATTACAAAAACTATCTGTTTGTATGAAGTGTCATAAAAATCTATCGATTTTATTGAATCAAAACGAATCTTATTAATAGTTAATTTATATTAGACAAAAAATAGTAGGTATATTGTCCAAAAATTAGCAGTAGTTTATGTGGTTCCGTACTTTTTATGTGTGTTTAATGGTTTCAATTATATTTTCACTAGGTATGTATAGTCAAACACCGTATTGAAACACACACTCATGCAAAATTATATAGAATATTATTACTTTAATGGCAAAATCATTATTTCAAGGAATTTAAAATCCACGCTCCTATTCTTATAAATATTTTAGAAATCAGTCGCGGGCACTTCTTCTAACTATTAATGTCATTTGGGTTAGATAATGGTACTGCAACGTCCCACCACAACTTTCTTCCTTAAGAGGCCTTATTCCTTTTAAAATGATTTTTTCTCATATTATGACAAATATACTGATAATTTAAACCAACTTTTTTGAGTGAAAAATACTTTTCTCGAGGTCTAGGTAGTAACATAGCTATTTCATGCTTTCATTGCGTGCAGTCGAAAATAAATTGAAAAAACAATTTTCCGCGTAAATTTCGTCGATTTCGAGTAGTTTTTGAAACAAAAATTATCAATGAAAAGCTCAAACAGTAGGTTTCAAATATATACCAATAAATCTCAATAGCCCCGTTCTAGGTAGTAACATCAATAATATGTTCAGAAACATGTTTGACATAGAGAAAAATGTCTAAAAGCATCAGCATTTTAAAAGGAATAAGGCCTCTTAATATTATCAAAGATACAAAACCCTAGGCGTACTAAACGCGGGTCTTACAATTTAACACCCAAGCAGGTGACCTTACATCTTATTAGTTATAAAGCGGACTTCGTCCATCCCAAATTACCTTGTCCCTTTTATAGGGTTGTTAGGACGGACAGGCCCTTTATCTGCCACAGTTTGTACCCTTGTTACGTCCGAAGCGGACACGCTTCACTGAATAGTAACCGTTTCTTACGATTCGTTGATTCTTCGGGTCAATATTGGTTATGAGTGGTGAAAAATTGAGGAATTCACTTAACACAAATAAGACGCAACGTGTTGATTAGTCTTTTGGTATGCATGTTAAGGTGACCGCAACTACGTACGCAGAATCTTTTTTAAATCAAACCGAATTCGAGTAAAATTTATCCATTAACCATCTATGGATGTCCAGCTGTCACTGAACCAAAATTGGTTAAAATCCGTCCAGCCGTTTCGGTGTGATGAGAGGACAAAGGAAATTATGAAAATAAAAATGGCGTCAGGCTGGCATGGCGCTGCGCGCCCATTCAAAACAAATGACGATCCTGCATCACGCTATTGCTGCAAATCTAGAACTTTATAATAGAATAAAGATGTCAACACAGCCTTTTTAAAAATCATGAATATGTAAGTATGGTTTCAGGGAAAAACAGGGAAATCTGACAGGCGCAACAGAGAGTAGGTACCTATCGGATTCTTTGTCCCGCAGACATCTTGTATAACTTGTATTTCAACAATGTCATGTAAAAACATAAATGGTACTTCTAATCTGTCATTTATTTGTGGACACTGAATATCTTTATAAGTTAAAATACGAACATTAAACATTATTAGAACTTTCACCATTTCCCCTCAGTTCAATCATCTAAGTTGAGCGACGTGAGCTGCAGGCCAAAGGTTTAATGTGCCGGGTCTGAAAATAGCCAAAGAACAGTCGAATTCAATGATTGATGTGTTTTTGTCATTTTATATTACGAGTAGTCTCAAAACTTAAAGAAACCAGGGTGCTAATTCGAGTGTACTTTGAGATATCGCGGAATAAGCGATGTCTCAAGTACATCTCAGGTATTTCGCCTGTTACGAATTGCGATTAGATTAGAGCAACATAAAGTGATTGCAGGGATGTTATTAATAATTTTTGATATACAAGCAAAATTTTAAATAACGAATCAGGGACAATAGAGAGAAAATTAAAATAACCTCTGGGTTTATACCCGTCTCACTCGCATTTCTGCTATCTCTGAATTAGCCGAACGCGAAGGCTATTTCTAAGAACCTCATGGAATAACGCGAAATAGCCTAACGACCAGAACCGAATTTGATGACACAAACCTTCAGGAAATTTCCAAAACCCCACGAAATTTCCAAAGTAATTAACGACTCGTCTGGACCGATAACGAGTTTCTTGCACGGAAATTTTAATTAGCTCTTAAACTTCCACCTTGTTAGAACCGCTCGATTTAAATTGGAATCGTTGCTTACAAAACCTCGCTGGCTCGCTGGGCGGGGCATGTATGTAGGCGAGAAGACGGACGCTGGTCTTCAAAGATACTGGAGTGGCAACCACGAATGGGGAAAAGAAGCGTGGGCAGACCCCCTCTAGATGGAGAGACGACATATTTAGTTAGCGTCGCAGGAAGAAAGGGGATGCACGCGGCCCGGAATCGCAGTGAATGGAAAATGCACGAGGAGGCCCTAGTCCAGCAGTGGATAGATAGGGGCTGATGATGATGATGATGATGATGAAAACCTCGCTATCGCATATAACCCGGTTAAGTTAAGATTGCACCTAGTGTTTAGAATGACACCTACAAAACGGGTGCTAATTTATTTGACGCGAGTTATATTTGTTTTAAAAGCGTTATTTACAAAACCATAAGTAGGTTCATTAACCGGTTGAGTTGCAATGAAATGGATGTAAAGGTAATTTAACCACAACGCTAACCCGCGTTAAGTTTGCGCTTCATTTACTTATATGCCACGCTATAGATATCAGCCGCAAACTGAACTTGAGGACCCGGTCAAGGTCATTGCCATATAAATAAATATCAGACAACCTCACACAAATCGATCTAGTCCCAAATTAAGCTTAAGAAGACTTGTGTTATGGGTACCAGACGACGATATACATACTTATATAGATAAAGATATACTTAAATACGTAGAACAGCCATGACCCAAGCACAAATATTCGAGTTAATTTCACAAATATTTGCCCTGGCCGGGATTCGAACCCAGGACCGCCGGCTCAGTAGGCGGCAGGTGCTTACAAACTGAGCTAACCGCGTCGTCATACGGAAAAATGAAATATCCTGATAAAAATCCGGTCAAATCCGGACGAATGGCAACCCTAGCCGAAAGCAACTCGAAATGTCACTTTATGGAGCTCAAGTCGCAAACAATGATATACCTGAGACATCTCTTATCTGGTGATATCTCAAAGTACACTCGAATCAGCGCCCTGATTTACAAAACCTCGCATGCTAGCCGATTGAACTAAGTTTGTACCTAATGTGTGATGTACAAAAGAGGCGCAATCTTAATAAAACAGGGTTCTTTGGCGCATTTTTTCACAATGTTGATCAACTTAAGTATACTAAGTTGCTCAAAATGATAGGCATTGTAACACACTTCTTTTAAGTAGCACAGTAAAATTGCCTCTTTTCTAAGTTGGTTCAAAATGTTTTAAGTACTTATATATTACTAGCTGCGCCGCGCCGTGTTACCCGCTCATCCCACGAGAACACTAAATTTTTTTGGGATGAAAAGTAGCCTATGTGTTAATTAAGGGTGTCAGCTACTTCCATACCAAAATTTACCAAAATTGGTCCAGCTGTTTGAGAATAAAGAAGAAACAAAAATACACATAAACACACCTACTTAAGCGGTGGTAGCCTAGTGGTTAGGGCATGCGACTTTCAATCCGGAGGTCGCAGGCTCGAACCCGGCCCGTACCAATGAGTTTTTCGGAACTTATGTACGGAATGTCATTTGATATTTTACCACTCGCTTTTCGGTGAAGGAAAACATCGTGAGGAAACCACCTAAGCCCAATAAGGCCTAGTTTCCCCTCTGCGTTGGAAGGTCAGATGGCAGTTGCTTGCGTAAAAACTAGTGCCTACGCCACAATCTTGGGATTTAGGTAGCCGGCCCAGATTGAGAATTAATTCTCTACAAAGATATGGGACAAAGGCTAGGAGGATAATGATGATATAGGTAGGTACCTGCTTGCAAAATCCGAGGTATACCTAAATATAAGGAACCGATAATGCAGTCAGATTCTATGTAGGTAGTAGGAAGTTTCATAAATTTCCTGGTGCAAAGTTCATTTTATATAAGAAAATTAGCACAGTTACGCTAATGCTAGGAGTTTCAAGTTCGCACTTTATTAATAAACATAAAGTACGTAATGTTAAACAAACGCTTGGTCACGTACTTAGACACGTGTAAAATAGGTACAATTACCTACCTTTATTAGTAAAGTAACCTGAAACAGGTAATTAATAGCATTTAAGTACGTATTTTTTATCTAATATGATATTGATAACGCTTACAAAAATATCTGGCAGGAGACAACTCCGTTCACTCGATCAGAATGTTGGGGTGCTTTATACTATCAAGTTTTACGGTAACTGTACCTAAATGTTACTTACTTCTCCTTGCTACGTTTTACATCTATTTTAGTTCCAAACCTATAGGTATGTAGATACAAAAGTTACCAATAATGGAAGTAGGTACTAAAAACTAAAACAAAATATACTTATAATTTTATGAAACATGTAGGTAATGTCTCATTTTTTTAATGTGGGTACACCACAATTTTTATTTAAACCCGAGTACAAAGATCAAAGGTCCGGTCCCTTCCCCCAGGTAGCTCCTTATTCAATTTTTGCTTTAAGCTTTGATTTTTGTATTCATGGTTTAAAATATACTTAGTTAAAAAAATTATATCAAATTGTAATATGACAATATTGTTAACTAAACTACAGTAGCCGGCAAACAACTTGAGCGTGACCTTGACTGCGCAGTAGCCGATTGACGTACAAATTTACATGCACAGATCCGCCATTTTGGTTCAAGTTGTTTGCCGGCTACTGTACCTACTACGTAGTTGTTGCTTCTGCACACTACTCGCAAAGTTGACCGACGTTGGCCGAGGCGAAGTTGGT
This sequence comes from Apotomis turbidana, assembly GCA_905147355.2. Classification (NCBI taxonomy): domain Eukaryota; kingdom Metazoa; phylum Arthropoda; class Insecta; order Lepidoptera; family Tortricidae; genus Apotomis; species Apotomis turbidana. The sequence goes on along the minus strand of LR990299.1, from coordinate 11,043,798 downwards.
CGAAGTATGGGTTTCCGAAGCGAAGTGCTTCTCTTCTCTACACTTGACGACACGTTTGGCGCAGTTTGTAAACACTTGCCTACTGAGCCGGCGGTCCCGGGTTCGAATCCTGGCCAGGGCAAATATTTGTGTGACGAACTCGATTTGTTCCTGGGTCATGGATGTTATCTTTATCTATATACCTATGTATATATATTATTATGTATATCGTCGTCTAGTACCCATAGTACAAGCTTTGCTTAGTTTGGGACTAGGTCGATTTGTGTAAGATTGTCCTTTAATTATCATCTTAATATTTATTTATTTATTTATATTTTTATTTATTTTACACTAACGTAACTGCCCAACTTCGGTTAACTGCGATTTATGTGTAGCCGCAATAAAGTATTTTACCATTAATTTGCATAAAACAGAAGTAGAACTACGTAGTAGTTCAGTTTAAAAAAATACTGTAATGTAAATTAATAATTTTGATAATGCTCTATTTACATCTCACCATCCTTGTCTCACGCGCTACGCGGTATACGCACATTACAATATCTCCCTCTCGCTTCATTTCGGAAGTTCCCGCCGCTTCGGGCATGCTCGTCACCGTTCGCTCATTTCGGCTTATCACCGCGCTACAGCAAAAAGGCATATAGATATATGGACTTCATAGTAAGATACGACTTTTTATTGTAGCACGGTATAATCGCCAACCGCTCCGCGCATGCCCACTTTCTTCGACCGTCAGTGCGCACGCGCGATCAGTGTCAACCGGTGTTGGCTGGCTTTGCGTATTCTAACCTCAATTGAACGAAAAATATCAATTGATATTTCGTGTAAATCCGTTAAAAATGGCTCAAATGGACGCTTTAAGCAAAATCGGCATTATTGGAATTGTGTTGTTAGGTATTTGGTTGGTGAAATTTCTGTTTGATGTGATATTTACGTATGTTATTGGACCGGCCGTGAACAAAGTGGACTTTAAATCCAAAGGGAAATGGGCACGTAAGTAAATTTATACTGCATTTTAAGTAGCTATTGTGTAATTTGCATGTTTGTTCCAATTTTACTGCGAAGTCATCTAAATTGGATTATTTTGTTACGTACTGTCATCATAACCAACCTCGGTAAGGGTGCGTTCACGAATTTTAAAATGTAAAGAGAAAGTGGCAGTGAAACTGCGAAATGCTGACTGAATAATCTGTTGCTAATTATTCAAATTTATAAAGCAATATGTGTAGATTTAAGACACTTCAAAAGGACGACGTAAGAAGTTGTGCTACCCTACCTCTAAACTTTAAAGTTATAGGTATATGAATTACCTTTAAGGTCTAAAGGTAGTTCATACACCTATATGTATAATCAAAATAGGTTAGGTAATATGAATATAGTTAACTCCCAATTAAATGTGCGACCACACCGCTGCTCACGGTGACTGTGCGTTTACGCAGTGAGGTGTCGTCTCCGTACCGTCTTTATCGCAAGCGTCCACACCACTCTCAAAGCGCGCTGACGCACGTCAAATGTATGAAAAACCTAACATCTCTATTATTTTTCATAAATTCGACTGCGTTTACGGTGTCTCGCCGTTTTTAGAGCAGCGGTAACGCGGTACGGATTCGAGATATCAACGCGTAACCGCATCGTCACCGTTTTTTGGACGGCGGCGGTGTGGTCGCACCTTTAACTGAGAGTTAACTATACCTAACTTTTATTTTGATTATAGAGGTATATGAACGACCTTGACAGGTATACCCTACCTCTTGATAATCTTTGGTATACATGTTGTAGTTATCTATCTAAATTTTGGTTCTGACACAGTGCATTTTACTGTACCTACTGTTTTAATCGGGTAAGATAAGGCCGTGTGAAAATATTTCTTTCGTAATAAGTAATAATAATAGGTCAGACGTAAGTTAGTATGTGATATGCATAACACACATGTTACCGGTTCCTTTAGAGATGTTCTATGCGTAATGTTTATGGATTTACGAAATTCGTTTCAGGTAGGTATACCTACCTACCTACCTAGTATATATATGTATACTTATCATATTAATAATATTAGAAATAAATCTTATTCTCTGTTACCTGTGCATGTATAATAATTAATAAATAACCAGTAAAATACAGTTCTCAGACGGTTCATGGGAAGATCAAAAAAGAGACCGTCTGTACTATTTCACCCTATGACAAAAGCAATTTCGGTTTCTAGGCGTACAAGTACCTATTTGCATAACGAGTCTCATTATACTACATGGTGTATCTTTGGTTTGGTGAATAACCTAAACATATACCTTTTCGCTTTCCGTCAAAATGTGTACACCCTACCCGTTTATCAACTTTCGTTTTCACATAACACACTTTCTCACTCTTGTAAAACAGTCAAAGAGATTACTTTCAACATCTTACGACATTGACAAAGTCCCGTATCTTTCGTTTATAATATTCGTTTCTTACTTTGTCGCTTACAATGGGCCTCATACGAAGGCTCAAAGTTACTCAAGGGGCAATAGAGCGAGCTATGCTCGGACTTCCTTGCGGGATCGAATCCGAAATGATGAGACACGCAAGAGAACCAAGGTTGTAGATATAGCTTAGACAGTCGCCAAACTTAAGTGACAGTGGGCGGGGCACATTGCTCGTGGAATCGATGGCCGTTGGGGCAGAAAGGTTCTTGAGTGGCGACCGCGGACCGGAACACGCAGCGTTGCAAGGCCTCCAACAAGAAGGACCGATGACCTGGTTAAGATCGCGGGTAGAAATTGGATGAGGGTGGCGCAAGATCGATCTTTGTGGAGAACTTTGGGGGAGGCCTTTGTCCAGCAGTGAACGTCTATTGGATGATATGATGATGATGATGACTCTGTCAAAATATCTGTGTACAGTCCGTGAGCTCTCAGATTGGGATTCGGGTTTGGGTGAAACTGAGAGGTTTTTATCTGGATCGCGTTGGAACGAGCGAGACAGGTATGAAACTCGAATCACACTCTGTCAGCTTACGCGCTGTGCCTAGATAGTCAATATGGCGCTATCGGAGCCGTGCATTCCTATGCCATCAGTTAAGCTCGGGTTTCCTAGGATAGCGGTGCCGTCACATAACGGGCGTCTCCATACTTCGTACTAGTAGGTACATGGTCCTTGCTAGTACGAAGCCGCTATGTGACGGCATCCGCTATATCCTAGGAAACCAGAGCTTTACACGCTCATTCTGGCGTCAGTTCAGTCATTCATTCAGTTTACTGTCATTCAGTCATTGTCACCAGTCCTGATCGTCAGTCGGAGAGGGTTGCACAAACATTCTCGTCAATCTGACCAGACTGTACTGATGCCAAACCGAGCGTGTTAGCCTCTGGATATAAAGTGACCAATTAGTAATAAGTAGCCACAGATTCAATATCTCTCTTCAATCGGCCCCTCATCACTGAGGATCGTGATCACTGGCTGGTTTTGTCTTGATGGTCTCTATCGGTCCCGGTCCATCGTTGCCCTCACTGCCTGGTGCTTCTTTGATTTGGTCAGACCATCTGGTTGGTGAACGGCTTCGGGCTATCTTGCCTTCAACCACGACCAGTTTTTCAAGGCTCTCAGCTCTCTTCTCCTTCGCATTATGTAGCCAAAGTATGACACACATGTACGTGGTGCAAACAGATGGCAGGCAGCCGTGTTTCATTATTTAGTTGTGGAAGAATAGACAAGTACGTTTAGCATTCCAGGGTATCCTGAGCATTTGCCTCCAGCACCACATCTCGAATGCATCTTAACTTTGTCGTTCTCGGGCCATCCATCCATCTTTCCAATCCATACGTGAAAATGGGAAAGATCAGGGCTCTCACTAAACGAGTTATAGTCTGGAAACCTATGGTGCGATTCTTCCAGGCGAATTGAAGGCGTGTCATTGCGTCTTTAGCCTTGGAAATACGGCGCTTGGTCTCTTGAACACTGCTACCATCATTGTTTACTTGAGCCTTCAACTAGATAAAAGTGTTTACCTTGTCGATTCCATAATCTACTGATCATTTAACAGTTAGCCGAAATGCATCATTGTCATCATCGATGTTAAGATGAATGTCTGCAGTCCAGGACTGACTATAGGAAATGAAAACATTCCTGTAGTATTTGAAGGTATTGCCGATAAACTACAAAACAATCGGCATTCGTCCTGTCGAGAGAAGTCCACACAGGGACTCGAGAAAGGGGGAAGGGGTCTACATTTAAGACTGAATTAGAAATTGGCAACCTTGATGATGACTACGCACAGATGGATACTCTAATACCAATAGGATACGTATTTGTTTCCCAATGGCCAAGGCATGTCTTCGCTTTGCGGATGACGTCACAAAATATTTTTTGCAATTTTGGATACCGTTTTTTTGAATCAATAAAAAATTACTTGTATATAAATAATAAAAATATGTCCTGACGTCACAAAATATTTTTTGCAATTTTGGATACCGTTTTTTTGAATCAATAAAAAAATTACTTGTATATAAATAATAAAAATATGTCCTGACGCAAATTCCTACCGGTTGACTTTTCAAGGTCAAATTACTTGACCAACAGACCCATTCTCAATACGCTAAACAATCCACTTATTTACACGTGAATAACGAGTTTGCTGTGTACCTTTGACGCCATTTGACCGCATATGACGGAATGGAATTTAATTAGATAACGTGTACTTATACGAAACTTGATTCGGATTCGTTCGATTCTTTCATACCAGTATTTGGTGCTGTCATACAGTATAGTACTACTTAAGTAGTGTTTTCTATCGTGCAAAATCTGCAAACTTCATATCATATCTTAAACTACAAATGCCCTTTTAAATTTTAAAGTTAATAGGTATAATTAATAGGTTAGAACAAAGTAGCGCGACTCTTAATAGCCTTTTTTATTTTTAAATGTAGACAATTTCACGTTTAGCATAACTGTGGCACTTTCGTTTCAATACCGTGCGAGCAAGACAGGTGACGCTGAGTCGTGCGACAAGCTAAATATTTATAGGCAAGATGACTGATATCTTAAAAAACAAGTCATCTTTCTTCTAGGATGAACGAAGCCCAAATATGATTTCTGTGTAAGCAGCCTTGCCCCAAACCAGAACACCAAATGACATGATACTATGAAAATAACTATGATAGAGCGAGCTCTACCAACATTAGGTGATCGTCTTATATTTCTAACAGCGTACGACATTGGAGCCAATTTATGGCTATATGGGATTCTGTTGCAAATTACTGTCCAATATACCTAAGAATAACTCCTGAAGCAACCTAAATCTATCTACAATACGGGCTTCTCTTATTTTATAGAAAGAATCTTCACCGAATGCTTTATTTCATAGAATTTTTATTTTATACACAAAATTTTCCTCGGAGTTCATACATTTTTCAGAAAACTTGAATATGTCAAACTATAAATTAAGCTAAAGGTCTTCGCACATTATAACAACTCAACGGCGACTCGATTCTAAAATTATAAAAAATGATATTAGTAGTGGACGACGAGTGGACGACGCGTCGTACATTTTTTGAAATTAAACTTAGTATGTATGACATAGGGCTTAAATTTCAATATTTGGCATAAAATCGAGTCGCCGTTGAGTTGTTTTAACCTCCTGACGACCAGCATTCATAATTTGTCAATTTAATTTTAACCTTATGACAAATAGTTGACAGTTAACTATTAATTGAAGTTTATGTACTATGTGTAGGACACGGGGAGTCAGGAGGTGTGCGAAGACCTTAAAGACGTCGACAAGGCGACGCAGTACCACCTGACGCACACTTCTCTTGTCAGGCCTGCGGTAAATGTGTCGATCTCGTATTGGTTTAGTTAGCCACCAGAAACGGTGTCTCCCAAACATTACACCATAAATCGTCTGCAATAGACGCAAGGGCCTATATAGATTAAGCTAGGCTAGTTTGCTTTCGATTATTGACATTTCTATAATGAAATAAAAAATCGATGAAACGTTTATCTAAAACAAAGGTAAACCCTACACACATCATAATCTAGATGCACTTTTTAATTTTAAAGTTAAAACGTCAGAAGTTTTCCCAGGCGGTTGTAATTACTAGGTTAAAGCAAAGTATAGCGGGACTCTTTGATAGCTTAATGGAAACTTTGACAAAGCTACGGGATTCTGAAAAGCTCTGCGGTCATTTTCAATTTGCTCGTTCGGTTCGACTTCTTATGAGTATCGGGAAATCTTTAAACTTCTATAGAAAGAAAACTAATTTAAATGAGAGATTAAACTTCAGAAAGATGAGAGGTATAATGCCGTGAAGGTTTGATGCCGAATACCTATTCATAATTATGTTTTCTAAACTACTTAATTTGTTGTACCTACTTCATTGTCGGTCTGCGGTCGGCTACGAATTGTGCACAAATCACGCGAGGTTCAATAGGGGGTCACGAAAATCACGACACGACATGTCACGTTGGGCGACATGGCACGTATAATTTTCTACAGTGAACGAACTAAGAAAACAATCTATCACATGAGTATAGATGGGATAACTCGGGGCATCTATACGAAAGTGATGTAACAAACTATTTTATCGACAAAAAATATATCGACGTTACTATCAAGATCTAATTGTTATCAACAATAAAAGGTCTATTCTATCGTCTATCTAATAGTTTATTTTAAAATAGTTTTCATAGTAAGTTCACAATCAATATTTTTCCCATATTCGTATAAAATATTGCCGTCTAGATGAAAATATCCACTTTATCAGACATGATATCGAACCTTTTTATAGTAAGTAATTGAGAATATTCAATGAGCACATGTATGAATATATTTATATATCGACATGTTTTTTATCGATATTAGATCCCTATTGACGTGCCCTGAGTTAGCACAGGTATGAATGAGTAGATTTTTTTTCTGGGCTTCGTTTAAAAAAATATATTATTTACACTTGTTAAGTACTTTAAAATGGCGGGTCTATTTTACGAAACTGGCAAAAAAAAACGCGTGAGGTTGTTAGGGTTGAATGATTTGGGTTTGTCTTATATGTGAAATGAAACAGTTGGGAAAAATATACAATATTTGAGAAGGGTTATTTATAACTATTATTGTTATGACAACATCTTTCAAAGATACTTAATAACTAGGTACATATCGAGTTAGATAACCCCATAATTATATATCACAGAAGTCATTTAGAGGTGAGAGTGTGTTTGTGTAATACCTACGTAAAGAGGTCGCATTATAAAGATATGTTTGAAATGCGCTAAGATTAATGACTAAAAGTTGACTTTAGTACATAAATATTATTCGCATGTTTGAGAGCAATAATATCTTCTTAATTAAATCAGATTTTCATGAGAATCGTATGTCGCATACTGTCTACTCGAATGTCTAGAATCCACAAAGCGAGGAATTTCTACTGGACATTAAAAAGCCTACACGCCACGCGTTATTTAATAATATTAGTAGTATTTAAGTATATTGTTTGACAAGAGGCAAAAAGGAGGAGGGGAAATAAATAAATATTATGGGACAGTCCAAACAAATCGAACTAGTCCCAAACTAAGCAAGCTTGTACTATGGGTACTAGACCACGATATGCATAATAAATAAATACATATACCTATAGATAACATCCATGACCCAAGAACAAATATTCGAGTTCATCACACAAATATTTGCCCCGGCCGGGATTCGAACCCGGGACCGCCGGCTCAGTAGGTAGGTGTCTGCAAATTGCGCCAACCGCGTCGTCGACACTCTGGTTCTCAATTCGACTACGAGAAAATAAAAAAAAGATATATCGGAGCCACGCTTTGCGAAGCTAAAATGATGTAGGTACTATTTGAGCAGAAATGAATTCACAAATGATTTCTTTCTTTACTTTTTTCTACCCATTGGGTCCCATTGTTTATTCTAGAACATAACGAAGTGAATTTAGCCTCAAAAAAGGAATCCAAAATGAGGTGAGAGGGCACTTTCACTTGTTCACTTTTAGTGAGAGAGGAAGACTTGTTACCATTTCACGTCTAACTTTTCTCTTAATATCCAGAGATGACAGCCATTTTAATCAAATAGATTTATGCTAAAGTACTGGGCAATGCGTATGTTATGTATCCTTGCTCATATCACCTTTCTCATCTAAAACCGTTTTCACATTTATAATAAAAGAAAGAAATACATTTATTAGTGACGTCACCATAATACATAATTACATTAAGGTAATACTAGTATTTATTTATTTATTTAAACTTTATTGCACGAAAGAAAAACTTAACGTACAAAAGGCGGACTTAATGCCATGAGGCATTCTCTACCAGTCAACCTTAGGGCAAAGCAGAGAAATTGTAGGCGGTGCATCAGACAACATAATTACATATAATTAAAATACTCATATTAGGTACATACATACATATAATATACATATATATATAAATAGATACATACATAAATATATACGACGATGAAACAAACCAAGCAGATATACTATGAGACTTCAGTTCTGCCAGCAAAGAAACTTCGCACGGCCCTTTTAAATGCCAACTTACTCGGAGCCTGTTTGATTGTGAGAGGAAGACCGTTCCAGAGGCGAGCCACTTGCAAGGAGAAAGAATTAGACATGAAACCAGTACGGTGAAGAGGAATAGAAAGGGCAAGATTGCCGGAAGAGCGAAAATTACGGTTACGAGTGGATTCAACATAGCAGAAAAAGGTTTTCAGGTATTCAGGAGCTTGTGGATCATTGAGTATTGAAAAGACAGTGCAGAGAATACGAATATTGCGTCGTTGACGGATGGGAAACCAGCCAAGCTGAGAGCGGTAAGAAGAAACGTGATCATATTTACGGAGACAGAAAATAAAGCGAATACAATTATTAAGAAGTCGATCCAACTTATCAAGAAGATCCTCATTTAAGTCCGGATAACAAACATCACCATAATCAATTATGGGTAGTAATAGTGCATTTACAAGCAATACCTTAGTTTTGATAGGCAAGAAATTTTTCAGTTTGTTGAGAGCATGAAGCGAGCCAATGACTTTCCGGCTAATTTCACCTACCTGCACCCTCCAGCTCAGTGTGCTATCTAAGTGAACACCTAAGTCCTTAACACTAGAACTAAAAGGAATAGGCGTTCCGTTGAAATTTACAGGAGTTACAGAATCCTGGTCAAGTTTAGCAAGCTGACGAGAGCTGCCAATGATAATAGCCTGACACTTTGAGGGGTTTACAAACAGACCAAATTTCTCAGACCATTGTTGGATGTGTAAGAGATCCAGGTTTAATTTGTTAATTGTGTCAGTAATATCAGACACTTTACATTGGTCGTAAAGTTGTAAATCGTCAGCATAAAGATGGTAAGAACAGCGAAGACCAGGGGTGATAAAGTTTACAAAAAGAGAAAATAATAAAGGAGAGAGAATTCCTCCTTGAGGTACACCAGTGGCAAGGTCGCACCAATCAGACAAAGCTCGATCTACACGGACTGCCTGCTGGCGCCCACAAAGATATGAAGCAAACCAGCCAAGAGCAGAAGAAGACACATTAAGATGGCTGAGCAAGGCAAGAAGGATCTCATGGTCAACAGTATTGAAAGCGTTACAAAAGTCAATGAGAACAAGTACTGTGACCAATTGATCCTCCATGCCCCGCCTAACATCTTCAGTCACTTTGAGAAGTGCAGTACAAGTACTATGGCTGGGACGAAAACCAGACTGAAAGGGGCTCAACAGTTTGAAAGAGTGTATAAAGCTAGAAAGTTGCTTGTGAGCCACCGCTTCAGCAATTTTTGATAAAAAAGGGAGAATTGAAATTGGCCTAAAGTTACTAAGTGATGTGGGGTTGCTAATTTTAGGTAAAGGAATAACGAACGCGCGACGCCAGAGAGAAGGAAAGTCACCATTAAGCAGCGAGGAGTTGATGATATCGGTTATTATGGGAAGCACACAGTCCAGGACTGATACCACCATATAACGCCCAATATCATCACAACCAACAGCTTTCGATTTAATTTTATTGATAATTTTTTTAACATTAGCGTCAGAAGTGGGATAGAAAGAGAAGATATCAGAGACAGCAACGGGCATTGATGAAATATCAGAAAGAGTACTACTCTTAACATGATAATCAATGGAGGCGGAAGTAGAAAAATGTCTGTTTAAATCGTTTAGCGAAAAGGAAGTGCCATCGAAACCGTTACTAGGTTTACCTAGACCAAGCGACTTAACAAACTTCCAGACATCGGCCATCGAAGAAGAGGATACGTTCTGGTGAATGAATCGGCGCTTCGCTGTTCGCACCATCTGGTTACATTGGTTACGAGCTGCCTTAGAAATAGTCCAATTGTCGTCAGTACGGTCACGTTTAAAAGTTCTGAAAGCACGGTCCCTCCTTCTCATAGCCATGCGTACGCCCTCAGTGATCCAAGGAGCAGGGGGACGCCGAACTCTAACGGGGTGCAGTGGGGCATGGGTGTCAAATAATTCTAAAATAGCAGAGTTAAACAAAGAAACTTTGGTTTCAACTGTAGGTGCAGATAACACAGGGGTCCAGTCAATGCTTCTTGCATCACTCAAGAGAACGTCAGTATCAACTTTATTAAAGTTGCGCATCAAAACCAAGGCAGGCTTACATTTAGGTGGTATAATTTTGTACGAAGCAAACAACAAGTCATGATGGGAGAAGCAGGGAGCTAACAGCTGACCATGCTTTATTACATCATCAGGCGAAGAAGTAATTATAAGATCCAACCACGTGTCAGAGGTCGCGGTGTGATGGGTAGGATCAAGAGGTAAGATAGAGAATTTGACAGACCGAACAATTGATTCAAATTTATCACGCTGTGCGGAATTAGTGCAAAGGTCGGTATTAAAATCTCCCATAATTATGTGATGTGTGTAATCCGAACTTATGTACTCAAATACTTGCTCAAGTTTAGAAAAGTAATCAACGGTTGGGGGACAGTAAACTACACCAAGAACGGCCTTGACTCCTTTAATATTCAGTTCGAGAAATATCCATTCCGCGGAGCTAGAATAAAGGGACGGAGAGGTATTTAAAATGTTGTACGGAATGGAACTTTTCAAATAAATGGCCACACCACCGCCACCCTTACCTGTTCGATCGTTCCTAATCAGAACATATCCAGGCAAAGCATACGATGTCGAGTCTAGCGTGGGCTTCAACCAACTCTCCGATACTAGTATTGCATGGATATATTCAGACTGAAACGTATCAATCAAACCAGCATAGTGAGATGGGATGCTTTGGGCGTTAATATGGCACACGTTGAAAAAACAAGAATTCTGAAATTCATTAGATAAGAGTTCACCTAAAGTATGAGAAGTGTCAAGACAATTCAAAGACAGAAAAGCAGCACTATCATCACTGGCAGAAAAGAAAATTTCATCATCGGACAGACGGACATAAACAATAAATATTACAAATATAAATATATATATAACAGTATTATAATAGTATTACAAAGATACTTGTCTTTATAACACACAAAATCCTGCTCATCCTGCCGGCTTACCTGTGAGAGATAACAAAAGTCATAATAATTTGCGGTTAAAACAAAAAAAAAAGCAAAATTAAATTAGCAACAGGCGGTATTAAATGAGACTCGAACAAACTTCAGTCAAATAGAAAAAGAAAACAAACGTCAAATGACAATTCAAAGTGACACTGACAAAATAATAACCTATAATTACACTAAACAGTATACACGGATCAGATTAAGTAAGCTAAAACAAGAAAGTGGGTACATGAATGAAAGTATAAAAATGGACGCCAATTATGTCATGTATAGCTGTAACTATGTATACGCCTGTTGCTATGACGATGTTATACAAAGAAACGGAAGAAAACACTATACGAAATAAAATACTGAACTATAACGCGACACGACACTTCAGACCTAAGGTGCTGGTTTTGCGGCACGCCGAGACCTCCCAGACTGGCCACTGGCGCCAGGCACGCTCTCCTCTTCGGATTCAACGGGGTCAGCATCGGCGTTAGGCGTCGAAGATTGCGGCAACAGCTTCGTATGAGATCCCTTCAGACGGACAATGTCCACCTCGGACTCGAGGCGTTCACGCACACCATTGGGCAATTTAACGAAGATGTTGCCGTCTAGCGACCAGCAGCTCCTCATGCCAAACACCTTGCGTGCCTGAATTAACAATGTTTGTCGCTGTACTGTGAGGAATTCAGAAATGGCATATGTCGTTCCTTTGAAGGCGGTCTTCTTACTCCAAACTGAAGACTTGATGGAAATATCTCTGAATCGCACCAGGATGGGCCTGACACGGTCCGATGATGACTTGCCCAGCCTGTGGCAAGCTTTAAATGAAGCCTTAGAGATGCCGGGTATCTTCAGACGCTCAGAGATAATAGAAGCAATTCTATTACCAACATTCTCATCCGCATCCTCGGGGACTCCATTAAATAAAAGTAATTTCCTTCGATGCCGCATTTCAACAACATCGTGACACTTACTGAGAGCAATAATTTGCTCCCTAAGCAGCTTCAACATTGTAATAGTTTGCTCCTTGAAAGCGGCAAGTTCCTCACTCAAGACATTCAGAGTTACCTTGACTGCAGGGGCCCTGGTCAGCTTGGATTCAAACTCGGAGAACATCCTGAGCACAGTGGTTTCGAGGTTTTTTTGTGATGCAGCAATATCCAAATAACTTGCCATTGTTGTTGACTTTTGAGGTTATAGTGTTACAACTGTCAGAACCAGCAGGATTTAACAGTGAATTTATAAAGAAATTAGTGCATGTACTGTGCTGCTAATATTTGTACAGTAAATTTAGAAGTTAAGTTCAAAATAAAAGCAGTAAAAACTTGGTAATGTATTTATTTTAAATTTATTTCAATATATGCTCTAAATATGATGTGTAACTTGTTTTATGTCTACCGCCCAAAAAAAAAAAAAAAAACGCTAGTATGATTGTTGTTCATGAATTCTACATCTGCGTGAAACATTTCTTACGGTACTAATTTATGTATAATCTATGGCACTAGATTTTACAATACACGTGAAGTAAACTAAAAAAATCACTCAGATTTTGATTACTTATTTAGTGTTCTAATGTATCCGCTTAAATTTAAATTTAATTATTAAATCAAAGAGACATATTAAACCGGTCATAAACCCTGTGGTATTAGCATAAGTAGGCAAATATGTATAAGTTATGCAAATAATCTCGACCAGAATATCAACAGCCTTGACATTAACCTCACGTTATCCTTTTTGGATAAGTGAATCGACCAATAACAAATTTAACTTAATTGGTGAAATCCCAAAGGCAGACAATCTGTTGTATAACATATAGATGGCTGTCTAGTGCACTTTACACTTATATTAGGATGGGAGTCATTATATCAGAAAAAATCTTAACAGCACGGTACAGGAGTTGTATGGGCGCGCGGCCCAGTCGTTTGCACAGATTTTAACTAATTTTGGTACAGGAATTTTACTAATTTAGATTAATTGACCTAACTGAATAGAAATATGGTTATACGATACTTACATTTTAAAGACTGCAATAAAATAAAACGGACATACTAGTTTATTTTTAAACGTAAAATCACTATAGGATTGAGGAGTGTCCAATCGTCATAGGGCATAATGTCAAAAACCCTGATAGTGCCCCACTTGTGATCGTGTTCGGGAACAAGCTGGGATTCTAGAGCCACGTGCGCGTACACGACAGAGACAGTTGACAGGGTGTCGCCGTTGCCGGATACGTCAAGGAGGACATCATCATCACGAGCGCCTCTAGCACAACTGTGACACGTGACTCCTTATCGCGCGAGATATTTATCTATCTCTTTCTGTACAGTACTGTGAAAGAGTGACGGGTGACGCTATGCCGCAAAGCATAGCTGTTGTGCTAAACGGAAAGCTTCACAAAACTTTTCTTTGAGGACTACGTATACGTCAAAATTCTTAAGATAGGTTCAAATTACATAAAGTTCATATTACTGTAATAGTTAAGTATTATTTCTGAGAAAATGGTCTCCTCTTATGGAATGCCGGTAGACTGAAAGATGTAAAAGTGCCCTTGTGGCCTACTTGCAGAATAAAGTTCATTATTTCAGGCTATTTGACTGATGTTGAATTCTACAGCGTACTGTAGTTATATGAATAAAATTAGCTAAATATATCACGAAACAAAGAAAAAAAATCCAGAAGCATATATCTTTTTTGGAAATATGTGACTTCAAAGGTACGCAAATTTTATGATATTTTTTTTTAATCCAAAATAAATTTTGAAAATGTTTTCAGAATCCTCATAATTTTACGAAACAATAATTGTATGACAACTATGAACTTAAACGCACTTTTTCACGGTGAAAATGACCAATTTCTTAATTTTTCCATATAATTATTGGTACCTATACCGGCCTGTGACGTCACTAGCCTGACGCGTTTTGTATGGAGCGTTTTTAGCGCTACGTAGAAATGTTGAACTTTGACGGTCATTTCTGACTTTTAGAGCAGTTTAAGTGTAGTCAGTCCCATATAGACATTTGATCACAATAAAAAATAGAATCGATTGACATCCTCAAAAAAAATTAGTCAACATGTCTATTATAAAGGACATTTAATAATAGATAATACAAAACATAAACCTATTTCATTATTTCATCATCACGAGCACCTCTAGCACAACTGTGACACGTGACTCTTTCACGCTCGTGATATTTATCTATCTCTTTCTGTACAGTACTGTGAGAGAATGACGGGTGATGCTTCACAAAACGCGCCGTTTTTTCTGTGTAAATAGTTCGCGATCTTTGGGTATGAAACGTAAATGCTATGCGTTCTGTTTAACTTGGCTACTGTATTTCCACTCCAGGTATTTAAAGTTTTCTAGCTTGGTAGAGGTGTGGAGAGAACTCGTTTATAAACTAGAATTCAGGGTACGTTATGTTTAGTTAAATGAACACCAAGAGAGTACTAGGACCTATACCTACCGCGGAGTGCTGTTATATGAATTGCGTGGTTTACTAGCAGTTCTTTGAACCTGAAATGTATGCAAAGTTTAATTTTATCTGACTAATTAGTCTTCTTTTAGTGCAATGGGTTCAGCGAAATGTGAATGAGGTAAAGTACTAAATTAAAATTTAGTTGTTTTAATGAAATTCACATGTGAGTGGTCGCTAAAGCGATGCTTTGTAACGCGTTTTAAGTTAGTTGCATTATGGCTGATGAAGCAATGGTCCGGGTTCGAATTCCGGCCATGAAAAGTATTTGTGTGAGAAGCAAAAATCATTTTGTTCCTGGGTTTAGAATGTATTAGATGTATTTAAGTAGTATACTTATTGATCGAGCAAGCAAAGCATCTCCAATCTCCATTTCAGCTTGGCCAAATGGCCAGATTGCCGCCTGTTCTCGCCTACAGTAGCATTTCAACCGATTTTCATGAATTTTTGTAAGTAGGTAAATCGTAACTGACTTAGGCTAGATTTAACCAAAGTAAAAGAAAACTTACTCGGAGGTTAAGGCGAAAAATCCATTTAAAATTAACATGAATCCTAAGAATAAACCTTAATCGAAGTTGGCCGAATAAAACTTTAATGTTTGCCCTTGACACTTGGTACGACGCGTGTGGCGGTCAAAAGATTAAAGACAAATCTGTTTTTCGATTAAAGTTAGGTTTCTTATCTTAATTGGATATCACAATTATCCACCTATTAGTGGACGCTCAGGAGAATACAAACCAATTTGATTCCCATCTCCTAACTATTAGGCAAACAATCCAACACTTGATCATTATCACTACATAGTATAAAACAAAGTCGCTTTCTCTGTCCCTATGTCCCTTTGTATGCTTAAATCCTTAAAACTACGCAACGGATTTTGATGCGGTTTTTTTAATAGATAGAGTGATTCAAGAGGAAGGTTTATATGTATAATACATGCATAATTTATCAGCATTGCACCCGTGCGAAGTCGGGGCGGGTCGCTAGTAAATTATAAAATGCTGAAATGTCCATCCATGAGAAAACAGAGTATCATATCACTTACGCAATTACACACAAATAAAATGGTTTTCTTTTTAATTTTAAGGTCCTCCCAAATGTAGAATTTCACTCAGTCTTACTAAAAGTGTGTGATGAACTCGAATATTTGTTCTTGGGTCATGGATGTTATCTATTTATGTATTTATATATTATGTATATCGTCGTGTAGTACCCATAGTACAAGCTTTGCTTAGTTTGGGACTAGGTCGATTTGTGTATGATTGCCCCATAATATTTATTTATTTAAAATATTCCTTTCTTGGGGATGTATTCCTCACTCCCACTTACCTTCCGATAATTTCGACCGTTCTGGCAACAGCGAAAAGAAAAACATGTTTTTTAGAAATATATTACCTGGTGCCAAGGTCGACCGCTGAGTAAAAAATCAATAACTTCGGATTAGAACTAGTTCCCGGGTTTTACCCGACCAGTGCCAGTGACAGCTGTTTTGATCACGTCGCTAATCTAATCATAACGAATTTTTAAAAGCTTTTCTAAGTATGTTTGTTCGGGTGAAATCTTGCAACTCAATTTTGAAGCAGATATCGTCAACCGATTGAGCTGAAATTTTGCATACTTACTTAACTTTGATGACAACACAATAATATGGTACCATGGGGCTGATCTGATGATGGAGCCGGAAGGTAGCTATAGGAACTCTACAATAGAAAAAGCAATCTTACTGAGTTTGGGCTCTTTAGAATAGTCTCAGTGAGCATTTGATGGATATCGAAAGCAAAGTACAGTCGGCTATAAAAGCTTGTCACTAAAATGAAATTTTTGACAGAAACTTATTATTTGGAAGCTTGCCTTAGGGCCAATACAGACGACAGCATTTAAACTGCAAGCCCACCTTACTGAACCGGCGGTCCTGGTTTCGAATTCCGACCAGGGCAAATATTTGTGTGATGAAGTTTGAATATTTGTTCCTGTGTCATGGATGACATCTATATATGTATTTATACATTATGTATATCGTCGCCTAGTACCCATAGTGCAAGCATTGCTTAGTTTGGGACTAGGTCGATTTATGTACGATTGTCTCCCCCTTAATCACTACATAGTATAAAACAAAGTCGCTTTCTCTGTCCCTATGTCCCTTTGTATGCTTAAATCTTTAAAACTACGCAACGGATTTTGATGCGGTTTTTTTAATAGATAGAGTGATTCAAGAGGAAGGTTTATATGTATAATACATGCATAATTTATCAGCATTGCACCCGTGCGAAGTCGGGGCGGGTCGCTAGTAAATTATAAAATGCTGAAATGTCCATCCATGAGAAAACAGAGTATCATATCACTTACGCAATTACACACAAATAAAATGGTTTTCTTTTTAATTTTAAGGTCCTCCCAAATGTAGAATTTCACTCAGTCTTACTAAAATTTATTCAATGACTTAATAAAAAAAATGATTTTAATGAAAACATTATAATATTATAGATAGAATTTGACGACGCGGTTGGCTCGGTTTGTAGACCTGCCACTGAGCCGGCGGTCCCGGGTTCGAATCCCGGCGGGGCAAATATTTGTGTGATGAACTCGAATATTTGTTCTTGGGTCATGGATGTTATCTATTTATGTATTTATATATTATGTATATCGTCGTGTAGTACCCATAGTACAAGCTTTGCTTAGTTTGGGACTAGGTCGATTTGTGTATGATTGCCCCATAATATTTATTTATTTAAAATATTCCTTTCTTGGGGATGTATTCCTCACTCCCACTTACCTTCCGATAATTTCGACCGTTCTGGCAACAGCGAAAAGAAAAACATGTTTTTTAGAAATATATTACCTGGTGCCAAGGTCGACCGCTGAGTAAAAAATCAATAACTTCGGATTAGAACTAGTTCCCGGGTTTTACCCGACCAGTGCCAGTGACAGCTGTTTTGATCACGTCGCTAATCTAATCATAACGAATTTTTAAAAGCTTTTCTAAGTATGTTTGTTCGGGTGAAATCTTGCAACTCAATTTTGAAGCAGATATCGTCAACCGATTGAGCTGAAATTTTGCATACTTACTTAACTTTGATGACAACACAATAATATGGTACCATGGGGCTGATCTGATGATGGAGCCGGAAGGTAGCTATAGGAACTCTACAATAGAAAAAGCAATCTTACTGAGTTTGGGCTCTTTAGAATAGTCTCAGTGAGCATTTGATGGATATCGAAAGCAAAGTACAGTCGGCTATAAAAGCTTGTCACTAAAATGAAATTTTTGACAGAAACTTATTATTTGGAAGCTTGCCTTAGGGCCAATACAGACGACAGCATTTAAACTGCAAGCCCACCTTACTGAACCGGCGGTCCTGGTTTCGAATTCCGACCAGGGCAAATATTTGTGTGATGAAGTTTGAATATTTGTTCCTGTGTCATGGATGACATCTATATATGTATTTATACATTATGTATATCGTCGCCTAGTACCCATAGTGCAAGCATTGCTTAGTTTGGGACTAGGTCGATTTATGTACGATTGTCTCCCCCTTAATCACTACATAGTATAAAACAAAGTCGCTTTCTCTGTCCCTATGTCCCTTTGTATGCTTAAATCTTTAAAACTACGCAACTGATTTTGACGCGGTTTTTTTAATAGATAGAGTGATTCAAGAGGAAGGTTTATATGTATAATACATGCATCATTTATCAGCACTACTCCCGTGCGAAGCCGGGGCGGGTCGCTAGTATTTAATATTTAGAATTTATTTAAATTTTAAATGGTAGTTTGAAGGCGTGGCATGCCATTTCGCAACTGGGTTGTTCAAATGCTGTCCGTCGTCTCATGAACATCATGAAAAAAAAAAAATGGAAATATAAGGGGTTGAAAACGTAATAATTTTGAAAGCGCTTTCTTAATCAACTGTTCAAGGGCTGTATAAGCTCTTCTTCAGCCTGTCTACTACTTGGGTAATTACGTAGTTTCTCAAAAGGGAACCTCATGCATTTAAGCGCATTAGGCATTAGATATGATTGCGTTTGTCCACATGAATAACAATTTCCTTCTAAGATTGTTCATGGTTACGATTATTGCTTCCGGGTTGGTTATTGCTTCTTATGCCTTTTAGCTACATTGTGACGAAGGCATTTCTCATTGTTTGTGGACAAAGTTACAGTGACATGACATATGAATTGAACTTGTAAATACATATTCATCAGAATCCTTCAGCTGAGTGTCACGCGCAGAACTGCTGGTAAGCCGGTAAGCAGATTTTTTGTTTGCGTTTACGCACTAGTGATAAATGTAATGATTTGTTTAATGACTATATTTTTGCAATTGGCCGAGTCAACTTATTGATCGATATTTTGAACTGTCTCAAAATGTCTCTAGAGTGACCACACTGAAAAGTAAGGTCAACTAGTTTAAGTACTTGAGGAATAGCCAAATTGTGTTTAGTAAGTAGTAACCAAAACTATGCTAATTTTACATAACTTATTTTGGTTACTAGTAGCTCTCTTTTTGCCAGTCCTACGATTTCTGTAAGGGCCTGGCCACATCACCACGGCACGACGCCGTCACCGTGAAACGGCGCGGCGTCGTGGATTTTTACGGTGATTTTATATGCGCTGATACCGTAAAAATCAACAAAGCCGCGCCGTTTCACGGTGACGGCGCCGTGCCGTGGTGATGTGGCGGGGCCCTAACTAGCAGCTAACATTTGGGCTACTGTTAACAAACGTTGTTTTTTTGTCTATTAAATCGGGCTTCATATACATTGCAACATGTTAAAAAGAAAATTCTAAAATTGTATCGTAAATCGGTTTTCTATGGACAGGGGTCATTATTTCAGAATTTTTTTACTGCGCGATGCAGCAGCGTAGCGCCAGCCGTAAAACGCCATCTGGTGGTAAAAAAATATTTGACCTCTCATCACGCCGAAACGGCTCGACGGATTTCTACCAATTTTAGTACAGGGTTAGCTGGACATCCAAAGATGGTTATAGGATACTTTTTAGCCGACTAAGGTAAAGGAAAATAAATAGGTACGCGGAGGAGGTACGAGTAGCTCTCCATTCTAACACGAGCGTCTTGACTAGGCTATTATCTAATTTTTTATCAACTAGTCGCTTGATCTAGTATAAACTAGTCTGTTATCAATTTCAGTTAAAGTACATGGCGGACACTGCCTACTAAAAACTGAACTTGAATGTCAGTGTCAATGTGTGCGTGTAAGACGATGATGGTGATGTTTGTTATGAATGATGATGATGGTGGTGATGAATTATGATGATGGTGGTGATGAATGATGATGATGGTGGTGGTGAATGATGATTATGGCGATGACGATGATGATTGTAATGACGATGCCGATGGTGATGAATGATGGTGATGGTGATGAATGATGATGATGACGATGATGATTGTAATGACGATGCATCACCACCATCATCATCATCACCACCAGTCACCACCATCATCATCATTACCATCACCAACACCATCACTATTTCACGAGTCAATGCCCATATACTTATATTATGTACACAGTAGATACACAAACAACCTTTTCAACATTTTCTACGCAGCCAACTCGATTCCAACTCGGCGTGCCTTGCGGGAAGAGATAAATTCTGTGTTAAAGTCGAAATTTAAATAGAAAAAATAGAAGTTAGTATAATTTTCAAAAACAATTTTGTTTTTTTAATATCCCGAATACCGAACAGCTAAGGGCCCTGAGTTAATACAATATTTTAATTGCAACATTTTTGTTCCTTATCAGTGTCACAGAGACGGTCCATTAAAATTCCCTTAGTTTCAAATTACAAGGGAGGCTTAAAATACGGGGTTGGAATTTTAGAAATTTCATTATCTTGGGATCTTTAATTTTTGTTTGAATAACGAGTGTGCTGTGACTACCTCTTTAAGTCAAGTTAATTTGTGGTTGGTTATTTTGCAGTTTTAATCACTAAACTACGGTTAGTTAGTCATAATCGTAACCATAACTATATTCGACTTAAAACTATATTGACATGTTCAGTAGACAAATTAACTTGACTAAAGAGGTGCACTCGTTATTCAAACAAAAAATATTCTCCTTGTTGTATGTGATTAGAATCCCGGTAAGCCATACTAAATTATTAAACTGTAAAATACCGAACCGAGGAACTGAGCACCTTCACTTTTTATTATCTCTACACGGAAGATATTTTTCACTTATAATAAACAAGTTTTTGAGTCATGCTTGCGTATTATTATTTTTGTCAGTCTTGATTTATCTCATCAGCGTTTTTTGATAGGTTTCGATATATTTGAAATATTTTTTAAAGTGGATTTATCTAGTTCCTAATGTGTATAGATGGTAGGATATTGACTAGACTGGAAGGAGGCTGCAATGACTCTTATAAGACTATTAAGGCTCCGAATATCGGCGAGGGCTAATATTGGTGTTGTAAGCACTTCCTGATCTTCGTGATGTAGTATGTATATTATTTATATATTTGCAACGAACGGAGCCCTATCACCTTAAACATTAATAATCCCTATAACGATATATTTTTTTTAACAATATACATCTTTATTCGAAATATAAAAGAACAACATAAACAATAACCAATTAAAATAAGTCTTATCTAAATCTAAAACTAATATTTTATTTCTATTACAATATCTTAATTTCATGAAATATATTATATTATTACTATGTTATATTTTTACTTTGCAAGTAAGCCACGTGGGTGCATTTACTAATCTTGTCTACCGGCATTTCCTAGAGGAAACCGTTGTGAATAAGAAAGCTGAAAGAAACTCAACAGTTTGTATATTTTTTGTAAATTTCGCTTAATTATATTATTATCATCAATACCTTATAAGCTTTTTTGCATAGAACTTGTATGTAGCATATTTAAAAACCGTATTTAATATAATTTTCTTAAACATGCAAAGAAATGTCGTCATAACGTGCGTTATAACAGGCTTCGAAGTATCACGTTTCGGGCGGAACAACTCGAGAGAACTGTAAAGGAATTTCATACAAAATTGAGACCTAGGCCGGGAAGTATTTTTTTTAAACAATACGTCTGTGTTTATGAACAGGCTAAGCAGCTGAATTATATTGTTTTTGAGTGGTATATTTTTTATTTCATTGCATATGTTTGAGAAAAGCACTATACTTACATGCTTAGCCGTGCAAAGGGCTTGCCGGCTTCGTATCACCATCCGGCCTCCCTACGGTCGGTCGTCTATACACTCACCGCTAGCTTTCTTTCCCGGCGTCTACAACTACATTAATGTACCTACTATTACTACAACGTACTACCACTACAACCACCTCTTATCTAGAAATACAAATAATAAAACTGAACTTTCGTGCCAACTTATTAAATTTCAAATTGCAATGCCACGAGCAGTTCACTGATATCAAAGAGTATGAAGGCGCAATAGATTGGTTGAATCATTATAAAAACTCGTTGTTCAAAAGGTGTGGGCTAACAGTTATTCTAAGGGTGCGTCTCCATTGACGCAGAGACGTGAGGAATAGACCAATCACCTGAGTTGAAATCTGTATCTTTTAAATATTATAACATAAATTTATCCTTATTTTATTTATAACGTAAATAAAATTGAAGATCACATATTACAATAATACCTACATGTCATATCTAATAGCAAACAATAAAAAGTATCGTATTGAAGCCCATGAGTACAGACTAACAAGATGTCATAAATATCCATCTACCTCCGTAATACAAATGTTTACCTGTATGTTTTATGAAGTTGACACTTGTTAAGTTTGTTATTAATTTATAATTTGCATGCAATTATTTTTCTATGTTACATTTCTCATGTTAAGTTCCGTTTCACTTTTGTGATTGGTTGATTCCGTACGTCTCCGCTCCGCTCCGCTTTAGTGGAGACGCAGTGTTGCTTATATGGCGAAAAAAGGAAAAAAACTGAAATCTTAAAGTCTCACCCCCCCCCCCCATTTTGTTCTACGACCCCTATTAACGGATGCTAGTTTTTTTGCTTTTTTTTTAAACCAATTTTAGGGGTCGCTACCAGCTGTCAAAGTTTTGGAAAAACAATAAAAACATGTTCAAATAAACAAATATAATTTACATACATTCTTACTAAAATTAATTAAAATTATGATAATTAAGTAAAAGAAAATTTAAATTTCAATTTTTATGACACTAAAGTAGATTTTTTCGCATTAGGGTGCAGTGCACTCTAAACTCGACCGATTGCTTATCTTAACGCGGCCTGCCGGGGGGCGAGGGGTGTGTATCGATCAAGGGGGATTCCCAAGCAATCGACAAACGTTATAGAAGTAAAATAAATATAAAATAGTGACTGCCGAGCTTGTCATATTGACACCTAAATTATGTTTTATCCAAAACTTTATCAAGCGGTAGCGACCTCTAAAATTGATTTAAGAAAAAAAACAAAAAAACTAGCATCCGTTAATCAGGGTACTAGAACATAATGGCGGGGTGAGACAATGACTTTTTGAAAGTTAATTTTTAAGCAACACCCTAAGACGCACCCTAAGACAAGTCGCGCTGCGATTCCCGCTACCAGGTTGGTGCTTATAAGAAAGAAAGAACCTTAATACTATGACGATACCGTTTGTTTTTAAGATGGATGTTATAGTGGCACGTGGCAAACGGTAGCTTAAGCGGCTTTGCGATAATAGAGACAATGGCCATTGTTTGAAAGATTAGGGCTCGAAGCGAAAAATTCACCTGGGAAGAGCCGTACTATACGCAACAGCGTGTACCTGGGTGCCCTGCTCCGTCATCAACTTTTGTTTTAGGTACTTCGACGCGCGCTCATAACACATTCACTGCATGGGGGCGTGGACTAGGAACAAACTTGTATGCGTGTACACATGAGCGTTGTTGGCAGTTAATGCGTTAAGAGCAACTAGCACTGATCATTTTCCTATCCTATCTATCAGTTTACGATAAGTTTGCACCAGAACCTCTAGCACAACTGTGACACGCGACTCTTTCTCGCGCGAGATATACTATCTATCTCTTTCTGTACAGTACTGTGAGAGAGTGACGGGTGAGCTAATGTCGCGCGACATGAATGGCGAAGCATAGTTATGCTTGGCGGGCTCGTGACTTTGGCGTCGGATACAAATGAGGTCCAAACTTAATAATGAAACCGAGTTAGACAAATCGGGGTTCCGTTCTCGACTGTTTCCTCCTCCAGGACTCAACCTATCGTTACATATGTTATTGTTTCGGGCTCGGCGTCCATTTTCGGCGGTATTTCTTCCAAAATCAGACGTCTAGTATATAAATTTTATTAAAATAATTGAGTTACTTGGCCACAGCCATAAACCTTGGGGATGACAAATATTGGTGCGGAAATCAAACCGATCGTCAAAAGCAGCTTACTTTTTTCCAAGAACAATAGATAGAGAAAGGTGATCAGATAATCTAAAATAGGCGATCCGGTGAATCGGGCGTTCGGGTTCTATGAACGCCACGCCATCTATAAGCACAATTTGTCTATTGATATCCTCTACCTAGTTGACGATTCTGTTACTCAACATACTTTGACAGTGCCAACTGATTCACACGCGGCTTTCACTTCCCGCGCAAGTTCAAGGCAAACTGCCTCGTAACGCCTCGATGCAAGGCCGTTTTTACTACGCCACGTGCTCGATGACAGGTTCCATTGAGAAAGCTGCCTTGGCAGGCTGTTTTGAAGTTATTAAAAGTCATATGTTAGAATGATTCTATGATTTTATTTTTGTTCAATTATTCATTAATAAGGTGATGGAGAAAGCGTTGAAACACTTTAAACTGCTATCAACTGAATCAGATCCAAATAAGTTTTTTTTTTATATTTGTTCATATCATACCAACATGTGATTAACAAGCATGCAGCTCATGTGATGGAAGCTAGTGACTGAGTCAACATAATTAGTTAATTACACATGCGACTTGTCTGTAAAATATAATGATGCAAAAAGTATATTTTTTCCACACTATTATTTACTTAATTGACGAGAATAGCTAGGTAATAAATAAATTAATAGTTTGTCAAGTTGTGTTGTTATCGAGGTTTAGTGCAATAGACAATTTGTATACTTACATAATGAAGTTGTGTCAACGTTTTTTTATGAAACGTATTTGTTAATCAAAATGTTAAACGGTCTTTGAAAAGTTATTGTTTGTTAATCTTTTTTATGAAATGATTGGATACGCGCTCTTTCTGTCACTCTTTTAAGTAGGTACTTCTTCATTCGTGACTCATTCTGTCCAACGAATTATCTTTATAGATTTATGAAACATGTAATGTCTCCTTTTTTAAATGTGGGTATATACCACAATTTGTATCTTTGTATCAACGGTCAATTTTCTCTATCCTACGCCAACACCACATCTCGAAGGCTCCCAGTACCTCCCTGCCCCTTTGCGTCATGAGTCATGAACCATGTCTCACAAATAAAGGTTTTAATTGGCTTCTTTTTGGTTTTCTGGATCTTTCTAAGCCATCATAAAATTACCTTTGCTGATCGAATGGATGAAACGCTCTCCAGGTAGAGAGGCATATTTCAAGGGCAGCTTACTGGTCGGCTATTAGACCAGCCGATCGTGACGAGGTAAATAAAATCAATGAAGAACTAAGAGAACGATGAAGAAACATTTCCAAAATTTTACAGTTATCTGTACTATAAAATTAAGTTGTCAACACCCTTTTTGGCGTTATGGGTTCCAGCTAGCTCCCGTTTAAGATAGTCAAATGATAAACTGAAAAAAATTGTGGCCGTAAACTAAAAACAAACAATTAGAAAAAAAAATAACTAAGCCAGTCTTTCTCCCCCCAAATTTAAAGACTGCCTGCGTAGGGGAATAGTTTGTGTCGTTGGTAGATCGCGTAAAGTTTGGTTAATAAACAGTAGATCTTGCGTCAAATCAAGTTGGCCACCTCTGTTATATTCCCTGAGTGAACCGCAGTTTAATTTCTCTTTGTATTCTCACAAGAGATGTTCCAGACACCGAAACTTCCTTTAGCATCAAACGCAAACAACATTGGTTTCTAGTTTTGAACCACGGAAAGTAAATCATATGAAGGGGCTACCCAGCAAATTTCACTATTTTCAAAGTGTTTTCAAAAGTTTCCTCTTCGTGCAATTACCGCAAAAATTAAACGCAATGTAGCTTGGTATTTGGTCTTTATTTTTGTCTAATAAAATATCTCAATACCTCATATACGAGTAATAGAAGAAAACTGAACACCCGTTAATTAATTTTTCCACGTTACGTCGGTAAAGTCTCGCTTGTTACGCGACGCTTAGACATGAAACTTATACCAATAAGACGTGAGTATTAATGATGTTTATTTTAATCATGTCTGCTGGTTTTTCAATAGGTTTTATATCTACTTTTTGAGCAATAGTACATTACATCAGAGGCCGGGAAAATGAGGATTTCCGGCCAAGTAGGTATATACTTGGATAGTGATACGAGGCCGGGAATCCGTTTTCACGACGAGGCATGTATAGTGCTTTTCTCAAACAAACAATGAAATAAAAAAATATACTTCAAAGAACAACATTTTAATAATTGACAAATAGGACATTTTAGTCTAACAACCAACCTTTAAAAACAAAACCTGCCAGCTGTGTGAATGGGTTCACTAATGTTTGACCAAAAAACGTTTGAACAAATGATCACTTGACCAAACAACGTTTCACCAAATATTCATTAGGCAAACGAGACATTTGACAAAAGTATCATTTTACAAAAAGTCACTTTACAAATGATCATTTTACAAACACTACACTTGACAAAATATCATTTAACCAAATGTTATTTCATAAAAAGTACTTCTTTTTAACAAAATAAATGTATCTTTATCTTATCTTCATCTTCATGTGATCATTTGTCAAACGTTTTTTGGTCAAACGATAGGACACCGTGTGAATGAACTTGTTGTTGAAACCAAAAAAAAGTTACTTTGCAGGCCTAGGCCTGAAAAGCAGTATGAAATCCCTTTACAGTCCTCTCGAGTTGTTGCGCCCAAAAAGCGATACTTCCGAGCCTATTTTAAGGAACGTAAAGACAATATTTCATTGCATGTTTGAGAAAAAGATGTTACTCGAATTAGTGCATAATTTTTTGTGCCGGGATCTTGGCCACTAGAATTGCGATAGTGCGGCAAAGATGCATACGATGTCGCTTATCACTTCGACGAAGTACGAGTTTGGTACGAGCGGCGCCAACAAGATGGCACTGAATACTTGTCGCCGTAAAAACCGTATAAGTTTAGGAGCTAGTGGGAACGAAAAAAGTTCGAATGCCTATGGAAGTTTTTTCAAATCGAAAGTTCTTTTCAAATTGTCCGTCTAGATGGTTCTTAGCTATGTTTAGTGGAAAGAGGACCATTCGTTTTCAAGATATTCAGCTTTAATTGGAACGAGTGACAGGATCTTAGCCAATATTACAGCTAAGATTTAAAATTTTGTAGTCATGTTCAGTTTTAGTAGCATTTTTTACATCACTCATTGAATTAAGGTCTCATGATGACCAGCTTGTGTCGGAGGCGATTCAAATTGTTAATTTAGGTTACTGTTAGAATTTAACTGTGTTTCAAGCGATTGGCAGACACTTGATCTCACTAATATACCCTCCCAGTAAATATAGATTAGGACGGCAGCCGGCGGCGAACTAACATAATATCAGATCGGAGATGCTAAGTCAACGAATTTATATCTGCAGTGCTAAGTCTGAATCTGCATAATTTAGTATTGACATTGGGAGGAATATAATTTAGGCGGTATAAACGGGGATTTCTGCAGATGGTTGGATAGCTATTTTGACTACGGATTTTTATGACGTCACAAGCCAGTATCTTCATAGAAACTTCATACTAATAGATCGTTGTTGACACTTCATAAAGAGTAGCTGAATGGAGCTATCATCAAAATACCGTATTCAAATTGGTATAGTTCTACGATCTAACATCATTGCTACAGTACTTTTATCACACGAGCGTGGGTGAGCCATGTTTGTGTGAGTAATGTACATGCACATTGGCTCTGTGTGGGTGAGCTGGGAAGCGCTCAGAGCCGGCTCACCCACACAGAGCCAATGTGCATGTACATCTACTCATACAAACATGGCTCACCCGCGCTCGTGAGATACTGTACCTCTATTGGGTAATACCGAATTTCATCATTATGATATAACAATAAGTGAGATATTTAGAAAGAAAGCTTTTTTAGGGTTCCGTACCCAAAGAGTGAAAACGGGACCCTATTACTGAGACTTCGCTGTCCGTCCGTCCGTCTGTCACCAGGCTGTATCTCAAGAACGGTGATAGCTAGACAGTTGAAATTTTCACAGATGTTGTATTTCAATTGCCGCTATAACAACAAATACTAAAAATAAAATAAAACAAATATTTAAGGGGGGCTCCCATACAACAAACTTGTTATAGATTATGGTACGGAACCCTTAATGCGCGAGTCGGACTCGCACTTGCCCAATTTTTTTAAATCTGTCATGCATTGAGAGCACAAGCTTGTTTTCTAAGTAAATTGGAAGAGGACGATTGACTGTAGGTACTTGATATTTGTATTATACTTACCAAAATAAAATTAATAACCTAGCAAATGCCCAAAACGCTCCTTTAAAAAAAAAGCGATCGTACGAGAAAGTAATTATAATTAATATTAATTAATAATTGTTTCAGTGGTCACCGGCTGCACAGACGGCATTGGCAAACAGTACGCGAGAGAGGTAATTAATCATGTTTATTAATTAATCAATAAATATCACATTTGCATGTGTCACTCAACTGTCAATATTTATTCATGTATTTTGCGTAGAGTGACAGTGGCCGTGTTAGGGAGATCGAACACGGCGACTTTTTGCAGCGATGCATTCGCAAAAAGGTTGCGAAAGTCGCGATGTTGTCGCTGGTCATATTCGCACAAGCATGGTATACGAATATAAGGTATACCATTCCGGAATGACAGACGAGACTTTTGATGTCATCACGCTATGATTAGTTACAGTACTTTTATCTCACGAGCGCGGGTGAGCCATGTTTGTGTGAGTAGATGTGCATATACATTACTCACACAAACATGGCTCACCCGCACTCGTGAGATAAAAGTACTGTAGTTGGTTTTGTCAATCCGTTTCTGTTTTACCAATGGTGTATCATAATACTCCCCGATTCCCTTGTTACCTGTATGAATATAATCAAATCGTGTTTTACATCAATTATTACGACAAAATAAAATGTATTCAGTGATTTTTTGTACAACTAGCGGCATTTTTTTTCTTATAATTATTTTTTTACCATAAAGCGTGCAACTAATCAGTTACGTTGAAAGTCTCACTAGCCGGAATATTGCGATACAGCATAGCTACAGTTGCGGTACACCATCGGTACAGCCGTGATTTAGCATGATACGAATACAGTCGCGATGCAAAATTCATTCAGAGGCGAACTCCTTCCCTCCAGTCTTCCTAAACCCGATGTCCGCGTTTTAGTAGCAATTGACAACATTTCATATTTTTAAGACTACAATTTGATTACTTTTCCGTATTCCGCTTACAAAAAGGATGTAATCACTGTTTTTATATTTTTGTTGCGATTACTAATTATTTTTTTAATCATTTATGAAAAATGTACTCATTCCAAATATAGTAACTCCAGCACTATGACATAATGGAAGGGTACTTAAGTCTAAAGTCTATTAAAAAAAAATGAATGACGTTTTGATTGACATTGTTGACAGCTTTTCTTCGCGGCTAGGTCAGGCTACAACTCTATCTAGGCATACCTAGTTGTCGTAGATTTCGGATTTCGGTTATTTAAGTACTTTATTATATATTTTTACATACAGAAAAAAAAACATATAAATATTTCTCTCTCGATCTCTATATTAATTTACAGCAGTTAGAAATATGAAATGTTGTCAATTCTGAATCAATACAGTCGCACGTAAACGTTAAACAACGAGACTAGTTACGACGCAACAGTCGCGCGTTTATGACGCTACTACATCGCTTCTATTTTATTTATTTATTTTATTTATTGGTATTCAGGATAACAACAGCCGTAAATATACATATGATATAAAGTTAGTTACATAACAGAGGGCCAATAACAGTTATCCATTGGTTACATAAAAAATAAGATTTAAAACTAAGTAGAATCAGACACAGTCAACATGTCCATTCCAAACAGATGTTCAACATTGGTAATACATTTGAAACAGGAGTCAGTCACAAGTATTTTCATATTAATACATTAACAGACCGCTGCATCATATATTTTGCAGGACCAGACACTAAAGAGACTGTCTACTCCTAAAACTCGAGTTACACATATTATGCATGCAGCCGTGCATACACTATAAACAAAAAAAAAAAAATGCGTACTAATTTATCACGAAGCGGTATGAGTATAGCATTAAACATCATAATTGTAATAAGAGTACTCAACAAAACAAAACGCTCACAATGTACTCGCAAATTCGATCGCATCCAATTCTCATACCTAGTACCATACCCTACCAGTGGCGTGGCGTCACAAAAAGAAAGAAAGTCAGGCGAAGCCGGGGTAGATTCTACATACAGGGCAAGCCGGTGGGAATCAGCTTCTATGGACGCCAAGCCACTGTCGCCCACCCATAAACAAGTACCTAGATCCTAATTTTAATTTATATGTTTATATTAATTATTTATTTAAAATTTATTAACCATCTTGCTGCTTCACATATTTTATACAAGATGAGTCGAAACAAGGTCATCAAGTGTAGTAACAAAAGATAACGTTGGGATACTTTTTTTTTTTTTTACAGATTACTTTTATGTTCTACTAGAACCTTAGAAATGTCTTTTTTAAATTTACATTTAGACCCTACAAATGGGTCTATTTTGGCAAATTCGGTGTTATACAGACGAGGGAGACGCGATAGCACGGCATTGGCACCGTAGTTAGTGGAGTGAAAGGGAACATGGAACAACGAGGTGTGTCTAGTGCGACGCCGTGGGGCTCGGAACGACAGGCCGGACAATAGTTCAGGACAGTCTATACGATCTCTAATTATGTCATAAAGAAGGCTCATATCGGCCAATTTTCTTCTATCTTCAAGAGAAAGAAGATTGTACTCATGACAGTTATCGCTGTATTTAGGAGATTTCCTGAATTTGTAGTTTAAGTGAGATTCAAATTTTCTTTGAATTCTTTCTATGCGATCCTTATGAATCGCATAAAAAACTGACCATATAGGTGAAGCATATTCTAGAATGCTTCTGACGTATGCGTAATATACAATTTTTATACTTAATAAACTTTGGAAGGGTTTACAAGTCCTCATCACAAAACCTAAATTACGATACGCCTTATTTATAATTGAGTCAACGTGATTTCTCATCGTCATTTTGGTGTCTAACATGACTCCCAGGTCGCGCACAACATCAACTCTCTTCACGGCTACACCATTAAAGTTATATGAGAAATTGATTGGCGTTAAACTGCGAGTAAAACTAATGCACTGACATTTACTTACACTGATTGTGATTTTGTTCTGCGAATAATAGTATGCTAAATTATTAAGGTCATTTTGCAAAAGCTGGCAATCAGCTAAGGTTCTAACACGCATAAAAACTTTTTGTCATCTGCATGTAATAAATGTCGAGCATTGACAAAACACATATTTATGTCATATATATAAGCGTTATAGAAAAGAGGTCCGAGATGTGAACCCTGGGGCACGCCAGAAGGAATACTAAAGGGCTACTTGATGCCATCTGTCACGTTATGATGTCACATGACGTAAGTACACTCCTAAAATTTTGACCGGAAGTGAAGGATTTTCTCAAACTTCCGGCCAATTTTCTGTGCGATAATCGTTTGATTCTCGCTCAGCACAACTTTTTCGACCGTGTGCCATGCATTTTATCGTGATGTCATATTACGTAGGCAATCTTGGAGCGGGCTTACGGACTAATACGACAACGGGCCATATGCTGCGACTAAATCGCTGCAAAAAGTCACCGTGTGCGACCTCCCTAACGTAAATAAAATTACACATCGTCTGACCATAATGCGATTAGTAATTGAAACTTCGGAACTTGTCGAGTCTCCAAGTATTCCCGATAGGTAACATTTCAGTGGGCACTATATCTGTAGATATTTTAGTCTAATGTACGTATGACTTTAACTTCAAAGTTTGAATTCTTAATCCTCCTCTTAACGACCATCTTTCTTCATCATAATGAAGTTTCAAGAGATGAATATTAAAGATTCACCCGTGGGAGCTAAAATGTCTAGTCTAGACCTGTCTTAATGAGCGTATCAAATTGGAATAATGTGACTGCCCGTTTTCGTTGCTAGTCGGTGAAATATCATTGTTGAATTATGCAGAATGTACGTGACATGAGCGGAGCTGCGGAGAAAATTTCCTTGAAGGAAAAAAATGGTTGCCTGTAAAGTCGGTTTTACGGGCGAAGGAAGATTTTACGTGACAACGTCTTATTCTCTTCCCTCTTCCCTCTTCCCTCTTCCCTCTTCCCTCTTCCCTCTTCCCTCTTCCCTCTTCCCTCTTCCCTCTTCCCTCTTCCCTCTTCCCTCTTCCCTCTTCCCTCTTCCCTCTTCCCTCTTCCCTCTTCCCTCTTCCCTCTTCCCTCTTCCCTCTTCCCTCTTCCCTCTTCCCTCTTCCCTCTTCCCTCTTCCCTCTTCCCTCTTCCCTCTTCCCTCTTCCCTCTTCCCTCTTCCCTCTTCCCTCTTCCCTCTTCCCTCTTCCCTCTTCCCTCTTCCCTCTTCCCTCTTCCCTCTTCCCTCTTCCCTCTTCCCTCTTCCCTCTTCCCTCTTCCCTCTTCCCTCTTCCCTCTTCCCTCTTCCCTCTTCCCTCTTCCCTCTTCCCTCTTCCCTCTTCCCTCTTCCCTCTTCCCTCTTCCCTCTTCCCTCTTCCCTCTTCCCTCTTCCCTCTTCCCTCTTCCCTCTTCCCTCTTCCCTCTTCCCTCTTCCCTCTTCCCTCTTCCCTCTTCCCTCTTCCCTCTTCCCTCTTCCCTCTTCCCTCTTCCCTCTTCCCTCTTCCCTCTTCCCTCTTCCCTCTTCCCTCTTCCCTCTTCCCTCTTCCCTCTTCCCTCTTCCCTCTTCCCTCTTCCCTCTTCCCTCTTCCCTCCTCCCTCCTCCCTCCTCCCTCCTCCCTCCTCCCTCCTCCCTCCTCCCTCCTCCCTCTTCCCTCTTCCCTCTTCCCTCTTCCCTCTTCCCTCTTCCCTCTTCCCTCTTCCCTCTTCCCTCTTCCCTCTTCCCTCTTCCCTCTTCCCTCTTCCCTCTTCCCTCTTCCCTCTTCCCTCTTCCCTCTTCCCTCTTCCCTCTTCCCTCTTCCCTCTTCCCTCTTCCCTCTTCCCTCTTCCCTCTTCCCTCTTCCCTCTTCCCTCTTCCCTCTTCCCTCTTCCCTCTTCCCTCTTCCCTCTTCCCTCTTCCCTCTTCCCTCTTCCCTCTTCCCTCTTCCCTCTTCCCTCTTCCCTCTTCCCTCTTCCCTCTTCCCTCTTCCCTCTTCCCTCTTCCCTCTTCCCTCTTCCCTCTTCCGCCCTCTTCCCTCTTGTTACAGTAATGCTCGATGAATGAAAATAAGAATTGCACAAATTTTAACTATAGAAATATATTTTGTCTCTCTCTCTCATCAGACGTGAGCGGGCGTTACACTTTTTCATGAGTGACTCCCAGCGCAACCTAATTTAAGACGTTGTCACGTCAAAAAACGTACTTAGTTTGTTATCTTCACCCATATTGTTAATTTGCATGTTAAGATACTATTGTTAAAGACCTACATTACTACGCAGTAACGGGGCATGGGAAAGCAAAATCATCAGACTTCATTTCTTCACGGGAGTTGCTGATATTACTATCAGTACCTCATAATCCTCGCATCTATACTATAAAAGAAAATCTATAATAATGATTATAGAAATATGTGCCGATAAAGTAGTGTATGCAACTATTTATAAATAATTAGACCTCGAACACTCGTGTCAGCCTATAATGAAAGGAACGACACTCGTGTTTTAAGACCACTCATTATGTAACTGTTGCATAATATATATATATATATATATATATATATATATATATATATATATAGTCCTCCTTGACGTGTCCGTCATTGGCGAACCTGGCTCCATGACCTTCACGAGCGGCGATCATGTGCCCGAATATGGCTTGCAAAACCAAATTTTGTTTTAAAGGTTCTGTTGCATAAAATACTATTATAACAGCGAATTGTCTGGGAATTTCAAATTAAACAAAAAAGATATTTAGTATAATACCATAAATAACAAAGACATAAGGGTACTTAATAAGTAAAGAGAGGGAAATCATTTCATTATTCGTGACTAGAAAGAGTAGAAAGGTGCATACCATAAATAACAAAGACATAAGGGTACTTAATAAGTAAAGAGAGGGAAATCATTTCATTATTCGTGACTAGAAAGAGTAGAAAGGTGCAAAGTTACTCGTAGTCCGTGAAAATCTTTTTCGGATGTCCAGTTGTTCCTGTCTCAATGAGCAGACCAAGAGACTTTTACCAAAAGCACAGATTATATACAAGTTACTATATAGCATGCGGTGTACCTAAGACGGGCGCCTACAAATTTTTCATCGCTTTCATTAAACTTTTTCCTTCACAAAAATGAGCATATCCATAGAAAAATGGTTTTCAATACAATTTGGTCATTCTAGAATGTTTCGAAGCCATCCCGCCATATTATTATTGGTCTGGCGTCGATGTCTGTCATCCAAAGTCCAAAGTATAATAAAAGTCACTTCAAATGCGATATTCTGACCGTCACCAATACTCAATGCCTACTCGTATTTCCACGCATTTCAAACCGCACGATTTTTACCTGGAACTAGAATATGAAGAAATACGAGTATTTTATGTCGATCAATGCATCTGAACGTAACGTTAAATTTTATGCTGATCCTAACGTCTCATTCCTGCATTTCATACCCGGATCAAATTGAAATAAACAGACAAGGTTTCTCATAGATAAGGCACTGTGTAGCATCTAAAGATAGCCGACTATGGAGTTTGCCGACTAATCGGTAATCAAATTGCTGATTACTTGGCCGACTGTTCGCCGATGATAACGGTTCCTGAATAGTAATATGTTTCTGTCAAAAATGACATTTTAGTGGCAAGCTTTTATAGCCAACTGTACTTTTCTTTGGATATCCATCAAATGCTCACTGAGACGATTCTAAAGAGCCCAAGCTCGGTAGGATTGCTTTTTCTATTATAGAGTTCCTATGGCCACCTTCCGGCTCCATCATCAGATCAGCCCCATCGTACCTTATTATTGTATTGTCATCAAAGTAAAGTAAGTATGCAAAATTTCAGCTCAATCGGTTGACGATATCTGCTTCAAAATTGAGTTGCAAGATTTCACCCGAACAAACATACTTTAAACATACCATGCAAGCTAAATAAAAGCTTGTAAAAAGTCTTCTGAACCAATGAAAACTACCTACTCAATGAAGTAAAGTAATAGTGTAATTTCCGCTCATTTGCGTATCAATTTTTTTTAAGCTAGCTTATAATAGGAGTGTCCCACTGCTGGGCAAAGGCCTCTCCCTTTGATTTCCGCAGGTCCCTGTCTGACGCTGTCTCCGACCAATTGCTGAGTAATGCGTCTATGTCATCCCGCCATCTCCGTCTGAGCCGGCCTATTTTGGGGCACCCACTTAATGGCAATGCTGCCCCATCTTTACGGGTTCATATGGCAAACTTGGCCTGCCCAATCCCACTTGAGGCTGGCTGTTTTCTTGCCTACTATGCGTGTTTTGGAGCGCAGCGTGGTGTTTCGGATACAGTCCGTCATTTTCACCCCTAAAATTCTGCGCTCCATGGCCTGTTGGCAATCCCTCAATTTGGACTTTTGGTACTCAATAAGGGACGCTGTTTGTGCATCGTAGATTAGGACAGACAGAATACACATGTCGATGAGTTTCTGTTTAAGTGACAGTGGAAGGTTTCCCTTCATAAGCTCTATGATGGACCCATAGCTCATCCAGCCATTTTCGATGCGGCGTTCGACTTCTTTGTATTGTCTGTTGCTGAAAGAGACTAAACCGACTGTAAATATACTCATTGACATATTGTATGACCTGCCTTACCTCGACCCTACGTTTCGTGCTGGACATTACTTGAGTCTGCACGATCCATTCTTAGTCCAACTTGAATGCATGCTGTGCTATCTTGGAGCATTAGCGAAGCTCGTCTGCATTTGCGTATTTATGCTATCAAAATTCATTGAAGTAGGGTCGTCACTGGCTGTTATACGTCATTTCAATCAATTGTTCGCATTCTACGATCCCACAATGGCTTCTCCGATGTTCGATGCTCACTCAAATATACTTTGACAGGAGGTCGAGAGGGACGGCATTATTCGACGGTCAAATTTCGAACATAGGAGTAGCCTTTCTGATTATCAATGCCTTGTCTAACATAGTTTCAGTCTAAGAATGTGACACAACACATCTCATAGTATTTTATGCAGCAACATGCAGTAAAACTCTATCGCTCGTAACATGCAATAAAGATGTATGCAAATCTAAACGCTGGGGAAGTATTCTATTGAAATATTTTATCCGGTACGAAATAATGGAATTCGCTAGATTTTGTTATATTACTCGGAAGCATTTGATATTTGAAACATTTTGCTACCAAACATTTTAGTTTAGAATTTATGCTTTGAAAACCTGGGACGGGTACAGCTACCAGCATATTGCTCCAATAAAATTATTTTTTACCGCGTATTAAAAATGAGTAGGTATTTTAAGGGTTAATTTTAATCTTAGATACGTTTTAATTGCTTTTTCATTGAATACTATTTTTTTTAATTTTGAAGAAAGTTTGCGAATTTCGTCGCACGAGCTGGAACGTCAGAAGGCTCACCATTTTGGTCGTCGCAAACGCCGCCATGTATTTATTGGTTGTTAGTGTAAAATCAGAGCGTGTCGCCGACCGATTGATGCGTGCAAATCGCCACGACTGGCGCCGAGCATGCCTGAAAAAAGCGGAAGACAGCTAATGCATTTGCCTGCTGGTGTGTAGCAGGCTATTAGCGTCGCTTGCGGCGCGTAGTGAGCCGGCCGTGGCACTAACACAGACGAGAAATGTATCGTATCGTCATAAAATCACAACTGATCCTATATCTCAATACGGTATTTGATGACAGCTCAAATCAGCTATTCTTTATGAAATGTCAAAATTGGGCAAGTGCGAGTCCGACTCGCACATGAAGGGTTCCATACCATAATCTAAAACAAGTTTGTTTTATGGGGAGCCCCCTTTAAATATTTATTTTATTTTATTTTTAGTATTTGTTGTTATAGCGGCAATAGAAATACATCATCTGTGAAAATTTCAACTGTCTAGCTATCACCGTTCTTGAGATACAGCCTGGTGACAGACGGACCGACGGATGGACGGACGGACAGCGAAGTCTCAGTAATAGGGTCCCGATTTTACCCTTTGGGTACGGAACCCTAAAAACGATTTGTGGTTTCTATGAAGATACGGGCTTGTGACGTCATAAAATCTGTAGACAAAAACGTCTTCTTTTTAGTTATTGTCTAATTAAAAATAGCAAAATGTCCAAAGTTTGTGGTAGTTTATTTGGTTCCGTGTGTTTTTTGATGTGTGTTTAGTGGTTTCAATGACATAATAAATTTTCACTTTACCGTATTATTTACCAGTAAACATGTCTCCATAGATGTCATCATTATTTCCTGTGGTTATAATAATCTGTTGTATTTACATAATACTAATAGGAGATTTAGATTGCAAACGAGACGCGAGCTATATTTTGAATTATGTTTGTGTATCGTTCGTTAGTTTCGCCAATTTACGATATCATTGTATACTGTTAGTGTGCTGAATATTGCTTATTATTAAACTTCAATGTCTCAGGATTCAGACACTTTCGTAAACTCGGTTTTCTAATTCAAGACCAAAAAAACTACGACAGATACGTCACAGTCAAAGTTGTCAAAATTTAAATGACATCTGACCATGTAAATTAATGCACCAAATGTTTTGAATACCTCAAGTGTTACAAGTACAATACCCAGATTTTGTACCAAAAATCTCCGAAGTTTACGTTTTTATTATCTCCTCTCGTATTTATGTAATAATAAATATATCTAATTATTTTGTTAAAACATAGAGTTAAAGTTATCAATTAATAAATTATCTTAGTGTCTAATAAAGAATAAGGATTTTACTAATATTTTATTGTAGTGGTAACATTGTGGTAGTTTTTTTGGTCTTGAATTAGAAATCACGCTAACTCTTCTTTATCAA
The DNA here is from genome assembly GCA_905147355.2 of Apotomis turbidana. NCBI lineage: Eukaryota > Metazoa > Arthropoda > Insecta > Lepidoptera > Tortricidae > Apotomis > Apotomis turbidana. The sequence goes on along the minus strand of LR990299.1, from coordinate 11,005,493 downwards.
ATGGACTGCCAAACTATACAAACTGACTTACTTTTCATTTTCTTGGAAGAGTCTATCCATAGTCTGAGCAGTTGTCTATCCAAAATCATTACTATTTATTTTTATTTATTTAATTCAGACAACTATAATGGTCCATTTTGTGTTAGTAAACTTAGGAAAACTATGCTAGTACTTAATAATTAACAAGAATTTAGTCCTCTGGCTGAGATTCCACATTATAGGACAGTTAATCTGAATCAAATAAAGTTTTTTTAAATAAATAAATATCAGACAACCTCACACAAATCAACCTAGTCCCAAATTAAGCTCAAGAAGGCTTGTGTTATGGGTACCAGGCGACGATATACATACTTATATAGATAAATAAATACTTAAATACATAGAACATCCATGACCCAGGCACAAATATTCGTGTTCCTCACACAAATATTTGCCCTTGCCGGGATTCGAACCCGGGACCGTCGTCGGCTCAGTAAGCAGTTGCTTAACCACTTTTTTGCATTGTATTTCTCCTGTATGTTTTATGAGGTGTGCAATAAAGAGTACTTGTATTGTATTAATCTTAGTCGCTATCATATTTAGGATGCTGTTACTACTTCTCCGTACCCTCTCCAGTAGCGAGGCAGTTTTCTTGCGTCAGACAGCATCAATACTGTCTTTGCGCGCCTCCACGAACATTTTCGATGCACTACAAAACCTCGGTCTCCGCAACAGCACCCTAAATGCGTTATTATATTATTTTATTAAAAAAGTAGGTATAGATTAGGCATGTTAATTGGATAGGTATACTATTAGATACAGTAGGAATCCTTTTTTGAGTCCGAATTCACTTCGCTTTGTTATAAGAAGCAATAGGACCCAATGGGAATTGTGTCCGTTATGAACCGTGGCACTTATGACACCTTTCATTTCAAACTAGCGGTTTGTGGCCACGGTTCATAACACACACATTACCCATTAGGTCGAATTGTTTGTTAGAACAAAGCGAAGTGAATTCGACCTCAAAGAAGGATTCGTATTCGTACTATTCGCTGGGTGCGCGATGACAGTGTCAACTAGCGGCTACATTTACGGCGGGCCTTTTAATGTCAAATGGCTGACTGTCTTTACGAATAGTAAGTAAACAAACAAATAATTTCAATGAAATATCGTAATTTTCTTTCATTTATGTTAATCTATAGTGTCGATAACACGTTGACCTTCTTTATTTCCCGTCTAAAATGGCAAAATCAATAACTTTCAGATGTAATTCACACGGACCTTTTCATGGCTGTCTTCACGAGAAGTAAGTTACAAAATAAACAAATTTAACCGAAAAACGCATTTCATGCATTATGCAACCGATCATTTATGACTGTATTTTCGTGATAATACCTACAGATTATTTTGTTTTTTCAGTTAAACATGGCCAAATTAATTATTATAACTGGATTCTGCTCAATCAAACACAACATCGCTTTCAAATCCCAAACTACAATAAAATGGGAAACAATTAGTTTTTGCTCAACATGTCCAAAATGTAAAAGATAATAAACGCATAAACATGCTACTCCCTACAACATTCAAGATATAATATTAAAAATGTTGTTCTATAGGTTATACTAACTTTTTCCTCTTGATAGCCATTATCCATTTAATTCGTTGTTCTCGTTTCCAACTTGCTTGTGGAAATTTACTTATTTATGATTACTGTTTTTGCCACTGTTTTTGCATTTAACTACGCTGCAGGTTTCGTGGCGCATATTTATTTATTTTTAGATGCCTTAATTTCGCTAGTAAAAAGTGGCAGTTGGCCTGACGAAAGTTCCTTTTTTGGCCACGGCGCGCGCTGCGATCGATTCGTGGTTCCCCCACCACCTACTTCGCACCCAGCGAATATTAATACTTTGAATATCGATACCTACAGGTCAAGATGAAAGCAACAGTGTTGGGATCCATTACAATGTAAGCGGCACTCGAACCCAGCCTGCTTTTACGACATTAATCTCTACCAAATGAGCTATCACATTGCTACGTTAATCACATTAAATTAGCCACCACAATTTTAACAGCAGAGCCGTATTTAGCCTCAGGCCCACAAAGCCCGGGCCTAGGGGCCCAGCCAGTCTTAGGGGCCTCAGTCCCAGAACCAGGACTTGTAGGTGGATCAACTTTTTCTTGTTGTTATTCTGTCCCGTCACCCAGGAGACAATGGTGATTAAACTTCTTAGAAAAGTGTTGATATTTTATAATATTGGTATTTTCAAGACATTCTAAATAAAAATGGGCTTATAACTGCTGCAATTACATCATTTTTGTTGAATATCGCCGCTGAAAATCGTATTTTTGATGAGTAACGGTGGACATCACCATGGCAACAAGCAACAGTGAAAAGTGGATTGACCCTTGTACTTATGTTCTCCTTATTTATCAGTAGATACCTATCACTTATCGAGATAGGGGAGGGGCCCCAAATGCCAAATGCCTAGGCCTAATGCCTGGATGTAAATCCAGGCCTGGTTCAGCGCTCTCTATATTTTTGTTAAACGCTACGTTTTCTTTTCAGCTGGCTGCCCGTGGGTGTGACATTGTTCTAGTCAGTCGATCTATCGACAAGCTGAGGGCCACTGCTGAGGAAATAGGTAAGTTACTTTTTTTTTTTCATTTCGTCTATTGAATGGGGAATCTCACATAGGATATATGTATAGTATTGCGCCGTACTAAGATGAAAAAGAAGACAAACGAGTTACATTTGACTGTTGTAGTACCGTGGCGCCCATACAACCCGATTCGTTAGGTTTCTAGGCCTGTTGTCTAACAATAAGCTTAAACTGTATAAATATCATTTGCAATAAAATATACGTATAGAAATCACGCGATATCTGTTTTACAAATAGCCACTTAAGCGTTTGAAACCGTATTTAGTTGTTTATACTCGTAAATAATTCCGTATTCGGCCGGCACGAGCGGGCGTTCCCGCCATAAGTCATTTTTACGCGGCGTTCTGGCAGCTGCCGTACATTTTTCATGCCCATCTCCATTGGAGCGTTGTTGGTTTCAACTCATAGGCCTTTGTTTAATTTAATGGAAAGATAAATCGTAGTCATTTGAGTTCATTACCAATTTCCAAAACAATGGAATAGAATTTAACCTGTACCCACCCTTAGGGACATAATTTGAGTCGCGCCATACTTTGTGTGATGTGATCACGTTTCAGGATGAATGGCGCCACCGAACTGACGCGACTTAAAGTACGCTCGTCTAGCTTCACCCTTATGCCTTGATCACACGTTGCACAGGCGGGCGAGACAGTGCTCTGTCTCGCCCGTTTGTCTTGTGTGTGACAGGGACGAGAGCACTGTCTCGCCCGTTTACTCGGTACGTGTGATCAAGGCATTACTCTGATGAGTTTACACAGTGAGCGGTACTCACTAGCGACTGCGTAACGATTTGTATGGAGAATTAGTTCTAGAAGCAACCGCTAGGGACGCTGTACTATTTATTCTCCGTCGTTTATGCTGTCGCTAGCGAATACGGTCACCTTAACTCATGGTACAGTACTTTTATCTCACGAGCGCGGGTGAGCCATGTTTGTGTGAGTAGATGTACATGCACATTGGCTCTGTGTGGGTGAGCTCGGGAGCGAACAGTTCCGGCTCACCCACACAGAGCCAATGTGCATGTACATTTCACACAAACATGGCTCACCCGCGCTCGTGAGATAAAAGTATAGTTGAAGTGGTGCAGGCTGGGCTAATCCACTTATAAGAACTGAATACCATTGAACAAACCACAACTGGTAAACCGCAAATTAAGATAACGAGCTCGTAGTAAAAGCAGATTGTAACCACCTTGGAAGGTTAATATAGATTATCGACTCTATTTCCTTGGACATTAGACTACAAAATGCACTAACAGAATAATGGTGATCATAACTTTTTGGAATTTTACAACCGTCTGACCCTCCTCAAGAACGTATTCTCTTGAAAAAGGACTATGATCTCGTCAACAAACATTTTAAACCTATTCAACAAGGAATAAGGCTGAAAATTCAATATCCACGCAATGTAGTTCTAACCTTTTTTTGTAAGTAACTGGTTGGCGCCAGGTTCGCGTTTATGAGAACAAAAGCAGATAGGATTGTATTAGACACAATGCTATTGTGAACGCAGGTAGGTGGATTAGCTCAGCTTGTATTGCTTCGGCTATACCTACTGTAACGGTACTGAATCTAAGTTCAACCTTACTCCCGCCGTAGGAGTAGCTCTTTCAGAGGGGTTGCTCTGTAGTCCGTAATTCGTACTTAGAATCATCTCCTCTCTTGTTACACTGTATTTGAATAGACTAATAGTTATTAATGTTATTATAGTACCTAAGAGTCCGCATTCTAGTCGCGATATGTGCCAATAGGGGAGTTTTGGACGTAAATAGAATGCTGTTGATTCATCGAATTATATTAGAAAACCGAAACCTAATTGATTGAAAATTTCAACCTTGTTTTTTTTTTTTTTCATTTATTTAGCCTAGGGGTTTTAGCGACCTCGCTATGCCACCCCCGTAATTAAAATTTACAAAATAAATACCGACTTACGGACTAACTACCGTCTCCTATAGCGGAGAAATATATCTTAAGTAGTATTCCGGCTTCACGCGACGCCGGTGTAGCCAAAATACTATTGCATATACCTACGTTATGTAAGGCTAGTCCGCGACGCTGGACCGCGCCCCGGACACATTCCGCCAGCACGTGTTGTACATCTTCCACTATATTACAATCTGGACAATTTGGTGTCTCAGATATTCTCATTAAAAACTTAAACTTATTGGTCGGAATGTGTCCAGTCCGCAGTCGAAGCAGTGCTACAATGAGTTTTCTCGGCACCTCCATATTTTCAAACCATGGGTAACGAGGAAGTTCATTCTGAATAGTTTTATACCAAATTCCCTTTAATAATGAGCGTTCATCATAATATTCTTTCCATTGTTGTCGACACTTCCCTTTGACCTCACTTAGGACTTCACTATGTACCGGTAAACAAGTATAGGAATTTCCTTCATTGATAGCCTGCCTTGCCGCCAGATCCGCTTCCTCGTTACCCAATATACCTATATGGGAGGGTACCCACTGAATCTGCACAGACTTTTTTGCCGCTTCAATTTTCCCTATGGTTTCTAGGATGTGATAGGCTATCGGTAATCCTCGACTGCTCGAGGTTAACCGAGCCAAATGTAGAAGGGCACTCTTTGAGTCCGATAAAATAACAAATCGAGGGTAGTCTATTGATTGAATATAAGCCAAAGATTCTGAGATAGCTATTAACTCGGTGTGCATTATTGATATGTTCGCCTCGATTTTAAACTTTACTTTTATATCTATTTGAGGGTCAAAGAATGCCGCCCCAGATCCAGTCTCGTCCTTAGAACCGTCTGTATAAATCTTGTAACACAAATCATATTCACTATTAAGTACTAGGTTACATTTGTTTCTCAAATTAACCGAGTCTATTATTCTTTTGGCAACGTTAAATCCTTCTATATTTAATCTTATATTGTGTGACATATCAAAGGAAGTGATCCAGGTATTTAAAGAATACAAAGGCAACTTACTCGCCGACTGGACTACATACCGCTCATAAGTTCTCTGCGTAGTTACCAATTTATGTAATAAAAATAAATTACCTATACATTTTATGAAACATGTATGTAATTTTTTCATCAAAAATGTTAGTAATGTGACTGATAAGAATAACTTGTATTAAGTTTGTGGAATTAACTAATTTATTTTAATTAACACGTCCAGGTTCTTATATTTATTTGTTGTCCGTTTACTCAGAGAAAGACTACAAGGTGTCAACAAAGGTCGTCCAAGCAGACTTCTGCGAGGGCGAAGAAATCTACACAAAAATCGCCACAGAGATCCAAGACCTGGAGATCGGCACGCTAGTCAACAATGTCGGCATTTCCTACTCGTACCCTGAATACTTCCTGGACGTGCCTGATTGGTAAGTTACTCACATAATACTTTTCTTTTTATAAAAGCACAACATAGTGGCTCCATTGCGCTTGATGGTAAGCAAAAAGGGGAGCCCAAGTCGCAATGGCAACTGACAAGTAACCAACCGTGCCATGTTAGTTGACTCTGCCATGCTGGCCCGAGAGATGCTTCTTCACGCTTCGTTTGAAGGGTCTCATGTTATAAATAGGAGGAAACACTTGAGCCGGCAAAGAGTTCCATTTTTTAATAGTTCGACAGATAAAGGAATTGCTAAGCTTCTTGTCTTGATACATTATCAATAAGTACCATCATGACCTACTACTATGTTCCTTTATCAAGCGCTTCTACATTGAACTTTGTAATTTTTCTTTATCCTATTTTCAGCAATTTTAATATGGCTTTTGCTACCAAAGTTAAAGTCAAGCAGACTATCTAGGGTAAGGACACTACCTATCAACGATTGATATAGATCAGGCTGAAATATGTCCAGCTCGTTTCCCCTTTCATTCGCGTAATAAATATCCTCATAGCAGATCAAATTGATTGTTGTGTTGATCTATGAGAGCCATAGTCAGAAACCTATACATACTATCTGTACTAACTTCATTAAAATTATTATTACTATATGTCCGGCAATATTGATCACCACATAGAATGAAATGTACGCTTTCTAATCATAAAATACTTCTCCAAACAACCATATAAAATAGTCCCCGGATTCCCGTTCAGGAACCATTCGAATAGCTCATGCTTTCAAATCGTCCGTTAATATCTTCGCGTCTGTTGAAATTGAACGCAGCAAACCACACCTTTCGTTCAGAAACCATTTTCAAAGGGAGCAGGTGTTCAGGTATTGCCACCGTATGAAATAAGTGCCGTTCAATTGAAATATTATTCCAACTATCGTCGCTTTATCGAGGGATTATTGTGACGCTCGGTGTGCCTCTCGATATTTGATTTCCGAACGTGAATTCGCAGTTTAAATTTGACTAAATTGTTTATTCGGCATAGTGTTTGCGCCCTATTGTTTGTTGCTTGGATTTCACACGCGATAATTGAATAAAAAATATACGGAAGAAGATGGCGTTAGTTTGGATGGCGTTTACGAGACCATACATAATTTTAATGAAAAACTTGACCGATTTGTAAAATTCTGTTTTTGTTCATAAGGGTTTACATTCTAGTTTGTTCTAGAGTCTGGCTAGCCAAATAATGTAGACAGATATTTCTTTGTGGTATCACCAATTGTCTATGATTTAAACAATTTAGAGGACCCTATAAATAATTTTGATACTCTATATATTAGTTCTAACTTTCCGATTGAGTTGAAATTTGGCCTAGTACTTATGTAATATTTTTGCTGATGGATATAATATTATGGATTATGGTATTATCCAGCTAGGTCTTATTTACACTACATTAAATTTTTCGCCTTGTATATGGTTAAAAAGTGTAAACATATGCGTTTGTCGTTGACTGTACTGTACATAGTGGTAGAAATTATGTGAGCTGACTATGAGTGCACGTCAACATATATGTAACTAATTTCCTTAGGTAGGTACATTGTGCAAAAAAAAAAAACAAAAATATTTGCTAGTATCAAAACTATAATTCCTACAACACAAAGTGTGACCAGCCGCAGATTATTGAATTTCCCGCCAAAACTTTGAGTAATATTTCATTAGCCAAACTATATTTATTAATATCATTTCATTTATTAATTTTATTTCCTTAGCTTGTAGATGTGTCCCAATGCTGGGCAAAGAGTAAAGACCTCCCCTCTCTTGCGCCATAACAACATCTTATGCAAACAAGATCTAACTCACTGTCGCTTAAACTAACGTCCCTTCATAGTATTCGACAAACTCACTCAATCAGTCCCTTACCTTCCACTTCCCCAAATTAATATAATTACTGTGACATTACCACTCATTAGTCGCAAATATATTGACTCGTCTTGCCTAATGATCCACCACTAGACGCCCCTACTACTAAAACGTCTTAAGTCCCGTAGCAATATCAATATACATACGCCTTTTACTATGAAGGCACTACAAGGCTTTCACACTAACAGCTCGACTATTATGTTAAATCCTAGAGAGAGATGATATAGCTAAACATATATGCGAGAGCGAGACGAAATATTGGAAAGCAGGAAGTTAAATGAGAACCGAAGCCCCAGAGATATTATTATAGCAAGAACTAACTGTGGAAGACTAAATGTTTCGTAGGATATGATCGCAATATATTGCAAATTGTATTGTGTAATAGTTAAGTTCCAAAAAGCTAGTGGTATAAAATGAATTGAATGAAACCACTGTATGTATGGACTCGATTTGAGCTGTATTCGGGCATGTCTGCCCGCAAAAGCACAATGTGAATGCAGTTCTATTGTAGTTGACATAACTGCACACTGTTTTTACAGTCTTTTTATCGATTCTATTTTTTATGTGGAAATACCAAATTCGTATTTTTATAAATATTGACACAAAGGATAATTATAAAAGAAAAAAATATTGTCACATTTAGAATAGCGCCATCTCTCTCGCAGTCCTCACTCACACTTGCTGTAAAGCTGACAAACTTGCTTACTCGGTGCGTGTATTGCGTTGCGCACATCTTAGGGTTATGGCTAATGCGCTTAAGCATTTTAAAAGAACAGTTGATGCAGAGGGCGCTCGCTCTAGTAGCGTAGAATTATGGAATCAAAGATTTGGTGTGATCGACGTAACGATCTAATAACTCAGTTGGGATCGCACTACGCCGGGAACGTGAGGTCGCAGGTTCGAGTCCTGTTTACATTCTAGTAGATTATATTTTTCTTTCATAATTTACCTTTGTGTCAATACTCGTATTTATAACTGCAAACTGTTCTACCGACTGCACACTAGCGGCAACACACACGGCTGAAAGTGAGTTGCACGATTGTGATACAATAGGTATATTAGTAAAGTGCGGACTTTAGATAATTATGTCACAGTTGACAGTAAACTCCCGTGAATCTCAGATATATACACGATGATTTTTAATCGGTGATCAGCAGGAATCGAATATTCAGATGCTTTTATACCGACTCTTCGCCGTCTGCGTTGATGTTGAGTTGTATGGAGGCAGACCCTATTTATTTAATTTTATTATTGTAACTATGGGTACCCATTTATTTTAGTGTTACTGTATCTTTTTGAAGTAGGTATTCGATTTAACAGATTGGTTAATTAAATTATTTATCATTTTATTTTATATTAAGGATTAATTGTAGATTAATTAAATAACATTTAGTAGATATATACCTTTAAAGCACCTTCAATTCGTCAATTTTATAACTAATATAGTATGTTTCAATGTTAGCCTAATTAGTTAATGTAGAAATCCAATGATTCATTCGATTAATTCGAGTCCGTCTCCATACAGCTCTATCAACTTCGGCGCCGACACCAAGTTTAGGTTTAAAAGCATCTGAATCCGATGCCTGATGATCAGGTAACACTTTTCTAACTCGATAATTGGTGGCGGTCACGATGAAGTCGTACTAATTACATGAAAACAAACTTTATTTTTCCATGATATTTTTTTATTTTGAAACCAATTTTGTCTTAAATTCCTTGACACCCTACTAATCTGTATCTGTGAGCTTACAACCTCGTTCATAATTTAATGGCAATGACAATTTATGAGTCAATAACTTGTCATTGTCATTACATAGATAAAGTCTTAGAAAATTCGTTAAATTTCCCGTCAAAGCGATGACACTTGACGTAGGTATCGTACTTCAATTATTTATGTAGGATGACCATGTATCTAAGTGTTTATGAGTTTTTATTATGTTTTAACTTTTAATTAATTAAACAGTGAGGTAATTGCGTGAGAGCTAGATATTAATATTTTTCTACTCCTGATCACCTATTAAGAATCATCGTGTACTTATAAAACGGATTTACTCACGTCGTAAAAGATGAATCGGCGATCCTGATGATAGTGATGATGAATCGCGTACCGATTCGAAACATGTCGAGCGATATTCGATTCCAACGACTTGAGTAAACCCGTTTCATAATGTATCTTAATGTGTTTGAGATTCACGGTAGCCTATAATATGAGAATAAATTATCGTAGACATCTGACGACTTCATTAAAATAACTACTTACCAGTTCCGATTCTTGACGACGGAAAAAATACGGAAAATAACGTATCCTAGAACGTATCACATAAGGCATTGTATGGTAAACACTTAACAAAGTCTTATTTAACAAAAAAAATGTGTGTATTATCTTTGATGTACATTCGAGTTCTTTAATTTATGAGAAAAAATGACATACAAAATATTTGAACACGCATCTGTGCTGGTAACAATAAAGGCGTGTTCACATATTTTTTTAAGTTAATTGTTAATTTAAATACATAATAATAAATAAATAAATCTTAAGGGACAATCTTACACAAATCGACCTTTAGTGCCAAACTAAAGTAACTAAGCAACGCTTGTACTATGGGTACTAGACGACAATATGACATAATAATATATATGGATGGATCAACTTTTTCTTGTTGTTATTCTGTCCCGTCACCCAGGAGACAATGGTGATTAAACTTCCTAGAAAAGTGTTGATAATTTATAATATTGGTATTTTCAAGAGATATTCTGAATAATAATGGGCTTATAACTGCTGCAATTACAACAATTTTTGTTGATTATTTTAAAGAGTAACCCAGAGGACATCACCATGGCAACAAGCAACAGAAAAAAGTTTTTTTTTTTTCCGATCATGTGAAGGCGGAAGCCTTGTGCGGCTGCATCCGCTAGTCAAAATTTGCGGGGGGGCGGGGCTAGCCGCCGGCCCCGCGGACTAAAATGAGTGCGCCTAGCGCACAAGAAAAAAGTTGATTGACCCAAATACATTTATAGGTAACATCCATGAACCAGGAACAAATATTCGAATTCATCACACACATATTTGCTCCGGCCGGGACGAACCCACGACCACTAGCTCAATAAGCAGGGTGCCCTACGAACAGTGGCGTGCACAGAGTTTTACGACAGGGTAGACACAAAATTTTGAGAACCTAATAACTTACAGAAATACTGCGGGACAGTTTTTTTTCTTCGTCGTCTCAAATATCAAGCAAATCGACCATCTCTACATAATTTCCTCTATTAACTGACGACCGCAAACATAAACATCACCACATTTATCACAATTAAAATTATCCATTTTCAGACAACTTTTAAGAATATACTAAAAACTTTTATTCGCTTATTTACTAGTCACCACTATCACACGTAATAATCAAAACAAACAATAATGGCGGTAACAAAAATACGACAAACTTAAATAGGTAGTACTGCTTTTGCGCTAATTAAAGTTACAAAAAAGCGCCTTTTTAAATTCGTTACATAGTCAACATCGAAAGTTCGAATCTACAAATAATAGCTAAGGAGAGAGCGAGACAGGCTACCCGTTCGGAATTGTTCGCTTAACATCGGGCGTCGCGGTATTCGCGCCTCGCTCACACGAGTCGAGTCGCGGGTCGGAAACAACCTACTTCCGTAAGGACGTAAAAGACATGAGACAATGTCTTACTTCTGTATTTGTGTGCGTGAGTTTTGTTATTGTGTGCAATATTTTTATAAGAACGCACATACACGCGGTCCGTGTTACCACGAGGCACACAAATATAAATTTAGACAGAAAATCGCCTGTCTTTACCATTACAGCGCGCAGCGGCGCTAGTGCCGCGGAATGGTTCAAGTCAACCTCCACGGAATCGACATCGACCAATACGTACGTAATTTTGGCGCACCGACTCGATAGATGGCGCGGATCGCAAATTGATTATTTTTGTACATTTGTTTTATATAATTTTATAAAAAGGTAATGTTTGTAACAATAAATAATATATTTCGTTTCTGTAATCAACTTAGGGTAGGCAGTGTCTTTTTGTCTTTATAAGGTGCACGCCACTGCCTACGAACTGTGCCAACCGCGTCAACTTACATCCGAAGTTAACCGCGTTCGGCAAACACGAAGCAAATCTTGCCAGCTGTCATTTGTGTTTTCAGTCCAATAGCTCTGAATTGCGCGAAAACCGAGAGGTTCTTATCTGAAACGCGTAAGAGCGAGCGAGACAGTTATAAAACACGAATCGCATTCAGACAGCTCACGCAATGACTAAAAAGTCATTAAATGTACTGAGATAAAAGGCAATCAAAAGCTTTTACCAATATCCATCCTTCAGAACAAAAATGAAGCTCTCGCAACAGTTTTGTAAAGTTAGTTAAAAACATTTATTAATTTGGGAAATAGAATTTTTAAGTGATAATTTAACATGCGTTGATCATTTGCGAAGTAATACATTTGCTAAAGTAATTGTCGAATGATAGTAATATGTAATATGTACCATGTTATATAAATTTATGAAACGTGTAATGTCTCATTTTTTTTTTATGTGGGTAGGTACACCACAATTCTTATTTAAACAAAGGTCAGATCATTATTGGTACAAAGATCAAAGCTTAAAGAAAATTTGGAAAAAGAGCTACCTGGTGGAATCTCCGTCTGGGCCTGCCCCGTCTGCGTCGTCCATCTTTGGGCACCCACTTAGTGGCTATGCTGGCCCATCTTTCTGGATGCATACGGCAAACGTGGCCTGCCCAATCCCACTTGAGCCTGGCTGTTTTGCTACCTACGTCAGCTATGCGTGTTTTGGAGCGCAGCGTGGTGTTTCGGATGCGGTCCGTCCTTTTCACCCCTAAAATGCTGCGCTCCATGGCCCGTTGGCAAACCTTCAACTTGGACTTTTGGCTCTCAGTTAGCGACCATGTTTGGGCACCGTAGGTTAGGACAGGCAAAATACACATGTCGATAAGTTTCCGCTTCAGTGACAGTGGAAGGTTTCCCTTCATGAACTCTTTCATGGACCAGTAGCTCTTCCAGGCATTTTCGACGCGGCGTTCGACTTCTTTGTCCTGTCTGTTGCTGAAAGAGACTAGCTGGCCCAAGTAAATGTACTCATCGACATAGTGTATTATCTGCCCGTCTACCTCGACCCTACGTTTCGTGCTGTTGGTCATTACTTGAGTCTTTACACGATTCATTCTAAGTCCAATTTGAAGGCTTGCGGTGCTCAGATCTTTGAGCATTAGCTGTAACTCTTCTGCAGAAGAAGCAAAGAGAATAATGTCGTCGGCGAAACGAAGGTTTAAAAGCCTTCTATCACCAACTACTATTCCCCTTGCTTCCCAGGAAACTGCCAGGCTCTTGAAAACTTCCTCTAGTGTGCTTGTGAATGATTTTGGAGACGCTGCGCTTTGAATGATTGGCCGGAAGACTGAAGCTTAATGTCTGCTGTGCTATTATTGTAAATAGTTTTCATGAGATTAATGTAAATTGGATCAATGTCTTGATTTTGAAGTGCGGTTATTATGGCGGAATGTGTGATGCTGTCGAAAGCTTTGGCGTAATCCACGAATGCTAGGTATAAGGGAGAGTTAAATTCGTTGAATTTTTCTATAATCTGGTTTAGTGTGTGGAGGTGGTCGGAAAGGGAATCAGGTACTAAAATACTTTTAATATTCTCATTAAATAATGATGCAGGTGTTTAAAACAGGTGTAATAATTTAAATCTAAATGTATTACTGAATTTCATTGCGAATCCAAATCCAAATGGACATCCACAATTAATTAAGCGTGGAAAATGAATTTAGATTAATGAATACGATTAATGCCTATCTAAAGCCTTATTGTCTGAGTTCATATCCAGTGCGAAGTTCTAACGAATCGCCTTTCTAATATAATACTTGTGAGACTCGGGTAAAATACATATTATGATCATCAGGTAGTAGGCATCATAACCAGCAGATCGATTCATCGATTGAGTTTATTACTAAATATTCAAAAGTTGTTTTTTTCTCTGTATCAAATCAAGTGATTGTCAGAAGTAACGCAATAATTGTAGTAGGAGACAGCAAGCCAATTTTGAAAATCTACCACAAAAAGATGTTGTGAATTATGTTCAGTGACGGGCAAGCGGTAGAATTTTTGCGACGAAAGTATTTAGATTCTATATTAAAACATTATTATTTTATCCAGTTTTATGATCATGGTTTTAACATTTCTATTAAGATTACGATTAGTCATTATGGAATCAGAAATTGGCAGAATCCCTGAAGACGATTTTTTAGAAGCTTAACACAGATAGGTACGAGTATATCGGATTACAACTATGCAACTCTCATAACTTTTGATGTAGAAAGGTAGTTCTTTTTTATATAAATGGATCCAGTGTTAATGGATTGACAATATCAAATATATTAATTTACTATTAACAAATTAAATTCAGTTATTTTTTATCAATATCCACATATTAATTTTATCAATTTTTAACAACTATTAATATTATTAGTATTATTTTTATTTTAACAACGCAGTTACCCATATTATCATTACGTTGGACGTCAAAGTGACATAAAATGCTACCGCTCGCCGATCACAGATTAAGCACAATGTCAAGGGTTTTAATAAATCGCTCAATAGAGTACTTAAAGTTTAATGTATAATGATGAAACTAGGTAGTAACGTATCGAGTACCATATTATTGTTTTGCACCATTTTACTCCAAATAATGAAAACCACCGATAAACAGACGGATATGTCGTATACTTAGATTGTATTTTTTTGTAACTTCTAATTATTCTAGTTCCTTGATAAAGTCAGGATACTGTTCAAACAACTTTTACTACGACATCGATTACAAATTATTCTATCGCCAGAGACAAATGGTTGTTTGGATTGATAGCATCAATCACGTATCTCTTAATTATTCCACATCAATTGCGTATTTGAATACACAGACATTTGTTTCGTGAACTACCCGTTTCATTGTAATTGTGCTGAAAAAAAATTGTTTTAATTCTAGTACTCAATATTGTTGGATAGGGACCTAATAGAAGGCATTTATTGGATAAAATTAATCTATACATATAAACGGACAAGTCCTGACTGACTGACTGACTGACTGACTGACTCACTCATCAACGTAGAGCCGAAACTACTGAACCTAGGAACTTCAAATTTCGAGAATAGATCAAGTATACGATGCAAGCAAGCACTAAGAAGGGATTTTTCGAAACTCATCCCTTAAGGGTGTCAAATCGGGGTGAAAGTTTGTATGAAACTTACGTAACTTTTGAGTTAGAGTAATAAAACTGTGTGTATAGGTTTTCGATCTAAAAACAAGAAAACTTATTTCAGGATTTTTGAAAACTCATTCTTTAAAGGGGCTAAATAGGGGGTGAAAGTTTGTATGAGGAACTTGGAATTCTTTGAGTAAGAGTGGTATTATTTCGTGTACAGCTTTTTCTATACAAAGTAAGAAAACAAGTTTCAGCATTTCTGGAAATTCATCCCCCAAAGGGGTTAAATGCACAGTGAAACTTTGTAAGAAAAACGTGGTCTATTTGAGTAAGGGGTGCATTCTTTTGCGTGTAGACTAATCATCAAAAACTGAAAACATGTATTTCAGTGTTTTTGAAAATTCAACCCCTAATGGGGTAAAGAGGGAGGTGAAAGTTTCTATGAAGAGCTTGAGATTCTTTGAGTAGGAGTGGTAATATTTCGTGGACAGGTTCTTATTTGCAAAGTAAGAAAACAAGTTTCAGCATTTTTGGAAATTCAGCCCCGAAAGGGGTTAAATGGACAATGGAACTTTCTTGAGAAACGGCGCTTTCTTGAGTAAGGGGTGCATTATTTTGCGTGTAGACCCTTCATTAAAAACTGTGAATATTGATTTCAGCGTTTTTGAAAGTTCAACCCCTAATGGGATAAAGTGGGAGGTGAAAATTTGTATGAAGAGCTTGGGATTCTTTGAGTAGGAGTGATATTTCGTGTATAGGTTCTTCTATGCAAACTAAGAAGACGAGTTTTAGAATTTTTTGAAATTCATCCCCGAAAGGGGTGAAATGGACAGTGAAACTTTATTTGAAAATCAAACCTTTTTTAGGAAGAGGTGCATTATCTTGTGTGTACACTGATCATCAAAAACTAAGAACATGTATTTCAGCGTTTTTGAAAATTTAACCCCTCATGGGGTAAAGAGGAGGTTAGTTTCAATGAAAACCTCGAAGTTCTTTGAGTAACATTACGTGTATAGATTCTTCTATGCAAAGTAAGAAAATAAGTTTCAGCATTTTTGGAAATTCATCCCCGAAAGGGGTTCAATGGACAATGGAACTTTGTATGAGTATCGGGCCTTTTTTGAGTAAGAGGTGCACTATTTTGCGGGTAGACTCTTCATCAAAAACTGAGAATATTGATTTCAGCGTTTTTGAAAATTCAACCTCTAATGGGATACGCTGAGAGGTGACAGTTTGTTTAAAGGGCTTGGAATTTTTTGAGTAAGAGTGATAATATTTCGGGCATTAGGTTAATCATTACAAACAACTTTTCACCATAAATGAAGTTAAAAAGTAAGAGATGCATTTTTTAATATTCATCCCCTAAGCGTGTGAAATTGAAAATGACAACATTTACATGTTTTTTGTAGAATATTCACTAAGATTGAGAAAATAAACTTGATTTCTTTTGGAAATTCATCTCCAAAATGGGTCTAATGGGAGGCGAAAGTTTGGATGAGAAAAGATGAAATTGTTTTCGTAAGTCTGACCATATTCCGTGTGTCAATATGTTCCGTTTCTTTACTCATGTGATACAGGTACAGGTACAGGTACAGGCTCGTATACTACTTTCAGAATTTTTTGAAATGTACGAGTATTGTCTGAGTAAAGGGGGAAGATGAAAGTTCTTGTAAGGAATATTTTCGTGTATAAACTCAAAATTCATTTTTGGAAAGTTATCTCCTGAAGAGGTTATAAACTGTATATGCAAAACGTAGGATTGAGTGACAAAACTTCGTGTAAAAAAATGCATTGTTAGGGTTCCGTACCTCAAAAGGAAAAACGCAACCCTCAAAGGATCACTTAGTTGTCTGTTCGTCTATCGAATAAAATGGAAATTAAAACCATATAAGTACTCAGAGCTGAAATCCTTTAAATCCGTTAAAAAACCAAACTTCTAAGTTATAACGTAAAAAAAAGATCCGGCTGTTTACCTATGCCACAACAAACGTCGATGCTCTCAAGGGAATCAAATTTTATAAGGTACTTTCAGTTGAACTATAACTATGAATTTGGCAAGTCATACCGTGTCTTCGTTATCGTAAATAATACTTTTTTCCACTTTGGAAGCGTCAGTCACGCAAACTATTCGGTTAAGAAAAAAAATATTTTAGAAACCTCGATATCATTTTTGAAGACCTATCCATAGTGTTTGATGAAAAAAAAATTTTTGAGTTTCAGTTCTAAGTATGGGAAGCCCCCAATATTTATTATTATTTTTTTATTTTTGCATCAAAATCTTAATGCGGTTCACAGAATACATCTACCTACCAAGTTTCAACAGTATAGCTCTTATAGTTTCGGAAAAAAAATGCTATGACATACGGATGGACAGACGGACAGACAGACATGACGAATCTATAAGGGTTCCGTTTTTTGCCATTTGGCTACGGAACCCTAAAAATGTATGTATGTGCGCAGATTTCTATTATTATTAGTTGTATTATTTTAAGAAACAACAAAGCGGGTAGAAAGTTACACAGATAACGTTTCTAGACCCTGTGCGAGCGAAGCCGCGGGCAAAAGCTAGTCAATCTATCTATATATATAAAACTCAAAGGTGACTGACTGACTGACATAGTGATCTATCAACGCACAGCCCAAACCACTGGACGGATCGGGCTGAAATTTGGCATGCAGGTAGACGTCATGACGTAGGCATCCGCTAAGAAAGGATTTTTCAAAACTCACCCCCTAAAGGGATGAAATGGGGTTCCAAAGTTTGTATGGGGAAACAAGATTAGTTAGACTATTTTATTCGAAACTTCACAGGAGTATTCCTAACGATAAATGAGTAAACACGTGTTTCAGGTATTTTGAAAATTCAACCCCTAAAAGGGAGAAATGTGGTGACAAAGTCTGAAAATCAGCATGGGTATTGTTTTTATGGTTTATCGGGTCGCTGATTACAAAAACCGCAACGATTTTAAAGTCCAACGTGGCGGACGTGAGTTACCATCTCCCCTGTTGGGGTGAAATGGGGTTGAAATGTCTAAATACTAAACCGCTGGTTCTAGAGAGTTCAAATTTGGCACGTAGGTTCCTTATAAAGTGTAGGGGTGCACTAAGAAAGGATTTTTCAAAATTTACCCCCTAAAGGGGTGAAATGGGGGTCCAAAGTTTGTATGGGGAAAGAAGATTAGTTAGACTATTTTATTCGAAACTTCACAGGAGTATTTCTAACGATAAATGAGTAAACACGTGTTTCAGGTTTTTTGAAAATTCAACCCCTATAAGGGAGAAATGTGGTGACAAAGTCTGAAAATCAGCATGGGTATTATTTTTATGGTTTATCAGGTCGCTGATTACGAAAACCACAACGATTTTAAAATCCAACGTGAGTTACCATCTCCCCTGTTGAGGTGAAATGGGATTGAAATGTCTAAATACTAAACCGCTGGTTCTAGAGAGTTCAAATTTAGCA
This sequence comes from Apotomis turbidana, assembly GCA_905147355.2. Classification (NCBI taxonomy): domain Eukaryota; kingdom Metazoa; phylum Arthropoda; class Insecta; order Lepidoptera; family Tortricidae; genus Apotomis; species Apotomis turbidana. Next base: position 10,986,925 of record LR990299.1, on the reverse strand, counting down.
CGTAGGTTCCTTATAAGGTGAAGCGGTGCACTAAGAAAGGATTTTTCAAAACTTTTCCAGAGGTTTTACGAGGAAACAAGATTAGTTAGACTATTTTATTCGAAACTTCACAGGAGTATTTCTAACAATAAATGAGTAAACACGTGTTTCAGGTTTTTTTTTTAATTCAACCCCTAAAAGGGAGAAATGTGGTGACAAAGTCTGAAAATCCATTGGTAATGCTTTTATGGTTTATCGGGTCAGGTCGCCTGTTGGGGTGCGATGGGGTTGAAATGACTAAATATGAGTACGGGTGTAATTTTTATGGTTTGTTGGGACGTTAATTACGAAAATGCCACCTATTTTGAAATTTTATTAGTGGTCATGAAAATTCTTGAAAGCATTTGCGCCAAATTGCAATTTAATCGGTCCAGTAGTTTTGCAGCAAATCGATTGTAACAGACGGACTGAAAGACAGCTACACGTGATCCTATAAGGGGGTTCTTTTTTTGCTTTTGAGGTATGGATAGAGACCCGCGTTCCTTATAGATTAAAAAAATAGTATTTGGTGGCATCTCGATCGTCGTCAATCGGTACCTATAGGCGGGCGGCGCCTGCATCCGTAATAAATACATTCAAGCTTTTCAATAATAAGTCATTTCAGAATTCTGAATTACGTTTATCTGGCTCAGAATAATACATTTTTTATTCATCAACGAAGAGAACCTCAATATCTTACAATAGAACATGACGTAACTTAGAACATGGCTTAGAATCATTAAACCAATCTCGAATATCCCAAATCGATAAGCGGAGGCTCGGGACATTATAAAAGCTTTATACAAATAAAATGCACACATATCCCGGTGTCTTAGCTTCACTTCGAGTTATGAATTTTGAAGTGAACTTTATTTGGTACAGTAAAAGCTGAGATCGCTTGATTTGAGTGCTTGAGTTTTCGGTTTGATTTGATAAAGTGGAGTTATGATAAAATAAAAAGTATTTCCCAGTAATATTAGAAAAGCAAAAGTCTGTGTATGTTTTGTTACTTCTTCACGCTAAAACGGCTGGACGGATATGCATGAGGGAAATGCAGATTGCAGATTATACCCTAACTTAACAAATAGCCTACTTTTAATCCTGAAAAAAAGAGCATTGTTCCCGTAGGATGATGTATATTATATAGGCACGCGAGCGAAGCTAAAATATAAAATGCTAGAAGGAGGAAAAAGCATCCTATAACCATCTTTGGATGTCCAGCTTCACTGTACTTACTAAATTTGGTTAAAATCCACGTCCATAGGAGCATGGCAGCACCACTGTTCGGTGCAGTCATTGCACCTAACACGTGATTTAGCCTCGAGCGCATAGTCAGCACAAGGCGCATCGATCAGTAATCTAATTAACATAGTCAGTGCATATTTCGGAACTATCGCGACCGGGTGCATTCGAACATAACATTTATAACATTTAACATTTTCCAACATTCTACTAACATTAGTATAATTCAGTTTTGTATTACTTAGGAATTTATGACAATAAACAATTGCTACTTTTCTCCGAACTTTCTAAACATTCACGACCAACCCCCGCATCCCACAACCACTGACAAGTCAAAAAAATTGCATCCGGGTTAGGTTTCCTAGGATGTCATTGCGATGCCCGTACTTACAAGGCGGGATTATTTTTTTAAGCTACAGAAAAATCGGTAACGTTTTTTTTTTAAGAATTAGGGGAGTTATTCCTACCTATAAACTATTTTTTTTTTAATTAATTCCCTAATAAGAAGCGACACACACAAATAGATTCAGGTAGCAAATCATCACTTTCTGGCGTCTATACTCTTGAGTCTATTGTTAAATTCATACACACTTCACCATATCAACCTTGAAAGGCCTTGGTTCTTCGGATCTCATATTTCTAACTCTCGCTCAAACGCTCCTTTGCCTAACTTTGAGCCCTCTTATGAGCCCTTTTACATAAACATAACTAATCTTGAACTTCATTTCAGGGAGAAGATGATGTCCAACCTCATCAAAGCCAACGTGACGTCGGTTACCAGGGTAACCGGGCTTGTCCTGCCCGGGATGGTGAAGCGTGGCAAGGGGGTTGTCATCAATATAGGCTCCGCTTCCTCGATTATACCTAGCCCCTTGCTGAGCGTCTACGCTGCGTCTAAGGTAATGTTTGACTCATTATAAGTCCAAGTGGTTTTAGTGGCGGTAGAGGACCCTTGTGCTTTTGTCGTTCGGAGCCTACGCCTCGCCTGAGGCCTATACAAAACACAAGTCCTAGTCAATTAGGTCAAAGGGAAAGGCCTTTATACCGCCGGCTCCGCGTACACTACCATTTTTATCATATCAGACCTTATTTGTCGTGTGACATAGCGTTGTCCATTTTTCTCGCTTAGGTACAGATTGGAACGGAATAGACAAAAATATAAAAAGACGTGTCGTGTGAAGTTGTTGTGCTTGATGATTTTGATAGGACTCTTTACGTAACATAAGACAAATATCGCTTGTATAAAAGTCGTTCGCAACGCAAATGATATGTCTACTAGATTCATGAATACGCATATCGTACACTGGATCTGATAATGTAAGATGGTCTGGCCATTTACTTAAATTCATGCGCATATCAAGCGTTGACGTCGAAGCCGAATATTTCCCATTAAAAGGTTTTCTATCCGTTGCTTAATGTTAACAGATTGCCACGAATTTGCTAATCTGTCACACGAATTTCTGAACAGTTTATTTTCTATCAGAGAAGTGTAAACATCTTATATTTTCTATAAAGTGATTGAACTCTTTGGAGATCACTGAATTGTTCCGTTATATTTTTATGCAGACGTCTTTGCTCCTTAAACACGCCTTAAGGGCTAGGACCCATAGCTTATAGACACACCGATGATTATATGATATGTTTCGACTACGGAAATAAAAAAGTTCTATGTTCATATGTTGTTGTTAAACTATGTTCATATTCTGCGTGAGCGAACTCCAGAGTACCTTCTCGTTATCAATAATGACTAGATTCACCATAATCGCGCATCGCGCGTTTGAATCAGTCTCACATGAAGGCCGACAGGCGGACAGCATTTGAACTGCAACCCAGCTGCAATAAACGAGCATATATATAGCAATTACATTCAACACTAATCATAAAAAAAATCTTACAGGCTTACGTGGACAAATTCACTGAAGGTCTCGACATGGAATACAGAAAGAAGGGCATCATCTCCCAATGCGTTATGCCCGGATTCGTCTGCACCAACATGTCTGGCATTCGCCGTAGCACCTTCTTCGCGCCCACTGCCAAGACGTTCGTCAAATCGGCCATGAGTTTGGTCGGTACCGCGTCCAGGACAACCGGGTACCTCCCTCACGCAATCTTCACGAACATCATCAACTTCATCAACGGAGTCAGCGGCAACTTTGGTGTCTGGCTCATTACGAGGACCATGGAGAACAGCCGCAGTCGGGCGTTGAAAAAGTACAAAAAGCAATAATTTTTCACTTCTCCGCTTTTCTTTGGGAGCTATCTTCCTCTTAACTCTTCTGTGATGCAACGACTTTTCATTACCTAAAGGTTCTAATCTCTCACCTCTCTTTCATAGGTTAATCTGTATCCTTAATTAATTAAAAATGATAGGATTCTTACTGAATAGTTTTGAAGATAACCGTTTTACTCACAGTTATGTTATGTATCAGTTACGGTCCGACGTGTCTCGGATTCGGGTGTTATACATCCTGAGGGAGAGCTCCGCGGAGAACAATGAGTAGATATTTTAATTTTTCACACAGAACAGCAACCAAAGTACGTTCTATTAATCTATTTTAGTTTTACTACTTACTATTATTTCAATTGTTTATTTATTTTCTCCATAGGTAGGTTTTTTACATATTTATCCTCCTCCTAGCCTTTGTCCCATTTTTTGAGAATGAATTCTCAATAGGTTTTTACATATTTATATGAATAAAAAATGAAAATACAAAATATGGCACCGGGGCAAAGTCCAAGATACCGGTGGTCAGGGCTGCAGAGACGGTAACCTCCTGACGATGCTTGCCGTGTCTAGGAGTACTGCCTTCTGAATCTGACCCTTGATCTGGCCATCTAGCGTGAGTCTCTTCAGGTGAATCGACATTATTTCCTATAAGACCGTTCGCCGAGTGTGTGCCGCGTCGGGACAATTCGGGACTTCCCGCTAATCGTATCCCTTGGTTTTCGTTGCACCTGCTGTTGAGTAGGCATCAAATCATTCGTGCAACTATATCCCCGGGGTATGCTGATAATTTTTATTCACATCGATTCTATGTTGGACTTATAAAGATCCAAAAGAATTTGTAATTTGTAGAAAACTTACTGTACCTACCTTTCCTACTTTTCCTCGTTGCATCACATTGCATGCCATGTTTATTTTTATGCTTCACTCCAAAGACATTGCAATCGCATTAGTCAATTTTGAACCTAAAACATGTGATTTAGTATATAGGTACAAATGCGTTACCTGACCTGCTGTAACTATATGCATTTAGGATTTGCTTTTATTTTAGGGCCCAAGTTGAAACCCATGATAATCATAACACATTCACTGTTCATAATCGTAAAATAAGAGGGTATGAGGCTAATAGAATAGCGTACCGTCTCAGAAATATGAGTATCTATTGGAAAAGCTCCATCAGATGGTTACTTACTATCTTATGTAAAGTGACCAACGCCATTCGTTGGTAATTTTCACAACTGCACATATCTCTTTCATGCAATAATATATATATTATAGTCACTATTAATCCCATACTCTCCGTTGAAAACTAACCCCTCATCGAAATGTCAGCCGCCCAAGTAAGAAATTCCGACCAATTAATTATTTTAATTAATTTTCACTCAAAATCAATACTATAGTTTTTAATAGCGTTATTGAGTTTTCTAGTATAATTAAGTAACTTTGCAAAGTAACGTCATTACTTCCAAAAAATATACCTACCTATTAATTATAAAGGTTGCAAAATAGATACTGAAAACTACTAAAATTTCTATTCACATTAACGCAATATAAAGTCATATAACATAAAATATTACACTGCATACTTACAAACTTTCATAACATTCGTAGACGTATTTTACTAGTATATAAATTTAACTACTAACACGCTAGACAATGCACTTTTTTGATGCATATAGAGATAAACCGATTTAAAACTACATAATTATAAACATTTTATTTTGCTATGTTTCCCTAAAAATCATTGAGTATAATATAATATCATTTAAGTATAAGTATTGGGAACAGTGTTAATTTTAATACAAGTTTTTCTCGACTCTTCTATATGATATTTTTTGTATATAATTATGGCGTTACTGTTTTGGTATTTCATTTGTATATTAGTGGACAGTGAATGTGTTCATAGTTGCAAAATAAATCGCCTAATGACAACAAAATCTCACTAAAATTTCTATCACTGCTCTTCAAAACCTATCTATTTAGTAAATTGATATTAAGATACGAGCTTTGTTTCTAAGTAGGTATTTGTTTCTTAGTGAGTTTTGGTTGTCAGGCGAATGTAAGTAGTGTGTCAGAACTCAGAAGTGTGAAATGATTTAGCTGTTATAAGATTATATGAGCGTTTTAACCGACCAATATCTGGCTGCAATACTGCCAAATTCCATGATTCTGTGATATTGTTTCGGTTTTGTAGATGACGCAATTCTCAAATTCTCAAAACGATGCTGTTTTCTTTTAATAGCCCAAAAAAGCGGCCAATTTATTTAAGCGGTTTAAATGCTCAAACAATCACCGAAGGACGTTTATTTTAAATTTAAAGGGATTGTAATACATTTAAGCGATGTATCACAGTTTGGTGTACTAATAAATTGCTTGATTATAACATTAGTTTTATTAACTGGGTGGTGGACCAAATGGGACGATACAATTGTAAATATATTGGTGTAACTGCTAAATATTAATATAGTCTTAGTAAAGGCTAACGTGTTTTGAAGATATCATAGAAACGTTACACTAAAACATCCCTCGGCCTCTGTCTAAACTACATAATATCCTAGTTACGCAGTAAAATACTAGTAAAATACTGCAACAATACCATTATGGTATTAAGTACTTCTACCTTTGACACTACTTATTCTATTTAGTATAAAAACAGAGCTAGGATAGTTTTAAAATATTGGGTTTGTGTTACATGTTGAAACGCAAAGAACGCAGTTACCTCCATATAGACAACAGGGTAGGTACAATGTTTAGATCGTTTTTTTTTTAATAGGTCCTTACAAGTTATTGCCGCTTCTTCATTTATTTACCATGGTTTTGAAAGCTGCAGTATGTAGACGCTTAGAGCAAGGACCATCGAAAAAAAAATTCTGCCTGTCTCTTATTAGTGCATAATAAACAAAATTATAATCTAACTTGGAAATTGAGTTCCGAGGTGTCAATCATCATAATCATTATTACCCAGATCATCGTATTTCTGAATTTGTATGATTCGTCACAATTCGAGACTTGCTGAGTTTCTGAGTTACCCAGGTGAAAATTCATTATGCGTTATTTCTTTACCTAATAAATTTCATATCGCATTTTTTTTCCTACATTTGTTAGTGATCGTTTGGTAGCCAAACATGGTATAAAACAATAAATAGGTACATGGAAGAAATGCCCAAATACAGGATGAACAATTCAAGTGGGTAGTGTATAATGTTTTTTTTTATACGGAAGGCTTCTTTTCGTAGAAGTAAGGTAATCTTGAACGGATATTACAAATGAACTAGCAAAAGTCTACGGTCAACGGTTACGTCTGTTATAAAAACATTTAGGTGCTCTAGATTTATTCACTCTAGCGTGAGTTGTGTTTCAGTATATTTTGGTAAACTTTTTTTATGTAAATCGACTGAAATTCACGTGACAATCATTTTAAAATAAATAGCATGCTGCGACTCGCGTTCGAAAAAATGCCTTCGCTTAAGCTGAAAAGAAGACCATTCTAGAGATCAACGGTGAAGAACTTGTATACTAAGCGAGGGAAAACAGGAATGAAATCTCTAGTTCATTTCTAACAAAAATTACCATGCAACACGAATTCCATTTTCGCCTTGTCCTCATCGATTGAAAAATATCTTTCGGCATAGCACTAGAATAAAGAGCGAATTCGCGGCAAGATCGGAGTGCTGGGATAATTTTGCGGCTGAGATATAGCCCCACCTCTACCATTTTCGTTTGTGACACCCTGTATATTATAACTTGACTAAAATTACTAAAACGTAATGGGATGTATAAAAGTGATCATAAATATTTAAATTGGTCATCATAATTCTCATATCATAACATAACTAACAACTTATCAATTTTTATTTTCAGGAAAGGGAAACTGGAGGCCTGATTTTCGCGCGTTCATTAAGTTTAATCAACTAAGATCACTCATGTTAGACATTATCTAGTTTTAAGATATTTTTTTTACAAATGTTTGAACAGAATTGTTGATTAGTTATTTTATAGAAATACCACATTTTTAATATTGTTTTGTACTTATAATTTTTACCGTTATGTTATGATTTTTTGATAATTATTAACAAAGTGCCTAAGATAAGTTTTCTTTTTGGTTATAAGAACTGACTGTAATTAACTATATTTATTTTTGTATAATAAAACAATTACAACTTACAAGTAAATATATTGTAGTGACGGCATATACATTTTATTAAAAAATTGTTGCCTGTAAAGTCGGTTTTACGGGCGAAGGAAGATTTTACGTGACAACGTCTTTTTCTCGGTAGAATATTTATTTGTATCATATCCATTCACAATTTCCCTAACAACATTTTAAGTGTTACTTTCTGAACGCACCCATCACATGTGTCATTAATGTCATTATAGTGTCTTTATTTTACATGTTTTAAATCTAAATATGCGATAATCAGACTATTATGCATGTATGTTGTCGATTCCAAACCCTTATTTAGTCTAGATCTACATGTAATTATTCTAAAAATACCGAACTGACGGAACAAACATCATATGTTTGACAGGTAAGTACGAACAGTTTGTATTTGTATGGGAATATAAAATTATCGTTTTTATTATTTTCCACTCATTTATTCTATATTTTCTCACCGTTTAAACCTTCCCTTGACTTCCACGAATATTTCAATACTAAAATTAGCCAAATCGGTTCAGCCGTTCTCGAGTTTTAGCGGGACAACCGGCCCTCCTAACAGACATGAGCGGGCGTTACACTTTTTCATGAGTGACTCCGAGACGCAACCTAATTTAAGACGTTGTCACGTCAAAATCACAATACTCGTGTAACAAAACCAAAAAAAAATTATCCAATTTCCATTTCGTGCGTGGGCAATAATTAAAATATCTATAATTAAGTGATCATTTAACAAAAAAAATATTACATAGACGTAATTTTTCAATTATTTTTTTCCCATTTTATTAACAATTTTCTTTGTGATTTACAATGCATTTATTGCAGATTATATCTATAACAGAACATTAATTATCGAACATAGCCATAACATTGATATAAAACTATTAAAATACCTACTTGGTAACGAAATAGGAAAATTATATTAAACTTTAATTTTGAGCCTTAATTTTGTACAAACTTTTGGAGAAATGCTCAAGTATGACCTGAGGGTACGGATTGGTTGCATGCCCTAGATATACATTTATAATTTTGTACAAATACCTACAGATGTCCGCCATACGATTACATAAATGAATTAAATTATGTTCAGTCTAAATTATATTATTAACTACCTCAATGGCTGACACAAATTACATTGAGGATTGTGTTTCAATTACCTGTATCCACCATCTATCCACACTACCTCTTTTGGAGGGTAAATGGGCGGTATCTTTATACCGGGTGATAAATCCAAATGGGTCAGTAGGGAAAGGTCACAAACTGTAAGAGATAGGCAATTCTGTTCACAGGCACCATGGCGTCGATTTTAGATTTGATAAAAACTGCATTTTTTAGGGTTCCGTACCCAAAGGGTAAAAACGGGACCCTATTACTGAGACTTCGCTGTCCGTCCGTCCGTCTGTCACCAGGCTGTATCTCAAAAACGGTGATAGCTAGACAGTTGAAATTTTCACAGATGATGTATTTCTATTGCCGCTATAACAACAAATACTAAAAATAAAATAAAATAAATATCTAGGGGGCTCCCATACAACAAACTTGTTATAGATTATGGTACGGAACCCTTCATGCGCGAGTCGGACTCGCACTTGCCCGACGACGCGGTTGGCTTAATTTGTAAGCACTCGCCTACTGAGCCGGTGGTCCTGGGTTCGAATCCCGGCCAGGGCAAATATTTGTATGATGAACTGGAATATTTGTGCTTGGGTCATGGATGTATTTTTATCTATCTATATATGTATTTATATATTATGTATATCGTCGTCTAGTACCCATAGTACAAGCTTTGCTTAGTTTGGGACTAGGTCGATTTGTGTAAGATTGTCCCTTAATATTTATTTATTTATTTAATTTTTTTATAAATCTCAAAAAGTGTCCACTGAAAGGTGTTAAATTGCGCTACTATAGCTTAAAAGTCGGTACGTTATTTAGCAACGATTTGTCTATTACCTACATTTTTAATTTATATCACCAAAAATATTAAATTCGACATTCACTCCGTCTAAAACTTGTTTTTTTTTTTTTTTTTTTTTTTTTTTCATTTTATCTGGCTACTCTAGGCGCTATTGCGCACGTTGGAACTTTTATTTACTGCTTACCGCTGGTTACTTTTTAAATATAAATAATTTATGAATGATACCGCTCCTCCCTTTTACCCTTCACACTACCTACCTTCGCTAAATGATATTCTGATCTGCTGTATTCCCTCAAAAGGAACATAGGTCCATAAAATAAACTCATAAACTCATTTAATTATTGCTAACTATTCAATTACATGTCAACAATTCTATAAATATTTCATTATACATGTGCGCGTAGTGTGGGTGCTGTCATATGAAAATAAGTTTCTGTCAAAAATGACATTTTAGTGGCAAGCTTTTATAGGCGACTGTACTTTTCTTTGGATATCCATCAAATGCTCACTGAGACGATTCTAAAGAGCCCAAGCTTGGTAGGATTGCTTTTTCTATTATAGAGTTCCTATGGCCACCTTCCGGCTCCATCATCAGATCAGCCTCATGGTACCATATTATTATATTGTCATCAAAGTTAAGTAAGTATGCAAAATTTCAGCTCAATCGGTTGACGATATCTGCTTCAAAATTGAGTTGCAAGATTTCACCCGAACAAACATACTTTAATTAAACATACCATGCAAGCTAAATAAAAGCCTGGTGTAAGGTCCTTGTGAGTCAGTGTCATTCCATAACTTGCATGAATTTTGGTAAATAATTGAGGAATATGTTTGTCATCCGAGAAATTAACTATTGTCATGTTGTTTTGTTATATATCCGCAGACTGAAATACACATATCCTCGCTACAGTTCTACTAGAAAGTGTAGAAATTAAAAAATTACAACACTGTAGTGTCGTCCCGTTTATTTAGACCGATTTGAATGGACGACACCACATTGCACTACAGTGTTGTAATTTTTTAATTTCTACACTTTCGAGTAGAACTGTAGCGATGATATGTGTATTTCAGACTGCGGATATCTGCGGACATATAATGTTTCGTAATTATTTCAATAACTGTTCTAAGTAAAAATACAGCCAGGTATGTACAGTCAAGTCAAGGCTATTGAAACACGTACCTTTTCCGCTCTTGTCACAATCACAGTATCTTTTACAAGTACCAATTTACCAAATTTTAGATTTCGAACTGATCGGAAATTATATACAAAAAAAAAACATAATGACAATGGTTTAGAGTTTCTGGGACCTCAAAGGGAACCCTAATTGGTTTTTCCTTTAAAAAAAATCATGCGGTGCTATTTTAATTAAAATTTTAATGACTGGTTCTAACTTAGAATCATTGTACTTCCGAATAATTACTGAATTTTTGGGTTGTTTTACTTACAATCGTACATTCAAACCTAATAAAAATTGACCCATTTTTTATACCTAGGTACAAAAAAAATATCCACAAATGTTATTGTTACAAATTATTATCAAATAAATAAAAATATACGCGTGTGTTCACGGTCTTAAGTACCAAAAGAACCTCGTTACACAAAATCTTACGTAACTATATTTTTTTCAACGTGTACGTCAAACCTCAAAATTATCACATGTGTCAATATATTATTCACGTCTTAAAATAAAATAAAAATAATAAAAAATGGACCATTGAATACAAACCAAAATCTTCCGAAGTCATGAGATCAACATAAAAGAAAAATATAACGATGAAATATGGTCTCCGCCGCCGAAACATGCGACATCAAAGTCAGTATAAACCAACTATTGATGGTAGTTGGCTCTCTTATCATTCTGGTGCTGTTATACATCGTTGTATGCCGGTTATACAATGTCAAGTAATATAGCAACTGCTCAATGTCTTCGTCGCCGACTTTGACCAGGGCGATGGCGAACGAATAAGCCGCGAGTTTCAGCATGACATCGAGCAAATGTTGGCTAATGTGCGATCATAGTCTGAGCCGATTTGGTTCTGAAGGAACATGGAAGCGATGTCTATGAGCCGATTTGGGCCAGGTGGAAAAGAAATGTCACGATGGCTTAAAATAAGTGAGCACGATGAATGTATTCGCGCTACCACCCGCTGAAAGTCATATATCCTGTAGATGCTCCATTAAGAGTTCTATAAAACTTCATCGTGACATCGAGCAGTGTTGGCGAATGTGCGATCATAGTCTGAGCCGATTCGGTCTTGGAGGAACATAACAGAACGGCTTAACTGAAAGTGGTGTCTATAAGCTGATTTGGGCCAGGAGGAAAATAAATGTCGCAATTGTCGCAACGGCTTAATAAGTGAGGACGACGAAAGTCATTCTGTTGATTCTCCAGTAACAGTTCTTTAAAGCTTCATCCCCAAGTTTCTCATAAGTGTCATTGTGCTGCCGTGCTACGGTAAAAGGTCGTATCTTTATACGGATGTCATAAAAAGATACGTTCTTTTACCGTAGCATGGCAGTAGCACTGACCCTAGGTTCAATCGTTGTTCTATAGTTTTTATGTAAAAGTTAACGTAAAACGCGCATACAAAAGAAGATACAGGCATCTTAATAAGTACACTTAAAAGTCGTACATTATTTTCTAGTTCATTCATTGTACAATACCTACAGGTGTAATTAAATCAATGTGTACAACCAAAAAGTATGTTTGTCGTTTATTTTTCGGAAAAGATCTTTTTTTTTTTTTTTTTATAACGGCACAACATAGTGGCTCCACTTCGCCTGATGGTAAGAAAAAAGGGGAGCCCAAGTCGCAATGGCAACTGACGAGAAACCAACGGTGCCAAGTCAGTTGGCACTGCCATGCTGGCCCGAGAGATGCTTCTTCACGCTTCGTTTGAAGGGTCCCAAGTTATAAGAAGGAGGAAACACATGAGCCGGCAAGGAGTTCCATACTTTAATAGTTCGGCAGATGAAGGAATTGCCAAACTTCTTGGTACGTGTGGGAATATTCTCCACGGTGAGGCGATGACATCGCAAGCTGGCACGTGTGGTTCTATGACGGAAAGGGGAGGGTGGGATAAGAGAAAATAACTCATTAATTTTAGCTTGTTGCCTCTATCAAAATACCTATATTCCAATAAATCGCAATGGCCCTGTTCTAAGTAGTACCATTGATAATATGTAAAGAAACATGTTTGATCACCCGTCCCGTTTTGTTCTTATAATGTGTTTCAATTTCAACGTCGTTAGTGAATACATTGGAAGTCGGAAGCGGTCCTTGTCACTCTCCCCTCTCACTCTACTGCACTCTACTTATATAGACTGTACTCAAGCCAGTAATTCGAATTGATGCTTTATTTTGGTATCCGCTAAAAGCAAGTCCAAAAGCTAACCAGATTGAACTTTTCAGCGGTAGCAAACAGTGTAGATGGAATTGGATTTTAATATTAATTAGAGATTGCAGTAACAGCTTCGGAGTTCCGTAGCTGACACGGAAGCGAGTGGCGATTTAAATGCGGATTGAGTTTGTTTAAGTGACGCTAAAATTGGTAAGTGATAAGAATAAGACTATATTTTAACATTTAGTCCTACAAATATCGCACATCTAACTTTAAAAATTTAAAACCCCCGACACAAGAGGTGATCATGATATAGAAAATGCTACTAAAACTGAACATAACTACAACATCTGGAATTCATAGGAATTTCTGGAATTATATAGGTTGAGAACATGTTTTTTAATATTTTCTTCGGTTTCCGCGACTGTCACACATTTAAATAAAACAATTTAAACGGATTATATCGCGTATATTAATTATTTGAGCCTCCCTGACGTTTCAGTACCTTTACAGATACCGTTGTCAAAGGTTGACTGAGAAAAACACAATTTTTCTCTGTCAAAGTTACATTTGTGCAAACTACCCATTTTGTAAATATTAATTTAAAATAAAGGTGTTCATACATGCCAGATGGGCCTAATGTGTAAAGACAGTTACACATGTGCCAGAAGGGCATTTATTATTTATTTAAAATATCTACCAGCGGTTCACTAAAGGCTTACTGAGGAGAAAGAACCGCCAAAGAAAACTCCCAGATTGCCTTATTTATTACTATAAAATACTTTTAAACAAAAACTACATATACTACTTTTAACACTAATTTGTTTTACACCGTTCGAGGCCCAAGGCATCCAGTCTTGTGTCTTGCTTGATCCTTGATAAGATGTACAACAGGATCCCAAGCCGGTGGTAATGACAAACCATCTTCTCTATTGAAATTGGGATATTTTTTGATTTCAATAGCCTCGCGCAACATTCTGGGAAAATATCGTTTCTCTCTGGCAAGGATTGAAGTGTTATCAAACTTAATTGAATGGTTTGGTTTGTCCATGACATGCTCGCAGACACAGGTCTGCAGTCTGCGAGCATGTCATGGACAGCAGATATTTTAAATAAATAATAAATGCCCTTCTGGCACATGTGTAACTGTCTTTACACATTAGGCCCATCTGGCATGTATGAACACCTTTATTTTAAATTAATATTTACAAAATGGGTAGTTTGCACAAATGTAACTTTGACAGAGAAAAATTGTGTTTTTCTCAGTCAACCTTTGACAACGGTATCTGTAAAGGTACTGAAACGTCAGGGAGGCTCAAATAATTAATATACGCGATATAATCCGTTTAAATTGTTTTATTTAAACATGTTTTTTGTTTCAATTAAAGTTGAATATCATGGAAACTACTGGTCCTATTTTCACCAAACATAGCTAAGAACCATACCGACCGACAAGTCTTTTGATTAAAAAAAAACACTCATATCGGTCCATCCGTTATGCAGATGATGCACCTTGGTTGGTTGGCTATTAACGTGACTCGCCGTCTAGGTAAATAGTACATTACTGCAGACTCCTGGAAATAAGGGCTTGCCAGGTGAGTAGGTAGGTATAGATTGATAGAGGATTGTGATACGGAGCCGGCAAGCCCTTCTCACGGCTAGGCATGGCATAAAAATTTAATTCGGCTATTTAGCCTGGTCATGAAAACAGACGCCATGTATGTTAAAAAAAATACTTCACGGCTTAGGCCTTCAATTTTGTATGAAATTCCTTTACAGGTCTCTAGAGTTGTTCCGCCCGAAACGTGATACTTCGAAGCTTGTTATAACGCACGTTATGACGATATTTCATTGCATGTTGGACAAAAAGATCTCTTATTTTTTGTTTGTTATGCCTCTTCCAGTCTTACATAATGAAAACCCTCCCAAGATAAAAAACAGCTCACACTTGACCGATCCGCATTATTTTACCCCACGTGCCCGACATGCACTTTGTTTGCAATTTGAATAACAACTTCGGAGTTCTTTTTAAACTTTTTTAGACTAAAGGTAGTCTGCTGAGTGGTTTAACATTAATGTATGCTGCCTAAGTTAACAAACAGTTCTGGCAAAGATCAAAAGAACCTGTAGTATTTATAACCGATTTCAAAAAAGGAGGAGGGTTCTCAATTCGACTGCATTTTTTTGTAATGTTTGTACCTCAGAACTTTCGACTGTGTGAACCCAATTTGATGTTTTTTTGAAAGCCTGTGCTTTCCATGTGATCCAATTTCAATTTTGTCCAGTTCTGACAAAGACATCCATATATATGAGTGTTATTGTGTTCCATTTCGCTCATTGAAGTTGGTTATTTTTTTGTGAAATAGTGATTATATTTGAATCACTAAAAAGCAAAAAATGAAAAGATAAATTATTAACAAAATAATTACTGACTACAAAAAAAACAGATCATGTAGGTAGGTACCTACCTACCTACAGATTAATTACATTTGAATCACCTTTTGAAGTCGGTGGCAAACCTCACGTAAACTTGCGCGGCATCTGATTTCATAGTAATAATTGAGTAGTTTGGCACCGATTTCAAAAGGTGATTCAAATGTAATCTGTACATGATCAAGTTATTTTTGACTTTTCAGTTTTTTTTTTAATTATTCTGTGACTTTTGGGTTCTTGGTTAATTTTGGTACAGGGATAGCTGGACATCCGAAGATGGTTATAGGATACATTTTTTATTACGACTATGGTGAAGAACACACACAGTGGATAGGGACAAATGGCGGAAACTGGTGTTGGATGGCGTAAGATTTTAATTGAGGCATGATTTGTGACTCTCTCAACCAAGCGAACTCGGCCTTTGCCGCGCGCAGGCCAGTCTTATTATTATTTTTAGGGTTCCGTACCTCAAAAGGAAAAAACGGAACCCTTATAGGATCACTTTGTTGTCCGTCTGTCCGTCCGTCCGTCTGTCAAGACCATTTTTCTCAGGAACGCGTGGAGGTATGAAGCTGAAATTTATATCAATTACTCAGGTCTACTGTCCCTTGAAGCTGTGAAAAAATCAAACTTCTAAGCCAACGCAATCAAAAGATACAGCCGTTTATGCCGCAAATTTTCGACACTTGCAAGGGAATCAAAACCTACAGGGTGCTTCCCGTGAACTCAGAATCTTGAAATTTGGTACGAAGCAACGTCTTATAGCATAGATAAAGGAATAATTACGAAAACCATATTTTTTTTTTTAATACCTAACTTTGCACCTAATTTATATGGGGCGCTATACATACCAGGTGCAAACTTAACTTAACCACTTAGGGATGGAAAGTGTTTGTACGGAACCCTCGGTGCGCGAGTCCGACTCGCACTTGGCCGTTTTTTATTATTAGGATCACAAAACTGAGCGTTACACAGGCAAACTTAAATGTTAATATAATAAACAATATCAATATCATCCTCCTAGCCTTTGTCCCATTTTTTGAGGATGAATTCTCAATCGGGGTCGGCTACCTAAATCCCAAGATGTGGCGTAGGCACTAGTTTTTACGCAAGCGACTGCCATCTGACCTTCCAACCCAGAGGGGAAACTAGGCCTTATTGGGCTTAGGTGGTTTCCTCACGATGTTTTCCTTCACCGAAAAGCGAGTGGTAAATATCAAATGACATTCCGTACATAAGTTCCGAAAAACTCATTGGTACGGGCCGGGTTCGAACCCGCGACCTCCGGATTGAAAGTCGCATGCCCTAACCACTAGGCTACCACCGCTTTAAACAATATCAATAGTGTACGCCCTACTAGATGTGAACACAACATCAACGTCTTACATCTGCCAAGCCTGTGGTCGCGTGTGCCGTTCTCGTATTGGCTTGTGTAGCCATGAAAAGCGTTGTTTTCCTACATGACACTGTTTTGTATGGTCTGTAAAAGACTGAAAGGCCTTTCGATATGGTAAAGAAAACAGTTTTACTTATTGATACGGTAAAGATAACAGTTTTACGGGAGCAAAGCAGGCATCTTCAAGTCTAAAATTGTTTTGAAATTGTTAAAATCTATTTTCCATGGACAGGGGTCAATATTTCAGGAAAAATCTTAACAGCACGATGCAGCGTGGCGCCAGCTGTGAAGCGATATCTATTGGTAACATTTTCTTTGTCCTCTCACCACGCCGAAACGGCTCGTCGGATTTTAACCAACTCTGGTACAGGTATAGCTGGACGTCCAAAGATGGTTACAGGATACTTTTTACCCGACTTTTGTAAATAAAGAAAATAATACGGGAACGAAGATAAATTCATTAAGTAAAAAATGGATCTAGTCCCAAATTAAGCCAAGAAGACTTGTATTATGGGTACTAGACGACGATATACGTACTTATATAGATAAATATATACTTAAATACATAGAGCAACCATGACCCAAACACAAATATTCGAGTTCATCACACAAATATTTGCCCTGGCCGGGATTCGAACCCGGGACCGTCGGCTCAGTAGGCAGTGTCTACAAACTGCGCCAAACGCGTCGTCAAAATTAAATCTCAAAAAGAAAATAATCTGAGAGAAAATCTCCTAGATACCTTTCGTCAGTTGTATGCAAGTAATATCACAATATGGCTTCGTATTAAATCGAATACTCATACGCGCACACCAAAATGTATGTAGATCGCGTATTGAATGGAAACATGATATTCATCACAAACTTGTCCTGTGAATTTGTTTTTCTACGGATTGGCTCCCAGCCCCAGCGATAGCTTGATTCAAAAACAGCTTATGTATCCGTTTGAAAACAAACACATACGATCTTTTACTGTGGATATGATGGAGATTTATTACCATGTGCGCGTTCGGGGTATCATTTCATATCGTATTGTTATGCCATTTTGATTTGTTTACCTGACAATTTTGTGTTTTAGCCCGTTTTTGCCAATGAAAACCTTCAATAAGACATTGTTTGTTCATTGATAAATGTTGTCATTCATAAGTGAATAAGGCTACCCGTCCACTGAAGCGTGAGAGAATGAACCAATTATAGGCAGCATTTTTATGAAACCAAAAATACTTAAGTGCAATGAAACTGGGGAATATTTTTGGTCCATTTTACACAACTGCGCTCCGCTCCTATAGAGAGGCAGGTATAACCGTATAAGTAGGTATACCTAGGCATTAATAAAGTAGGTATTCATCCTATGAATTTTCCTACCGAGCAATGGAACTAAGTAGGACTGTGTAAAGTGCTTATAAGGTAAATACCGCAATTTTTGATACCCTAACCTAATCCCGACAGTCTTTTTTTGCCACCACTAAAAATTTAAAATTTTTAGCTTGATTAAGGTTAGAAGTTATAATGCTTTGATACTGTTCCAATAGGTGGCACCTTTATCAAGCTAAATTTTTAGTGGTGGCAAAAAAAGACTGTCGGGATTAGGGTATAGAACTTAGTTCAACTCACTCGTCCTAGTAAAAATACTTTCTTAAATATTATATAATTTCTTTTTTCTTTTAAGTAATATTCATATTGAAAATCTCATTTGCCATTTAAATCTTTATAAATTAATGTTAATTATTAAAGGGTATAGCAGGATAGCCTAAGAAAAAGTGCCCCCAGCGTTTTTGGGTCGAAACTATAATCAAACGATGCCTTTTAAGTAGGTTATACCCTGCACAAAGTTTCATCCCTCTGTTACCCCCTGGGGGTGAAAAACACCCGATTAACTCCAAAACTGTTTTATTTATTTTTCCTAAACTATGAAAGTGACGAATTTCAAATTTTGTACAAATAATAAAGAGACTACAATCTATATGTTAAAAAAATATGACCCTCCTAAGCATTTTATTTCTTGTAAAAAAAATTAAAATAAAAATTGAATCACCCTGTATAACAAGTTTGGCTCTTGGTACACACACCATTTTTTTTCCAAATATGAACCAATTCATATTCTACATCATACAAAAGTTTCATCGACCTAGCCCAGAAGGAACATTGCGAAATTAAAATGAATGTACTATTTAGTAGGCACTACTCATTATTATGCTTAATACGCAAAGTACCGCCAGGACCGCCTGCAACCAAAATAATTAAGAAAAAACACTGCCCGCACCCGCGTTGCCGACCGAGTTCGAATTAAAAAAAAAAATAACGGCCGCAAACCCTAGCGAAAAGCGTAACCCGCACAGGGCCGTACGCTTTTCTAATGTGAAGCCAGAATGTCTGCAAAAAATATTTTAAATAACAAATATGGAAAGAGATTGATTAGTGATAGGTACAAGTAATGCTGATGCAATTGTAACACGTTTAAAGACTAACTGAAATAACAGTCAATAACATGGCACAGTTAGTTAACGCAATTGTAAATGGATGGATATTTAAAGAAGAAAACCATTTCTAAACATATACAGGGTGACCAATCCAAATGGGTCAAATCAAATGGAGATAGGGAAATCTGTTCTTAGGAACCGTCTATTTTAGATTTAATAGAAACTGCATTCATTTTTTTTATAAATCTCATATTTAACCGGGAATTGACCTGGTTAAAATTCTGTGATTAATCGCATGTCGTATTGTAACATTCTTTACAGCGGTTTTGACCGGGTTATGTATGAGACTTGTAAAAAAATAATAATGCAGTTTTTATTAAATCTGAAACCGACGCCATGGTTCTTAAGAACAAATTGATCAACCGGTATATATTATTTATCCAATGCGAGATATAAACCAAAAAATATAAATCCAGCCGAAATTCTGACTAACATATATTTGATAATTACTTAGACAATTTGACAATTATTAACGAAGACAGTGATGACGATTGTTTGAATAATAATTGTTTATAACTTACTTACTTACTTACTCGTAATGTATGAATACACAGTAAAAAATATATTATGTTAATACCTACTAGTAAAGAAAAAATTTTTTTTATTGATTACAAATAAGTTTGATTTATTCTTCTTTATCCCCACCTTTTTTAAATCGGACACAAACAGCGGTCCGATCGCAGGCCATTGTTTATTAATAATGCAAGGCTCTTAGTAGGAGTTAAATGAATAGTAGGCACCAAAGAGCCAATTTATATTAATTTCGTAATGTTCCTTCTGGACTAGTTCAATGAAACTTTTGTATGATGTAGAATATAAATTGGTTCATCTTTGGAAAAAAAATAGTATGTGTACCAAGAGCCGAACTTGTTATACAGGGTGATTCAATTTTTATTTTCATTTTTTTTACAAGAAATAAAATGGTTGGGATGGTCATATTTTTTTGACATATAGCTTTTAGTCTCATTATTATTTGTACAAAATTTGAAATTCGTCACTTTCATAGTTTAGGAAAAAATAAATAAAACAGTTTTGGGGTTAATCGGGTGTTTTTCACCCCCAGGGGGTAACAGAGGGATGAAACTTTGTGCAGGGTATAACCTACTTAAAAGGCATCGTTTGATTATAGTTTCGACCCAAAAACGCTGGGGGCACTTTTTCTTAGGTTATCCTGCTATACCCTTTTATATAAGTGCGGTTTACGGAACCTTACACTGAACGTATGATGCTCTTAAAGGACTAGGTACACTGCGAGCGTAATAAAATATAGATATATCAAAAATATATTTGTTTTTTGTTAAAAACCAACACCCTAACTGGTTTTTCTAGCAAACAAGCAGATATATTGCTGGTGGTATAGCCTAACTAGTGTAGCTACGGCCCAGGGATAGTGGCGCTACAAACAGCTTTCATATGGCAATTATGAGCATACGTCATATATTTGCATTATTAAACGTCAGTAGCGATTTGTCAAGGATTTGTCATTAACCAATATCAATATATTGTTCACCGGATTGCTGCTCAATCCTTTGTTTTTCTTGCGGAATAAGTACTGAATCCTATTGAAAAGGACGTGATTTTCATCACTATGGATAGTTTTGGCTTTATTATGCAAAAATTACTTGAAATTTGCGGAAAATTTAGTCCTGTTTCCTCTTTGTTTACATCAGTGACATACACCGTCTTTCAACTTTAGTTACCAACGTTAGGCACTAGTAAACCAATGAAAAACCCGTAATATGTCGTGCGCTGAAAAATACCCTGTTGTGCTATAGCCCAACTTTACACTTTTACACGTACACTTTAAGTAAGTTTTAGTTTTAGGGTAAAGTGTCAATATTTCATTCCTGCTGGTTTTTTGCGGTATACTCCTAGCTGTATGAAGTGCATGTATGAACAGATTTTTACTTTGTCAGTTCTTTGATCTGTCATTCGACTACAGCGAGCGCAGATAAAAGCCAAGCTTTTTATTCGTTTTTCACAAAGCTTAATGCGTAGCTTCAAGCTACAAAGCTAAAGCTGTGTTTCTACGGATGCACTGTGGTTTTCGAGAACAATAGGAATAAAATACCGTTACTATATTGAAAAAAATTTGAACATTATAATTATCACTTTCATTCAAACATACTATGAAAATATTTATTTAACAACATCCTAGTCAAAGTATATTTTATCCTAAAAAACGAAAGACCCTGTACATACTCTGTGATTCAACACTATTTATTTATAACGTGGTTAACCCGAAAGCAAAGGTGTAACCCTCACAAACACCCTTGTCACTTTTGCTCATGACTCCTGAAGTGCAGTGCAGTGAGCAATGTGAGCATGCACCATGTTGAAACTCCACCCTTTATTATAATTTCGTTCTGATAAACAGTTCGTAAGTAATAAACAGCAAAATGTATACACTAAAAACGCCTACAAACCTTCGCTTAGCACCCAAGACTACCAACAAATCTTACTCGCACGGAAAGTTTTGCTTCTATATTCACAAAACTAAACCCTCCCCAACATGCTTAAGACGCACGATCCCCAAACATGCCATTATTTTTAATATTCATACTGCGAGACACATCCAGCGTCAAGAAGCTCCAAGTAATTTAAAGTCTATTGTAGTATAATTGTATTACGTGCGTAGAATGTCGCGAGAGGATGGAAGAAATTATATTTCCTAATAAACATTGACTTTAATTACTCACTGGCCGGGGCCTGCTAACGATGCTGTGACGTGACTTAGTCTTAATGAACGAACATAATAACAAGCTAGATTAAAGTGATAACTGCCTTCGACGTAAATTCAGAAGTCATCACGTTAGGGATGGTTCCCAATAAACGAGCCGACTCGGAGCCAAGCAAGACGGGAATTTAGAGCATCTGCGCATGTAGTGTCGTCTCATCTATCAATCTATCTATCAGCTATAGACGTCCACTGCTGAACATAGGCCTCCCCATGACTCGCCACAAAGTGTGATCCCGTGCAGATCGCATCCATTGATTCCCCGCTACCCTCACCAGGTCCGTCCATCTAGTCTTGGGCCGACCCACGCAGCGCTTCCTATTCGTGGTCGCCACTCTAGCACTTTGCTTAGTCAACCGCCGTCCATTCTCCGGGCTACATGGCCTCCCCATTATCACATCAACCGTGCAATCCTGTGAGCTATGTCGGTTACCTTGGTTCATCATCTTGGTTGGTATCATCTCATATTTGAATGAAAACATCGCTGTCTCCCGGCCGGCTCCTCGCGGACTTGGATGGCGGTGACCAGCGGTTGTAGCAGTTCCAGTTGAAAACTGCCTCGTGCCCTCACGTCCGATAGGTTTCGGTCAGCCACCGACGCGACGCAGTGTGACGGCAGCCGATCCCACTCGGTTAGTGGGAATCGTACATTAGATTAGACGAGTCGACGTAAGATCAAGGTGCAGTAACACAAAAGGAGTTCAGCAAGGCGATACTCTGAAAGTATATTACCTTTAAGGTGTTCACGACCAGCGGGTCTATGATGGGCGCTTTTATCACACGATAAATATTTGACAAGATGCGAGTGTGAGTGACAGATGCTTTGTCACTTATTTATCCCGTGATAAACGCAATCATCATAGGAAGGACACGGGAAAATGTAGCAGTTTCTCATGTCTGTCGTGAAAGGCTACTAAAACTGGTTATTGAGATTTCGAGTGTGTTTGTATATCCCTTGGAACACAATTAACGACGCTAAGGAACGCGGCAACCACAGAAATATATCAAGATAGAAGGAAAAAGTTCAGCGATTTGTAGGGAGACCGAGCGTGTAACATTTTGCGTAGGTACTTTGACGTCACGAGCGTAATTTAGTGATGGGAAACATAAGCCGTGCGAAAACGATTCAGAAACATCGATTCACAGATCGATTCGAACACGGCACCGATTCTATGCATCGCTACCCACACCGCACAGCGCCGCGGCCCAGCCGCCGTCACAAACAAAAACAGTCACAATAATATTTGCTTTGCACTATGTACTTACATTATATAGCTGCATAATAAATAAGAACGTAATTATCATTTCCTCTGTTCTCAAAATCGATTTTAATCTAATAAGAAAATCGCAGTGTACAGCAGCACATGGCAGCACTATTCTTACTTTTGACAGAAAAAATGAGAAATCGACCTTGAACGTGACTCGATAGTTTGAATAGCTTATTTTTACATCGCTGGCTTTGAATGCACGCCAAGGTTGGCTCGTCAAATTAAAGCCGCTATGGAAAGCTAGCGTTGGATACAACCGCCCGCCTCTGTTTTGATGAAAATAATAAAATAAATAGTTTTGTAATTAATAACAGATATTTAAGGACAAATTGTACATACCAATGAAAGGAAATATCTCGATTAACAGCTCCAATTTTATTGGAAGTGTTTGAACAATTAATTATTGCGCAACAAGCCATTTTGTTTTTAAGACCTGACGTCGCACACAGACCGCGGTCGGGTGCTGACTAATGTTCGCGGCGAGCAAAGTTGACACCGTGTCAACATTTCGCCACGCGAGGTACGTCCACTCTTTCCTTCTATCTTGATATATTTCTGTGGCGGCAACCACCATATTGCCCTAGGATAAGTCCTTCATGAACTTGACATTTTATATCAAATACTTATGCTTAAATATACCTACTTCATTTTTATATAGAATACTTCCGTGAGTTCCAGACATATTAAAACACATACGAAACGGGTTTACTCACGATGTAGAAGTCGAATATCGCTCGACATGTTTCGAATCGGTACGCGATTCATCATAAGGAGGACTATGATCAGTCGTGGCCAATCGAACTTCTTCTTCTTCTTCGTCGTTCCCTCACCGATGAGGTTCGCGACCACATTGTCCCCACTGCCTTCTTCACTGTGTCAGACCATCTGGTACGTGCCCTTCCTTGCGCACGTCTGCCATCAACTTGCCCTATAGTAATAATAATAATCTGCTTCTCCAGACAGTGCTTTGAGGACCGCATAATATATCCGAAGAAGTTCAGGGCTCGTTTCCGGCATATCGCGGAGAGTTGCGTCGAGATGTTGTGTTATTTTAATATCGACTCGTTAGTACGCATCGCAGTCAAAGATATACGTAGCAACCTGCGCCAACACCACATCTCGAAAGCATCGATCTTACTGCTATCGCGGCGCGGCGTCTCAAACTTCAAGTTTCTGCACCGTACGTAAAAATGGAAAACACCAGAGCTCGAACCAAACGCACCTTAGTTGTACCGACCAATCGAACACCGACTCGAAATATGTCGAGCAATATTCGACTTCTACGACGTGATTACGCTTATTTTGTATGTATTTTAATATACTTCATATTTATATTTTATCAGAATTCTGTTAGATAAAAATGTCTTCCAAAACTATTGATTCCACGATTTCCTTTCAACTTCCCTTCAAATTTTGCCATGGCATTCTCTACCAGTCAACCTTAGGGGCCAACAGAGATACTGAAAGTTGGTGCAAATCTACAGAAAGAATTTAGGGGTTATATAGTATATCTACACTAATATTATAAAGAGGAAACATTTGTTTGTTTGTTTGTTTGTTTGTATTGAATAGGCTCCGAAACTACTGGACCGATTTGAAAAAATCTTTTACCATTAGAAGCCGACATTATCTCTGATGAACATAGGCTATTTTTTACCGCGGGAAAATGCTTCATTCCTACGGGAAAACGGGTAACTGATAAACCGCGGGTAACGCCGCGGCGCGCTGCTAGTCTGTATATATACTCATATAATAAGAACCAAAGTTTGACTATCTACGAATGTGTATAAGTAAGTTATGTCTCATTGAACTACATTAGTAATACAGACCGAGGTAAAGCAAGAATCCTCGTCCTCGTATTGTCTCAACTGTGAATCGAGAACGCGGTCAGAGTGCACATTTTGCATACGAACTTCTCATATACGAATACGACCGGTGCTTCACATGCACCGGTGGTCGTATAATTTATTTTTGTTGTTCGTGCTGTGAACTAAGCGCGGCGAGTACTGTACTGAAACCGACCGGGGCTCTAGTGTTAGTTAATTTTCAAGACAAATACTAAAATTGATTGAAATCCGTCCTGCCGTTTCGGTGTGAAAATTTTACTAACAGATGGCGCTGTCAGGCTGGTGCAACGCTGCTGCATCACGCTGTTAACTACTCGAGAAATAGCCAAATTTTACTTAGTAGGAACCAAAATTATACCAATTAGAATAGACACGTTTTTAATCGGTGATCAGGGGGCCTATGATGGTTGCATTTATCACGTGATAAATAAGTGACATAGCATCTGTCACTCACACTCGCAACTTGCCAAAACGTGACGGATGCTATGTCACTTATTTATCGCGTGATAAAAGCAACCATCATAGGCCCGCAGGAGTAGAAAAATATTAATATTTAGCTAACATTAAACTTAATACGCGAGGTCCCGCGCAATTACCTCACTGTTAAATTCATTAAAAGTTAAAACATAATAAAAACTAATAACCACTATAGATACATGGTCATCCTACATAAATTATTGAAATACGATACCTACGTCAAGTGTCTTCGGTTTGGCGGGAAATTTTACGAAATTTTCTACGACTTTGTTTATGTATGACAATGACAATGACAAGTTTATTACTCATAAATTGTCATTCCCATTCAATTATTAAAGAGGTTGTTAGCACAACGACGAACGAACGATACAGATTAGTTCGGTGACAAGGAATTTAAGACAAAATTGATTTCAAAATAAAAATTATCATAGAAAAATAAAAGTTTGTTTTCATGTAA
The DNA here is from genome assembly GCA_905147355.2 of Apotomis turbidana. Lineage (NCBI taxonomy): Eukaryota > Metazoa > Arthropoda > Insecta > Lepidoptera > Tortricidae > Apotomis > Apotomis turbidana. Next base: position 10,960,933 of record LR990299.1, on the reverse strand, counting down.
TTACGACTTCAACGTGACCGCCATCAATTACTGAGTTAGAAAAGTTGGTACCTGATCACCGATTAAAAATCATCGTGTATATATTATAGTACATCACTGTCATCTCTGCGTCAATGGCAATCGGCCGCAGATCATTTAACATTCATTCATTAATTTATTTTGATAAAACATAGTTTTACATGTCAACATTATTATCAATATAGGATTTAGGACTAAGTTTATATAAATTAATTATTTATCTTGGGTAGCGTACCGGATAAGGGTGTGCATTCAGTTACTTGAAAAAAAATCGTCAATAGAGTAGATCGCGTCTACTGCCAGTTTGGTCTTAAGATTGTTTACAAAACAACTCATGCTAGGAGAATTCCTGATTTCTAAGGATGTTTTGTTATAGACTTTAGGGCCTATAGTACCTATGCAGGCACTTTTTCGATTTCGCGAGGCAGTCTCGAAATATAAAGACTAAGTCTCGAAATATAAAGACTACACTATCTGGTTCACTTACGAATAGAAGTAGATAACAGATGCAATCTAGTTTAATTCAGGACACTCTCAGCTTCCAGTTGACCCTAACTTGTATTGTAATTCTAATCTAACTTCGCCTAGACAGGCTAGTAAGTCACAGGGTGTGAAATTAATAAGACTGCCGGAAACTTGCAACTATGTCAGCATATTGCTGCCCGCGGCACAGATTACTGCAGGCTGTTCTCTCTGTTAGCCGGTTTATTACTGCAGTTTGGTGAGCTATAGATTCTGAAGAAGCACGTTTTGAAACGTATACCATTATTATACAATTTTAGGACGTCAGATCACGTGAAATGGCAATATTTCGTATCTTGGGGCTGATTTATTTACTTATTTATTATTCAAATAGTTACACAGCATAACAGTATCTAATAAAACCAAGACACGCACTGTAACCTACAAAAACAACTAGCAAGAATTAGGCGACATAACGGCGTAGCTCCGTTGCGTCGTGAGATCTGGTGTAGTCGGCACATTGCCCTTCCCCTTACCCTTCGGCCAGAAGTCTGCACTTGCGATGGTGTCCTGCATCGGCCTTTAAGCGCACTTCAAACGAGCTGAAGTGCACGTAGTGGCGGGACTGCAGCTGGTGCACCCTCAACGAGAAGCTAGTCTTCCGGTGGACGTCCTCCACCACATTATTGGACACGACGGAGTAATGCTATAGAGCACCTTACTCGGTGTCGCAATCCGAAGACCAGAACCAACCGGCTCGGCAGTGCCACTCTCTTCCTTTCCATCAGTGATCTGATGTGTGATCTGATGCTAAAAACGGGAGGTGACCATGAAACTCCTTAACATCTCAAGATAAAACAGTCGAGTTTGGATTCAAATAATCGGTCTAACGCTTTTAAGAAAGTACAGTCGGTAGTGAAAACGAGTAAGACTTTTTTTGGTTATTTTTTGAGTTGAAATTGTAGTTTCTTTAAGCTTTGCGTTATGTCCTAATTGTTTCAGAAGAAAATGTCGCCGTTGCCCTTTTTAAAATAATTTACAAGCGCCATTTTATACTAACCTTATTTTATTATAACAATAAGTCCTGTACCCTATTCAAGCAGTGTAACAATAACTTTCTATTACAGGTTTTGCAAGCACGCTACACCGCGTTGTGTTGTGCACATTTTACTTGTTAAAGAAGGACGTATGATATAAAGTTTTGCTTTACACATAAGTCCTTTTATTCGTAAGGTGAAGTTTGCGTAGTTTAAATTAACAACGATGTTAAGATGAGACATTTTGCTTGGTGGAGTAAAACATGAGAGGAAGTTTCATATATGTAGTAAGAAACTTTGAATTTAATGCAAAGTGCACCTTTGACTTGTAATAGTGTAACTTTGTGTCACGTTACTTAAATTAAATTTATGATCCTCCTTTTTGTTTTATAATATAATCTTGTTATCGATTCTATTTTAATGTGGAAATGCCACATTCAATTTGTATGAAATACACAAAGGTAAATTATGAAAGAAAACTGTAATGTGTTCCACTACAATGTAAGCAGAACTCGAACTTCGACCCTACGTTTCCGGCGCAGTGCTATCCCAACTGAGCTATCACATCGTTACGTCAATCACACGAAATCTTTGATTCCATAATTCTACGCTACTGGAGCGCCCTCTGCGTCATATTATGTTTGAAATTAATATACATATTAGCCATACCCTAGGATGTGCTATTTATTCTAAAATTGTGGAGAAGTTAGGACGTAATGAAGGACTGCACCAAGAAGACTGATGATGAAGACTGAACGTGTAATTAGGCTCCATTTAATTAAGATACGTAGTGACATTTAGTGAAGATTCTATGTGTGACTTTGTCTAAATCATGACTGGTTATTATATAGAAAACAGAATAATGCCAATAATTACTTAAATAGAAAGATCTGGAATCAGTGCAACATTATAACTCAAGTTTGATTCAAACAGAAATAAACTACAAACATACAATACTTTTATTTGTATTCAATACCCGAACGGAACCGAGAACCGCCAATCCGTAGCCGAACGCAGACACGGCTAGTCGGCTACGTATCTTTGGCGTGACCGTGTAGTGTAGGACGGGATCTTAGAACCGCCGATGCTAAGAACACGGAGCTACGGTTCCGAGTGTTACACGGATATCAGAAGCCCTACTAGAAACCTTGTCAGTGCTTGAAAGTGAAGCCAGTTTTAGTGAGCCACGGCCTGTTACAGGCTCAGTTTTGTCCGTGTACGTATCTGTCATAACGCAATCACACACGTCTCTATGATTGGTTCGTAGACACGCACACATAAAACCAAAACCGGCTTCATCCTTCGCAAATCTGTTTATGACTCGTCCTAGGCGTATTTTATTCTAAGTTTGGGCAAAATTGTCAAATCGATTTACATTATCTTACCTGATCTGTCAATTTTTAATATAATATCCAATAGCCTTTGTTTTAAGACAGCTCAACACGACGGGTGTGACGTCTGACAAACTTTGGAAGAAGGGTTCCTTTATTAAATAAATTCGAACGATAGAGAGCCGGACTCTCGGCCAGCGAGTTCTTTTGCCAGCGACTTTTGTTTTAATAAAAATAGTAGTAGTAGTTCATAATATTTTCTTCGGTTTCCGCGACTGTGACACATTTAAATAAAACAAAAAAATGTATTTAATAAAGTAGTTTGATTAAATTAAAATTTCTATTTATTCAGTAAACCGGAACATAATTTTTATCTCAATATTTATATGTTTGTCTCAATAACCTTTATATAAGTACTATTATAAAATTCTACAATTGCATTGAACATTTGTGTTTTTGGAGGCCTCCGTCTCCATAGAAAACAAAGGGTCATTTACTTCAGGCAACATCTTAGCAGTGCCATGCGGCAGCGTGGTTCCAAGAGTACAATGCCATCATTGCCATCTGTTAGGCTGGTTTTAGTGTTACGCGGACCGTCGCGCGGATCGCTCCGCGCGGAGCAATGTATGACGCGTCCGCGCGGACCCGTCCGCATTACTCTACCTTAAGCTTAATACATCGTACGTGATCCGCGCGGACGGTGCGAAGCCTAAGTAAAATTTTCTTTTTCCTCTCATCACGCCGAAACAGTTGGAGGGATACCAATTTTAGTTCAGTAGCAGCGGTTGCGCAACTCAGCGTCACCTGCCTTGCTCGCACGGTATTGAAAGCAAAGTGACGGGTAGTGTTTGTCGCGCGACAGAGTCGCGTGTCAAAGTTATGCTAGACGTACTGGACTTCTAAAGGTGGTTACAGGATACCCTTTGTCGTCTAAGAAAAAAAATATGCGGACTACGTTGCGGGCTCCTTCTAATATTACGTAAATAAGTATATTAATCGTCAAGCATGAATCACTAACGTATAGCGTTTATATGAAGTTAATTGTAATTAAAAAAAAGAATAGTCAATTATTAAAAAAAACATTTCATTATTATAATGTGCCTAATGCAATTCTTAGTAAGAAAGCTAAGAAACTGCATTACTTAGTGAAGTAGGTACTTTATATTAACACGTCTTATGCAATCGACTATTGAACGTTTCTCAAAACATTTACATGGATGTATTAGTAAAATAAACGTACCTATACTGCTTTTAATATACCTACAAAGATAGTACAAATACTTTGATATCCCGAACATACGTTGACATTGACATTAACCCTTCTGATGTCCAATTTTCGCTCCAAAAATATTGTTCCTATCTCTTCCCTTGGGCTTAACCCTTCAAAAGAAGCGGAAAATCGCCCTTTTGGTCAGAAGCAAATCGGTAATATTAGATAGTATACCCATGTGGATACTGGGAGGTTTTGCTTTGGGATATAAGGTTGCAGTGACTAAATTATTTGGTAATATTACTATTAATTTTATCTATCCAAATATCATAAACCCTCCATGATGCGTTCAAGAACCGCTCATTATGATCACCATAAAAATAGACTGTTTTATTAGAACAAAACTCTTATCTGTAAAAAATGTTATTATTGCTAAATAACAACATCGATTTCGATAATATTATTCATTCAAATTTTGAACATCTCTGAAAAACAAAGCAATTTGATTTGACCTCTATTCTAATATCAGTCGAGATGACGTTTAGTTCGAAATGAATTGTCAATTTGCAATCAAATTTGACAAATGTCGCACGTAAGTAAGATATCGAACGATATGATAGTTGGCCGACTCTAGTTTGTCTCTGAATAAAAAAAAACTATGACAGCTGCCAGAAAACTTCATTACCGCCATTACCGGGTAAAATTTGTCATAATGTGCGGTTTCTGAATGCATCATGGAGGCTTATGATATGTGGGTAGATAAAGAAGTGAATGTAGTGTACATAATTAGGCATTAAAACACTCGTGTGATGTTATTATGAAAACCCACACTCGTGTTTAATACCCTTCATTATGTACAGTCACATAAACTACTATTAAGGATCAACCTCATTGAAGGTCACACACTCACGCTGTGTTTATATAGCTGAATTAATGTAAAAAACCGGCCAAGAGCATGTCGGGCCACGCTCAGTGTAGGGTTCCGTAGTTGCTCATCCTTCACAATGGACTTAAGTTACGAGAAACTTTCAAGCTCTATAAAAAGGTCGTAAACGCCAAAGTAACTGTAGTTACTTATTACCTTCTGGAAGTCAACTTACGTCCTTTTAAGAAAATTATGAAACTTAATGTTTACAAATGAAGCGAAAATTGAAAAATTTAATGATTCGGACAAGATTCGAACCTGCGTTTCCAACGGCTTTCCGGGCCAACACTGGCGTCTAATTTTCGCTTCATTTGTAAACATTTAGTTTACGTTAGCAGAGGTTACTGCTTTAATAAAAATAAATTATGAAACTTTGCGATAACTCAAAAACGGCTTTACCGATTTTGTTCAATATAGTTTTCGTTGAAAGTTCTTATAAGGCCTCATGTTCATTATTTTTTTCATAATTTTTTGACCCGTGGTTGAAAAGTTAGAGGGGGGGGGGGACACTATTTTTTTTATTTTCGAAGCGAATATTTAAGAAACTGCTGACTTTATCAAACAATAATGTTTGGAGAGCCCTATTATTTTTAAAAGACCTATTCAACGACAACCCACACACTAGAGTTGGAACGAAAAAAATTCACCCCCACTTTAGAGGTACCCCAAAAAAATTTTTTTATTTTGTTTTAGTTTTTATTTTACCGTTTTGTCGGCGTGATACATACACATACTCATATCAAATTTCAGCTTTCTAGCACTAATGATCAAGGAGCTAAGCCGCGGACGGACAGACGGACAGACGGACATGGCGAAACTATAAGGGTTCCTAGTTGACTACGGAACCCTAAAAAGGGTACTTACTAAAAATATGTAAACAAGACTATGTATAAACTTCTGGAGAACGACAAAGATATTTTATAAACAGATAGGTAGCGCTCCAAAAATGAAGCACTTAACATGAGCCAAATGGCACCAAATGGTATTTATGCGGTTGCTACGCTTTTGTTGATCTCCGGAAAGTGACAGTTGCGTATTATGTATCAAGTTCTCAGTAATTCAGCCCCAAAATTCCGTCTTGCGTAATGCATAAGTGCAGAATTTACGCAAAAACCTTATAAAGAAAACGGAATCTTATAGCAGAAGTAAGCAAGCTAATATCGTTAGATTTTCTCAGTTTTAACATTTCGTTTTTCAAATATAACGCCATTTTGACTTCATTATATCGCCGCCTTAGAGAGAGATAAAAGCGTATGTCACTGAACGTGGTCTGCGGGCATATGATGGTTGCTTTTATCACGCGATAAATAAGTGTCAAAGCATCCGTCACGTTTTGACAAGATGCGAGTGTGAGTGACAGATGCTTTGTCACTTATTTATCACGTGATAATCGCAACCATCATGGGTCCCGTGGGAAGTAAATATTGCAGCTGTCATGTTAGTGTATAACGTGTCTTCTTATGCTAGTAGTTTATGCAACTGCTACATAATGAGAGGTCGTAAAATACGAGTGTGGTTTTATGAAACAAGCCGTTGGCGAGTTTCATAATAGGATCACACGAGTGTTTTAAGACCTAATTATATGTACAGTTGAATACACTACTTTATCTATACACATATTCATAATCATTATCATAAATTTTCTTTTATATATAAAAATATGAAACACTCAGTCCTGCCAGTCAGTCCGCGGAGCAGAGAACAATGAGATGACTCGCGCGGCGGGGGAGGGCACCATTACAGTATCAATTTTGATCAATATTGATACTGTAATCGTGTGACCTCGCGGTAGCTTCGGTACTGTTATGAAATTACATCTCTGATTTTGGTCACTGCCAAGTAATGTAGGTCCTTTACCTATAATATCTGAACTTGTTATAAGAATTTAACAAGATGGGTATGGGTGTAGATAAACATCATTAAAGAACGATAGCTTACTCTTTGACACTCAAAATTAGAACATACTACGTACTACGTTCATAGTACATACTACACATAATGTGCACTTATAATTACGAGTTGTAATTAAATAATGGGGTAAATTAAGTCTTGCTTTTTTGCGTAAACGTCATCATACCTTAGACTGTATAATCCGAAAACTATTCACATAACCATATCATGTTTTGCTGCTATTTGTGGCCCGCCCATTACGAGTATTTGCATCTTATTCTAGCGTAAGTCAGAGAAGAACGGCCATAGATGCCACCCACAAATTTCAGGAAACCATAGCCCGTTCAGAAACCCCTTAATACGATCTGAAACTCGATAGCGAATTAACATTATTTGTATCAAATCGAATCGAGGTTCTGTTTTGATTTTTCCAAGCATGGTTATAGTTATGGGCTCCAATTTCCGCACTTTGCCCGTGTATATTACTTCAAGCATTAGAATTGAACGATGGCAAACGCTCTCAAAGCCAGCGTTTACGCTATTTGCTTTAACTTTGCTAAGTACAATAGCAAACGTTGACTTTTTGCGCCATCCACCACAGCAAGGAAATAATTACACGTCAAATCATCTGATAAACGCAATCTAAGTCTTAAAATTACGAAAATGAGTTGATATTCCTTTTACCTCTCGGCTGTAGTTTTAACCTTTTTATATCCAGCTCAGAAACTGAGGAAGTTATCTCGTTAAATGCACCGAGAGTTTGCGAGAAACCGGCCTGACTTTGTGACCAACAACCAATTAAAACAGACCCCTGGATACGAGACTAATGCAACAAAAGCCTCAACTAGCGAGACGGGTTTAAACTCGCCAGGGATCTTCTTAAGCTGGGCAAGGAAGCCACCCTATCGCTGAATTTAAGGTGCTTCGTCATCTTAGTTCAAATTGAGGTCAAAAGAGACATCACCGGAGTAGCTTAGTGTGCGTTTATAATGCTAAGGTGAGTTAAAAAGTGAATTTCTTATTGAACCATTGATATAAAGTTCAAAGTTTCATGACGACGCGGTTGGCGCAGTTTGGAGACACCTGCCTACTGAGCCAGCGGTCCCGGGTTCGAATCCGGCCAGGGCAAATATTTGTGTGATGAGCTCGAATATTTGTGCTTGGGTCATGTTTGTTCTATGTATGTAAGTATATATTTATCTATATATGTAAGTATGTACATCGTAGTCTAGTCGTCACAAGCCTTCTAGAGCTTAATTTGGTACTTGATCGATTTGTGTCAGGTTGTCTGATATATTAATTTATATTTATGTAACGGGTAAGTACTAACTTTAGTTTGGCACCATTGAATAAAAAAAATTAAGGTGGCGGTAGTTAGTTATAAAGTGTTGCATGTCTATGATATCATCAAAAGACGCAATTGCCTCTATAGTCGGATTACCTTATTAGCATAAGTATAGTTTTGTTTAACCGAAATCCCACAAACCTTATTAAAACACACAACACAGAACATGTTTACGAAAAAAGTCCAAACAACAAACTTAAATTGATTCAAGGTCTCTTGGGTCTTCATATGGACTTGTACAATCGAAGTTTCTCTCCGTGTTAACAAAACAACATTTTATCAAGATGTCTCTTCGTACATAAGCTCCAAAATTGTATGACCTATTTATGAATGAATTCACGAATAGTCCATGCAATTGCAAAAAATGCATCCATGATTTTGTAAAGATGTAAAGGCATCTGATGATAATGGACACAGTCATGACTATTCTGAAAATTGCTGCGGCACAGACAAACCTCATACAGTTCTAGACAAAAACGGCATAAGGAATTTGCCTTTATCTTAAAGACTATGAGAAGAAGATGATACTGGGAGCCGTTTATTTCCTAGAAACCTATTTCATCGAATATTTATTTATAATATTATCGAGAGACAAGGTCCCATAGACTTCGTTGGCTCGGTCACCTACAAAGAATGGAAGAGGATCGCGCGGCAAAAAGAGCCTACTTGGGGCAACCAACCGGTCGAGGACCGGTTGGTTGTCCCAGGCACCGCTGGGGAGACGTGGTGGAGGGGGATCTGCGTAAGCTTCAAGCCGAAAACTGGCAAGAAACTGCGCAGGATCGGGACAAGTACTTGTTTCGGAGGCTAAGATCCTATTTGGGTGACAAAATAGTTAGTTTATAGTTAGTTAGTTAGTTAAATATTATCCTATTGATTGGGTTAGGTTAGGTTTGTTTTATAACAATCTCAACAAATAATTTACTGTTGCAAAGAAAAAGGCTTTCTACAGAAAGATTTATTGGCTAAATGAAACATTCGACAAAAATAATTCTAGGAATCAATATAGACCCGATGATTCTGAATACGAGTTTTAGGAAGATAAACGTGAAAGTGTTAAATTATGTGTAGTGTCGAGATCTCGGAAATATATCATTCAAAATCTATAATGTAGCACCTGCCGGCCCTGTGGTGGTTGCTTTTATCAAGCGATAAATAAGTGCAAAAGCATCCGTCGCGGTTTGACAAAATGCGAGTGTGAGTGACAGAGGGTTTGTCACTCATTTATCACGTGATAAACGCACCCATCATAGAACCCCTGATATCACGCTAATATTATAAAGGCGAAATTTTGTGAGTGTGTTTATGTGTATGTTTGTTACTTCTTCACACTCAAATGGCTGAAGCAATTTTTATAAATTTTTTATGAAGGTCGCTGACACCCTAGATTAACACATAGGCTCCTTTTTATCCCGAAATTTTTTAGTGTTCCCATGAGATAAGCGGGTAAAACCGCGCGCCGCAGCTAATACAAAACATAAACACAATAACGCAACTTATTTAAACGCTCAACAATTTACTTAACCCACTGTCATCCAGTTTTATCACCTCACAATAGTTCGTATTCTTTCAAATGAAAAAAATCTAAGCTCATTTTTCCAGCGTGTGATCGAAATTCCAGCATTATCAGGCTTAGTGTGCCTCGTCTACGCCTTCAAATTCTTTCCATTCTGAGACTTATGGCGTATATTTCTGGTTGAAGTTTCTTTGCGTAACCAGTACGGTATCTGAGGGATATGCTGACACATTCCGTTGTGTATTATTAGGGTCTGTTTCAGTATTGCATGTGTTATCAACAATTTTACGCGGCTACGAGCATTGGGGGTTTTTATGAGAGAAGTCTTCCTTTATTGAAAGTTTTTGTCGTTTTAGTGAATCGGTTGACTGTCTACGAACTGACAGCGCTATTAGCCACCACCAGCATGCACCAATGCAAGGTTCCGCCTTCTGTTTTTCATCGGCAAAACATTTATTCAACGCAAAACACAGTTACATGGAAAAAAACTAACATAAACAATTATCGTTGAATAAAGGACCCCACTCAGCATGACGCCACGGCAAGCCACGGCGCTGCATGGTTTTCCGTGGGGACCTGCTTACAACTATTATATGCTAAAAATACACACAAAAAATAAGAAGAGTTAAGAGCTAGAAACTACATCCACCTGCTATAGGTACCAGTAGTAGTGTTCACAAGTACTAGGTATAGCCTGACAAGTCGTTTTTCAGCCCAAAACCACTGAGTTTACTGGCAATGACTATTTTTGGCAACTGACGTTAAAGTCATCGAATATCACGAAAGAGGAAACACTGGCTTTAGCCTTTATTCCGCGAATTTAAGTCATTTTTGCATAATCAAGTCAAAATTATCCAAAGTAATGCAAGACTATTTTTCAATACGATTTAATATTTATTTCATAAGAAGAATAAAAGATTGAGCAGAATTACGGTAAACAATGTTTTGAAATTGGTTGTTGACAAATCGATACTGACATTTTATAATGTAGGTATGTACAAAAGCGGCTGTGTATGTTGTAGGATAAATGCTAGACTTTTACCAACACAAAAGATTTACGGACCTAATACTAACCTAGCATTTCTCTGTTAGCTAATAAAACGTTTATAATAATTATAATATATAAAAATTGTTAATTAAGAGGCCTTATTCCTTTTAAAATGCAGATTGTTTTAGACATTTTTCCCTATTATCAAACATGTTTCTTAACATATTATTGATGTTACTACCTAGAACAGGGCTATTAGGATTGATTGGCATATATTTAAAACCTACAGTTTAAATTTTTCATTCATTCATTGTTTAAAATCTCGAATATACAAAATTCACGCGTAAAATTAGTTATTTCAACTTATCTTCGACTGCACGCAATGAAAGCATGAAATAGCTATGTTACTACCTAGAGCTCCGGGAAAAGTATAGTTTGTCATAATATAAAAAAAAAAGGAATAAGGCCTCCTAATCAATGTTGTACATTGTGCGTCTTTTAAAAAAATACGTTTTTTCATCATTTCACATTTAGTACCTTTGGAAGTTCTAATAATTGTAATAATTCATTGTTACAAGTAATAATTGTAACTAATCTAAAAAATACGTATAAAAATAAAATAAATATCTATTTAATTTTGGAAATTGTCATTAGTATCCAAATGATCCTTGGATCCCATTAATCTTAAAATTAACATAACGTGAATATTCTTTACCGTGACTTTATATGACGTATTCACATATTATTGCCATGTGAAAGCTGTTTTGTGCGTCACTATCCCTTGGCTATGCCGCAACTCGTCAGGCAATACAACTCACGTGTTAGCATTAGTTAAGATATGTGCTGTTTCACCTCTGGAAATTGAATAGAAGTAGTTCTAGCTAGTTCCCACACGTCCGTGGACGAATATTACAATGCAAAGTGCCAGGTGAGAATTCACTTTCCTCTGTACCTTGTAATACGCTTGAAGATGCATGTATGCATGTGTGTATAGATGGAAAGTATCACACTTATTTGCTTCTCTTACTTCCCGGCTCAGACCTTCAATTTTGTATGAATTTCCTTTACAGTTCTCTCGAGTTTTTCTGCTCGAAACGTGATACTTCGAAGCCTGTTATAACGCACGTTATGACGACATTTGTATAGAATTTTATAATAAGATAGATGTCTAAAGTATCCGGTTCGAAGGACCATTTGTTGGGGAGCGTGTGGAAGGGCTCAGCTTCTTGTTTGGAAGAGATGATTGAAAATGCCAGCTGTTCACTTTAAGGCTTTAATACGAACACATTTTATAAGACATTACATCGTTATAGAAACGCGGTTGTAAGAAGAGCGAGTGAACGAATGTACTTATGTAGCATAGACATTAAACTGAACGGTATTAATATATACTCATTCTCTGTTGGAGTTGCCAACACACTAGGTACTATAATAAACCCAACCCCTTTTTAAATGGAGCACGTGACATCCGAAGGCCATGGATATTGTAAAAGGAGAAATCGTGCGTTCACAGGATCTCTACTAATAAATAAAATTAGAAGCGATGGATGGACCGACAATTCGCTAATAGGGTTTTCCGCTGCAACCTTTTAAAGGGCTTATTGACTTCTTTATTCTTTTTATTGCTATCAGAATTCTACTTTTTCCGTAGACGTTTTTGGAGTAAGGGGAATTATGTTTCGAAAATATCGAGACTTTTTCGGAAAGCCTTGGAGATTTTTTTTATGTGAACAGTAGGTACCCTAAGTAATTAATTACATAGCCCGACTTCGCATCGCCGCGACCTTTTGTCTTACAAATACATAAATCAACTGCTCTTCATGTAAAAACATTCAAAATTAGAATTACATTTTTAATCTCACGACGTCGCGTCATCGCATCGTGGCACGATGTCGTGTCGAACGACGGATGCAAAGTCGTATCTTTTAAATTTGTTTTGGGGGAGCCCTTTGACTACCAGAAAGTTATTTTTTACACGCTATTTTTTAGGGTTCCGTAGCCAAAGGGTAAAACCGGCAAGCCAAGCCAAGAGCATGTCGGGCCACGCTCAGTGTAGGGTTCCGTATTTACCCATCTATTGTGAAGGATGAGAGGTTTAAATTACGAGAAAGATTTCAAACTCTATAAAAAGTAACTGTAATTACTTATTACCTTCTGGAAGTTATCGATTATACGCACCAGATTGAGCGGAATATTTTAATGCAGTATGACACTTAACTAATATGTGTAACGTTCGAAGTATAAGGACACCGCGCGGCACTTACGTCATTTTAAAGAAAATTATGAAATTTTGTGATAACTCAAAAACGGTTCAACCGATTTTCTTCACACTATTTTTTTTATTTTCGGAGAGAATATTTACAAAACTGCTGACTTTATCAAAAAATAATGTTTGAAGACCCCTATTATTTTTGAAAGACCTATTCAACGACGCCCCACACACTAGTGTTGAAACGAAAAAAAAATCACCCCACTTTAGGTGTTCGAGAGGTACCCGAGAAAAAATTTTTTTTACTAGTTTTATTTTACCGTTTTGTCGGCGTGATACATACACATATTACTCATACCAAATTTCAGCTTTCTAGTACTAATGATCATGGAGCTAAGACGCGGACGGACAGACAGACAGACGGACAGACGGACAGACGGACAGACGGACAGACGGACAGACGGACAGACGGACATGGCGAAACTATAAGGGTTCCTAGTTGACTACGGAACCCTAAACATTGTGGTGGATACAGTGTGCAATTTTTTTGTCAAGGTCATAATAGAAAACCTTCTATATAACTTTATTCCCTCGCTCAGTTTGTAGGTCTCCTGTATCAATAATTGGTTATAAATACATTAACACGTTCGCGGACGGACATTCTATGGCATTCGATTTTTGAGTACCTCTTGTGACGCGCATTCTATAGCAGTCTTTAATCGAGCTTCTTTCCTGAGCGCAAATGCTAAAGAATGCGCTTTGCCATAGTGAAAATGTGTACATTAACATTTACTGTCAATTTCTCTGCAATCCGGGTATGCTTACTGTCACATCACTTGCTTTTATCTTGCCTCGGTCGAGCCCGACCGCCGACTCGGTGGCGCCATACAGACTGCACCTGACCTATACAGACTTCACCGTCACCACCTTTACCACCAAAATCATTAGATCAACGAAAGGCTCGTCCAATACGAGTTTTTAAGCCCACGATAGTAAGAAGTTACTGAAAATGTTCGAAGAGGTGACCGAGGAGTCATCGGAGGATCAAATTAGCGTTGAAGAGTCAAAAACATCAACCAATGATCAAGAGAAGAGTCAGAAGTGTAACCAACGATACCGGTGAATCGGATCATGACCCATTTTACAATAAAGTGGGGCAGTGAAGTTCCTACGAACACTATATGCCAAACTCGTGTGGTGCGTCGTCTGAAAGTAACAAGAGAGACTCAAATATAATATGCGTGAGTGACAAACCCGTTGATAACTATAAGTCCTGTAATCAACGCCTATATTCGTTTTCGCTATCACACCTATCGCTATATCGCGTAGCAGGCAGCTGCTATAACATTCAATGACATAAATGTACCACGAGCTAGCTAAGTCATGTGGCAGATCTGCTATGGAAGTATAATGCTATAGCATTTGTTGTCACATAAGGTAGTATAAATACGTATCATATTTGACGCTTGCATAGTTTTCTCTGTCACCATTGACGTAATAAATAATACCTCAATGTCTGTCACATATAAATTGTACTCAATCTTACAATTATAACGAAACTGCTATAACAGTTTCAAATATTCCATACAAATTTTTTGTGTCAAACAGGTGTGTCTTACTGTCCGCGAACGTGTTAATAACAGGGTGAATATTCTATTCAGCGTTTGTAAGGCATTATTTCTCCGTCATCCCCATTTTTGAAAATATGGTTGAAATAGATGATTGTCGGAAGTCGATTTTTAATATATTCCGAAGCCACTCCCGAGTGTGATCCTAGTTAGATCATAATTCAGAACGACTGGCTCTTCCGTTGCGGTAAAAATTGGGCAAGTGCGAATCCGACTCGCACATGAAGGGTTCCGTACCATAAAACAAGTTTGTTGTATGGGAGCCCTTAAATATTTATTTTATTTTATTTTTAGTATTTGTTGTTATAGCGGGAATAGAAATACATCATCTGTGAAAATTTCAACTGTCTTGCTAATTGCTATCACCGTTCTTGAGATACAGCCTGGTGACAGACGGACGGACAGACGGACGTGAAAATTAAAGGAATGACGCTAGAACCGCGCGGTTAGAACGTTCGGAGAATCACCCAACAAATAAAACATGTACAAAGGCGAACAAACGGTCTAGTGTCTTCACATTAAATCAACTCTAACTGAGCTAACCTAATCTAAAACCTTTCAGCATTACCTTCAATATAAAATGAAACAAGCCCCCAACCAATAAATAAAGTATCACTCAGCTAAGAACCAATACAATACCACAATCAATACCATAATAAAAACACCGATGCAAAATGAATCGGCGCGGGATAAAGTGCGTAACAGAGCAGCAGAACCTTCTAGTAATTTCCCTCGGGACAACTCGTTAAGGCTTGTACACTGAAGAGGAGGGAAAATGAGAACTGACTAGTATATTAAGATAAAACATACGTGAAGCGTTTATGTGCATGTAGGCACTCAGACCCGTAGATATCTTAGAGGGCCCCTAGGCATTGGCATTTGGGACCCCCTCCCATATCTCAATAAGGTAGACCGATGAAAAGGTCAAAATAGCTGGAAATTAGAGGGCAGCACATGGTTATCATTGTGGCGGTGGCGATCCTTGGGTCTCTTGGGAGTAGACATGTGCCGTTCTCGAGAGTTTCCCGATTCGGGAGAAGCGTTTCTACAGTATTGGACCTGCTTCGGTCGATATCATCATGTTAAAAAAGGATTAAACTCATCGCAGTTTACGCGCTGTTTTTTACAATTTTCTCTTGTATATGCACCGTCATCATATTTTAAAGTGGATATAGAAAATACAATAGGGGTCAATCAACTATTTTCTGCCACTCGTTGCCATGGTGATGCCCCTGGGTAACTTTTTAAAACAACGATTTTCCGTGGTTATATTAAGCAAAAGCTTTGTAATTTAAGCAGTTATAAGCCCATTCTTATGTGGACTATCTCTTGACAATACCAGTTATATCAATTATCAACACTTTTCTTAGAAATTTAATCACTATTTTCCCCTGGGTCACGGACAGAATAACACAAGAAAAAGTTGATCCACCCATAGAAATAATAACAAGAAATACCGTATTTCTATAATAAAAATCATCAGTTACGTAGTGTGAAGCACGCATTAATTAAAATTGAAATATCTCTAATAGGCTATTTGACTGATGTTGAGTTCTACAGCGTACTGTAGTTATATGAATAAAATTAGCTAAATATATCACGAACAAAGAAAAAAAATCCAATAACATCTTTTTTGGAAATATGTGACTTCAAAGGTACGCAAATTTTATGTTTTTTTTTTTAATCCAGAATTAATTTTGAAAATGTTTTCAGAATCCTCATAATTTTACGAAACAATAATTGTATGACAACTATGAACTTAAACGCACTTTTTCACGGTGAATATGCCAAATTTCTTAATTTTTCCATACAATTATTGGTACCTATACCGGCCTGTGACGTCACTAGCCTGACGCGTTTTGTATGGAGCGTTTTTAGCGCTGCGTAGAAATGTTGAACTTTGACGGTCATTTCTGACTTTTAGAGCAGTTTAAGTGTAGTCAGTCCCATATAGACATTTGATCACAATAAAAAATAGAATCGATTGACATCCTCAAAAAAAATTAGTCAACATGTCTATTGTGTCAATTGTAATTAAATATAATTTTGTTATGAATCTTTGAAATTAGCCCAGTATAATATAAAAATGTGTAATAATAAGCGAAAGACCGAAATTGAATAACGGTATTTTGTATGTAGCCGAATAACGGTATCCGATCACGTATCAAGTTTCACCATCTTTTTCGCGAATCCTTTAATTTACTTAAAAAACTGGGCAATAGCGAGCCTGACTCGCGCACCAAGGGTTCCGTACAAATTTTCACATCCCATCTTATTTGGCCTGGTTGAGTTAAGTTTGCACCTGAAATATGTATATGGCGCCGCATACAAACGAGGTGCAAACTTAACGCAACCGAGTTCTCCAAATATGATGTTTGAAAAGGACTATATTTTTTATGATTTAATTACAAATGTATAGTTTTCACATTTTTATAAGCATTTTGTAGTATGTGACGATATTACTTGCCAAATTTCATAGTTCTAGGTCATCGGGAAGTAGGTAGGGTAGTATCATTTTGATTCCCTTGAGAGTGTCGAAATGTACGTTTTTTGCGACATAAACGGTCGTATATTTTTTTCACGTTAACGTAGACGTTTGATTTTTTCACAGCTTCAAGGGACCGTAGACCTGAGTATATGGGTAAGAACCAAATTCTTTGCAAATACTGTCATACATTAATGTCCACCTCATCTCAAACTAAAAATAGAACATTTATCGTTAATTTGTTGAGTAGAAAAACACGCCAAATAACAGTTTCTATTAACCCAATCATCAATAAACGAATTGATTTTCAGAACAGTTAATAAAAAAAATATTCAGAAATATACTTTTTTATCTTTATTATATTTCCCATACAAAATGAATATGTCCGTACTCTGCTTTCTCGAGAATATATTGATTTTGTTTTAAAGTACGAACGCCTTAACTTATACAGTTTATTTGTATATATAGTCTTAGGTTTTGTTAAGACGCAGGTATAGTTTAATATTCGATATCCTTCATCATTTTAAATTTTGCGGCTATTTTATGCATGTCCCAAATATTCTTCCATTGTGCAATCTCCAGTTGTGCGACGACATTACACGGAACTTACAACGCTATTCCAGTAGATTTTTCAATTATTTTAATGGAACACTGACTCCGAACTTGCAAGCTTGACTTCGATAGTGCTGCCATGTTGTTTTTACTGACAGTCGAGCATCGTGTTGGTGGAAGCTCCGCGTACAGTTAAAATTCTGTGACTTCTTATGTGATTTTATTGTTTTCCAACACGCTTTCTCTGCTTGCGAATGATTAACTGCAAACTATAATAGTATATTGCTGCTACACATGAAATTTCACTAGTAATACTCGTTTATTTTATTGACTGTGAAACATTTCTGGTTAGGTCGTGAAGTATTTTGCCTCCATTGTGCGACGAGTGACACAACATTGTGCTACGTGTCACAACGGAAATTCGTCGAAACGAAGACAACGTTACCAATTGTGCTTATTACAAGCTTTTATTTAGTTTTACCTGTCCCGATGTTTATTGATTATTCATCTTCAAACCTTGTACACGTACATTTTCAATTTTATTGTGCTACTTTTTTTCCGGTGTGACACTTTCCATTGTGATTTCCGTTGTCCAACGATGCAAAGATATCTAATAAAACTCCAAGCGTTCTCGAGATAAAGGGTCTTGACAAAGAGACAGATGGACGGACAATAAAGTGATCCTATAAGGGTTCCGTTTTTTCCCCATTGAGGTACGGAACCCTAAAAATAGTATAAGTAGGTATGTATGTAAACACTTTATTAAACACAGAAACAGGTTATTTATACAATGATAACAAAATACGAGTACTACATGTAGGTATTACCTATCTCTAAGTTATCTCTACCACCACCGTGTGTCCACCTACAAGATGGACAGATGACCTTATAAAGGTCGCCGGAAGGCGCTGGATGCAGGTCGCTTCCAACCGGTATATATGGAAGTCCAAAGGGGAGGCCTATGTTCATCAGTGGACGTCCTATGGCTAAGGTGATGAAGTTATCTCTATAAGTATTCCGAGCATTTTTGAATTTGCGGTTATAATGAGATAATTTATTTACACTACAGGCAAGCAGTATTAGACAAGAGGTTCTAGGTTAATCTAGGATGCCTACGTTTCAGAGGGATTATGCCTCTTCCGGAGCCGAGCAAAAACTAATTTACCCAGCGCCCTAGGATATGGATACTCATCCTTGTTAACTGTAACTGTATATTAGATATGGTTCATAATTTATTTAGATTAGATCCGCAGATTGAAACTACGTTGTTAACGTGATTCTTCTTACACGTTTTATCACATGGTATATCGATAGTCTTACACATGATTAGGATTGGGACTTTTGGTGTGAAAACCGTGGTTCTAAAATCCACGGAGTCGCTAATAAAACAAATGAAAAAACAATTTAACAGCATAAAAAAGGTACGGAAAAATTAGATTGGTTGCTTGGGAGTTAGGATGGCGGAAAGGATAACGCGCTGGAAATCCAGAGGTACCGGGTACGATTCCCGGTCGCTTCCACCAGGTTTAAATTTTTCACTAAGGTTTGTTTTTGTATCAATGGTTAGCATTAAAAAAAAAGTTAAAGGCCGGCTACGCACTTGTGACTCCTCTGGTGTTGCAGGTGTTTATGGGCGACGGTAATTGCTTTCCATCAGGCGATCCGTTTGCTCGTTTGCCGTTTAGTTATGACATTAAAAAAAATAACAAATTTAATTTTTAATAGGTGTGTATTATCGTATATTTTTAGACTTTGACTTTGACATTGAAAATGTTTACACATGGCTACTCCTTGAATTTTTGAACCACGGTTGCCACCAAAGGTACAACCCTACCATGATACTTTGGTTCTGAAAATACGCCTTTAACTTTGTATAGGTTTAGCTTTAAATTGGTTTTCTTTTTTATCTTTGCTACAGCCGCCTGAAAACTGTATTTTACTGGTTGTTTGTGTTAAATGCGAAGCTATTGTTAATATAATAGGCGGCACGACCGACTGAAGTGTGTTTACCGATGCGGCTGGCTACGAACGCGTGCTTTTGCACGAACAAAGGTAGATGGCGTAGCTGAATAGCCAAGTATGCGGTAAAAAAGACAGTTAAGTATTAATGTTTAAAAAACAGTTTAACCATGCCATAATGGTATTGATAATCGCTTGTCAATGCTATTCTTCCCCTTAATATACACTTTATACCCTAGAAAGATTTTCGCATTGACATAAAAATCATGACCGCAGTCATTTACCAAGGTAAATAGCCCTTTTATGAAAATCCATCCGCTTTCATTCACTTTACTGCCTCCTTTGAACTGTGGGCAGAAAAAATACTACCTACATTAAAATAATCTTCCCAATCCGCTCAAAAAGTATTTATGATATTACGAAATCAACTTATCCTCTTATCATTTGAGTTCAATTTAGAATTGTCAATTGCAGATCATACGACGTTCTTAAAGTTAACAGTCCTATGAGCAGTTGTGAAATAATAACTAGAAATAACTTTAGCAATATCGTAACTATATCATTTGTGTTTTCAAAACGTGCCGTATTTCCTTGTTTTTGGGTTGAAGAGGTTTGGTATGAGGTAGTAGCGGTTTATGGTCTGTAGGCAGTTGTTACATCTTGGACGATTTACGAGTCAACTTGTAGTTAAACAAAGGTCGTTCGGGTTTCATTATTCCAGGTTTGTGTTCGGTTTACTAAACATCCCGCTAACAATAGATATCTGGTAATAAACGACTGTTTGAGTAAGTTAGAGTTGGCACCGATTGGCACAGTCGGTTAGGTTAGATAAAGAATAAGAACGAACGTGATAAATTTTCAGTATAAATCAATTTAAAAATGAATAACTTTTATAAAGGTGTAAAGCCTCATATAAACAATGCAAAACACACAAAGCATAAGGAAAAATTCGATAGGTTGCTTGGGAGTTAGGGTGGCGGAAAGGTGTTGATCAGCAATCCAGAGGTACCAGGTTCGATTCCCGGTCTTTTCCACCAGGTAACTTATTTCAATTTTTCTTTAAGCTTTGTATCAATGGTTTAACTTTTATTAATTAAAGAAGAATATGCCCGAAAGATTAATATAATTTATAAAGATGCTTACTTCTGTAGTAGTTTTATTCTAGTATGGGTTACTGCTTACCAATTATATACGAAATACTAAATAAAGGAACCTAAAAAGCAATTTTATCCAAAATGGTGATGTTTTCCAGCCTCGCGCAACTCTCAAGGTAAAAAACGATCAACGACTGCGATATGAAACGGAGGCGAATTTTTTTACCTATCTAAGTTTGAAAGAACGTAGAAACCTACAAAGCATTAGATAATTGACGACATTCGAATTTAGGCGGGTTGTACTTCACCCGCCATGCCATGTTAGTTGACGTTTCTCTTTTGTTGTGTACTCTGGTTCTGTTAAGGTTCTGTGCTCTTTTCAAATTTCACAAATAATCTAATTATTTGCAATTTTTTTTGGGTGTAGTGGCCGTCTAGAAGGTACACAAGACAATCACAATTGCAAAAATGAGTGGATTGAAAAGTAAAAAGTGGGAAATTTGCAGAATGAAAACGTGTCGAATGGACGGTCAAAAAGACTACCCATTCATGGCAAGATTTCCACCAAACGAAGATAAGTAAGTAAAAAATATAATTTATTACCGCGTGTTATATAACTATGTTCATCATAAGTTTCATTGAAAACTTGGTTTTTCGGGCCAAATAATACATACCCTTATTCGTATGTAAACAAAAGTGCTGTATGTAAGTTTTATCGATAATTTTCATTTTTAAATACCTGGATAAAATACGAAATATATCTTTCTTCAAGCAAAGGCCTATTAGGTATGGGTATAAGTTAAAGCCGCCTCAGATGAGAGGATAATCCATTATTATCACTACTTTTTATGCCAGTTTGAGTTGGATTATGGTCACAGAAATATTTTACGAAAAATCTCCAATGGACTATGAATGGTACGGTTTCATCTTGACAAACAGATACATTTTTACTCTGTAATTTTTGCTTAGCCTGTTTTATTTGTGTTGCAGAACTTCCAACCTGGAGCACAGCCTGGAGTGAAGAAACGGCTTTTTTCGTCTATGTTTAAGCAAGCCAAGCAAAGTTTGAACGAAATAAAATTGTTTGCAAACACTTTTGCAATTTTTTTTATTAAGCCAGTAACCTAAAGTAAACCAAATGTTTACATTGAAGCGAAATATTTAATGATTTTTATTACCGGAAAGCCGTTGGAGACGCGGGTTCAAAACCCGCCTGAACCATTTTTTTCAATACCGACATCGATAATTTGTGTGACATCCCTATTTTCTTCTCGATGTTGGCAATATGTCACATGTTTATGGCCTCATATTGGCAGTATGAGTAATTCGCCCACGTTTCATACTAATACGAGCTCACGCTTTTTGTATGGCACTCCCGTCTCTTAAAACCATAGATATAGTATAGTAGTTATAGATTTGCCACAGAGCGACCAGGCGTAAGAGAAAGACATATAATGACGTCAAAATGTCGGGTTGCCATGGTCGTAAAAAAAAACCCCATAAAAAGTGGTTAGAGAGAAACGTTCCAAGTACTCGAATTCACATTTTTTTTTACTCATTTTCCAATAACATCAAATAAAGGATAAAAAAAATATGTATATTCCCTTTTTATATTTTTGAAAATATTCCAATTAACGATTAAAAATCTATTTGTTCCTCATTTTAAAAGACCGTAGGCGAAAGGTCATAAGTCGGACTATTACTAAGGCGGATTTAGTATAAAAATTGTAGCGCTGTTCTTTTATAGGCTACGACTGTCAATTATCCACTAGGTGTCGTCATTTTGAGTGCTGATTGATTTCAGTCTTAGACGACGCTGCTGTCACCTTTATATTTAGTATTTTCAAAACTAGTCCGTATAATCAAATAAAAATAATATACTTGGGTTCTCTGATATTAAAAATAATGAAATTAGTTTAAATTTTAATTAATAAGTATTTACAACAATTGTTTGTAAACAAAATTTTTGATTTGCTCTTGAATACTGTAAAAAAATTCTGGCCAGTACTAAAAAAATAGGATGAAACTTCTTCTTTCTTCTTTTTCTTCTATTCTACTCAGGATACTTTTAATCCATCGTGACAGTCCACGTTCATGGACTTATTCATTCCGCCTTATTGGGACATTCTGTAACAAAGCAAAATTAAATAGTAAAATTGTAAACGACATAAGTAGATAGGATATAACTAATACTAGTAGCTAAAAAATCTAATTTTTCTCAGGCTCAGGCTAGCTATTCTTTTTTTACACGGTTCTTTCTCTGTCGGAATCGGAGACCTGAAAATATCAATTTGCTATAGATTCCCCAAATATGGGGGTAATTTTTATTTTATATCTAGGCATCCCCAAATTGGATTATAAACCGACTGATTTATTTAGACGTCTATGTTAGCTGGCTTCTATCGTAGATTTATGCTACGCAATTTGACCGATTTGCAATATTGAGTTGTCAAAATGCTCCGAGTTATTTTGAAAATAATTTACAGATAATTCCTATTTTATCAAGTTTTTTCATGATATAACTAATGATTTAACTTTGTAACTTGATTCTTGTGAGATTTGAGAAAGAAATAGGTGATCAAAACACAAAGAAACTTGTACTTACGCATGAAATGTAAAATCCGCTTATTTTCGTTAACTGTTGCTTTTCTAACCAAACACTGATCACCCCACCATTTTTGAGGCTACACACAAACACTCCACATCCGTTAATATGTCAATTATCTGGTGATAACAATTATTTAATACACAAAATCTTCTATTTCTATACCGCTTTTGATACTGCCTGATTGTTTTGCTTCGAATTTGAAGTGTGCCAATAACCCGACCATGAAAAAATGCTCGGTCGCTGATAAAGACAAAACATGGCACTCTTTTCTATTTCTTCTTTTAGGAATCGCAATAAGGCTATCTTTATCTATCAAAGCGTGTCAGACCCTTGCTTAAAACGGAGTGATTATGTATTTAAGTATAATATTTATCTATGCACTTATGTATAATACGGTATTTTTATGACAGCTGAAATCAGCTACTTTTTATGAACTGTCAAAAACGATTGGCAACTGGCTTGTGACTTAAATTGTGGGTTATTTATTTTGGTTCAGTTAATTTTTTAAAGCTTTTATTTAACTTGCAATGTATTCCTGGAGCTAGGGTAGCGAAATGGTTAACGCGCTGGACCGGCAATCCAGAGGTACTAGGTTCGATTGCCGATCTCTTCCTCCAGGTAGCTCCTTTTTCAATTTTTCTTTAAGCTTTGATCTTTGTATTAAAAAGGCTACAATTCTTCATGCTACGACTATTACGGTCATGGTAAACTCATGCTAAGGGTACTGTTATTTCGTGATTCATATTAAACGGACAAATCTCACAAGTTAAATTTGGAATCGAACTTAAAATTCCGTTTCTCGTTTGTCCCATTGATATTTCAAACAAATATAACGTTGATTGAAAACGTATTTCAAAAGTAATGTTTGAGCTCTGAAATATTTATTGTTTCAATTTCTGTTTCATTTGAAATGTTGTTTGATGGTGCGACTGGAATATTTTTATTCATTCAGATATTTTATAACAAGTTTTTACGTTTTTATTAATGGTTTAAGTTTTTAGGTGTTTTTTATTGGAACTATAGTTTTATTTATTAAAACGTAAGAGCTATGAAGCGAAATTTAAATGTCTGTGAACTAACAGTACCATCTGAAAATTTGTCAATGACAAGTTTGGTGTGTGGAGACACCCACCGGTCTCAGAACACATGAAGGATGCTGTTGGAATTCTCACGTAAGCGCTTTAATGCAGATATACGCCGCTTCCTCAAGATTTGTACAGTAACATCTCTATGATTAACAAATAAAACACTTTGACTTTATTACTTAGAGAATGGTGTGTTACATATCTGCATTACCAAACTAAGACCGGCTTACCTATCTACTATGCGCGAACACTAAGAACATGACATTTTTTTATGCATTAATGCATAATAATATTTATTTGTGCGACTGGCGGCAAACATATTTTCCTTGTATTTATTTTGTTACCATGAAGCGGCAACTAATAGGTGTCATGCCTTGTTAACTATACCATGTGCCATACACAAGGTAGTTGTGTGATTCTCCTAGCGTTTTACCCATGTGCTTCTAGTGACATTATTTTTTCGCTACAATTTAAACACTCACCAAAATGGCTTTTATACCCTAAAACTAAACTCCAAGTAAAATGAATTACCTCCATATAAATTAAACCCACTCTATACAGAGCTCCCTAAACTAAATCATCTTGTATTCCAAAATCAATATACATACACCAGAATAATTTTACGTTGAGTCCGTACGAGTATATCTTTTTTCTTCCCAAAATGGATTTTTTGCTCACCAAATATTGTTTTCATAAAACATCAACATTAATACCAAAAACTGCAGTCTAATTTGCTTTAGTGTAATCAAATTATCTAACCTTTAGTCAAAATATATTATTGTCAATCTAAAATTACAATAGCTTCCCTTTATTTCTTTACCCGCAACCCGCCCCCCGCTTCCACCAAGCGACGTACAGGCCGGGAGGCCTGCGGCCAGGCGAGCCGCACAGGTCCGACTTGGCTTAGGTTAGGTACGACGACGAGCGAAGCGAGGAGGAGTGTTAGGTTGAACTGCGACTCTAACGTGCGAGCGAAGCGAGCGAGCCACGCAGGTCCGACTTGGCTTACGATTCCTAACATTACCTATTTCACCTTAAGGCAGGACCGACTTGGCTTAGGTTAGGTACGATGACGGCAGGCTGACTTTAAATTTTTATTTACGGCACTCAAGGATAGTGTCTCTGCAATACACAATTTATTATTAATATTTATTAGTCTTAGGGTATAAAAGCCATTTAAATAGTAGCGAATATGTATTTAAGTACTATATCATATAATAATTGAATGCGTAAAGCGATAAACAAGTTACTTGTGTTTGGGGTGAGTAGTAATAGTAATACCTATATTTGGTATAACAAAAAATTTCACGGTTAACAGTTAGTTTTTTACCTCAGCAAAATAAAATATTGGTGACATCCATTTAACAATAATATAGATTATTTGGTCTGAAATTAACTTTAACGGTGTTCACATATTTTTATAGCATGTAAGAAAAATAAATATTAGGTTTATTTATACAATTAGTTTGTGATACACTATTTCGTGAGCATTCATCCGTTTTGGCAAGTATTAAGAATTTATTGGAAGTAATTTAACAACATATTTGGTAGGCGTTTAAACACAAGCCTTCTTTTTTCACGATTATTACCGCAACGGAAGAGCCAGTATAAAAATCGACTTCCAACAATCATCCATTTTAACAATATTTGCAGAATTGGGAATGACGAAAAAACGCCTTACAAATGCTGAATATTCACCCAGTTAAGAAAGTGCGTCTGAGATTCTAAACGGCGACAGATCTTCGTCATCAGATTAGGGAAATGCTATTAATCAGCTTTCCTTGCATAGTTGCCTCGTCAGCCATTTCCGGTGACATTTTTGTACAATACGTTTTGATGAATAAAAATCTCGTCCATAACAGGATAAACAAGATGAGGGAATGGATCATGGAAATATGACACTAAAAATTTAGCACGAATTTTGTTTGCGCATATAGTCTGTTTGTTTTATTACTATATTTTTTTAGCTAACAAAGTTACTAGTTGCCCTGTAGACCTCATGTAATTAAAAAGTGTAATGTCTTATGCTGTCAACCCCCATATCGTCGCCATTATGAAAAAAATCGGATAGCTGAATCAACAAAAAAACTGTATAATAAACGGATCTGCTCACAAAATTTCAAGATAATCTGTTTAGAAATGCGACCTCTAGGTGAATGTCCGGAAATCAAAACAAACGGACATCCAAGCATCCGGACATACGAAAGACTTTTTGAATTTTAGTTGAGATGCTGCGCTCACTCGGTCAAAAAGATTCTTAACGGGAAGGGACTATAATTAAAGGAATATTAAAAGCACACACCCTACTTTTTTATGACTTTGGATATTTTAGGTCTTTTCTACTCAGTTACGGTCTTTCGATCTTAGTTGAAAAAAAAAAGTTTCCCAATATGTTTAATATATTTTTTATTTTTCCTTGAAATTGTAACGAAATGGGACGAAAAAATAATTAAGACACTTTTTTCTCTAAATTAGATCAAAAGAGCTCGTGATTCTGAGTAAAAAATACCTAAAATATCCGAAATATAAAAAAGTGAGGTGTAAAACAAAGAATAAAATGATTCCAGAATTTTAACTATAGATAACGGGTAAATGATAATTTATCGTTTCTTAAAACTTGCTTTTTTTCTAGCTATATTCGATATGATTTTTGCATAAAGAGGTAATACTTAAGTTAAACGATTCATGAACATTTAACAAAACCTCCGTCATTGGAGTGAACCCCAGTAACACTATCAAATACATAACTCTAGATAGGTATACCCACACCTACTATACAAATCCTCAGATTAAACAATCTAGTAAAAATAACCCTACCCTTCACACCATTTTCAGCCTCAGAAAGTATTAACAAAGAAAAGTAATAAAACGAATGAATGCGCACAAAATCAGAAAACGCTCCATTTCAATATAAATCACTATTTGTCTTCCCAGGGAGCCTTCAACCCTTTTTCTGCAAGGATTACATTACGGCCCATGTGCGTTTTTTGTTTTTATTGCTTTTTCGTAAATAACATTACAAAAAAATTGGTTAACAGGGTCTTTGTGCGATTGTGTGGTTTAAGATGATAATAAGCTGATGATATTTTTAAGTTACAATATGATTTGCTTAACTTATAGTTCTAAGTAACTTACCTTCTTACCGTACTTTCAGTCAACCAAGACGCCCCGCCGTAGGCACTCTACGCGCTGTGAGCCGCGCGATCAGCCGCCGCGCCAGCTCCCACCATGGTGATCGAATACCTTTAGTCCCATTTTGTAGCTAGATTTGGTACCTGGCTCCAAGAGGGGAAATATATTTCCAATTTGAAGCTGGCTACGAAACGGGAATATTTAAGTCGTATTTTGTAGCCTTTGGTAGCTGGCTCCAACATGGGAAAAGAAATCCAATTCACATGCCGGACCAAGAAAACGTTCTGGTGGAATGCCCCATATTTTGCTGATATAAGATACACCCCAGGCCAAAAGTATGGAAACAAGCTTATATTACTATACCAAACTGTGATTTCCGTACGGAATAAATTACAAAATCGCAATATAAGAATATTTATAAACATTTTAAAAGTCAATAACGCAAATTCTGCTTATGAAAATTGCCAGTGCAACATTTTGTAGAAAGGCAATAAAAAAACGACGACATGCACCTTTGTCCCGGAGTTAGGTAAGTATATATATATTTTTACAATATGCAGATGTTTTAATAGTGGTTGTTCTATTTTTTTTTTTTGGGATGGCCTTACGGCTACTAACATTTACACAGGGAATAATTGTTACTAAATATTCAAGGAATAAACTTTGTTTCCATACTTTTGGCCTGAGGTGTACTTATGAGCTCGATTTCATTTCGGTTCATCTCTGACTGACGCGGAAACTGCTTAGCTTGTTGCTATTGCCTTGGACTAGATCCATGTTTCCTGTTACTATGCATTTCTCCATGCCATGGTTTTCAGCAGTACCACCTGAAGTCGTAGCTTCTAATCTTCCATTTGGCTGTTTAGGACCTATCGTCGGGGATAGTGCAATACTGCGTAAGTAACAAGTGTAGATACGAATCAATATTCAAACAAATGCTAAGTATTTTATTGAAATGAGAACTTGGTCGACAGCTGTTATTTACGCGGTATTGCACTATCCCCGACGCTATGACTTTTTTATATAGCCGTTTTATCTCTTTAAAGAGTTTTATGCTTTATGCCTTTTTTATTTGGCTGTTTAATTTTTTTTTTAAAGTTTGTAAGTACCTCGGCTTTCGGTGGAAGAAAGTCTAAGGAGAGACGGGATAAATCCTACTATTGGGTCCTGGATAAGCAAAATGCTCAGGGGAAGGGCGGTAACGGCGAAACTCGGAGGAGAAGTAAGACGGATAAGACCGAGAAGAGGCTTTCCACAAGGAGGATGTCTATCGCCACTAATGTGGTGTGTACTTCTAGACTCCTTAATTGAGAAAACAAATAAAGGAGGCCTATACGTACAAGCATACTCCGATGATGGAGTCATACTTGTACGAGGAGTGGCCCTAAATGTAGTCAGAGACATAATGAGGAAAGGGGTGATGGAAATATTAGCATGGTGCAGGGGCAGAGGATTGGACCTGAACCCCGATAAAACTAAACTAATATTATTTACCAATAAGAGGAAAACAGAGAAAATGAAGCCTATCAGCATTCAAGGTAAAGAACTCGAAGTAGTCAAGGAGCTAAAATATCTGGGAGTAATGCTAGATAGTTCTCTCAGATATAAAACACATATAAGAGAGCAATCGGCCAAGTCCATAAGAACGCTCTACCAGTGTAAAAGGGCGGTTGGAAGGAAATGGGGCCTGAAACCACATATGATACACTGGATTTACAAGGCAGTGATACTACCCAGGATACTATACGGGGCCCTGGTATGGTGGCATAAGGCCAACATCAAAGAATACCACAAAGAATTATCCAAAGTACAAAGACTGGCATGTCTTATGATTACGGGGGCAATGAGGACAACGCCCACGCAAGCAATGGAAATCATGCTCGGTCTCAAGTCACTCAAAATAGAAGCGGAGAAGAGGGCCATGGAGCCATGGTACAGAATGAAAGCATGTAAGGAATGGAGAGGAAGTTGTGTGGATAAGGGACATGCACTCATTCAGAGGGAAGCATGTTCGAAGATGGGGATGATCACCCAAAACAACGACCTTATAAAGAGACGAGAAATGTTCGATAAGAAATATAGGATACATATAGGAGACAGGGACAACTGGAAAATAGAGGTAGAACACCCCGTGACTGTCTGCTTTACGGATGGTTCTCGGCGGGAATCGACGAAACTGGCAGGAGCCGGGGTAGTGATACCGAAGCTGGGGAAGAAGGTACACATACCTCTGGGGAGGTATGCCAGCGTATTTCAGGCAGAGGTATGTGGCATAATGAGATGTGTGCAAATAATAGATGAATGCTCGCAGAGAGAGGGATCTGTCGTCATATACACAGATAGCCAGGCTGCGCTAAAAGCGTTAGACAAGCCGATGGTAAGCTCATCCTTGGTAATGGAATGTAGGGAAGCCCTAAACAAACTTGGAGAGCACACAAGGATTACGGTAGCATGGGTAACTGGACATCAGGGTGTGATAGGGAATGAAAGGGCAGACGAGATGGTAAGACTGGGGGCAGAAAGGGAACTCATAGGACCTGAACCTGCACTGCCAATATCGGCAGAAGTCACGAGAGGAGTTATAGCCAGACTAATGGAGGAAGAGGCCAACAAACAATGGCGTGAGACAACGGACTGTCGACAATCGAAGATGATCCTAGGAGGCATAAACAGGAAAAGGACCAGGTATCTCCTGGAACTAGGTAAGAAAAATCTCAGATTATTAACAGGTATAATCTCGGGCCACAACAGCCTTAACAGGCACCTAAACGTCATGGGTGTAGTAAGTGACCCAAGCTGCTCATATTGTGGCCATGAGGAGACTAGTAAGCATGTTATAGCAGAGTGTGGCATGTATGCGATAGTACGCTATAGCATCTTCGGGAAAGATAAACTGGAAGAGGAGGAGCTGAGGGACATTAACCTTAAAGATGTCCTTTCCTTCTGCAGGAGAACAAGAAGATTCGAGGAAGAAGGCTGTATGGGAGCGCTGCCGGGACAGTAACCGTTGGCTCCAACTGGGAACTGGGCTGAATGAACGCACCCAAGCGATCGACAGCCCGCCTGTCTCCGGACGGGCGTCCCTACACCAAATCATCATCATCATCATCAAGTACCTCGGCAAATAAATGAATTTCATACGACATTATTGTTGAGCAAACCGAGCAAGCAAGGCTATTTTTGACTGACCATAAACTATGAACTTCGCATTTTGATTTGTATCAATAAAGTCAATATTCCCGACGATTTCGGAGAAAATATTTTTTGCCAGATATTCGCTTGTATTAATTAAAGTAATCTCAAATTCGTTCAGCTGGAAAATATGATATGTTCAGCAAAATATGTTCAGCAAAGTTACATTGCAGTAAGGATTACGAAGAAGCTACATTTTGTCATTGACACTTACTAGAATTATAATTATACATGTTGTTTATAATTTTTCTTATCGAAGTATCCTTATTTATTAAAGCCCATTTGGTTCGGCCAGGAAGCAGGACACACATGTCTATTTCATGTTTATCTGTATTTGTATTAAATTATTGAGTACCTTCCCGCTTTAAAATAAAAAAAGTCTATATTTGTAATATTTTTTTTATTAAATCATTGTCTTACAAAGAAATTATTCACATGAAAATCGATACAGATATAGTTTTGATATTAATATTTGACAAGGGTTTAGAGATAAAAGATGTTACACATCGCTTAGTTTCCACCAATAGTTACAGTATGTACAACTATTTACATTATTTTAATTTTATACATCTTATTTGTACAACTTAAATTATTTAGTATTGCGATAGTATTAAAAAAATCCCTTCACGATGACACTAGTTCTTACATATTATTTTTACAAGATGAAATATAGATAATTTTAGTCCATAAAACATATCGAAAAGAAAAATGCTAACTACGTAATGTTTTTCAATTTCAAAGATGAAGAAGAGAACGTTTTAAATACTATTTCTTTACGATTATGTATCATTCACATGATCTAACATTTCTGGTAATACATTATATGCTACCATATTACCAAAACCACCTTTTGGCTCTTTCTTAGTTACAATTGCTATGATTTCCTCTTCAGGAGGTGGCGGCGGTAGTTCAACATTTTCATCCATAGCCGCGGGTATATCGTCTACACTAAGTACTACTTCCCTATTGTCAATTTCGATTCTATTACGTTCTACTACGGAATTATCTTCCATTATGCTATACAAATTCTCTGACTTCCCCTTACTATACATATGTCAGGAGCTCATGTAAAACGGATCGTTCAGATTAACTTCATCGTTAACTGTGTTGCTTTTCTGAGACCACTGTTTCTGTTGGTGCTTTATCCTGTATATGATCTCATCGTGTATTACACCAAAGCACATTGCAGTCAAAGCAAGACCGGTCAACGTATACGCTGAGCAAAACCATAACGTTGTAGAATTGATAGTGTAGTATCTAACACCGTGAATGGTGGTGTATGTCATACCAGGGAAAATATTTCCGAAACCGATAGTGCTCAATGCCATAAAGCAGAAATAAAACCCATCAATAATCCCCATGGAATCTAATTTAAAAAGAACTATAGCTCCGACGGATATATAAATGAAAATTGCTGTAAGACAAAGTAAAACTGGAGCTAATATGCTCAAACCATGCATGGACAGTTTTGAATCGGTGTCAGGCCAACTTATGACATCATCTTTGGCAGTGCTTGTTGTTGGTCTTTCTGAGACAGAAGAATCTTTTTGGCTGTCTGCTTTGAGAACGTAACATTCTTCAGTAGGAGTCTTGCTTGTGTTTTGACTGTTGAGTTCTTCTTGCTGTCTTTTCAGTTTCATCCTTCTCTCCTTTTCGGCCATTCTTCTCTCGTCGTAGCAGCAGTAACCGCAGTTGGAGCAGAGACAGCAGCATAGTGCTCTGCTGAACACGCTTCTGGCCATTTTCGACAGCAATGAACCAACGTTGGAGAGATATACCAGTGTGAGTGGTATACCAATCAAGGCGTAGATAACCGTGACACCTTTTCCTAGTATTGTTCTTGGGGCGATGTTACCATACCCTGCAACGAAAGAAACAAACCATTCAAATAATATTACTTACTATGTAATATAATCTACTGAGAGGACATTTTTATTGTTTCAATTGACAAAAGTATAGTGGTCGTATTAAACCCCCAAAATAACATTTTCAACCGTTTCAGATTTGGCCCGTTACAATGTAACCAAAGTTGCATTATTTTCTTGCTAAGCATGTACAGGAAACAAATTAACGTAAATGTAAGGCATCATTAGTGAACATTAATTATGAATAGTAAACCTAATTTTATAACTAGTAGAATGTATCTAGAGTTTCTGAAGACAGATGAACAAATAAAACTACCGACCAACTCCAACCCGTTTCTGTAAACTAGCACCTTCTTCTTCAAATTGCTATTCAAACATAATTGAATTAAATTTAACAAATTTAATCATCAGGCGCCAAGATTCTCTTAAAGAGATATCGGAACGCCTGGTCGAAGCTTCAGGTGACCAGAGGGCTGGCAGCTACTTTGGACAGCAACTGAGCCTCGCCATCCAAAGAGGCAACGCTGCCTGCCTTCTAGGTATCTACTGAAGGCGACCGGGTATTTACGACCTTTAGTGTCTATTTTTATTTAAGTTGTTTATTAGGTAGGTATTTAGAACCCTTTACCGCATATAGAAAGAAAATAGTTATTTGAATTTGAACCTTGACCTGTGCCAATAAGGTCCAAGTTCATATCTGCCATATATGGCTTCGTATTAGATATGAGCGCCGATGGCCAATTCCGCGGCGGCGGCGTGATAGGCAAAATTCCGCGGCGGCGGCGGCGTCGGCAGCGTGACCTTGCTTTAGATTTTTATGAGGGAGCAATTTGAGAAAAAAAAAACAGGTTTTTGTGACAATTATTTATTTTAATAAAGGAACCAAGTATGTAAACAATCATATTTTTTTAATTGCACACAAATATAACTAATTAAACAAAACAAAACAAAAAATAACACTGAATGAAAATTCTCAGATTTATAATCGAAATAACATAAAAAACATATAAAACCATCACAATCTTCACTTTAGAAACGTGTCTATGTTTTAATACAAGTCTTAATGTATAAATATAAATCAGTTAAAGATTACGTTTCCAGAAAAATAATCATATTAAAACTCAATATTTTCTTCGGTTTCCGCGACTGTCACACATTTAAATAAAACAATTTAAACGGATTATATCGCGTATATTAATTATTAGCCTCCCTGACGTTTCAGTACCTTTACAGATACCGTTGTCAAAGGTTGACTGAGAAAAACATAATTTTTCTCTGTCAAAGTTACTGCGAGCGAGAAAACAAATCGCCGACTCGAATCCGCGGCGACGGCGGCGCGCCGGCGCGGCGCTCATATCTACTTCGTATGCGGTAAAGGTTTAAGTAATAAGTAAGTTGTTTTGTGTTGAATATTACATTGATGACAATACGTTTTAAGTCCGACAGTTTGATTATCATAAAATGTTGGACACAATATTACTGGGTAGTGACGTCACCGTAAGCGACGGCATAATCACTGTATAACTTGATTGTGTCCGTTTTCCAAAAAGATAAGAAAACGAAATTTTGAAATCATTAATTTTCTTCATAACAAATGTAAGAAAATAGGTTAGTTGAGTTACGTAGGCATTATAAGCTAAAAATAAGCAAACAAAATTTAAACGCAACAAAATTTTCTATTATATCCAGATCCTGAAGAATTATTACTATCGGAGATATTTCAAACCTCTTTTAGAGACTATTACGTACTAGTAAATAAGGTTAGTATCAAAAGCAGCTGACAATCATATGTCAATATGCATAATTTTTTCAGCTAGTTTCGATGCTGACTGCACTATGCAACCAACTTAGATGGTATTCACAATGATCACGCACGCGGCACGAAGTTAGGAGTGGCAGATTGTAATACTTATTACCGTCTTCGTACAAAAATATCTCCGGGAAAACACACTACTCGGCTAGAACTTATAGATTTTTCCGCGACCGCGAGATTGATATTGTGGTGCGTGTTAATAGTATTTTATGCAATAGTTGTATAAAAGGGGACAAAAAAGCAAATATCGAA
This sequence comes from Apotomis turbidana, assembly GCA_905147355.2. NCBI lineage: Eukaryota > Metazoa > Arthropoda > Insecta > Lepidoptera > Tortricidae > Apotomis > Apotomis turbidana. The sequence continues at coordinate 10,926,337 of LR990299.1, read as the reverse complement.
TATCGTAAGAAAAGATGCCACGAGCATTTTTGACCTCCTTATACAACGACGTATAAATTTGCATACTTTATCTACGACAGCTCAGTCGAGTAAAAAGGAAAATGTAGGAGGTAAATGTAAAAAAAGTACAAAGTAGAAATATGAAGGTAAAAAGTAAAAATTGGGCAAGTGCGAGCCCGACTCGCGCATGAAGGGTTCCGTACCTATACATATATATAATCTATAACAAGTCTGTTGTATGGGAGCCCCCCTTAAATATTTATTTTATTTTATTTTTAGTATTTGTTGTTATAGCGGCAATAGAAATACATCATCTGTGAAAATTTCAACTGTCTAGCTATCACCGTTATTGAGATACGGCCGGACGGACGGACGGAGAGCGAAGTCTCAGTAATAGGGTCCCTTTTTTACCCTTTGGGTACGGAACCCTAAAAAGTGATAAGTAAAAAGTTAAAACGATAACATGTGACACGCATCAGTTAACAGTGTTAACGATGCTATAATGTCGCCAAAATCATTCAGTGCTTTTTTGGGCAGCAGACTATAGACTTACAAGGCCCGCGAAAAGTATGTATTTATGTAAGACTTAGTAACTGTAAAAAAACTGAAGCAGATAACATTTTAATAATAATTATAAATTTTACGCACCAATAGTTGTTAAAACGGTCAATGAGTAGAAAAACGCCAACGCCAAATTCCATTCGTGTTCTTCGTAATGATTCGCAAGCTCGGCACCTCCAAACTCTCCCAGCGCCATCTCTCGGTAACTGACACCGTACTGCGACGCCATTTCTGTCGTAACTCGTTGCACCAACTCGTTTTGGAACTTCAAAATCTCCTGCGCCGCCAATCTCGTCCAGTTCTCTCTGTACAATATATTCAAGGACACTGTTATCTCCCAAATATTCTCAACAGCCCTGCTCCTCGCCTCCCAAAAATAATTAGCGGACACGGTCAAATTGCCGTAATTATTTTCCTCCTCAGAATCCTTCTTATTCGTATTATTATGCTCCTTATGATTTAGATTTTGTCTATCCGGTAATATCCGAGGTCTGACTGGCATTTCTGCTCCGCCTTCTATAGCTAAGAAAATGAACGATCCCAAAAATATGTACGCCAGCAGAACTGCGAATATAACAAAATTTGTGAGGGAGCCTATGAAGAATTGTTTTCTCCTGTACTTCGTAGTTTTGAAACAGAAACAACATACGACTTTTTGACGGGAGCTTTGGGCTCTTTTTCTGCTATTAGACACCATCGAGTCGGCATCCTGGCATCGGTCCAAAGGTATCCCTCCGTTGAGCGAAGGTTTCGCCAGAGTATATTGCTCAAACCGGTTGATTGCTTCTTTATCCAAAACTATATTATCTATATCCATTTTTGGCATTATCTTTTACCTTCACCTAGTGACGTCATTACTGCTTAGCCCGTTATATCTGAAACAATGAAAAATCGTTCATTAGTATAATGATAATATTTTTCTTGGTACCTTGCTAAGTGAGGAGTCATTTTTCAAAGTGCTTTTAGGTGTAACGGAATAGATGACGAATGGATGGACTATGCGAGTATGATTAATGATGGCAAATGTCTCGCAAGGAATGCAACATACAATTTGGTTCAGATTATAATTATTTTCCTTATTTATAGCTAAATAATTAAACCTGTAAAGGTCACTAAGTAAGTTGGTAGTCTTTTTGGTAATTGCCTATCAACTTACTGACCCCAACAGGTGGTTATTATTGTGTTTTTTTACAGGTTACCTTTGTTATTTAAATGCTAATTTTAATATGTATTCATGTAAATCTTTTAAATTGAAAACAAAAATTTGTTATTTTTAAAGGTAACTAAGTAGATGAATACATTTTTACAGTAGTTAATATATCGATACAAAGGTAATCTGTAAAGGATAAAAAAGAACAATATTTTAAATATTCTACTAAACAGTTACATTTGAAACTACCTTAGTCTTTTGCAAACATATACGTAGATGGGCTACTTCATACTAATATTACTAATGGATCATAATATAACATTTCCGGAAAGTAATTTATTTGATTTGGTGATAAATACCGTATTGAATAAATATTCGTGTCCCGCTTTTACTGAATATAATGATGTCTCATATTTTCGCGACGAAACATTTCCCGCATTTTACCTATCAATAACAGGAATTCTAAAATAAAATACTAATAACATGTCATTTTGTTTACAAGTACATCTACATACTTAGTTGCTTGAGTGATTCAACACTCGGATTTCACATTTCGACGGCAACAACGTACAAGGTGCGAAGTGCTAAAAGGTTCGAACTACACCAGCTGCAGCATAATGATCTAGAAGTCGAAACCTATCGCCTAGTATAAAAAATTTCTTAAAATGTCGCTTAGTACAGATTTTATGAATTACGCAAACAGTTCCATTTGTATCAAAAATGTGTATACTATTTAACACGAACACCATTCTAAGTGCCACATCGAACCGTACACAATGAATGCCATCTTGCTCACTCGCGCACACAGAGCGCTATTTACCACATAGCACTCAGTACGCGGCCGATCGGCAAGTCAACGGTCGTGAATGCTTCGATCGTTTCCTAGAGAATATTAACATGTTACTACCTTGCTTTTGTCTTAATTCACAGTTTTAGTTAAGACGTTTGTTGAATTCATTCAACCGACCAATTTACTAAAAAAATATGTTATTTAAATTATGACGGGGATACGAGCGAGATGGTTGGAATCTAAATCAGGAGCGCAGATCGGGTCTGGGTTGCGTCGAAACAGAACTAAATGAATCAGCCACAATAAATGGAGGTATGTAATATTTATTTTTGCGGGTTCTCTGCCTTTTCGTCGAATTATTTTTCGCAAACGTTTCATTTCGCAAAAGTTTAATTTCGCCAAAAGCATTTTTCACTGAAACTGTAAACTATTTCGAATTGTTATAAAACAAACCTAACCTAACCTAATCTAAAGGATGATATTTACAACAATCTGAAATAGTTTACAGTTTCAGTGAAAAATGCTTTTGGCGAAATGAAACTTTTGCGAAATGAAACGTTTGCGAAAAATAATTCGGCGAAAAGGAAGTACACCATTTTTGCGTTTACTTTATTTTTCTTAGTTATTATTAAAAAAAAATATGTAAAGTGTTCGATGTGACACATAGCCTACATACATGTAAAGTATAATTCAAGAGAACTACGTGTACAGGTCTATCTGCCACTTAGAACTGTATTCGTCATTATCATTGCTGTAGGTAAACAAAGTACGTAATTCTATGTACCACTTCGAAGTTTTTGGACACACTCAAATAGTGTAGTATCTGTCATTGCAAGTGCTAATTTAAGTTTTAAAAGTTATATTGTGCTATGTAATCATAATCTGCAATGGTTAGGTAATCATAACTATCGCAGATTAAGGTTTATTTTTTCTTATTTGGGCGGTTTCGTGGTAAGCACGTAATCCTTATTTCGATCACTATTTACTTTGCACCACTAATATAGCTTTCACGCACTTTGACACGCATTCCACAAATACAAACATGTTTATAGTCAATCAAAAAATCAAATCCCATGTTTTGTTAATGACTCTGATTATATAATATAATGCAGCTGAAAATAGGGAACCGTATGATCATACTTTAAAGGTCCATCTTAAAAGTATGAACGAGAACTGAGAATCGATCACGATCGAGAAAAGTCGTTATAGTCGTCATTATCTAACGCTATAATTATTTAAGTTGTCTTTATCGGTCTCAATTATTGGTCTTGTTGTCTAGCTCTTAGTCAGTTTATTAAACCGTCGGAACTGTCCCAACCATGGAATCTAAGTTCTTTACGTGTGAATAGGACTACCCACGATGAGATTGGGACTTATGCCTTAGAAAGAAACGAAAAAATATTCTTCATTGAGCTTTTCAACTCATGAAAGAAAGACCCGATATATTGTGCATTCCCCTGATGATGTTATTTACCATCAAAGGCTCATGCAACAGATTTTATTCCTTAATCCAATAGTATTTGTTTCTGGTTATGTTGAGATGTTCTACATACAGTTCCATGCGCCAGGTTAACCCCACAATACTCTGAATAAATCCCGGATTGGTAGTCTATATGAAATTAGTATTGCTATCAAATAGATGAGCAGTGGATAATGATGGAGCTACAACTGAGGTTCTGAAATCAGGTGATAAACTGGCAATGAAAACCCCTTCCGAAGCAATTTAAGACTGCACCGAGCGAAATGTGAAAAAATAGGCAGTTGCCGTTAAGTAGATAACGTCAACACTAGTTGTTTAATCCATTTTAAACTATATATTTAGCATTTCGAAGAATGTGTCAACAACTTTTCCGTAGAAAAATTATTAGATTATTAATATTTTACCCTAGAGAACTAAGTAAAGTTGGGCGAAAATTGTAAAATCGTAAGCAGGCGTTAAGTGTTTTTTTATACTTTAACAATGGAAATCTATTCTGATTTTCAGTAAAAAAAAAAGATGAATGTTTACATTACAATTTGTCCGCATCAAATATTTATTTTATTGTTTGGTATTAAAGGTCCAGATTTATCAAAAAGTGCTTTTAATTCTCCATACATTTTTACTATGGCGGCCGCGCGCTGATTTATACGCATTCCCCGCGCTCTATGGTCCAGTCGCAAACGCTCGGCGCTCTCATAATCAACTTACTCGAGGGCAAAACTCAATCATGTCCCAGAAGTGTGGTACTGCACTTCTTTAAGGAAGTTTAAAAGACCCTTCTTAGAAATTACATCCCCATTTCATTTGTGAGTCATGTGTATAACATGCTGTTGAGATTCTCATCATGGACCGTGTCGCACACGACTTTCAGCCTCCTGAACAAGCCGGTTACTGCAAAACTTCAGTACCGTAGACAACGTCCATATGCTACAGTTTATAATACAGAAGACTGGGCAGTATATCAGCTAGCAGCCGTTATACTTATCATCTTTGTATTATAAGAAGGCTCTCGATTCAAGTACGACATGGACGGTGCTGTAGCCTCTCCAGTGGTGTGCAAACGTCTATCAATCAGTATATTGAGGTGCTGAGGTCTTTAATGTTTATACTAAAGCTCGACAATAAAGGTTCGTTTCTAAGACCATAAATCGAAACCTATCCAATTACAGCGTGGCCTGAGACATGGAGATGCAATATCTATACCTAAAGTGTTCACAGCTGCTTATTATAAATATATCCAAGCATTTAGTTTTAGTACGGACATAATAATTACCATCATTGGCGAAGACCTGACCAACTTCCTCTCATCTGATGCTATCGTTGTCAATACTAGTCACGGCGGAGGACCTAGAAGATCTCGAAAAAATAGTCAAAGACTTCAAGTACAGTCTTTTAACAAGTGTATCTTAAAATGAACACCAGAATACGAAAATTATATTAATTTTCCATTCTCGATTATATAAACAAGACTAATGAGTAAACAAATAAGTAATTAAGAACAATGTTATATACGTTGCTCCTTTTTTTCAATCCATTCCGTGATTAGGACTGAGATGTAAGGTTCTAGTAACCCTTTGTAAAATGTATAATTATGTACAGTAGGTATGTTTAGATTCAGATTCTTTATTGCGAAACCATGGTATTACAGATGTTGTTATTGTGGAAGTACAAACATGGACCCTACTAGGGTATAGCAACAATAATAGACTTATTCTAAACTATTTCTATACAATTATATATCTGACGTGAGTACTTAGAAATATACCTATTCAAGTATTCACCTTATTTATTATCAAAATATTTACGAATATTCCATGAACTTTTATATTGAAATTTTATATTGAATAAATATTACACCTATAATATTATTTTAATTTGATATAGAACTTTCTACATAATGATTATTAAGCTATATAAAATGTCGAATATGATTCTATCTGCAAAATGTGTCAAAATTATAATTCAGCACATTTTTACACAATGTTTATACAACCAAAAATAAAATAAAAATAGTGCATTAGAGCTATGAAATATATTTAAAAAAAATAATCAAAATACGTGATTTAAATTTGATGACTTAATTCACACATAGAACGTTTTACAGTGAGTCGGACACTTTTACTACCAAGTATAATATTCTAAGTACCCGATAGACCTGCATACGTTGATTTTATAGAAAACTATAACCAAGTATAAAATTCTAAGTCCCACATAGACCTGCTTACGCAGTTGTTAGTCAACATTTTAACTTAGTATAATGTTCTAAGTGGTAGATAGAACTTTATACACAACGGTTAGCAAATAGTTATGACTTAGTCTAGTGGTCTATCTGCATTTTCTCGAAAACTATCATTTAATTGAATTATATGAAAATAAAATAAGCAATAAAATATAATTATAATCATGTGTTCCAAATTTCAGTTCATTATCTTTAGTACGAGAAAAAATATAACGATTCTAACTTCTACGATTCGGTTTTTTGGCTCTCCTGTAAAATTGTAATTTTTCAATTAGAATCATATACGTTGTTGTCGTCGATTTAACGCTGCTACAAAAAGATTTTCCGCGTATCCGTTTTCAGTCCTCTGCCCGCGACTTCCTATGCGTTAAATAGTCTGAAGAAAAATTCCATCACTTTTCTGGGATAATAATTACACTACCGTAAGGTATTTAGGACCGAAGAGGTGTTTGATATTTTCCAAATTAAAGATTTTAAGAGGCCTTATTTAAAAATGTTTTTTTTTGAAGTGAAACTTCTAATGCGACTACCAACAAGGTTGCGTTAAGCGTTTAACGCTACCGTGGAGGGGGTAGGAAAGCACACTGTTGCGTTAAACGTTCAACGCAACAATCCCACGGACAATGCGATGGATTTAAGGTTATGTCAAGGTACGGCTCTTGTGAATATCAATTGATTGTTAGGTTTTCTCTTTTGAAATTACAATTCCTACCCCTTCCTATTTTCATTTCCACATTTCGAAGTTTCACTTCTTCCGCGCGGAGGGCCTCCACGCACTTTTTTTTTATATTATGACAAATATATTGATAATGTCAACCAACTTTTTAAAGTGAATAATACTTTTCCCTGAGTTCTATATATATGTAGGTAACATAGCAATTTCATACTTTAATGTGTGGAGTCGAAAATAAGTGAAAAAAAAAAAAAAATCTGTGTGAATTTTGTCATTTTCGAGTAGTTTTTGAAACAAAAAATTATCACTGAAAATTTCTACTGTAGAAATCGAGGGAGGTTGTCCGAAATTTATAATAATAAACCGGCCAAGCACGACTCTGACACGCGCACCGAGGTTTTCGTATAAATACTTATACCATCTTTATTGGCTGGGTTAAGTTATGTTTGCACCTGGTATGCATGGCGCCGGATACAGATTCAGATTCAGATTCTTTATTGCGAAACCATGGTATTACAGATGTTGTTATTGTGGAAGTACAAACATGGACCCTACTAGGGTATAGCAACAATAGTAGACTTATGCTAAACTATTTCTATACCATTATATATCTTACAAATATACCTATTTACCTTATTTATTATCAAAATGTTTACGAATATTCCATGAACTCTGCTACTGAATACGGACATTTATTTATAAGATACGTTTTAAGCTTAGTTACATATGTGCTATAATTTTCTATTTTCGAAATGTCTTGGGGAATTTTATTAAAGATTTTAATTGACATTGCATGGGGGCCTTTGCTTGTCATTTGAAGCTTGGCAGGGACTGGTAGAAGCAGTTTATTGCGAGGGCGCAAGTTGTGTGATTGGGAGTTCAAAGTTTGAGGTTTATTGTCTAGGTTCATATGTTTTCGAACAAACTTGCAGCTTTCTAATATATATAATGATGTAAGAGTAAGGATTTTTAACTTTGAGAAGTGTGGCCTACAGCTCTCGTCATTTTTTATGTTTACTAGTACTCTAATGCATCTCTTCTGTAATAGAAACAATTCCTTAACATTTACACTATTGCCCCACAATATTATTCCGTATTGTAACCATGCTTGAGCAAACGCATGGTACGCACAAATTGCAGTCTTTAAGTCTGTATTTATTTTTATTTGTCTAAGGGCGTATGTGAATCTAGATAATTTAACGGCTATTTTTTCAGTGTGAGCTTTCCAATTTATATGCTCGTCAATTTGTAAACCTAATATAGGGCAGGTGCTCATAAGTTGTATTGGATCATTACAGTATTGATAGTTGATTTCTAAAGCTAGTCTTTGATGGGGTCTAAACTGAATTAAATTCGTTTTTTTCAGGTTCAAAATTAAATTATGATCTTCAAGCCAGTGGAAGACTGTATTTAGGGTGGTGTTTAGAGTGTTCGTAACCTTTTCACTGTTATCACTGCGAAATATAATTGTTATGTCATCTGCGTAAAGAAATGATTGATTATTATTATTATTAAGTATTTTCGGTAAGTCATTGATATATAAGATAAATAAAACATATCAACATACAAATGAGACAACATAGAAACAAAAAAACATACAAATGAGGTGCAAAGTTAACGCAACCGTTCACGTTTCGGAGCCCCACTTAAATATTTATTTTATTCTGTTTTTAGTATTTGTTGTTATAGTGGCATCAGAAAATAAATAATCTGTGAAAAATTCAACTGTCTAACTATCACGGTTCATGAGAGCCTGAGGACAGACGGACAGCGGACTCTTAGTAATAGGGTCCCGTTTTTTTATCCTTTGAGTACGGAAATCTAAAAACGATCCCGACTTGCCAATACTTGGCTACTGTTTGATGCCGCGTAACTGTTTTGTCGTGTTATTATTGCAAATCAATCTTCCCGGATTCTCAGAACCTATTCTGTATCTTATGAGATACATGGTAAGGAATCTCATCTCTCGAACATCAAATATTATAACCAAATCAGTCACGCATTTTCCTCTTTCGTTCCTTTTCCATTTCCACTCATGCTTGACACATATCAATATTACAAATATAAGAACGTAAAGATATAGGTACAAAATATAAGTACGCACAGAAAAATCTGAAGGGAATGGGAAATTGAAAGTGCACGTGTAGGTACGGTCAGCACTAGAATTCGTAATTATAATAGTTAATAGTTTAATTCTTTTTTGTTTGTCACTGTTTATGTAATTATGTGCTGTTTCCGAATAAATGGTTTTATTTTATTTCTTACTGAAAGTAGATGTCAATTTTACTTTGGCTTATGTCAAATTGCGTACTAAAATTATCAGCAAATTTTGATACTGACTATACAGTTAGCACGCTGCCGCTAACTGTATAGTCAGTATCAAAATTTGCTGATAATTTTATACACGCTGTGCGGCTCTTATCTTATATTCTAAGTCTCAATCTGAATCTACCGGAATTTCAGAAGAGGAGACCGCTGTTTAGTTTAGAGGAAAGCCGAAAGAAACATAACAGTACGCATTTTTTTGGTTAGTCATACAAAAAAAAAAAAAAAATGTTTTTCCCGCCTTGTACGATCTCGCACGGTAACCTGGTGAGGTGGGGGTGATAATTTTTTAAACTTAGCTGGGGTGCTGCCGTGCTGGTCGCATAAAAAAATCTTTCTAAACGTATTATTTGTTTCATAATAAGTATTAGTAATACTTATTAATTTTGCCAACACGGAAAAAAAAAGAGAAAAAACGTACAAAAATTGGAACAAAATATTTAACGCAAATTGATTACGTAAATTAATTCGTCGCACATTATCATTGTTGAAAATGTTTCCCGCTAAATATTAATTGATTAACGTTAACAAAGAATGTCCCTTTTGCAGGATAAAAAAATATCCGTGGCCATTATTTTCGTTAAGTTAATGCAAGCATTATTTTTAAATATTCATGATTGAAAATTAATTGAATATTACATTGAATAAATACTTAGTTAAAATTTATTATGTATCACTCACAATCTAATAGAGAGAGACCATTTATTGAAAAAAAAAGTCAAATAGTATATTGCAGACAGTTCGGGATTAACTCGTAATATATAGTGAGGTATGTACAATAAGATTCATTCAATTTAACACCGTAAGTCAATCAATGGGCTAGCCATGTCATTGACTGGCTGATTCGATAGATTGACCGCGATATTTGGTAAAAAAAATATCATTCAGCATAAAGAAGCTACTTCAACAATCGACACCTTAAATTTTATTCTGTATATCAAGTTTTTACCAAGTTCGAAGGCTCAAAGACTTAAGTAGCTCCGACTCGACTTATTCGTACCAGAAAAGGGATCCATATAAAAATACACCGTGAAATACCATGAATAATTCAAAGTGGCCGTCTCCGTTCGATACCTATGATAAAAAATGTTTCTGACGCGTATGGATGGAAATGTATAATTGAAAGTTGTGTATCTTATAATGTACACGTATATAATATTGTAATAACAATAATAATATTCTTTATTGCGCACCACATGAAAAAGGCCAAAACAAAGAAATAAAGCAACGTTAAATAGGGTAACAACAGGCGGACTTATCGCTAAAGAGCGATCTCTATATAACAATAATGTTCAATAAAAGGTTGTCTGGAAGAGATAGCTCTTTAGCGATAAGACCGCCTGTTGTTTACCTCTAATTGTAATGTTTTGCATTGTATTTCTCCTGTATATTTTATGAGGTGTACAATAACGGACCAGTTACCGTTGGTCTGCTCGGATATCTGGTCAGACCAGCGTTTTGGGCTCCGGCCTCTAGGTCTCTTTCCTTCCACTTTTCCGGTGACCATCAGACGTTCCAAGTTACCCACATCTCGGCGGGCGATGTGGCGAAAGTAACGCATTATTCGCTGCAGACAAGCGGTAGACATGGTGCGCGTTGGGCGTTCTCCATTTTAAGCTGTTCTAGGACGGAGATGTTCGTGTGGTGGGATGTCTAAGTAAGTTACTCTAAAGTCACAAGTTTACCAAATCCAAACAGAAGCCATAAACTTAACATAGACACCAACAATCGAAAATATCCAACCACAATCAAAACTTTCAAGAGAATCTTTGCAACTTGAAATTTTTGTTTATTCGCTTTCCGCACACGTACGGCGAGTTCGATTTTTTGCACGCGAGGAGAGTAACGTGTCATGAATAAAAAAAATATTTTTTCATTTGCTACCTCACTTTCATGTGTTATAAGCGATCTCGGGTAAATTGATACGTGTGAGTTGATATACGGCTTTTATGAGCTATGGACGTGGGTTTGTGGAGATCAGAAATAAATCAAATGAAATCTATTAAAGTAGGTTCGGTTAACGTTTCTTGAAAATATAGATCCTTGTATGTAGTTTCACCTGTTTTGTCTATGTGTCAATAATCAAATCTTGCAAGTTAGAACCAATTCACGATTTCAGCTGAAATTTTGTATGTATGTAAGTAGGATGAAAATTGAATATTCACACCGTATTTTCTGGGTCACTTCTCAAGAAATGAAATGAGGGCACTTTTACAAGTCAGATTGTGAATCTACCGGTTTTTCCCAAGAGGAGACCGAAGTTGAGAAGAAAGCCGAAAGAAACTCAACAGTAAGAAATATTTTCGTAAATAATATAGTTTAAAGAACTCACATTTAAACTGATTATGTCACATTGTTTTATTTCGCTTTATATTAATAACAATAACGTCGCACCCGCTTACGGGCCAGTGCTGCAATGGTGTCCCGGGCCTTTGAGAGGCGTGCACGGAGCCAATGCCGAACTGTATGTAAAGGCCCTTTTGACAATAGGCGTATAGACAGTTTTTTGAGGATGTCAGTTGATTCTATTTTTTATTGGGATCAAATGTCTACAATGACTGGCCAATGGACAATGGCTGTCGACATGGACTAACTACACTAAGACTGCTCTAAAAGTCAGAAATGACCGTCGAAGTTCAACATTCCTGCGGTAAAAACGCTCCATAAAAATGGCCACCTACTTGTGACGCCCACACCAAACCCGGGTATTTGTATGGAGACTATAAGTAATTTGCCATTTTCACCGTGAAAAAGCGCGTTTAGGTTCGTGATTGTCCTACAATTATTGTTTTGTTAAATTATGAGGATTCAGAAAACAATGTCAAAAAAAAGAAGTCACATATTTAAATATTTTTTTTTAATAAAAGTTGGAACATAAGAGTGTAATTACTGAACGCACACGAGAAAAAGTAACAATAATAATTAACATAAAACCTTAAATAAAAATTAAAAACGACTTAAAAATAAACTATAGATAAAAAATTGTTATTCTTTGTTTCATAAATAATGACATACTGAGCTAATTTTATTCATATAAATAACTAGAGTATGTTGTGTAATTCATCATCAGTCTACACCCCTATTTATGTAATAAGTCTATCCAGCAACGTAAGTGATTTCGTACATACACAAAAAGCTAACGTAATACTGTGTACTTAAGTTTAATGTCAAATGACATCATCCCTTAAAGACATCCCTTAAAGGGATAAGTTCGCCTTTGTACATGCTTACTTTTTTGTAATGTGTTTTTCTTGTTTTTATGTACAATAAAGTGTTTACATACATACATACATCATAAAAATTGAAAATGGAATGTCAAAAATTGTAGGCTAGGGTTGCGACAATCGGGAATTACCAAATAACGTGTTAATTGTTCAGTTTTATTGATTTCAAACGTATTATTTCCGCGTAATTAGTTTTGAAACCACTTTTCAATTCGCAAAATCGCAAATCATAATTAATGAGACAGAAAGCTTGGACAATAAATAATTGCGTGTACTATTATTAATTTATTGAAAATAATATACGATTATGTTTTTTGGTATAATTTATCATTGAATTATTCAGGTAGGTATGTTGTATTATTCTACTCGCTTATTACACTTTTGACAACCTTTTACAAGTGTGAAGATATCTGCTGTTTGATTGACATAAAATGGAATAAAAGCTTTTATGGAACTGTGTTTAAGTCGAATTTCACTTCTCCTTATTACGACTTAACACCTTATTAAATAAAATTTAAGTTTTATTGCTTTTTAGCCTTACACTGCTGAACAGACTATAATTAAATGTAAGGAATACGTCATGCGACTGTTCCCTTTCACAGGTGTCATGGGACGCACACAGAGACAGCACCCGCTAGATGCAAGCACTACATATTAAGGTAAAATAACAACAAATAATAATAAATAATTACAGGCCAAACAAACCGCAAGAGTCCTAAAAGTCAATAAATCATACTTCAGCCTTTGACAATTTGACGTTTTGCGGCTTGTGAAATGAAATTCGACCAAAATACTGAACCGGCATTATGCAGTGGAAAATGCTTTGAGACAGCCGGCGGTATGGCTGTAACGCGAACAGTTTCACGATGCCGAACTTTAATTTCGAACGTGTTCGAAAACTAGTTTCGTACAACGTAGTCAATAAAAATGTTGACTGATGTTGAATTCTACTATATACTTACTAGTTATATACTAAATTTAAATAGATCAAAATGCCAAGTAGGTAACAAAGAAAAAATAAAAGGACTGAACTATATCAGAGTTACACAATTCTATTTTTAATCCGAAATAAAATTTTGAAACCATTTTCGGATGTACCTTCTCAAACGCACTTTTTCACGAAGCAAACCTGACCTCCAAATACAAGATGATAATCACAGTGTTGTAACCATTTGTATAGAGCGTTTTCAGCGCTCGCTCCGTAGGAAAGTCGAATTGTAACGGTAATTTCTGACTTTTAGAACTGTCTAAGTGTAGTTAGTCTTTTGCTATATTCTTAGACAGCGTCTTAGCTTTTCCTATACATATGATCCCAATCTACGAGAAGCAATTGAAATTCTCAAAAAAACGCTTATTGCTATAATTTGAGCCTACAGACGCTCCAATAATATTCCATAAAAAATCTCGTCTCGCCAGGCCAGTGGAAAAATGCCTTTTCAGGATGTCACGTATTCTTCTCACGAATCCTTAAAATTCTATATTTAGTATCGGAATCAGCCTTTTTGTTTTGTCTGAGCGTCTCTTGTCAATAGGTAACATCGGACCCTTTTCAGCGCCGACAGGGCAGTGTATAATATACGATGAAACACCTTTACCACCTGAACCTTTCAGTATACATTTTATAAAGATACGTGGAAGTTAGACTGTTTGAAGATTATTTTGTAGAGTATGACGAGCAGTTAGTTATTTATTGGACTGTGGCAGTTTTCTTGAGTCGAAAACTGGTGAGAAACTGCGCAGGACCGGGACAAGTGGCGTGTCTCGAATCGGAGGCTAAGATCCTGTTTGGGTTACTGAGCCAAAATAGTTAGATGGCTGTCTTCCCTCGCTGATAGTCTTACTCCACCTTACCTTATTTTATATTTAATTATTCAAATTAGTTACACAGCATTACAGTAATTAAACCAAGGCACTGTGAAATACAAAATCATACATTAAAAAAAACTTAAATCTAGTTTTATTTTATATTGCGATGACTTGTGGAATTCCGTCATCGAGACGTAAATAAATAAATGTAATACGTTAGTATTTTGTTTAACAATATTAAAATACAATTTTAGTACTTTATACCCTTTTTAACCTCACATCAATGCATTATGATACGATATGTCGCGCTTTTCCAACTAGTTATAGGGCTCTGAATTTTTACGTTGCAGGACACTATCCAAATATTTTCAAGGTAGATAAATATATAAATATAATATTTTAAGGGACAATCACACACATATCAACCTAGTCCCAAACTAAGCAAAGCTTGTACTATGGGCACTAGACGACGATATATATAATATATAAATACATAGGTATGTAGATAATATCCACGACCCAGGAACAAATATTCGACTCACTATATCTAGTACAAAGGAATTTATGCCGCAAATGAAGTTAGGTACGCCGTGTGACGGGTGAACAAATGTTCCACGTTTATCAAAAGTGCACACCTCTCATATTTTCTCTAATTAAGTAAATTATTCGGATCATTTCACCTACCGGAGGGCTTACGTTGCCCGTGGGCTTGGTTATCAATATATCATGGTTTTATTAAAGTCATTAGAAATAATTTCGTATATCGTTGTTGTATAGGTAGGTACGTTATTGTACTGAGCCAGCGGTTCCGGGTTCGAATCCCGACCAGGGCAAATATTCGAATATTGTGCTTGGGTCATGGTTGATCTATGTATTAGGTATATATCTATATAAGTATTATCGTCGTCTAGTACTAATACACAAGCCTTCTTGAGCTTAATTTGGGACTAGATCGATTTGTGTGAGGTTGTCTGATATTTATTTATTGTAGAAAATATCTTAACAGCGCGAAACATTTGAAGGTTTTCTGGCGTTAGGGTGGTGGAAAGGTTAATCACAAACGTTAGACCGGTAATCCAGAGTTTACGGTTTCGATTCCCGGTCTCTTTCACCAGGTTTCGCATTAAAAATGTTGTTTGTGCTTTGTTATATGTATCATTCACTTAAAAAAAAACTGGAGTTAATAAACAAATTCCATACAAGATACAAGACATTTATTGATAAAAGTTAATGTTTCACAAGTCAGGTTAACAGGTAGGTATATAATTCAACTAATAGGTACTAGTAATTAGGTACACATTTCTGGAGTATGTAATATATATATAATATATGTCACTTAAACTTAATATTATTAATAGAATATAATTACATTATACAGACATAGCAGAGATCCAAATGATAAATTTTCATAAATCCAGTGTCCGTAGCAATAACTCAATGCGCTAAACGAGCACCAAACTATACAATGGAATCCATCAAAAATAATAATGTTCGACGCAAATGGCACAAACAGTCGTTCGTGGCTGACCGCATGCAATAAAGAGCCACGCACAACGATTGATTAAAATTGAACCATATTGATGAAAATGAAAATATTTGAGGATGAAAATAATTTTGTGGTTTTATTTAAATATACTGGTCAGAAAGGCAATAAATTGATTTAACCTTAGCTGACTGCAATGATCACTACATTAATATTATTAAAACTATTGTGAAACATTATTAATAATTATAAAAACGGCTTAAACTCACGTAAAAATTGTCAGGAACGGACCGAAATCTTTCGAACATACATATATAATATATAGTGCTGCAGTGGGCCGCGACTCTCGTTGCAGCATAAGAGATGAAAGTAGAAGTGTAAAACAAAAAAAATATGTTCAACCAAAAGTAAAAAACTATTATGGTGAAAGAATGACCAAATACCTAGTACCAAAAATATTTAATAAAATAGATTTGTTAAGAGAAGAACCAAAATTAAGAAAAACACTGTTAAAATCAAAGCTTAGGGATTTCCTTCTCAATAACATGCTGTCAGCAGGTTGAAAGAACTCATCCTACCCTACATTACAATCGGACACCTCACCTGTGAAAGTTGTTGTCGAGAAGGAGATACCTATCTCGTCATTGCTTATTCTGTTGATAAGATACGCTAAGTTGTTTTATTAAAATTGAGCGCGTCTCGCCAATAAACCTTACAGTTCGGCGAGAAATTACTTAAATTTGTATTTTATGTATGATTTTTGTTGATAAAAAAAAAAAAACTGTCCCTGAAGAAGAGCTCCTTATGATTTCGAAAAAGGTTCAATCTGCACTGTGACATTCATAAGCAGGATAAAGATTATATACCTACCTTTACATATAATATAATATAAAACAATAAAAAACATAAAAATACATAATATAATAAAAAATCTAAATTAGTAACCTGCCATATACATTTCATTATTATGCGCCCTTATATCTGTCATTCAATTATTTGCTCTGAAGGCACTGTAAGCGTAGCTACTCGCTCCGAATTTCATTAGAGTGTCAGCAATTTTTCAAGACGATAACGTCTGGGTGACGTTAATGATGGTTTTTGTGTTTGTAACAATGAACGTTTTAATTGTAAAGCGAGGCGGCCGGCTGACGAGTTTTATGAACGTAAACAGCAACTAATGATATGCAATTCAGATGCCTGGTTTGATTTAAAAAGTGGGGTCTTATCGATTAACATTTGCTTATCAGCTTGACCGTATAAAATATATAGTCGTATTTTTTTGGTGAAATAATGACCCTACTCACCAAAAAATACATTGAGTACTATTTTCTAGTTTTGTTATAGTAAAGACCAAGGATTTAAACATTTTGTGTTACATTGTTACGTTTACGTCACACAAAACGTAACACAATTTGTTTAGAATCGATTAAACCATTGATACAAAGATTAAAGCTCAAAGAAAAATTGAAGTTACCTGGTGTAAGAGCTAAGACCGGGAATCGAAATATACAACTTCTAATATACGATTGTTGTGTTGTAGTAGTCTATTACACGTATTTTTATGGTTGAAATAAAAACACAAAATTATGTTAAAACACAGTTTTGTGTTACTTAAAACACAATTTTCTGTTGCGTCGCCTATAGCCTCAAGCCGTAGCTACAAAATAGTGCGTCAACTTAATCATGATTTGCTTACAAGCAATAAAGGCATGTTTACGGCGGCCGGGACTTTACGAGCCTGATATTATGACATGATGCATTTGCCGCGGCTGCGGGATCACACTAACCGTTTAGAGTTTATTGATTACTACATTGAAACTTAAGGAGGAAAATGGGGATAAATTGGACCAAGAAAAATATTGACAAGATGCATTGTACTTACTACCAGCGACAGGGTAATTTGTTTTTGAATTTGTTCATATTTTTACTTAACTGAGTATCAAGTTATATTTATTCAATTTTGTTCTTTTTTTCTATAAGAAATCGCGGAAATATTAGGAAGTTTTAAATTGTACCCAATCCATACTAATATTATAAATGCGAAAGTGTGTCTGTCTGTCTGTCTGTCTGTCTGTCTGTTACCTCTTCACGCTTAAACCGCTGAACCGATTTAGATGAAATTTGGTATATAGATAGTTTCAGTCCCGGGGAAGGACATAGGATACTATTCATCCCGAATAAATATAGTGTTCCCGTGGGATGAGCGGGTAACACCGCGGGGCACAGCTAGTGCATAAATAAGCATAGATTTTTGCGTGAGAGGTTGATGGCAGTACTCTTGACTACCAAACTCTACCAGAAAGCCTAGCAGTCCCGGGCGGTTGTCTGTCTACCATGGCATCATTTATCCACACGCAAGAAATCAAAGACTTTTATTTATTTATTGCATGGGGGAAAAAAGTATACTCGTCGGAACTAATAATTTAAATTTACAATTTGTGAGAAAATCAAAAGCTTTGCTTATTGTTAGGTCTTTGAGATCTTCCCTTGATCTTGGCCTGTGAATCTAGTTAGTGAACATTCTAGAGGTGTGCCGTTCTCGAGAACTTTTCGCGATTTGTATGAAAAGTGTTCTCAAGAACGTTATTTCCCCATACACATTGGGAAACGTTCTCGAGAATGCCACATCTCTAGCAATCCAAGACAATATGGCTGCTCTTCTATGGGCACCCGCATTCGCAGCTTTCGTCCTCGGTCCAGCCCCATCTTTTCCGTAGTTGGTAGCAATTACCAACTCCCGTTCTCAGGCTGTTAAACTGCCAAAGGTTGACTTTCAATTCAATTCTAATATGACGGGATTATTGTGTGCGCTCAATAATCCGTTTCATCACAACACGCTTCAATATACTTTTGCCTAACCGCATCTTACGTCAAATTTATAAAGGTGCACACGGTTAGGGCCATAAATCGCATCCAAGCTGCATGTTGCTTTTATTACTACCAAACTCGCTACGATAACCTGCGATTGTGAAAAATGAATTTGCTTGCTTTACAATGTTGGCAACATTGTGAGAGTATTGTGCACTTAGTGAAGGTTTTATATCGTTTGCGCCATACTCTGTGGGTTGGATTTTTCATTGTGACTTTTTTCTTTCCTTTTGGTGGGTTACTTTTGCTGTCGACACGAAATTTAAATTTCTTTCTTTAGTTACCAGTTTTTCGGTTTGTGTGCGTCTTTGTGTTGACTAGTTGACAACGAGATTAAAGATTAAACTTTAATTCAAGTCGTGCTCTTCATTGCTAAAATGTGTGTCGACCTTAAAACAGTTTGGTTTAATTTGGTTGATGACGCCTGCAACTGTGAACTCGCGCCAAATCGCCCTAACAAAATCTCATACGATCTTCCTATTTTGATTTCAAAATGGCCTATAATTAATTACAATAACAGTTGCACAAATGCTTCCCATTTCAATCTAAATTTAGTTTGAATGATTTAATACATTAATAATTATTATCCCTATACTTGGCAGGGAATTAGATGTGCGTTTTTAATTTCATTTCTTGTTTTATTTGGTTAGTTAGCAATAATTATACACGAAATAAATATATAAAAAAATATTTGACTTGTATTTTAATATTTATAGCATGTATCTTATTGGATACATTGCCAAGTGTTCACAAAACTAAATTTGTATCTTTAAGGATACTTTGCCTGCTACATAGCAAAAGAGAATCTACTGCTTTTTTACAGAAATGTTTAAGAAATTTTCTCAAATCACACCGTTTCATGGATACTACTTACTTATAGAGCTTAATAAAAGTGCTCTAACAAAAACACAAAGGGGTTACCTACCTTGGAACGCGAGCTCATTGGTAATTCTGCCGGCTACGCCGGTTAGGGGCATCATCGAGAGCCTCAAACATCGCCGCAAAGTTACCAGCCTGTCAGTTTTCTATCGTATCTATTTTGGAGATTTTGTGTAGGAATTGCAGGATTCAATCCCACCATCCCTATTTCACCATCGGACATCCAGGCAAGAGAACCGACTTCATCCTTATGTTGTAAGTTTTTATTCTAATTACTATCGCTATAAGGGATGGAACTCGCTCCCATGGTGTGTACTGTTGTTGATGTTGTTGATGAACCAGCGACCTACATCTTCGACCCCGTAGTCACTTACCATCAGGTGATACTGAGGTCAATCGCCGGTCAATTATAATAACGGCAACCTGGCAATGTATCCATAAATGCACATATTAAAATTACTAATAAGCTGGCAGTGTGCATTAAAAGATACACCCAAAAATATGCTTATATTTTACTTGGAAAATGAGTGTTTTTCTATTATTTTAGTTTAAAATCGTTAGTTCAACTATTCGGCTATAAGTTAAAGTGATTTTCTATTTACCAAGTGAATATTAAAAATTTATATGTTTTTTTTTACCTTGAGCTTCATAGTCGCACGTGTATAGTCTGCCATCTGGCGAGCTACTTGTCAAAATTTGTTGCCAGAGCACAAAAATATATTTTTTGGTAGAAAGTGTGCACGTCATGCTTCGATTTAATACTAAACAGAAAATATAAATCGATCGTTACTGAACGGTAGATTTTTTTACTTTACAAAGTGCATTATAAGATACACTGCCAAGTTTAGGGTTAAGTACATTATTGAATTAATTCAATGCGTTTTTGAATTTATAATTTACAACGATATTTATGCAAAACCCTTTTACATTGGCATGCCTAAGTATACGATTCTTTAAAGTGGAAATTTACTACACAGGATTATTACCTATGCTCGCTTTATTAGTATTTACTCTCTCTTTTCAATTGTTCCTTCACTGCTGAGGATCGTAACTCCTTCTGATTCCATCAAATAGTTCTCTCGGTTACGTTCCGTTGATTGGTCTCCACCAAGCACTGTCTGATATGTCCAGCTCTTCATATATCTGGTGTCCTTACTACTAAAGCATTTTGGAAATTCTCTGTACCTTTCCTCATTTTATAAAGTAAAGTAAGGTAAATATTTGCGTGAAACATCCGCTCTAGACATGTGCACTCAGCGCTCCTAATTCATTTAGCCAAGAACATAAATATGAATCACAGATTTGATAGTGCAGTTTCATCAGTCTGTTTTATTTCCTTTTGAAATGATTTTTTATTAAAGCAGTATTATTGGCTAGCGTAAACCAAATGTTTATATTTGCGAAAAATGGAAGAACGTCGATGGTGCCGACCATAAAGTCAGATTTTTTACAGTAAATGGCGCTAGGATGCTACAGGCTTAATAAAAAATGAAGCATATGGTTGAAAAATTCAACAGCAAGAGCATAGGACTCGGTCGGTGCTGACCCGGAAAGCCGTTGAAGGTGCGTGATCGAATCCCGCTCAATATTTTTTTTAATTATTCGCTTCGATATTTATCTACACCTATAGTACATGCCTAAAAGGAAAAGTTCTAACGAATTTTGGACTGGTGTAAAAATAAAAACTCAATGCCCAACTCTGCCTAAATAGAAACACAGCCTTATGTTAAGTTTTCCTCTTCTCGACACAGGACTCCACCCTAAATTTCCACCTCATCTCTATTTATTTATTTATTTATTTATTAAACTTAATTACACAGCATAACAGATAACCAAGGCACTGTGAAATTATAAATAATAATAATATAACAATGATATACAAACATTTGAAAAACATACATTAACGAAATCAATTATACATTACAAATTCAAACTGAAGACAGACGGACATCCATCCTCTCACAGAACTTCAAATATTCATCACACAATAATGCCCATCTGCTCACAAATACGTCACACTCCGGGGCTGATGCGAGGAGATTGTTCAAGAGGCGTAAAGCGCGGACTAGCGGAGATTCTCTTCGAGACACCGTGCGCGACGTCGCAAGGGGCGGTCACGAGGTCTGAAACTAAATTTGGTCAACGACGGGACGTGTAGCCGCACTAACTGCCCTACTAATTCTGTGGAATCAGACTCTGCGCAAAATTTTGCTGGTAATCGTAAGAAGAGCCAAATTACGTCTGACCTCTAGAGAGTTAAAACCCAAGGCTCCCAGTAAATATTTGGTTGGGTATAAGTATGGGTATTACCCATACATTTTTTTGTACAAGAACCGCAGGAACACTTTCTGTACTCTCTCCAGAAGTAAGACATAAGTTACTTCGTGGGGATTCCAGATGACAGAAGCCGTCTCTAGCTTACTTCGCACTAAAGCGGTGTATAGGAGTTTTATGGTTCTAACATCTTGGAAGTCCCGAGCATTCCTGACAACAAACCCCAACCTCCTATAGCAATCGCGAGTCAATGCATATATATGCTCGTGGAAATTTAGATGGCTGTCGAGGGTGACGCCGAAGTCCCGAATGGAGTCGACACGGGCTATTTCTTCAGAGTCCAAGAGGTACTTATAGTAAAATGGATTCCGAGCTCTACTGAAGGAGATAACCGCACATTTTGCGACATTAAATGCAAGCCTGTTCCGTAGACTCCACTGATTCACTGATGTCGATGTCCTTCTGAAGTGATTCGCAGTCAGAAAACTCTTGGACCCCGTAAATCAGTTTCAGGTCATCGGCATAAAGTAGGCACCTAGCAGACCGGAGAACCGAAGCGAGATCGTCAATCATTACTCCAAAGAGCAGCGGACCCCTGACTAACTCCTGAACGAGTGTGGAAATTTTTCGAGACAAAGCATCCGTGTTGTACATACTGCTGTCTACCGCGCAGATAGCTGGCAAAGAACCGAAGCAGTTGTGGGGAAAAACCAATCTTACACAACTTGCCCAATAGCACATCGTTATCTACGCGGTCAAATGCTTTTTTTAAATCGAAGTACAACACGTCTACTTGTATGGACTTATCTAAATGGTCTGAGATGGAGTCAACCAGTGTTAGGAGGTTCGTTTCGACTGATCTTCGAGGCCTGAAACCGTGTTGAGAGTCACCGAAAAAAGGCTGAACTTGAGGCGCTACGAGAGTATTTATAACGTCTTCAAATAGTTTGGCTGGAGCCGAAAGAATAGCAATAGGTCGATAGTCCTCGACACGGGATAGGTTGTTAGACTTAGGAATAGGCCTCACACGAGTGACTTTCCATCGATCCGGATATTCTCCAGTGCGCAAAATTGTATTAAATATATGCAATAGCTTCTATAATAATATCTGATCTATAATATCTGAACCAAAACGAATACATCGAGTCACTGATTACCACAGCTTCCAAAAAACTGGGGATCCTGAACAGGGTGCGACGGTTCTTCACGCCGGACCAGCTTTGCCTTCTTTATAAGACTCAAGTTCGGTCGTGCGTTGAGTACTGCTCGCATCTTTGGGATGGCTCCGCCCAATATCTACTCGATGCGCTTGACAGATTGCAGCGTCGGGCGGTCCGCATCATAGGTGACGAGAAAAGTACCAGATTCCTCGAACCCCTTCAATTACGTAGGGACATTGGGTCGCTGAGCGTTTTCTATCGCCTATACCATGGCGAGTGTTCTGAAGAGTTATTTTCTCTTATCCCACCCTCCCCTTTCCGTCATAGAACCACACGTGCCAGCTTGCGATGTCATCGCCTCACCGTGGAGAATATTCCCACACGTACCAAGAAGTTTGGCAATTCCTTCATCTGCCGAACTATTAAAGTATGGAACTCCTTGCCGGCTCATGTGTTTCCTCCTTCTTATAACTTGGGACCCTTCAAACGAAGCGTGAAGAAGCATCTCTCGGGCCAGCATGGCAGTGTCAACTGACTTGGCACCGTTGGTTTCTCGTCAGTTGCCATTGCGACTTGGGCTCCCCTTTTTGCTTACCATCAGGCGAAGTGGAGCCACTATGTTGTGCCGTTATAAAAAAAAAAAAAAAAAAACCTAGGTACCAATCCAATCAGCCAATCGTTTGATGAACGCATCTAGGTCAATCCGCCATCTTTATCTGCTCCTTGTAATCAATAACCGATGTCACATAAGAGTAAAGAATTTAAAAAAAAAACTGTATTTTATTATTTATCTGTGTATAATGCGAAGGAGTTCACCATGCCAGGACCGACCGACGTGTGCGCTGCTACAGCTAAGAATGACTGGAATACGCGCCGAACAAAGCTTTTAACATAGCAAAGCTTGACTGGTAAAGAAGCCTAAATAGATATTAGGCAAAGTTGTGCAACAAAGATAAAATAAATAAAGCTGGAAGACGGAGCAAACCGCGCTGGTGCTTCTAGTAAGCCTACTTCACCGCCTGTGACTGTTGTGTGGTTTCCCAAGTACAAACCGCCTTTATTCAGCTTAAATTAGCAGTGCATAACCGCTTCTGCAGCTTGCTTGCTACTTGGGTTTCTATTATAACATATTCAGACTTCAGTTTCCAGTTTCAGACGCAAAACTGCAACATTAAATTGATGCAGCTGTCTCGTTGTGGCTAAGTACGTGGAGAGAAGTAACAGCGGTTTGGCATAATGCACTGGATATGGCATCTCGTTTCTAAACTAAGATGTTAAGCTTGTTTATTTTTATCGAGTCGTATGTTAATGTTTGAGGACTTTGAGAACTATATGAATAAGTATAAATGTTTACGACATAGCCTCTTAAGTGAATCAGACTTAGAATTAGAGGAATTCGCGTCGTGCGTTTTTGTAACAACTTCATAAAGAGGAGGTTTTATACGTTTTCAAAGTATTTGCTCACAGAATAACATTGAATTTTTTTTTGTTGATGTCGACTTGTTTTTCATCAGATAAACGTTGAATTATTTACTTACTTACCTTTTAATTGGTTAGCAGAACTTCTTTCATGTGAAAGTAAAGTCATAACAAAAATTTTGCTTTTCTGTAGTTGGTAGAACGTATCAATTCTTAAATGCAACTAGTATAACGATAATAGTTATTTAAAATGGATAAAAAAAATAAAATAAAAAAAAGACTGCATTCAAATCGGACCGTCCGTTTGGGAGCTACGATGCCACAGACAGACTCACAGATACACATGTTAAATGAATAACACCTAAGGCTTCCAATTCCGGCATTGGCAGCCCTAATAACACCCTTATTTTTTGTCGAAAGTTAAACATATATTATATGCAGACAAGCACACAGTCTAGGACTATAGTATAACAAGCTGCAGATAAAACGTACCCTAGCATGATTTTACTACTCGGCCGTAACTATTTCCGTGCTCCGTGTCATAATCTAGTATATTTTACTACTCGTAAAGAACATCCTTCATGTAAAATGTCACATCTACAGCACAATACAGGCGTACTTACTTCTTTTTAGTTTTGAGAGGTTGATCCAGGGATGCAACATGAAGATTTACGATTGAGTCGTAGAATGGAAGTGTAATGTTGTTTTAACACTTGAGATGCAACCCTAGCTGGCGTCACTTTATTAAAGCGCGTGGTTTTAATGAAATTGTGAATGCTAACTCTAATTTCAGGATAATAGGTATGATGAAATTGATGAAGGCGCTCTTTAGTCCAGTCAAATAGTGTTTTAACTTTTTATAATTTTAAAGTATTAGCTTGAATAGAATCCATTTGTTTAAATAGGTACAACGGTTCTGGCTTGGATATTTGCCTGCTGAAATCATAAATATGGATTCCAAACAAATAAAATAACATCCTAATCTATTATCTCTATCTAGTTATGGTGGTTATCGCTGGCTCGGCCACCTTGAGCGAATGGGAGAGGATCGGCAGGTGAAGAGAGCATACCTTGGGCGACCGACGGGGCGTCGTCCGGTCGGTCGGCCAAAGTACCGCTGGATAGATCTGGTAGAGAAGGATCTGCGTGAGCTCGGAGCCACAAACTGGCGAGAGATTGCGCAGGATCGGGTAAAGTGGCGAGCTCTTGTGTCGGAGGCCAAGACTCATTTTGGGTCGCTAAGCCAGCGCAGTTATTTATGGTGGTTATGGTGGTGTGGTGGTTGTTGTGGTGGTGGAAAGGTAAACACGCTGGACCGGTAATCCAGAGGTACCGGGTTCGATTCTCGGACTCTTCCGCCAGGTTACGGGTTTCAATTTCTCTTTGTGCTTTGATCTTTGTATCAATGGTTTAATATAAAAAATGTGGTGTGTACCCACATTAAAAATAATTTGACATTACATGATTCATAAATTCCTAATCTATAATCTTAAAGTTTGGTTAGAAAGGGCAATAAAATAAGTATTGTATTTGATTTACTTAAACGAGTATTCTTTTTAGAAGTGTACTTCCAATAGATTTTAAAAGGAGCACATTTCTTGTGAAACCTAAAGCACTTGAAGCGCTGGAAAAACATCTAAAAGTCAACCAAAATACAAAATTCATTTCATTCCGAGACCATATGGTAAATTTAAATTCATATGTTTTAGTTTTACCACTTGGCTCAAGCATATTCTAATAAAAATAAAATGGAATACCAGCACTTATGCAAGGCAATGCCGCCGTTATGGAGATTATTGAGACTGCGGCGGGAGATACCAAGTAATCCGAGCACCACGTGTCTGGATGCAGGGTGGCTAGGTTAGTGCAGGCAGTAGGGAAATTAGGAGAGATAACCGCTTAATGTTGTTTAGAAATGCATAGGTATACAAATATTTCTTATAGCAAAATCTCATCACAATTGGACATTTTACAAATATTTCACTTACACACTGGAATTCACACATAGGAAGTATCCAACGGCCCCAAAATAGGCACATCCTGTATCTTGGGAACCGGGTGTACAGTATACCAATTGGAATTGAATAAACAGTGATAGAAAAAGGCCGTCAACGCAACAGAATGAGTAAAGTGGAAGAAAATACAATACAATAAATTCCGGATGATACCTATGATATAAATTACTTATGATCTGCTTGCCGATGGTAAAAGTTCAGACACTTGATGCACTTACCAATTATTTTCAATTAATATATAATTATAATTTGGTATGAAGAAAGGGGATACCCTGGGTCCTACATTAACGCAACATAGTGGATGTGTCTTAACACCTCTGAAAGAAAACACCTCTTTGCTGTTCACGGCTACTCCACCAATTTCTTTGCTCCCTGTTTCGTTTTATGTGGCTATGCTTTATTATTAACTGATAGACAAGTGGTGCCTGTACGTGTGCCTGCCACAATGTAAGACACTTGCAAGGAAAATGTCTGGTTTTATTCGTGGTCTCTCCACCAGTTTCTCTGCTCCTTGTCCCAACTTCGTTTTATCTGGCTATGCTTGTAGTTCTCAGAAAATTGCAATATAATGCGGTGTCGTGGCGGACTTTTACCAGCTTCCGAAAATATCGCTTTCAATATCTCGCTGTTGACGGTAGCGAGTTGAAATTGTTACGGAATGGAGGTTCTGAGAATTTTCACATACTCATATAGACTGAGTACACCATTTGTGTTGGATTTCTGAGAGAAAAATGTTGCACGGGTTTAGATGATATTGAAATATTTTTTGTCAGACGACGTACTTATTAAGCTTTGGTGTAGAAGTCCAGTGAGATCTTTATACAGGTTTTTTCTACTACATGGCTCTTAGAAAAATGCTTTTATAAGGTTAAGGATTATTTGGATGACACATGTGTCTGACATTGATTAGTTGGTTATTATTATTATATAGTATGTTATTTTCCTATTTTAATTATCATTACTGTTTTTTTTCTGACATTTTCTAATCTTTATTATGCTCTTTCTGACATTTTCTAAATTAGTTAATAATAATTTGAAATAATTTCGTCGCCCCTCTCAACTATTTGCATGCCTATTTCATGGTTGAACGCACTGAACTTTTATGTATAATATGTATATCACACTTTACTGTGTTCGAAGCAAATAAAAATCTTTGAATCTTTGAATCTACACCTTATACTCGTAGATTTACCACATACTAGAAGGTGCCGCAACTTCGGCCGCGTTTTTTTTTTACCGTAGTGGGGTAAAAAGTATTTTATAACCATGTTTGGATATCCAGCTATACCTGTACCAGAAGCCTATGATGGTTGCTTTTATCATGCGATAAAAATGCGAGTGTGAGTAACAGATGCTTTGTCACGCAACCATCATAGGCCAGCAGAATTGGTTAAAATCCGTCCAGCCGTTTCGGTGTGATGAGCGGACAAAAAAATTAAATGTGATCGTCTGTGTCATCGAGACAGTCTAACAGATTGTACAGACACTAAATATATACAGGAATACGTTACATACGCCAATTTACTAAACAAAGTTGTTTTGTAAAATGTTGTTATTTCATTTGACAACAATACAGATTCTTTTGAAATGAAAGTACTAAGTTTTTTTTCCGCCTGGAGTTAAAATAGAATTAATTACCTAAGGATGTCAGGCTTCCCTTGGGTCGATTTCACGATACGAATTAATATGACACTTTTTGGTGGATTTTTTTAAACCCTTTTTTTTACTTCCAACTGCTTTTACTGACTAGTCTAACGCAGTTTTAAATTCACAGCGTAAAAACATAGTGCTCGTCACGATATATTAGCAGAAAATCGAAATTTGTGTGAGACGAATGAATTTATTTTTACACTAATGAAATTCGTTTGATTACGAATGAAGTGTTGGTGACACTAATGACGAACTTTTCAGATCACGAATACCTTCAGTTCCGCATATGTTTCTCTAGCTGGTTTCTTAAAAGTATGTAGTAAAGCTAATGCAAAGCAATGCATTGAACACGCGTAACACGTCGCTGTTAAAAAATGTGACCTAGTTTAATTTGCTTATGTTTTTATTATTTTAATATTTAATATGTATGTTAGATTGTAAGGTATTTATCTATGGGCCTTTGATGCCTGAAATAAATCAATTATTATGTCCTTTATTTATTTTAATTCTTAGGCTAGGTTTTTACAATATCTGTATATAAAAAAAAATGTTATTAATGCTAATGTTATAAAAATAATTAGGAAAGGTATGAATAAAAATAGAAACAACATTTTGATTAATACATTCACTTGTATCTTAGATGCTTTCCGAATGATTAATTTTCTTCTCTGCACCCTCTGTTTAGCCCTATGGTTGACTGGTAGAGAATGCCATTAGGCATAAAGTTCGCCATTTGTACTGACTTTTGTTTTGTGCAATAAAGTTTAAATAAATAAATACTATTTTTTTTTAATGATCACAAAATTTTAAACATACATATTCTCTCCCTCTCTCTAGTAATTAATTAGTATATAGTAGATAATAACCCTTAATTAACAATACAATTATACCTATTAATAAACAGAATTTGGGAGATGCGAGTTAGATTGTTTATTTTATGAAATATACTAATACACCTTCCTAAAACAATTACGTTAAAAAATATATATAAAAAAAAACCGAATTCAAAAAAATCTATTATTATAGGCATTTATATATTACGTGAGATTTGGCACTGACTTCAAAAGGTGATTCAAATGCAATCTGTTCTTGTTGGGTTATTTTTCGCTTTTTAGTTTCTTTAAGTCGGTTCTTTTTATGTTCAAAAATATTTTATTTTTTATTTTTAGTGATTCATATAAAATACTTATGGCGGAGTGATCGGGAAGGTCTTCAAGGCATGCACCTCGTTTGAGTTCTCGCCTATCTCCTAACCGTCAAGGAGTTATATACCGTCCATCATCAGCTCAACATAGAAAGATGATGACTCATCATCATCATCATCATCATCATCTCAGCCATAGGACGTCCACTGCTGAACATAGGCCTCCCCTTTGGACTTCCATATATACCGGTTGGAAGCGACCTGCATCCAGCGCCTTCCGGCGACCTTTATAAGGTCATCTGTCCATCTTGTAGGTGGACGTCCTACGCTGCGCTTGCTGGTCCGAGGTCTCCATTCGAGCACTTTTCGGCCCCATCGGCCATCTGCTCTGCGTGCTATGTGGCCTGCCCATTGCCACTTCAACTTGCTAATCCGGTGAGCTATATCGGTCACTTTAGTTCGTCTACGGATTTCCTCATTTCTGATTCGATCACGTAGAGACACCCCGAGCATAGCCCTCTCCATTGCTCGTTGAGCGACTTTGAGCTTTAAGATGAGGCCGATAGTGAAAGACCACGTTTCGGTGCCGTAAGTCATCACTGGTAACACACATTGGTTGAAGACTTTCGTCTTGAGGCACTGAGGTATGTCGGACGAAAAGACATTGCGTAGTTTCCCGAACGCTGCCCAGCCGAGTTGGATTCGGCGGTTGACCTAATTGGACCACTTGTCCTAGGTAGATGTATGAGTCAACAACTTCGAGTACCGAGAGATGATGACTATCAGCCACAAATTAAAACGTTGTTCCTTCAAGATTAGGTTGTCCAAGATTATAAAGCTGTTCGTGAACAAATTCATAATCGCCGACAAACACACGTACTGTATGCGAGTCAAACTGTGAGAACCACTTTTTTTGAAGTCGATTAAAATACCAAAAACCTTCTCCTAAGTGTAACAAATACTATTCTGAAAACCGCATCAAAATCGGTTCAGCCAAACACGAGAAAATCGCGGACAAAGATACTTACAGGTCAATATGTTTCATTCGTGTACAATTGTTTTTCATTAGTGTTACTCGAAAATTGACACGAATGAAGCGACACGAATGAAGTTTTGAACAAAATGTTAAATTTATATAGTAACGGAATTTTCCAGAAACTGCCGCAAGGACACAAAATAATGCGTGCACATACTTCCTTATTATTGCATACTTGATTAAATCTCTAGTTAAAATATTTATTGCTATACCACTTGGAACACGAATGATTGGTTTTTTGTCTAATGCACAGAAACTCAAGTAAATATAAATTTCTCACCATAATCCGAGCTCGCACATCGGCCATCACCAAACGTTCGTGGGCTACCGGGGCCCCTCTGTGACGCGCGGGGGAAAGGATTTCACTAACTTAAAGGTTAATACTTATTTGTCTGCATTTTTTAAACTCGACACTAATGATGGTCCATTTTTGTCTATGAAATGAAACCTAAAGAAATCGTATTATTCGTTTTGAGATTTAAAACCTATAGATGCCGGTTGGTTTTATTGTTATTCTCGCGTAACCGAAAGACAAAAGATTACAGTTTCTTCAAGTGTTTTTTTTTTAATTCACGTTTATTTATGAATAGTTAGGAATGTGACCATAACCACGAATGAAAAACAGACACTATTTTTGCAAATACTCAACAATGTAACATAATCGCATAATCTTTATTGTTGTTACAGATAAAGAAGTATCATTATCATTATTTCTTGTACAAATTATTACGGTTTTTGCAATATTATAGAAATAATTTCACAAACCAACTTTTGACGTTACGTCTGAAATCGACCCCCTTACGTACGAATGTTTACTTAGGTTACTTTATAATAATAATAATAATAATATTTATTTATTTCAAGCATCAAGTACTCATATCTTGTTAGTAACTTAGGTGTAAGTTGTAACTGAAAGTGGTGATCTCACCCAGCTTATTATTAGCACGTCCAGTTTTCTCCCTAGAGCAATAAGCAAATGGCTTTCATAACATTAAGTAACGTAAGATAATCCCCTGTGAAAAATAAATGTTTTGTTTAACCCAGACCATCGGTATCTTGTGTAAGAAACTGTCTTAATCTTAACTAAAACAGTACACGTACAAACTTGGAGAAATCCTAATCAAAAATAGATTTTGTAATAAGAAGTGATGATTTTGTAAAAATATACCTGAAGATAAAACTAATTTTTATACTAGTCAGCGTGACAATGTTATAATTTTTATCAGGTATATAAAAATTAAAGTTTGATAAAAAGGCATAAATATCATTGTTTTTTTTCTTTAGCGTTCTTGGATAAAAAGTATCCTATAACCGAGATATAGTCATTGCTTGCTCACATCACCACAGAATAAAACACTAAATGTATGTAGGTATGCCTGTAGACATTTCTCTCTAATGACTTTCGCAACAACCACCTAAGAGCTGTTTTTTATTGGTAGTTTGAGTAAATTGAAACGCAATTGGTCGTGGGGCGTGGCGCCGCGACCGAACGACGCGTACACACCGCTACAACTGGGTACGAACGCACGCGGATATGGTCAATCAGACGCGGAAGGCGGTGCTGGTGCATTGGCTCACTGGAGTGTAGGCTATTAGAGTGCATACAGATCTCGTCTTGCTAGGATCCAAGGAAGGTCTGTCAAAATTTAGTGACATTTTCCCTTCTATGCCTATACATAATGACAGTATTTTTTTAAAGGATATTAATCTATCCGATATTTTATTGGGATCAAATGTCTGTATGGGACCAACTACACTTAGACTGCTCTAAAAGACAAAAATTGCCGTTAAAGTTCGACATTCTAACGCAGTGCTGAAAATGCTCCATAAAAATAGCCACGAACTCGTGACGTCATTTTCGAACAAAGGTAAGAAAATTATGCGACAAATTTACCATGTTTGCACTGTAAAAGTGCGATTAAATACGGTCTCTAAAATGAATTTGTAAATTGCATTTGGATTGAAAAAAAAAGTACGTATTTTTGTTTTGGTTTATTTGAACCTATATTGAGCTTCTTTTACAGTATGTTGTAGATTTCAACGTCAGTCCTCATTCCAATTCGGTAACTAGTCGTAAAGTTATTTATCACCAACAATCTAAAAACATCACATAAATAAAAGGGGTACACTCCATCATTAATCAATTAATATCAATAGGTACACGTATACTACACTGTCCGCGGTATTTACTCGACAACAAGACAAACATTTCTCCAGCAGCATCTATGATTTACTGAGCAATTTATTATATTTTCGTTCGTTCTTTGTTCCATAATTGTGAAAATCGCCCACGCACATTCCCTGTTTCATGTTCATTTAATTATATTTTTTATTTTTCAACACCCCTTTTACGATTTCATTCGGGTGACGGGTTGTACGGACGGCGAAATAAGTGTTGATTTTATTTTGCAGGCTGCGGGCTTAAAGTGTTAGGTAACTTTGTCGCCTGGGCTACGGACAGTTGAAAGTCGTTAAGCATACTGTTATACGTTGATAGCGCAAAGGATATTATAAAAAAAAACGGTAAATTGAAGGTAGGTATACTTTTAATATTTTTGGAGACCGTAAGAGTAAAAGGAAAATATTAAATTATATCTAAACCAAATTGTATCACAAGTTACCCATAACAAAATATGCAGCTGGCCTGTGATGGTTGCTTTTATCACGCGATAAATAAGTGACAAAGTATCCGTCACTCACACCCGCATTTTGTCAAAATGTGACGGATGCTTTGTCACTTATTTATCGCATGATAAAAGCGGCCATCATAAACCCCCTGGTTTAAGTTTTAATTGTCTCATAAAATTATTTTGCAGGAGAACTTTATTTTATGATGTGTAGTTTTTCATGCAATAATATTTACTTATCATTACTTATTTAAGACTTACTTACTTGATTTTATACCTATTTACTGTAAGACAAATTAAACAATTATACTGCGGAAAATATTCCGAGCAAAATTGGCCATAAAGATGTAAAACAAAACCACAACCTAAATAGTCTAAGAAACATTACCTATATTTTTATGAAAAAAATAATGCTCCATTTACCACAGTAACTTTACCAACTCTGTTTTTTCTCCACCAAGCTAATTTATTTCCAAACTTCGCGAATACAAAAAGCAGACGCCTCATATATCAATTACAATTTCCATTCAACAAAGAATGTGTTAAGATTGCAATAAAAACAACAGCGGCAGCCATAATACAGTTTCCAGAAAAATAAAACACATTGAACAAGGCAATATATCTCCCCGAAACTCTGTGGATATTCGACCGAAAAAAGGGAATATTTATTTCGTCCCCTCATAAGTTTTGTTTCCTCAGGCGTTGAATATACAAAGAAACATTTGAAATTAGTATCTGTCCGGAGTACAATGGCCTCATTGTCTGTATAAAAGGATACAGAACAACTATAACACAATTTCTACCATTTTCGCGACGCGGCAGTCACTCATACAGAAGAGAACTATTGTGGGGCTCGCCTTACAAATGACTTGCCGCTCTGTGGGTGAAAGTTGCGTTTAAGTATGTCGTCCTTTCACGGGAAAACGCGACAAAAGCCTTACTTTTTTGATGTGACGCCCGAAGTATATCACTGTTTAGGTACTTTTACTCACTTTACACACAATAAAACATTATACAAGGATCTGTTCCCTCAAAAGCCTTCTAAAAACTAGTATATTTAACCCCGAACGAAAAAAGAGGAGTAGGTATTATAAGTTTAACATGTCTATTCTGTGTATCTGTGTGCCTGTCTGTGGCATCGTAGCTCCCAAACGGGTGCAGTTTTTTTTAAATAGAAAGACTTATCCGTCGAGATGGTTCTTAGCTATGAATGGTGGGATACCATAAGCTAGAAGTGAGACGGGAACTGACCCTTGCTTCATATGTAGTCAGAGTGCTGAGGGGTGAGTTGTGCAACCCCGGGGTGGCGTGCGCCCTGGCGCTGAACGTGCCCGACCGGTTCGTGTGGCGCCGCCGCCGGCCGCCGCTGCTGACCGTGCCCGCCGCTCGCACGAGACTGCTGCGAGACACGCCGCTAACGAGGGCTATTCTCACAATAAATAAGGTGTCGCTTACGCTGGATAGTATATTCACGTGCTCCCTGAACGATTTTACAAAGGCGATGTTTGTACTGTGTAACAATTAATAAATTGTATAAGTGTAGTACCTATAGGTACTAATATTCACTAGTCTATCGCATTAGGTAATGACCTGTAATGATAGATTTAAGTTTGTGAATGAATAAATAAATAAATAAATGTTTGGTGGAAATAAGACCACAAGTTTCCAAGATATTCAGCTTTGATTAGAACAAGTGACAAGATCTCAGCCAATGTTGAAACTAAGAACTCCTAATTTTGTAGCTGTGTTCAATTTTAGTAGCATTTTCTATATCCTCATTGAATAAGGGTCTCATGGAGACAAGCTACTTGTGTCGGAGGTGTCTTAAAGTTTTAATTTAGGTTATTCACGAAAAATTTATATGGTCCTATTTCCCCCAAACATAGCTAAGAACCATCTCGACGAATAAAAAAAACCTCACTCAAATTGGTCCATCCGTTTGGGAGCTACGACACTACCAACAGACACATAGATACATATGTGAAACTTATAACACCCTCCTTTTTCCCGTCGGGGGTTAAAAAGAGACAGTCTGATAATAATATGCACTTATGCATGGCTAGGCTATA
This sequence comes from Apotomis turbidana, assembly GCA_905147355.2. NCBI lineage: Eukaryota > Metazoa > Arthropoda > Insecta > Lepidoptera > Tortricidae > Apotomis > Apotomis turbidana. The sequence continues at coordinate 10,891,465 of LR990299.1, read as the reverse complement.
CGGAGGTATCTTGCAATTATGCACTTGAATAACATTAGGTTTGCGCAACCGTATGCAAATACTATGTTTTTATTAACGTGGCTGTGTGTTTAGAATTATTAATGAATGTCGCGCTACGGCAAAGTTTGAGCATAGGGGATAATTTACAAAACAACCCGGTCATTTTCTGAAGGGCTAAGCTAGAAAATAGAGCTCGAACAATGACAAATAACATACACAATATAATTTTAACTTACTTACAGATGTTAGTTTGTTTGTTTGTTTTTAAAATGTCTTTATTGTGAAAAACAATGTTACAATTGGTTATTTACATATTTAGTGTTCATATTAATCCTAAATAGCAAAATCATGCACATTACTTAGTTTGCTGAGTTATTTACCCAATGTAAACTTTATAAATAGGCTAAAACAAGGCCTATATTTTTTATATTCACATATGTAACATAAGGTACGACGAGGTTTACACTCCAGGTAATAAATAACAACTAATAACAAATTAGATATGCTCACTTTGCGAAGCTCACATTGGTTACATGTAGGTAGTTAGTTCCCCCAGCCCCAATATTAATTTACTTTTGACTTTAATAATCGATATCATGAATACCAACATAATTAATTAAAAGGTTTGAAAAGAAATTTGCGGCAGCCGGTCGAGCTAAGCTTGCACCTGGCATCCGTCACGTTACATGCAGATGAGGTACAGATGTTAGTGCATTATGATTTTGTCATCGTATTTTGTCGGACAAGCTCGCTTTTATATTTTTATCTTAACTTTTTTATCGTAATTTATAGAAAAAGCGAACGAACGAAACGAACTTTTTCGGCCAAAAACCTTTAAGAAAAACCATTTATGGGTTACGTAAAACGGTTAATAGCAGATAATGCTTTGAGACATCAAGTCCACCAGTTGTACCTACCATATTCATTAATGCGATTTAACAAATGAATGTGTCGGAATTAATAGCAGTCGCAGTCTGAACCCCGCCTATTGGTCTAAACAGCGTTTCTAACTTTTCCACGCCAAAAATCCCGTTCAAAGCATAACATTTTCAAGGTTTTGCTTTAAAAAATTACGTAATTTAGTAATTTTTTTTTTGTGAAGGAAAAACGAAGTATTCTTTTAAAAGTACATTTTATATGTTAATAAATTTTACATATCATCAGCATTCTCAACTTTGCTTACAAACGTAATTTGCTTATATAGTTAGAATAATATTTTCAAGTTATCAAGGAGCGTAAAACTTACGACCTTACCCTTATATTGTACGACCTTCATCCCTCCCACTTAAGAGGCCTTACTTCTTTAATTTCATTTTCATATTATATCAACCTACTTTCTACAGTCAAAGATACTTTTCCCTGAGTTCTAGAAAATGACATAGCTACTTCATGCTTTCATTGCGTGCAATCGAAAATAACTTGAGAAAACCAAACTTTTCTGCGTGAATTTTGACAATTTCGAGTATTTTTTGAGACAAAAATTATCAAAGAAAAATTCAAACTATAGGTTTCAAATATTATACTTTTAGCCATACAGCGTGGGAATGCTGCCTGCGTCATGGGCACCCTACCGAGAGGTCTTAGTTTTATAAATATATTTTAACCTTAGTTTAATTTTTAATTTTAATGCCATAAATTTGTTATTTCTTAATATACTTATACCAATAAATCGCAATAGCCCTGTTCTAAGTAGTAACATTGATAATATTAATATGTTAAGGAACAGGTTTGATCTTAGAAAAATGCCTAACACTCCGCATTTTTGACGGGGTAAGGAGCGTTAAATATCGGCTGGAAAAGATATCTCGATGTTGGTGATATATTTTAGCTATCCACCATCTTGTTTACCGAGGCGCCGGGCCAAGTCTGCTGAACGATATGTTGTAATCCTATTCCAAATATCGTATAACAAGCATCGCTTCGATAGATAATTAAGTACCTAGACAGGATATTCTTTAACACTGAAAAAATTAATATATAGCTCAACTAGTTTAACTATTTGAGAAATATAAATTTATGAAACATGACTGTAATGTCTCATTTATTTTTAATGTGGATACACCACATTTTTTTATTTAAGCCTTTAATACAAAGATCAAAGAATCAAAGCTTAAAGAAAAATTTAAAAAGGAGCTACCTGGGGGAAGAGACCGGGAATCGAACCCAATTTCAACCCAATTTTGCAATTTTTCTTTAAGCTTTGATCTTTGTATTAAAGGCTTATTTGAGAAATAGACAAATTTTGCTTTAGTAACCAAAATTTTGCTAATATTCCAAAAATTTGCGGTGCTGAATGTTTGACATTGTAGTCATGTTTGTATGATACGAAGTAAATATACCTTAGATAGTACATATACTTATTACTTTGCGGGGTACATTGCTCGTAGAACCGATAGTCTTTGGGGCAGAAAGGTACTTGAGTGGCAACTGTATACGGCGAACGTAGCGTGGGGAGGCCCTGAATAAGGTTGACCGGCAACCTGGTAAGGATCGCGGGCAGCTGGAATTGCAACGGAAGAGACACTATACAACGAACACTTGGGCAGGCCTTTGTCCAGCAGAGGACAATATCTATCAGCTGATATGATGACGATGATAAAGATATTATTATTTTGTCTGTTTAATTGATAACATTTAATTTTTTTTGTAACCTGTTTTTTTTTTTAATAATCAATTAAACAGTATAAAATTACATAGTACCAGATTTTTCATTTTTGAAAATATCCCAAATTATGATTAGAAAATCAATTTCAAAAGTTCTTCATTCTAAAAGAGAGAGAGGTGACAAGTAATTGGTCACAGCGCAGAAAATCTTACAGTCGTACTATTAAATAAATAAATAAATATGGGACAACCTCACACAAATCGATCTAGTTACGTTAATAATAGTCACGTTTGTATGATACGAAGTAAATATACCTTAGATAGTACATATACTTATAACTTTGCGGGGTACATTGCTCGTAGAACCGATAGCCTTTGGGGCAGAAAGGTTCTTGAGTGGCAACTGCATACGGCGACGTAGCGTGGGGAGGTCCTGGATAAGGTGGACCGGCAAACTGGTAAGGATCGCGGGCAGCTGGAATTGCAACGGAAGAGACACTATACAACGAACACTTGGGCAGGCCTTTGTCCAGCAGAGGACAATATCTATCAGCTGATATGATGACGATGATAAAGATATTATTATTTTGTCTGTTTAATCGATAACATTTTTTTTTTTGTAACCTGTTTTTATTTTTTTAATAATCAATTAAACGGTAAAAAATTACATAGTACCATAGTTTTCATTTTTGAAAATATCCCAAATTATGATTAGAAAATCAATTTCAAAAAATATTCATTCTAAAAGAGAGAGAGGTGACAAGTAATTGGTCACAGCGCAGAAAATCTTACAGTCGTACTATTAAATAAATAAATAAATATGGGACAACCTCACACAAATCGTTCTAGTCCCAAATTAAGCTCAAGAAGGCTTGTGTTATGGGTACTAGACGACGATATACATACTTATATAGATAAATATATACTTAAATACATAGAACAACCATGACCCAAGCACAAATATTCGAGTTCATTACAAAAATATTTGCCCTGGCCGGGATTCGAACCCGGGACCGCCGGCTCAGTAGGCAGGTGTCTACAAACCGAGCCAAACGTGTCGTCAATCCCGTACTATTACTAAGACGGATTTAGTACCTTTTTTAGGGTTCCGTACCCAAAGGGTAAAACAGGACCCTATTACTGATACTTCGCTGTCCGTCCGTCCGTCTGTCACCAGGCTGTATCTAAAGAACGGTGAAAGCTAGACAGTTGAAATTTTCACAGATTATGTATTTCTTTTGCCGCTATAACAAAAAATACTAAAAATAAAATAAAAAAATATTTAAGGGGGGCTCCCATACAACAAACGGAATTGGTTGCGTTAAATTAACCTCATTTGTATGGAGCGCTATACATACCAGGTGCAAACTTAACTTAACCACTTTTTAAGGATGGAAAGTGTTTGTACGGAACCCTCGGTGCGCGAGTCCGACTCGCACTTGACCGCTTTTTTATTTCTACTATCGGCAAATCTAACCCGTATAGCAAAAAAAAAAATTGGGTTCAGTGATGATAAAGTTTTGAAATTTGTTTAAATTTAACACTGTAATGTTGTCAGTTGGTCGCTAGCGTGTTGCCTTAAATTTTACTGGCCATATAATTTCCATATTTCCATGAAGCCTGTAAATAACAAATAAACTAAAAGTTTCCCAGTTGACTCCATCCCAAATTCTTAACAAGCGAACGCTTACGAAATAATTGTTCTGTGCCGAACTTTCAAAATATTACGCGACACGAGACGGCCATTTTCTTCACCCCTTTTTATATTGGGGTCAATGCGTTTGTTTATGTTGTTACTTTGATAATGAATAGCTTACGAAAGGTCCAGTTCAATAATCGTGAGTGAACTTAAAACCATAGTTTATTCGAACTGCTGACTAATTTCACGTACAACCCGGTCAAGTTAAGTATGCGCCTGTTATCTATGCCGTCACATACAAAGGAGACGCAAATGAAGCGCGACCGGATTGGCGACGTTGCGATGTTCTAGAGATATCGTCACTTGTCAAGTAGGGACACGTCAAAAGTGACGGATGGCGATAAACTGGAGAGATCTCCATCACCTCTCCAAAATTGGTCGAATTACCCCCCTGAACCAGCATTATTTCTCACCAAAACCAAAACACTCCACGTATTCACCGCCCTAGGTATGTAAAGTACTATAGAATGGATTTATTTCTTACCTACTCGTTTTTAGGGTTCCGTACCCAAAGCGTAAAAACGGGACCCTATTACTGAGACTTCGCTGTCGTCCGTCCGTCCGTCTGTCACCAGGCTGTATCTCAAGAACGGTGTGAAATTTTCACAGATGATGTATTTCTATTGCCGCTATAACAACAAATAAAATAAAATAATTATTTAAGGGGGGCTATACCCCCATACCACAAACTTGTTACAGATTGGTACGGAACCCTTCACACGCGAGTCGGACTCGCATTTGCCCAATTTTTAACAATAGGTACTGTGATTCTAAATACTTTGTCTGCTTGACTTTTACTTTCTATACAATAGTACTCAAATTATTTATTGTATTTTTTTATATATATTTACTCGTAATATTCTAACTAATGTAAGTAGTAGGGCCATTCGAGAACGATAGACGACAGCCTCGGCCGCATACTTGACACAATATAATAATACTAACATAATATACTGCTCCTTAATTTAACAAAAAAAATCATAAAGTGAATATTTAATTACGAAGCAGATATAAAAATAAACCAGTTTTGTCGGTGTGTAAAAATCTGGTTTACATTTCAAAATCCGGTTTTATGAAGCCTAAAATAAAACCGGCAGGAATACCGGTTTCAGGGCATTATTTTCACGACCTAACTTTTAGGCGGGACGTGTATACCGTTCGCCCCTTCACACTTAACAACTTTAAGGATTAACAAGGATGGTCTTAAAAAGGTTTTCTTTGATGCCACGTTTTACGTCCTTATACTTACATAAATGCCAAAGTGTCATCATTATATTCTTGCACCGTCCTCATCCAATTTCTGGTTCGATCCTTACCAGGTGGGTCCACCCTTGGGGGCCTTACCACGCTGCATCTTCCGGTCCGCGGTCGCCACTCAAGAACCTTTTTGCCTCAACGGCCATGGGTTCTACGAGCAAAGTGCCCCGCCCACTGCCACTTAAATTTGTCGACTGTCTGAGCTATATCTAAAACCTTGGTTCTCTTGCGTATCTCATCATTTCGGCTGTAATGCAATAACTGAGCTATCAAAAATATGGGCAGTAGAATATGACTGCCATAATATTATTTCTGTACTGAAAATTGCAACGTTTCCAAAGAGTAAAAAAACTGCAAGCATACCACAAATATTGATATTGTGTATAAATAAATGTAAATTTATAGGTATAAGTAAGTTGAATCACGAAAATTGTGCATTCATCATCATTATCATCATATAAATTCCCCGTTTTCTTTTAGGACTACGTGTAAGCCTAAATTCTTAAGATAGGCAGGATTACATAGTTATTGTACATATTAGGTTATGTTCCCATTACTGTAATAGTTAAGTAGGTATGCGTTCTGAAAAAACAACTGACTGTTGAGTTTCTTTCGGCGTTTCTTCTCAACAGTGGTCTCCTCTTGTGAAATGCCGGTAGACTCAGACATGTAAAAGTGCTCTGCTGGTTTCAGATGTACCCCCTGAGATGTACCACGGCGTGTGCAACCTATTATGAAGGTAAATAAGAAATATCGCGTTAGACCCGTTATAATTTGTGTTAATTATGTAAAAGTGCCCTTGTGGCCTACTTGCAGAATAAATTTCATTATTTTATTATTTCAAGATAAGTATTCGCCGTGCGGTTAGATGGGCGATAACCTTTAGCCTCCTGTTTGCCCAAAAAGCTCAGTTCTACGCGCGATTCAATGTTCTTTTTGCAATCACCAATTCGAGATAATTAACCCAATGTTATACGTACTAAACACAGTTGTAAGGATTAGCCTCGCTTTAAAACAATGTTTCTCCAAGACCTAACAGCCTTTATGTAACAGTTACAAAGACTAATGACCAGGGAAATAGAGTTAGCCTTCGAGAAAATTCTTTTGTAGAATCCGCACAAACACCAATTTAAATCTGCGGCTGACTTAGATGCAGTCCACATACAACAGCTGGATTTTTGTATGGAGATGTACTAGTTACTGGGTTGGCCGTGTGAAATTTAAAGTTGGTTTTAAGATAAGTATTCCTGCATAGTTGTGAGGGCACGGAGATTGAATGAGTGGGCTTCATTTTGGAAATCATTATATTCATTATGTAGGAGTAAATTTTCGGTAAATATAACCTTATTTTTAGCTTTAAAAATTCAGGGCATTTTATGGTAGTCCCGTTTATTTCGAGTATAAAATTATACATATGTATGGCACAGTGAATGAATTAATATAATAATAATATATTGTAAAAAAATTAAAAAGTTGTAAAAAACCTAGCCTAAGAAGGAGATTATATAATAATAAACATTGGAAAACATGGACACAAATCGATCTAGTCCCACAGTAAGCTGCTCTACCTTTTAGGCTTGTGTTAAGGACACTAGACAACGTTAAACATACATAATTCTATGTCCCAGGCACAAATATTCGAATTCATCGTACAAATATTTGCCCTTGCCGAAATTCGAACCCAGGACCAGGATTCTAGCTCAGAATGTTGTCGAAGGTTGACTGAGAAAAACACAATTTTCAGGGAAGCTCAAATTATTAATATACGCAATATAATCCGTTTATATTGTTTTATTTAAATGTGTGACAGTCGCGGAAACCGAAAAAATTATATTATGTTAACTATTGTTTTTGGAAAACGTACGTTAATCAATCCGGCCAGCCTAGATATAATTTCACGCCACACTGATGTATACAAACGTTTGCCACAGGGTAGTCATAGTAGTAAAATCTACTTGTCAATAGCTTTTCCTTACATACTAGGCGATTAGGTTCCAAAGTAAAATTGACTTCCTTGGCTGTTTCTATCTCCGATATTACGTGGATATTGAATAAATAGTCACTCACAGCGCGGGAAATGCAAGAAAAATAATGGTGTATTCAGGGTTTTGTATCAGAAAATACGAACATATTTTTATGTTAGGCTTGGAGATTTGTAACTTGTTTATGAATTGGCTTTAACTACAATACTGAACGTCTCGATTTATTTATTCTCCGTCTATATCAAATCTGATGTAATAAAAAAGCCGATCAAGTAGTGCTAGTCCGATTCGCGGACTGAGGGTTCCAAACGAGGGGTACAAACTCCGAAAGCACTGAACATTAATGTGGCTTTCTAACAAAAAGATTGCAAACTTAACTTTGCCGTTGAAAAACTGTTATCCCCGTACACCGATATAGTTCGTGCCGTGGTAAGTTTATCAACAAAAGTTTGTTATCACAAAAATATATATTTACAATAATTTTCTTTTTCCGGACCCTTTTTTTTGCTTGTGTTACGTGCTGTTGCTTCTTATTGTAAAATTTCGTGATTCTAGGGCAACGGAAATTCCTTTTAGGTTTTGATATCCTTGGCAGCGTCAACAAATGCACATAGTTTGGCATAAGTGTTCAAATTCACATATATATGTAGATGTGACAATTTTTCCAGAATTTAATACATTAAACTCTCTTTTGGTGACACACTTACAGACTCTATTTAACTTAATAACCGACATAAAAATATCAAAGTACTGGCATTATTTTCAGTCCAATACTTCCAAAGAAATATCCAATATCCCAAACTTATTAACGACTTTACAATTTCTGTCCACCTTCATTTAGAAACTTTCTTCTTTAATAAAACAGCAAAAACAGTGTTAATATAATCAGAATATCGTTATTTACCTACAAAAAGCCTTGAAACTGTTTCCAAACTTTCGCCTCAAGTATCGTGGTAGCAAAAAAACGTAAGAAACTAAACTATAACAAAGCGAAAGAAGTTTTTGAACGAAGACACAAGTTCGCTGAACAATACTTGCGACTTTCTTTGTGACACATGGTCAGAATGTAAGAGTTTTTGCTTTGTAACTCGATACTGTTTTTAATAAAGGGCGCGAATGCCAGAAAAATATGTCTGCGGTTTTTACGCCGGTAGGTTAGGTTAAAACTCCGGACGTCTATTTCAGTAGGTACTTTAGAAGCGATTGCAGGAGGCTCAAAAGTTATTTCAAGCCGTTTCAGTAGTAGCTCTATCACATGTTAGAAGATCGAAAATTCGCCCGTGTTGCCGTTTTCAGTCCGTTTCAGGCCACACTGTATCAGATGACGCCGTAACCTGAAAACCAGTTTCAGGCGTTGTCAGGACCCCCTGAAGTACGATGAAAATTTCCAATAGGAGATGCAGCCGCAAATGGCTTCCGAGGCTACTTATCCGTTCAAAAACACCGATTTTTTTTTTTTCTATTATCAAACATGTTTCAAAACATATTATCAATGTTACTACTTCGAACAGGGCCATAGCAATTTATTGGTATATATTATTTGAAATCTACTGTTTAAATTTATATTCATAATTTTTGTTTCAAAAACTACTCGAAATTGACATAATTCACGCAGAAAACTGTTTTTTTTTACTTATTTTCGACTGCACGCAATGAAAGCTTGTAATAGCTATGTTACTTTCTAGAACTCAGGGAATAGTTTTATTTACCTACTTTAAAAAGTTGGTTGAAATTATCAATATATCAAAAAAAAATATATACATTATATAAGGAATAAGGCCTCTTTACCAATACCTAATGATTAAACATTATTTTGCGTTAGGCTGTTCAGTTGCATGCTTCACAAAGTAAAAGTTTTAAATTAATACAGATTACCCGAATTGAGAACATCGTACAGAAACTCGGTGGATGTTTGACAACGCTGTCTGAACTCCTAAACTTTATCAAACCGTTCCAGTTGCCAAATGTTTGGCATATTGTTGCATTTAACTAAATGCACATGATAAGTATAGTCATTAGGCTATACTGTTGTTGTACAATGAAAAGTCCCCAACTTCAGGATTAGGACTCATGAGAGAGATTGCTTGGTGGTTAATTTGGCTCTCTCCAATCTCTTTAATACAAAAACTGATTTTAAGGAAAATTTGAGGCCGCAATATAAATATGAACTTTGTACTATTCGGCCAACTATACTTAAAAATAGTACGTACGAGTATGCCACTGCAATAAAAATATTCAATCATGTGCCAGAATGCATCAAATCAAAAGATGGTCCACAATTCAAGAGAGTACTGAAATAATGGTTAATTACCAAATGTTTTTATAATCTTTATGAATATTTTATGTAGCAATATTCATTTTATATTATTTTTTCTATTAATATAATGTAAATCACTAATTGTACGTCCGAAATGGGCAAACTATTGACACTGAACCATATATGTAAGACCTTTTGTACACAGTTTTGACAATAAACGCTTATCTTATCTTATCTCGATTCTCGGCTAATTACGACACCAGAAGATTCCCGGAACTTCATTCGCGTAACAACTCTTATTTACCGTAGTTGTGTTAAACATCTTATAACCATCTTTCGATGTCTCCCCAAAACTGTCAGAGTTATAATTGTAATATTAATATGCGTCTCAATAAGAAAGAAAATTGTTACCCCAATAACAGTCAAATAGAGCATTTTGATAAATTAGAAATATAGCGGAAATATTTTGGATAGATATCTGTGTCAAATGGGGCCCTAGATCGATAAATATCTCGACGAAATCTCCGAAATGGCGATATACCAGTATTCGCGTGAAGTATGCGCCTCATTTTTATGAGCCACCATAGATATCAGGCGCAAGCTTAACTTGACCGGATTGTAACGTGAAATTGTATGTCACTTTATGCAGCTCAAAAGTAAACATCGCATTTTAATTACAGATAAAGACGACAATTAGGTACTTGAGACATACATTACAATTACTCGAATCAGCGCCCAATACGCATCATTACATACTCGTTTATGCTCGTACGTTTAAAACTCTTAAAACCGGTTTTCCGCATTAAATTATAAACTCAATTCGTACAATTCGTATGTTATAATATGTGAAAATATTACTACATAATTTGAACATATAATACAATATAATATATATGTATCGACATTTGCATCTATGCAAAGTCGTTTTGTTGTACACCTATCCTGCGTCAGTAATGTCTCTGTTTAGCCTTGTAGTTGACTGGTAAAGTATGCCTCATGGCATTAAGTCCGCCATTTTCACTTTTTCATATATGCAATAAAGTTTAAATAAATAAACGCATGATCGGCTGTACACTAGTTTACAACATCTAGTTGCTGTAACCATAAAGTGAGGAGAATTGTGTAAAAAATCGCTCATATTTTTTCTGTAGTGTACACACACTGCGTTTTAAAATATTCGTTATTGCTTTTATCACAATGTCGCGCATGTTGTTTAGAATTTATTTATGGAGTGAATGGTTTTAGTGACTGCTACATTTTTCATATGGTGTTGTATACAAATGTTATTTATAGTTACGGAACATACAAACTACGAAACGTGATAGTTTTTTGCGTAGGTACTTTCATTAAAGGTTTTGAAGCTGCTTTCAGTACTATTAAGTATTCTGTTATTTAATATTTAGGATAAACATACAAAATCTTTGTACTAGTACGATATACATTATTTAAACGTAAATAATTAGATAGACGAGCAAGCCAAGCCAAGCATTCTAACTGGAAACCAGTGACTTCATTCCTCTGGCCTATGAGACTGCCGGTGCCGAACCTTGGTGTTCTGAGGCAAAGCAATTTGTACGAGCCCTTAAAAAACCTATGAGGGGTAGGAGTTGTGATCAAAGATCTGATTCGTATCTGGTTCAACATCTCTTTGGCAATCCAACGCGGGAATGCGGCGGGTATCTTTGGGACGTTCAAGCTAGGTACTTATCGGGCAGTGCGTTAATTATAGTTTAAGAGCCTTGTCACACTTGCGATTTGCGAGCGAATTTTGTATGATGGCGAACACGCAGCGAGTTCGCCGCGACGCTTATTTGTATACAAAACTCGATCGCAAATCACAAATGTAATAATGTCCTTACTTTGTACATTGTTACGATGTATGTTGCGGATGATATTATCTGTACCATTGCTTGTCGAAGAAACTTGGTTACATCTATTTGTTATTAGACGAAACATATATGTGCTTTGCTAAGCATTTGTCTTTTAATAAAATATTTTAGTATTATTAGATAGCAAATACAGGGTGGAACATTTCTAAACACTGGACTGAAAGAATAGTGTCATCTGAGTGATCTACAATCGACCTATTATAATTGTAAAGCTAGATTTAAAAATAAAAAAGTCATGTAAATAAAATATTTTAATATCAGTGACAACCCTACTAATTCAAAGGTTTTATTTACATTTTAAATTGGTACCTGTCTTTAATAGCTTTAACTTAACGATGTTCAAAAGATGCTAGGGTCGACACATATGCAGATTTTTATACTAATGTTTAATAAACTGTATCTTAAAAATGGATAGAAAATATTGACATAGTTGTGGTGAAAAATGAAGTACTCAGTCTGAACAATTCCCTGTTTGCTTAAAAGTCCCTCGATCTATTCCACCCTCTATAAAAGGTCGGCGAATGAATATTCGCGCTTGTCGCTGATTATTTGGTCTTGCCGGGATTCGAATCTAAGGCAGCCCACTACGTATACTGAAAAAAAAAAGATTTGTTAACAGTAGCCCAAATGTTAGCTGCTAGTTATATAAATCGGAGGACTGACAAACTGACGGCAATAGTAACCGAAATAAGTTTTGTCAAAGTAGCATAATTTTTAGTTACTACGAAGCATAATTTGGCTATTACTCAATTAGTTAAACTAGTTTGACTATTTTTTTTTCAGTGTAAACATCAGATCTGCAATACCATTTCTGTGGCTCTAGTGAAAAGGGGTTAAAGTGCACTTATGGCCTTTTTGCGTTATATACACCAAAATACACAAAAAAAAATTGCGCATCTTTTGGTGTAATCGGAGCTAAGTTATCTTTTAAAATGACAAAGTTAGGATTGTGCCAAATGGTACATCTGGTGAATTATGTCGTGTAATATGGTGCAACTAAAGTTTACAAGGAACAATTTGGGGTTTTGTTTGTGGAGAACGATTTAAGTTCATTTGTTTCTTTTGACGCATCCTGTGTTAAACGATCAATGTTTACTTATATCTTTTTACAAAACAAGATTACATATCTTATAGAATATAAATCGACTTTAATCTGTATTCACGACTTAATGTTAAACATTACTGATACAAGTCGAATTGTATCTTTTAAGAAATCTGGTATTTAATGATCAATGTTTACTTGTACCGATTTGCACGAGCAATTTACCCATTATTCATAAAAATAAATCGAAATTAATCCATAGTCACGAATAATTATTTAGTATTTATTGGTGTATATAGACTTATACTGGTGAGATATATCATTTTACACCACGATTATTACTTGTATCAAAAAGTTCTTTTTATAAAGTCTCTTCGCTGTGGTTTATTTTAAGTACACTTGAGTCTAATCGATCATCCTATTATAAAATTTGGGTCACCAGTATGTACACCTACAGTAGTGATGTAGGCATTTTTTTACAAGTTATTGTACTTGCAATGTACCTATGTAACTTTGTTTATTCGGGTGGGATCTTGCAATTCAATTTTGAAGCAGAATATTTGCAACCGATTGAGCTAAAATCTTTCCCAAGTACCTACTACCTACTTAACATGACAATACAATAATATGGTACTATGGGGCTGGTCTGATGATGAAGCCACCCCTAGGATTAAAAGTATTTTTTAGTTTGTTACACAGAATGGCAGGCCGATCTTGAATCGATCGAATGCTCAAACTTGTTGATTCTCCTCAAGGTGGAAACAATTTCGTCGACTCTATTAGCACTCCAGAAAAAGGCAGATCGTAGTGCTCACTGATTCTGACTCAGAAAAATTACAAGAAACGAAAGAAACCGGAACGGCAGAAGCAGAGCAACTTTCGTTTTGGGACAAAGTTGGTCAAGGACGAAAAGGACAGCCTAAAAAAAGTGAGAAAGAGAATAAACATAGGGAGGAAAGGAAAAAGAGGAGACATTTTAGTAAATAGTATGAAAGCAAAAAAAAATAAAGAGAGTTTAAGATGCTAGGATATTGTAAAATGAAATGCGCAATAAATATACAAGACAAAAAATATTTGAGAGTTAATTGGGCTTTAGGAGAATGTAACAAAAGGGTTCAGTTCATTGCTAGGTAATTTAATGGACGCAACAACAAAGAACAGACAGTTTGCAAATTATTTAAAAATAAAGTCAGAGTGTCATCGCTCATCGCATTTGCAGAGGCTGCTAATGCGATAACCATTTGACGAAACATCAAAGTTTGTTCAAGGAGTAACTGACAAACCTAAAATCAGTGAAGAACTTGTCCTAGATTCAGCGAGATGGATTATGCTGAGTACCACAGAAATGAGTTAAAGTTGATTGAAAGCCGTCGAGAAACATATTTCTTATTTCCTGTATATGAAAGACTTAACAGCGGTCCAATACGGATATCGGTAAAAAAACAGTTTTTTGTTAAAATTTATAAACCTGAGTGTAAGATCTTTTACGAAAATTTGTTATGTTCTGGGGATGTCGCCAACAGCGCACAGGCAAGAATTGCTTATATACAAGAATTGAAATTATACAAGCTGACACCCAAAACGTGACCAATGTTATTTTCCGTGTCTAAATATTCACAATTGCGATCAAATTTTAGTATTAAGGTCTCATACGTAAAGTTTTTGTAATTGTAATTGAACTGGAAAAACTAAATTTTGTACTTATCTCGTTTTAGGTATCATCTTGTATCGCTTAATATGTTTTTCTATTAGAAGATTGATTGAGGAAGGTCCAAATTTAGTTAAAAACTATGACAATAGTTTTATATGCTAATGTTGAATATTTCTGTCATTTTTATAATAATGAATCAATAAAAATAAAGATCGTTTATTGCCACTGCAACGCAAAAAAATGGATATAACTTTAAAAAAACCATTGGTAAAAGTGTGTTTGTATTACAGTACACCTAAATTAATTGCGTGCAAAAAGGTGAAAGTTTATTTTCTTAGGATTATGTCTGAAGTAAAGCTCTTAAATGATAGGTTTCGTTTAGTCAGGTATTTCTTATTTAGGGTGTTCATGTATTTTTCCTTTATAAAAGGAGATAACTTCAAATAAACCGAACAGTATGTCCATTTTCACTTTCTAAAATAAGGGTGAAAATTGGTATAAGTTCAGTTATATTCCCGGGTAGTGTAAATATTATGGGTGAAAAAGGGTACAAAATCAGTTATGTCCTTAAGAACACTTTTTGGTACGGATATAAGTCACATTTTTTTTTAACCGTTAACTTTGAAGAATTAAGAATATTACCCCGTGAAAGAGGATTTTTTAAGTATTAAAACTGCATTTAAAGTTTATTTGTAAGTATAGCGGTTGAAGTACAATGATCAAAAGTCTGAATAAATTTAAGCCGCAACAGTTTTTTGAGTCTCCTGTAAAGTAGTGTTTTTCGAGTTTAACCCCTTTTCACTAGAGCCACAGATTTGTAACTTTGATAAAAAATGTTTGCAAAGATTACGCAAACACCAGCGACTACACATCACAATGGCGCGGCACTCCGTAACTGTCGCCGAGCGACAAACGCGGAGCGACGCCGGGAAAGACAGACTGAAATGAAAATTGCAATATTAACGACCTGGGGCTTGACCGTGTGTCTTGAATCTTGACACACGGTGTATCCGGCCAAGTTCGAACTAGCTATGTCGCTGGAACATACAACAGGGCTAGCATATCTCGCTGCGACTACGCTTGTCGCGCGTCATAGCGTCACCTGTCTTGCTCGCACGGCGTTGAATGGAAAGTGACAGGTGGTTCATGCCGCGCGAAAGAGTTGCTTAGAGTTGTGCTAGAGGTGCATGGTTCTAATATACCACTTTTGACAAATTGAAATTTGAATATGGTCATTGTAGCTTAAAGCCCAATATTAAACTACCCTGAAAATATAATATAGTAAGCAACTTGTAATATTGGCCCAATATCGCATTTTGTATTATTATGTTTTCGCTGTGGAATACTGTGCCTAAATAAAATAGCTTTCATGTGTGTTTCTTATTTTCTTCAAGTTTCAACTAAGTCCACTGTCCTCAACAGTTTATGAAGACAAAATGATTGAATCATCGTCAATGATAGTTATTGCTTCAATAGCAATAGTTATTATTAATTGACTGATGTACAGTCAACATTAAAAGTAGCTGAAGTTGTAAACAACAACTTTCTGCCATTTTGAAACAAGCTCGTGAAGTCTACATAACTCAGAGCCACTAGTATAATGAACCTAAGGGCATTTTTTGAGTTCGCCGCGACTGATATTTTTATAGAAAACGCGCTCGCAGCTCGCAAGTGTGATAACAGATAAGGCACTTAAAGTGCCCCCAGTTTCTTTTTAAACAAAAACGAGTATCAACGAGTTGCGAAAGAAAGTCGTATAAACGTGAAACAAATTAACATCGACATCGATTTTCGTAAAAACAGGCAAATGTTAGCTTCATAACAAGACAAAAGGTATTTAATGTTCAATTTTAGAAGAAACATAAAAACTGCTGCCGCGTTTAACGTTCACCCAGTTAAAGGCTGCAAGGGTTACTCTAAAGTTCGGTATTTGAAGTTATTAGAGTGTCTCTCTCTCTCTCTCACTCTCTCTCTCTCTCTCTCGTGCTAACCTGTATTTGTGCGAGCAGGAAAGTAATAGGCTTCGTATTTGAAATTTGAGAGGGATTGCCTTCGAAGAAGTTTATTTGTTTAAATCAGTATTTTTTCGTTTGATTTTAGACCAAATTGTATATGGATAGGTCCAAATTTCAGAAATTTCAGATTTTAAATTCCCTGGGTTTTGGAAGCTTGCACAAGAAAACCATTAATGAAGTCCTATATAATATGTACTCTATCTCACATAGGTTTGTACGTTTAATCTTAGTACGTTTTAATCGAATTTGGGTTACATAATGCAATCAGGATGCCAGATGTTAAACGCAAATAGCTATGTAAAAAAAAATCTATAATGTCAGATGAATAAATGGTCTGTCCTTGTTGGTACAGAAAGCAAAGAAATTGGTCTACGTTTCGACTCTAATTATGTTTATTAAGGTTCAAAAGTGATAGACCAATTCGTTAGCTGACTGTTCATTTCGTTGGAGTCCGAAGTCTCCTTCATCCCTATTCCTCACATAATTGGTTTTAAAAACTCCCCGATTTATAAACCTAACAAAGACATCCACTACGATGTTTTGCAAAAAACTAATTGGCTCATTATTTCCAAATTCAGAAGTCTGCTGCCAAAACCGATATGAATAAATAGAAAATACCTAAAAAATACGTATAGGCATTTTTAGTCAACAAGCCACCAATAATATTGTTAACTTGTTTTAGATCATATTTATTTTCTATAATCATACAAGGTATGTCTTCTATGTTACACAGTTTATTTTAAAATAAACAAAAACAACATATGTACAATATACAAATGATAAGTGGTAAAAGAGTTGATAAATACTAAATAAACTACTAATACTAAATTAAAAATATAAATTATAAATATGACGTAATGGCTTGACAATAAAACAATTGTTTTTACTTTCAATACATGTAAGACATTAATGAAGTCCTAATGTCACACAGATGAATAGCCTGTTCTCGCTGGGACATTCCCATTGGTACAGTAAGCCAAGAAAGTGTTCTACCCTTTTCAACTCTATTTCAAAGTGTATTAGGTTGAAGGTGGAACATGGGTTGACAGTGCCTGGCAGTCCGACCCCTCTTTCATCCCCGTTTGTCGCATAATTGGTTTTGGAAATTCCGGGAATTTCCAACGAGAATTGATGGATTGTTTCCTACAAGTTTGTCTTTGGCAAATTGTTAATTATGGTAATATCGGGGCGGACATTAAATTCATTTATAAAGGGATAAAATCGTACCTGTTTAATATACAAATTTTATTGTGGGGACGTTTTAATTGACCCGGGAGTTCCAAGCCTGATTACAGTTTAAGAATTTTATGCGAATCTGCTCCTTGATAAACTTTCCGTTATAACACAATTAATAAAATAAATAATTTATTAAAATAATAATATTTCTTAGCTAATCCTCAAATCTTTGACACGTGTCGAGTAAGTTTTGTTATTTTGGTGGTGGTGTGTTATATTTATTTTTCTTTTTGTAGTGGGACCATTAAATACATGAAAACATACGGATATAAGTGTATGGGTGTATGTTTCGGTCATTCCCGGGATGCATTTAGATTAGTTGATGTCGGTTATTTTAGAATAGAATAGAATAAAAAAATATTCGTTAACATACACAAAGTAGACAACAAATATTAGAAATAAAATAAAATAATATAAAATCTTTTCTTTTAATAATAAGTTATTATTCAGTAAAACAAGTCTTAATCATTGGGAATTGTAGTTAAGTAGTATACGTAGTATCAATTCAATGTACGAACAAATTAGGCCAGATTTGATAAACCCGGATATTTGATACATAAATCGTGATATTTGTGACAGGCAACGCTTCGAACGTATTTTTATATCCACTAAATATTAAAAGCATTTTTATATTGCCCGCTTTTTTCATTAAATTAAAAGCGTATTGTATTGTAGGGACATTATTATTATTACGTCCAGTGTATTGTATTTTTACAATCCGTGAAAAACCTTCGAAACCTTCGTGAAAGCATAATGGCTATTATAATACATACAAACATGGGTGTTATTTTTTGATGAATAAGTTAGTCGAAACGTATAATATTATTCGATGAAACATTTACTGACTGATAGTTACAACATTTAATGACTGATGTAAATTATCAAAACGTGCCTAAGTATACTAGGAAAACATCATAATGAATTTAAAATATAAAAATACATAACAAAGCGGTTTATATTTATAGGTAAGTATACTATTATAAAATTCTAAAATCAGATTAAAAATCAGCTTTCTATGGATGGTCATTATTTCAGCAAATATTTTAACAGTGTGATGCAGATTTTTTATGGGCGCGCGGCGTCAGTCGTACAGTGCCATCTGCTGGTAGACATCACGAAATGATTTTGGTACAGGGATAGCTGGACATGCAAAGATGTTTATAGAATACTTTTACTCGACTACAGTAAAGAAAAGAATACGCAGACGGAGTTGCGGGCACCTTCCTGTTTTAGGTACAGACCAAAAAGAGTAGAAATGAAATGAATTAATGAAATGAAATAATTTAACAAGGGCACTTTTACAAGTCAGATTGTGAATCTACCGGCATTTCGCAAGAGGAGACCGCTGTTGAGAAGAAAGCCGAAAGAAACTCAACAGTAAGTCATTTTTTCGTAAATAATACGTAGAACAATTACATAGTGTTATAACTAATTATTACATGCGTACACGTATAGGAGATATATAGATACTCCAAATCAATGTTAGGTAGGAATATTAAAATAAAAAAAAATTAACGATCAATTTAAAATATTAAATATACCTAGAGATGTATAAAGTCTCTAGGTGTTACAACATTCAATAAAATATAATTACTTAATTAATTTAATTCCACAGAGATGTATAAGGTCTCTCGGCGTCAATGTGAATAATTTACGATATTTAGACAATAATTATTAAACCAGTAGAAATTAAAAAGTGGCAATACTGTAGTGTCGTCCCGTTTTTCTTAGATTGATTAGAAAGGGACGACACTACAGTTATCATCCTCCTAGCCTTTGTCCCTTTGTAGAGAATGAATTCTCAATCGGGGTCGGCTACCTAGATCCCAAGATTTGGCGTAGACACTAGTTAGTCTAGGACGACACTACAGTATTGCCACTTTTTAATTTCTACTCTTTTTGGTCAGGCTTTAAATATATCAGAGGTATTATGTCCAGTTGAGCCAAAAGTATTAAGTACTCTCGAGTTTTTTCACTTGTTGACCCTCTGGCATTATACTTGGTTAATACATGTAAATACTAAACTTGAGGAATATGAAGAGTCTCACAGAATCATTAACGTAAGTCACAATAGCCGTACTTGTCTTGAGTAGGTGTGTTCCTATTGGTACCTTGTGCAACTTCTGCAAAATTCCCTGGAGATGGCGCTTGTTGATTTGATAAAAAATATGAACATAGACAAACTAAAATAACGTAAGTTGCGTTGGCATAATTTTGTCCGTCGTATATTAGAATTTTCCTGCGGCGTCACCCACGTGGTGTAACTAGAAACGTTGCATTTTTCGGGAAGAATTGAGAAGCAGCCTATCTGTGTCAATTTTCAGCTACTATTTTATTAATATAATTACGCAAAAAATTAAAACGCCATTCCGTTATCGGGTAAAATGACAAACAATGTCTGCAGACTGTGATATTTGGGCAAATCAACTTATTGGCTGACACTTTTGACTGTCTCCGGCGTTACTCAAAATGTATCTGGAATTACAAAAAGAAAGGGTTGATACATACATATATATATATATTTAAAAAATCTGCTTATTAGGTTTAAGATATACTTAATGTACAGGTGCACCCTTCGTACTGGTTGAGTACATGTTATTATTAAATGGTGACATTTACAATTAAGTTTAAAAGTTAATTTGTGTGGGTTGTGTGATTCGTCCATTTGACGTTTCTCTATGAGATGAGCAGGCAACGTCATTAATGTTAAACGATGTATTAAATTTGACGATGCAACTCGCCCTTAGTCTCAAATGGAGCAAACTCTGGAGTCTCCCCTCAAAATGCTACCGCTCATTAAAGTGTGCTTTCCAGAAATACAATGCTTGGTCTTTAATCAATGGTCCAGGTAACCGCCAACCTGATGCTATTTAATATGATGGATTATAAGATTGTGTAGAAGATTTCTTAGAAGAGCTGAATATATCCAATCTCAATATATTATATCCCAAATTGTAACATCATATATCCAAGTAGTGTCATATATAAATATGAATATAAATAAATATAAATATCAGACAACCTCACACAAATCGATCTATCCGATCCCAAATTAAGCTCAAGAAAAGAAGGCTTGTGTTATGGGTACTAAACGACAATATATATACTTATATAGATAAATATATACTTAAATAGGTACATAGAACAACCATGACCCAAGCACAAATATTCGAGTTCATCACACAAATATTTGCCCTGGCCGGGATTCGAACCCGGGACCGTCGGCTCAGTAGGTTTATTTATTTGTGGTAAAGACCCATTTCTGTTGTGAAAAGGCGTAGTCTTATCAGATAATTAGGCCCTGAAATCCTCAATTTCGCATATGTCCACTGGAAAGACTTGAACCTAAATCTAACAATGACCCAATCGATACATTGCTTAATCCTCAAATAGCTTCGCTTAATGGACACCAAACTGGATACATCAAAGGGAACAATATATATACAAAGAAATCAACGAACCATAACTTCATGACAATCGGTAAAAAAATGCGACCGCTAGGCGAGAACAGCCGGAAATCCGTACATCCGGAGTCCGGACACACGAAAGAGTTATGGACCAAGCAAATCAAAGTCGCCTCGCTCGGTTAGTTACCTGAAGATTATACATATAGAAACATTCACATCCAATAGGTACGTACATGTACATCTGAACAATAATTATCAATTGTACTAACGACGACACCAAAATGCACTCAGTGCAACAAGCACACGACATAATGTAGTGTACAACATTTGCTGTCATGTTCAAATATTAAACTTAATTATCATTTAATGTACATAGGTATTACTTACTAGTGTTAACATTTATGAGTTATATGTATACATATCAGTGATATAATAGCTCAGTAATCTTTGATCTTCGCACATCTATTCTTTTAGATGTTTCCTTATCAAAATTGGGTAAAAGTTAAAATCCATCTGGCCGATTTGGCATGATGAAATTCTAGAATTTAAATCAGTTCATAATAGATGAAGTTGTAAGAAATGCTCATACAAGGGCCAATTCTTATTTAGCTGTCGATTTTTTCTTTTTTTTCTCAGATTTCAATAAAATTAGGTAAGTTGGTAAAGTTGCTTCTTCTGACCATGGTAAGCCCAATTTCACACTACTTCCTTAAATTTTATCTCCATTGAGTTAAAACACAGAATAGAATGTAACATAAATTGGCCCAGGGGCCAATATTTTTTTTTGACTATTTATTTACTTTAAAGGAGTTCCTCATTTTGTACTAAGCCTTAGTACAGAATTTATATACATTTAGTAACACAATGGAAAATTTTGTAGGACATAGCGTGAATTGAAATCTGAGAAAAGAAAGAAATCAACAACAATATAAAAATCGGCCCACAAAAAAAGATACGAAAAGAAATACTTGCATGAGTTTCGCTCACAGAATTATTACGAGCGAGCGTGACCGTTGTAGTTATACCCATATCCCATTTCTAATTCCCACATATACGATTGTAAAGCGAGGTCCAAATTGATTTCGGGGAATATTCCCATTTTAATGGCGCCATTTGTAAAGCCTCGTATCGATGGGGAGTGCCGTTTTTCTTCCAAACTGGTGTTTTATTGCACGGGTTCGAATTAAGCTTAATTTAAAATTTATATACTATTTTTTCGCATGTCTTTTTGGAGTGAAAACGCTATGTTTGGGGTCAGTTTGACTCATACACATTAGTACATTATTTAGCATTGTAATAATAATAATAATAATAGTACTCTTTATTGTGCACCACAAATTAAAAGTAAAAATAACAAAAGAAATGAAAAATAAAAGTATTACAAATGGTAACAACATGTACTTAGTTTATAGAATTTTTTTTCTTTGTTAGTCACTATTTATCTGCGTAATTGTGTTTGTCCCCGAATAAATGTTTTTCTTTCTTTCTTTACATTACATAACGGGTGGTTAATTCGTTAATGTCCCAGATCGCAGATGTTTATGACCCAAACCGAAGGTGAGGAGATAAATATGCAATTTGGGGCTTTACGGATTACCGCTTGTGGTTTGTCTAAAGTTTTACGTCTCGTTTTAGCCAGGAAGTGACATTTCTTTCCGCGTAGAGGGCAGAAAATCCCACTTACGGCCTAGGATGACGTAAAAATATTTTATTATGAAAGATACGGGTAGTAACATACTTTTACAATATGTCGCCTTGGAATGGAACGTAGGGACAACGCGACATAATTAGAAACCTATGCTAGGTAGTATTATAATAAAAAAAAAAATCGATTACCTCTATGAACGGATGACGTTTCTGACACTATCACGTGAGTGTAAACCGCTTAATACAATATTTGAAAATGTCACACGAAAGTTTTAATAAGATTATTTTATCATACGCTATTGCATTTAATTGAGTTCGATTTTTTTAATCCTTTCTAAAATAGTGAAGGCCAAATATTGCTGACTATAGCTGAGTCAATGTATTCAAAGCTATAAATATGTAATAGCCTGCTCAGTATCGTATAATATTCTGTAATAAATTAAATGAAAATCCATCTAGCTGAATCGGGCTCATATTTCTCCTTTTTTATTTAAGCCTACGCAAAAAGTTTTGAAATATGACGATACTGTTGTAGATAGGTAGTTATTATCCCCATGAAATATCGCAATTTTCCAATATGAAATGTAGAATAACTGGGAGGCATTTGAAACTTTCTGGTGCAATTAAATTTAGTTACGACCTTATTTAGAATAGGATTTCATAGTGAACGTGATAAGAAATTGCATTTAAAAGCGACGCATTGAATTGAAGTTACTTTTTTGGCTACAAATAACATTTATGAAAAGCGAAAAGAGATTGATAACTAAACTCGCAAGTATCTACAATAAATCACCTAGGTACCAATCTGTTTATTTACATTACGGGGGCTGAATATGAGGCTGAGACTACATTTCAGATGTTAGTGGCAAGCTTCATAACATGTCCTCATTTTTCTCTGATATCCGCTTTCCTCTTTCATTCGTGGTGCTGATGAGCCATTTACTGGAGTTTTTATCTAATCTGTTCATCTCATAGGCTTTTAAATCCTCGAAACTTGCAAAAAATCGTTCTATAGACGCAGCGCTAATGAGAAAATGGGTTAACTATCTGAAACACTAATTTTTCTTTCCTATCTACCGTTTCGTCTGATTTTCATTTGTCCGAAAACGACTTTTAGGTTAGGACTTAGACGGCGCCGAGCGTTAGCCGTTAACGCGACTATAACCATAGAGCGCGGGGAATGCGTATTGAGCTCGGCGCGTGGCCGCCATAGTAAAAATGTATGGAGCATTAAAAGCACTTTTTGATAAATCTGGACCTTTAATACCAAACAATAATTGAAATATTTGATGCGGACAAATTGTAATGTAAACATTCATCTTTTTTTTTGAACTGAAAATCAGAATAGATTTCCATTGTATAAGTATAAAAAAACACTTAACGCCTGCTTAGGATTTTACAATTTTCGTCCAACTTTACTTAGTTTTCTAGGGTAAAATATTAATAATCTTATAATTTTTTCACGGAGAAGTTGTAAACACATTCTTCGAAGTGCTACCTAAAATATAGTTTAGAAGCGGATTAAACAACTAGTGTTCACGTTGTCTACTTAACGGCAACTGCCTATTTTTCACATTTTGCTCGGTGCAGTCTTAAAACGATGTTTATAAAATCCTGAAAATATTACGGGTTCAGGAAAAAATACTTTCGGACAAGCGAAAATTTGGCGAAACGTCACAGATACGAAACAATATTTCGGAGAGTTTGGATAGTGAGAAAATGTAATACTGACCATGCGGCTGAGAAGAAATACGAACTGTTCCTACAACACTTTCTTACTACCTAATAATACTACCAAGTTAACGCGCGTGAAAAGATTTTCTTAGGATTGGATTTTCCCAGAGCCTCAGTAAGCGGCGTAGTATGCCAAATCCTTTTCCTTTACCGTTACCGCAGAACTAAGGATTTAACAATTTTTTAGGGTTCCGTACCCAAATATTTAAATTGGGCTCTTATACAACAAACGTGATCGGTTGAGTTCACTTTGAAACTCATTTTTATGCGGCGTCATACACACCGGGTGCAAACTCAACTTAACCCGGCCAATTAAGATGAGAAGTTTTTGTACGGAACTCTCGGTGCGCGAGTCCGACTCGCACTAGGCCGGGTTTCTGTCTGTTTCTGATTATTTTTATTAA
The DNA here is from genome assembly GCA_905147355.2 of Apotomis turbidana. Taxonomy (NCBI): domain Eukaryota; kingdom Metazoa; phylum Arthropoda; class Insecta; order Lepidoptera; family Tortricidae; genus Apotomis; species Apotomis turbidana. Next base: position 10,866,641 of record LR990299.1, on the reverse strand, counting down.
CTTTCCTAGGATTAACCTACGTTAATATGTAGGTGCATAAAGAATTTTTGAGCAGTAGGTACCCCTACCATGAGTTATCGTGGCCGTATTCGCTAGTGAACAGCGTAAACAATTTGAATGGAGAATAGTTCAGCGCCCCTAGTGGTTACTTTGTAGAACTATTATCCATACAAATCCTTCACGCAGTCGCTAGCGAGTATTTAATTGTCACTGTAAACTTATCGTTAGGGTACTGAACTTCATAATCTTTGTCCCGCACGTGTTATTAATAACCAGCGACCCGCCCCGGCTTCGCACGGGTGCAATGCTGATAAACTATGCATCCCTTGAATCACTCTATCTAATAAAAAAGCCGCATCAAAATCCGTTGCATAGTTTTAAAGATCTTAGAGTATATATATCTTAGACAGCAGGAAACGACATTATTTTATACTACGTAATGATGTTACGAATTAACACACAAATGAACATTGTTGTGCAAAATCAATTTAATCATACACTCGACGAAAACTATGAAGAATAATTGAATATGGTAACTGATACAATTCACTCAGTGAACGGCGCTAAAATTTAAATATACATCGTGAATAAAATTCAACTTTTTGTTACCAAAAGTGCCCTCGAACAAATCAAAGCTTCGCATTCATTACCAACATGTAATATGCAGAGGCAAATACGAATACGGATAAAAAGCCGGCCAAGTGCGAGTCGAACTCACCCACGAAAGGTTCTGTACCATCAAAGAAAAATCTTTTTGTTATATGTTATATCTGACTTTTTTGTATTTATGACACTTTAAATACTCGCGCGGTTTGTACAAATAAATAATAAACACAAATTATAACAACTCGCTGATTCAACAGTTCGTCTGAGACCACGGCATGTGCATCCCCACCGAAACGTTAGATTGATGAAGGTAAATAAGGAATATCGCGATAGGCCCGTTATTTTTATTTATTTATTATAATAGTGGCCATAGACATTACGTCATATTCTATGGAATTTCAAGTACCTGCCTATTACCATTCAAAGGTTAGAGCAGAAAACGTAGTAAATCCTAAATAAAATACATTTTTGTATGGGAACGCCCATTTTTAATTCAATTTTATTTTCGGTATATTTTAGTCTACCTATTGTACGCAAAGTGCTTCGGAAGATCCTCGGACCTACCAAGAGGAATGATGGTACGTGGCGCATCAGTACCAACGCCGAGATTGAGGAGCAGATGGCCTAACCGAACATTAGAGGAGAGATTAAGTCCCATAGACTTCGTTGGCTTGGTCACCTACAAATAATGGAAGAGGATCGCGCGACAAAAAGAGCAGACTTGGGGCGACCAACTGGTCGACAAACGGTCGGTAGTCCCAGGTACCGCCGGGAAACGTAGTAGAGGTGGATCAGCGTACGCTTCAAGCCGAAAACTGGCGAGAAACTGCGCAGGCTCGGGACAAGTGGCGTATACTCTTCTTTCGGAGGCTAAGATCATGTTCGGGTCTTAGTTCTACCTTTTGTGCATTGGTATAATTACTTATTGTTTGTATAATTACCTCGACGTTCCGAACGTAATGTTACGTTCATAGTCTCAAAGGAACTAATCTAATTTGTTCGCGATTAAGTCCCGTTTTGTTATAATAATGTGTGTAAATCTTGTAAGTTTAAATGTACCTATTGTGGTTGAAAATATACAGTATTGTGACCGACATATAGACAAATAGCGGACGTTTGTAATAAAGTCCCGTTAACACCCTTAGAACCCTTTGGGCACGGAACCCTAAAAATCAGTAAAACAACGGTTCGGGTGAAATCGAGCAAATCCATTTTGCTGTTAGAACAAACGAGTCATGTGAAAAAGAATCAGTGATTTTTTTGATTACGGAAAAATAAAAAGGAAATGGGACCGGAACCGCATTTATAAAACATTTTGACTCAATGACATTTACGAGAAGGTGAATTCACAATGAGATAATACTTTAAAAGGTTAACGATATTATTGATTATTAATTATTTGTGTATGGTGTAATTTTTGAGATAATTATTTAAGGTACAACAGCAAACACATTTGTTTGGTTTTCTACATACCTATAAGTACTCGGATGAATAGCTGTGAAATTCACTACATTTTTTTTAAAGTTAATTTCAAAGGAACAAATTATACAGCCGCCCAGATAGGTACTTAATGTGTCGTAGAACATTTAAAAAATACCTATGTTTAAAAGACAATACGACAAAAATAAACAATCCGTAGGTTTGGAGTAGAATTCATAGTGTAAGCTCATTTGGGAGACGCGGTATTCCAAATTGCGTAAAATACAACTGATAAGTACCTATTGAATCCATCAGATATAAATATAAACAGCAATCAGTACAACATATCGCTGAAAATTTCATTTGAAGCATTAAAATTCCTTCAACTGTTAAATTCAAACATGTTTAATTCATACAAATCCAACAGACAAAGACTCTCGGGGCTTGGAGACAATCCTCTACAAATACAACAAACAGATAACGGTATTCATCTTCCCTGATTCCATTAAATTCAATATTCCTTCCGTAGCCCTAAAAATAAATCCAATGTGAGCGGGATGATTAATATCTGTAGAACTCTCGGGCGTACTTATCGGAACACTCGCGGATAAGGCATAATACTTGTGTAATTTACTTGGCGGCTTAGTATAGGTGTGCTGGAAGTGGCTGAAATAATAGCAGGCTTCCTGGAGACGATTTGGGTCACGCGTGACCTTGGGCGGGTCGAAATCGTTCCGAACTGTATATTTAGGGGTGGTTATCTAGTTTAGCGATTACGGCTACTAAATATTAGTAAGGTATTCAGGCAATTGCGACTATAATGGTAAATGCGACATTTGATGATGTCATACAATCATCATCATCATCATCATGTCAGCGGATAGACGTCCACTGCTGGATATTCTCCCCAAAGTTCTCCACAACGATCGATCTTGCGCCGTCCTCATCCAATTTCTGCCCGCGATCCTAACCAGGTCGTCGGTCCACCTTGTTGGGGGCCTTCTACGCTGCGTCTTCCGGTCCGCGGTCGCCACTCAAGAACTTTTCTGCCCCATAACGGCCATAACGGCCATCGATTCGACGAGCAAATATATGTATATTTTCATTATAATATTCCCAAACTTTAGGAAGTAGGGGTTTTTATAATAACATCAAAAGTCGCATTTGCCTCTATAGTCGCATTTGCCTCAGGTGACCATATTATGTTATTAAGTATAACGTATTCATCCAGCAAAATTACCGTCTATTTTCCAAGGGCGACATATTGTGCCTAGAGACTGCCAGAAATTAACACGCTATGAAGAGAAGCAACTGTTGATAAGTTATATTAGTTACAAGAGACGGTTTGATTTGTTTAAGATTGCCGGAAACAGATAGGATCAATAAGCATGCTTTGTTGCGGCCGAAAATAGGCATATGGCCTGCCTGAAGGGTAAATTTTAGGTAGTAATCCCTCTTTGAAAATTTTATGCTGTATTTCACTGGGAAAATCTCGGCATAGCTGAATCCTCACATAACTAAGTTCTGTAACAATCTCGCGGGTTTCACAAGTAAAAAAACTATGCCAAGACCCTTCGTCCCGTTTACCAGTATGACCCAAATGAACTTGTCACATCCAGCAACAACTGTCTATTAAATCTTTCGCGAAACTCTTTTATACCGATTTTATTTATAATGTAAACGGGGCCGCACACGATTTATCCAAGCAACGAGGGAAATAAAGAAGCATTTTTCGTGTGAAACAACCAACTCTGCCCGTTTTTTATCGGCTTATTTGTATTAAAAGCGCTGTTGCGTGGAAAAAATGTTACTCCCCTTTTACTACGGAGTTCTGTGTTGTAAAAGTATAAAGTACATGACAGATGTTATAGCATAAATTACTTTTGGGAGGCTTTTATGCTACTGCATAATATTCATATAATACATTTTCTAGGATTAGCGAGGAGGTTTGCTTCGCGGAAGATGATAGGATGTGGTCTGCCTTCTGCCTTCAAAAACCGAGTACAAATTTGAAGGTAATACTCGTATTGGGACTATAATATTTTGTCGCTGTTAATGAAACTTCACATAACCTTACCTTCATAAAAATAGAAATCTATAAATTAATGCAAAAATAGTCTATTACAAAGTAATAACCAAAAAATACGGGGCCTCTTAAATTCTGTGTCGGTGTTGTATGAAAATCAAATGTAAATTCGCGGTTTAGCGTCGAAAGTAAAATATTTTGTTTTCTATTAGGCAGTTTCATGGACCGAATTTTATTGTTCAATAACGCCAAAATCCGACCAGCAATGCAACAATAAACATAAGTTTAAATAAATTAATCGAGGAATTACAAAGGATTTAAAATGCACAACAAGGGATTTAGCCACATGTCAATAAAGCCGCACAAAGCTAAAAGCGTACCACGATGTTTATTTTTTCTATTATCACATATTTTCTCCCCATACCGCGTTTATTCACTTGAGATAACACGGAGTAAAATAATTTATTGACTTCATTGTATAGACACTCAAGTACTGAAATAGATTAAATTCGTGGTTCCGTGACCTGTAGAGCTCACGAATATTTTTTTTTTAAATGGCATAATATAACTTATGATATTTCTACATCTTCAACCGCCATTTTGAATTAATTAAGAACTACAAGAAAATTATATATACCTACTTATCGTTGCCTGCCTGCTTGCTCATAAAATTTCACGAAAATCGGGTGATAAATGCGGCCTGTAGGCGAGAACAGCCAGACACCCGGAATTTTTTACGAAATATTTTTTTCCAAGCTGAATTCGCTCGGTCAAATAATTATGACCATTTTTTTCATATTAATCATAATTGCTCAAATCTTGCGGCACATTTGCAAAATAGGTACAGCTTGTCATACAAGATGCTTCTACGTTTTTTATTAAATCTATAAAGTGCGTTTCGACTAATGTGAAGCTGGGCTAACCAAGTATGGCCTAGGGGATCCAAAACCGTTTCTTGTCATAGAAAAACCAGTTTTAAGCTGATTTTAGTATGACAAAAAACCGGTTTTGTGTACCCTAGTTTTGCTCTCTATCCATTCCGCACCGCCAGTGGAAACGCAGCTTAAAGCTAGTTCAATTTACTAAGATTTTCCGGCGATATTCACGTCACGACGACACAACGTACCACGTCACGGCGACACAATTAGGGGACGATCTTACACATATTGATCTACTTCCAAACAAAACAGTGTTTGTACTATGGCCAAATAGTCACTTTTTCACAAAAAAATAACCAATTTCAACGACAAGAAATTGTATTTCCCAAGACTTATCCCCTCACTCCTAGCTATTAAGGAGTTGTACCTTACATATTCATACGTCTATCATCTATCATCTTACATATTTCATATCCATATTTATAAAACGGTTATACGGCTTATCCTCATGTATGGCTGTGAAGCCTGGACACTGACACTTAGGGAGGAAAATAAGCTTTTGGTGGCCGAAAGGAGGATTCTCCGCAAAATCCTGGGACCCAAACAGCGAGCGGATGGAACTTGGAGAATCCGAAAAAACGCCGAAATCGAAGAGCTGGTTGCGGAACCTAACATAATAGGAGTGACGAAAGCACATAGGCTTCGCTGGCTTGGACATCTGGAGCGCATGGGAGAGGACCGGGCAGTTAGTAGAGCGTTCCATGGAAAACCGACAGGTCGTCGTCCGGTAGGCCGCCCTAGATATCGGTGGGCAGATGTGGTCGAAGATGATCTGCGCGAGCTCCAAGCCGTCAACTGGCGTGAAACCGCACAAGACCGAGACCGCTGGCGGGAACTCGTATTGGAGGCCAAGACTCACTTCGGGTCGCTGCGCCAGAGGAGTAAGTACCTAGTAAGTACCTTACATATTGTTATTATTAACATATTATCAATGTTACTACTTACTTAGAACAGGGCTATTGCGATTTATTGGTATATATTTGAAACCTACAGTTTGAATTTTTAATTGATAATTTATGTTTAAAAAACTACTTGAAGTTTTCAAAATTCACGCAGAAAACAGTTTTTTTTTTCAACTTACTTTTGACTGCACGCAAGGAGAGCATGAAATAGCTATGTTACTATCTAGAACTCTGATAAGGCGTCTTTACTAACACAATATAAATGCCATAAATACCATCGCTTCAACTCAACACTCCATTAAGAAGTATAAGGAAACACCCAATTAAATATTATCTACCAAGCTTACAGTTCCGAGTAAATATTTACACTTCCCGGCAAATAATGTAGCAAAGATACTTCCAATATTTCCGATGTAAATAGACTTTGTAACTAACGTAAAAGAGCAATATGATAAAGTAAAGTTAAATATGAAAATAAGTTTACTATACTGAAGTTCGATGCAAGTAGGTACTTTAATAGTACATTACTGCAGACGCCGGGCTGAGTAGGTATAGACAGCCGACCGTAGTGCGGTTGATAGTGATACCAAGAGGGTTTCACTCCGCTGAAGTGACAAAAATTATACCTACTAATTTCGGGTCACAATTGTGACCCGGCCCGCCCATCGTCCCGCCTTTATTCGGCTAGGGTCAGCACGTTCGAAGCGAAGACAACGAACGCATCGATTACATTTTTATTATTTGCATATTATTGTGATTTTTTATTATTTTTAACCGACTTTAAAAAGGAAGAGATTCAGTGTTCGCTACATCGAATCGTTTTGAACGTAAGTTCACCGATTAACTCCGTAAAGTGTAAATATTATATTTTAATTATTAGTAAGAGAATACGGTTACTGTTACGGTTTTCCCATTGACATTAAGTCATGATCTGATGATGGAACATTTACCTACTAGATCTCGGGACTAGTTCAACGTAGCCAAGTGTGATTTTTCTGCTCACTTTACTGAACATTTACAGCCAATATGTGGCAGTATCATAAAATTGACCTGATGATGGACCCTGGAAATAGGGAATGGATCTCAAGATTGGTTCAACGCAGACATGTGCGGTTTTTACATTTCGATTCACCACAATGAACATTTGGACTCAGTATCATAAAATTGACCTGATGATGGATCATGGAAGTACCTACTGGATCTCAGGACTGGTTCCACATGAGTAAAGAAACGGAACAGAGACTAAGCTTCATACAACCGCGCTGCGATAGGTACACTACTACAAACGCAATGCGCGTGTGGACGTGTCCACAAGCTCCACATCACGTACACGAACAAACAGATTTAGACCGCATTGCTGCGTTTAGCGCACAGGGTGCGCGCCGTGTCTTGTTCGACTTCGCTTATGAATGTGAAAATTAGCGAACCAAATTAAATTCAAAATGGCGAATGGCTTTTTTTTTTCAAAATTTCAAATTGGTGCTAGGGGGCTGAAACTCGGTAACGGGGGGCATTTGGGGCTCACAAATATGAATCTGAAATCGGTGTCCAAAAATTCAGTCAAAATCAGAAAATATCGAAACAACAAGATTTGTATGGAGATTTTTTGTTAAGGGTCCTGTATCTCGTAAACGGCTGAAAATAGATAGGGGGTGCTCGAACGAATGTCATAGGGGACCCCCACCCGAGTACAGTCGTGGAAATAAAAAACAAAATGGTGACTTTTTTTTTTTCAAATAGTCCTAGGTGGTTAAAACTCGGTATCGGGGGGCTTTTGGGACATCCGAGTCAGGATATGAAATTGGATTTTCAAAATGCGCTCAACTTCGGAAAATATCGAACAAACAAAATGTAATAATCCCAGAACATAAAGCTAGAAACGGGCTTATTTCTATGGATACAAATATAAACCATATTGTCATTGATCGTCGTCGATTGAATCAATCATTGATGTCAAGTGTGCATAAAAATGAAATGTTATGTAAACCAATAATAAAATAAATAAAAATGTTTCAATTCTACAAACACCCAAAGGCTAAAATATGCATTTAAATAATATAAACACATTCTCTACTTGCTCATCAAAGTGAATCAGAATACGAAAACTGCACGTGACTGCGTTGAACCAGTCCTGAGATCTAGTAAGCACTTCCAGGATACAAAATCCGGTCAATTTTATAATACTGGATCTTAATGCTAATCAAAATGGTTCGAAAAGCAAAAACCGCACATGTTTACGTTAAACCAATCCAACGATACAGTAGGCACTCTTAGAGCCCATCATTATGAAGATCGCGCTAGGTCCCTCTTATTTTAAACGTATTTTGTTAAAAGTAGCTTTTAAAATAATTACAAACACAGAGAAGTATTTTCCCTTTTGCTAATGTAGGCAACCCTAGGAGTATGACACGCCCCAAAGAAGCTAGAACCAACAGCGTCGTACGTCATTAAAAATGGCCAATCAGATACGAGTAGGCTAATGCTTTTGCAAAAGCGGCAAATAACAAAAGAGTGCGGCTTCTGTAGTGTCTTTATTCTGTGGTGATACGAAGCCGGCAAGCCCTCTTCACGGCTAAGGCATGTATACTTAGCGCTTTTCTCAAACATGTGCAATGAAATAAAAAAAATACACCACTCAAAATAACATAATTCAGCTGTTAAGCCCGTTCATGAACACAAACGCCGCCGTACTTAAAAAAAATACTTCCCGGCCTAGGCCTTCAATTTTGTATGAAATTCCTTTACAGTTCTCTCGAATTCTTCCGCCCGAAACGTGAAACTTCGAAGTCTGTTATAACGCACGTTATGACGATATTTCATTGCATGTTTGAGAAAAGTAAATAATATTGGAAACTATCGAAGAGAACTTTTTTTTAATTATTATTTTATCAGTAACATCAATCGCAAAGCGAACTTGTCACATAGTTTTATACATAAACCAGAGTTACTACATACAATCCGTGAGCTCTCAGATTGGGATTTGGGTTTGGGTGGAAACTGAAAGGTTCTTATCTGGATCGCGTAAGAGCGAGCGAGACAGGTATAAAAGTCGAATCACATTTTGCCAACTCACGTACTGTACTTATAACATACGTTGATGTTTCTGTGTAATATTTATTGCTATTTATTCTTTAGTCTAGTTGCTTATGATTGTGTCGTCATTACTGTTTTGCATCGCTTTCTCAATAAAATTCTAACAATTACTTTTATACTCAGCTACCCAAAGGTTATCTGGAAAAGATCATTATTCTAACTTTAAGTTCACCCCTGCTTGTTTTTATGCTAACGTTGGTCCGCCCCGAAGAAAAAGTGGGTTATGACTTTTTTCATTTTCGTAATGGAATAAATAGCATACCGAAAAAAATATAAAATCGTCCAGCCATTTCAGCATACTCGTACATACATACAAACATAAAGAAAATCGATTCAGTGAGCTCCAGATAGCCCTTTTCAGTGTTTTTTTGTACATTTCATTTTTATAATTTTAATTCGTTTTAATTTGATAATTATTTACATTAAAATATTAACATGCATGACTCCTTTTCTACTGTTAACTGAAACGTATTTCAATCACCTACCTACATAAATCATCACTGTCTTGAGTAAACGACACTCAGCAAATTGAATATAATCAAAGAAGACAGTGAAAAATACAAAGTTTACGAAAATTTTACTATTCCAACTGGAATGACTTCGGAAATGGGACAGTTGTGTAAATTGTCTTCCATTTGTCAACTGTTTGGTTTTATTATTTAGCACTAGGTAACATAAATTGTACTATTTATAAAAACTTAAAATATTATTCTATATGCTTATTGCTTACTGCGCGCCATGAGCACGCTATATTAGCACCAGCACGCATTTGTTTGTTCAGGCAAAATCGGCGCGTATTCGCTGTTACTTCAGTTTATCTGTTACAGATTTTCTAGGGCCACCTTCCGGCTCCATCATCAGGCAACCCCATGATACCACATTGTATTGTCGTCAATGCTAAGTCGGTATGTAAAATTTTAGCTCAATCGGGTGAAGATATCTGCTTCGAAATTGAGTTGCAACTTCAACCTGAACACACATAGTCAGTACATTGCAAGTTAAATAAAATCTTGTAAAAATTCAATGGCTCTCACATCGGTTCTGTGGTCTAATAGGTAAGACGGCTATGGCATGGAAAGCGGTTGGAAACGCGGGATCGAACCCCGCCTAAACTATTAATTATTTTTTTCGCTTCAATGTAATCATTGTACATCTGAAAGTTCAACATAAATCTATTGCTTTGGCTTACTCATCACTTCAATGTCCACTGTCACTGGAACAATGATCAATTACTTTATTATCTTATCAATAGTCTTACAGTAGACTGAACTATCTAGATCGAGCGATTATGGACGATCAAACTGAATAAAATGTAGCCCTCACTAACAGCCAAGGCACTTTCGATTTCAATAAAAACAATACTGCTTTGCTAATCCGCGATACAATAACGTGCTAGTGCTATTAGAGTTAACCTGTTTTACTTACTTGCGTATTGTTTTTTTTTATCATTGAAAAATGAAATATAAGCATGCATTTAAACAAAGCCATTTAACACCTAATTCTATTAATTGCTTAGGTATTTAACTTACTATTTTCAATTTTGTTTTATTCATTGGACATAATAATGGAAACGTTAAAAAAGCATTTATCGTTCTTAAAGTAGATTTTATGGTGGCCTGAGTACAAGTTTTGTAGGTTTTTTATTGTGTAGATTTTATTGTTAACCATAGCTCGGTCTAATCGTTGCAAAACAAGAATTAAGATAAAAATTAATGGAAATACGTTATATTTAAAAACGCAACCCAAAAACCACAATTTTGTGCGTATTCCCATTTTTTTTCTTAATTCTTGTTTTGCTACGATTAGTTCCAGCTATGCTGTTAACCACATTTTTATTTTGGCTTATAATCAATTTAAAGTAGTTGATCATTAACTAAACTTTATTAAGTTAATATTACTTGATGTTCATTGCGCTGCCGTTTTGAACCTTAAAATTAGTGTTAACTTAAGCATTCGCGATATTCGCACATTATTACTTAATAACATTACTTAACAATAATGGGAATCGTCTATTATTATAATTTAATTAAGTTGCTTTGACAATTATCTAAGACCATGACTGCGAAGAGGTAGTCGAAACGTTGGTTAGTTAACAGCGAAAGGTACTTAATTAAATAATATTTGTACGCTATGAGTTCAGCTTTTATTGTCTTATTTTGTTTTAAAAACGTTATGTTTTGTTTACATTGAAGCGAAAAATTTAATGGCTTTCCGGGCCAACACGACTTTTAATTTTTTCGTTTCAATGTAAACATTTGGTTTACATTGTTAATGTTAGTTCGATTTTGGGCTTTTGGATAACACGTTCTCCACTTTTATGGTTCCTTGTGAATCTAATAAAACTGATATTTATTACATGTCTTAGCTGTTCTAAGCTGCGGCAGACTTAAAGACGATTACGTCACAGGGCCCATCCACTATCGGTAATGATCCTTTTGGAAAGGGACATCAATCTTTCTCTCGAAGACTCTTTTACCAGCTCTTATTTTCAGAACTGTTTATGTACTTGTACAAAAGTCCGGAGTGAACTGATATCAAAGTGTATGTTGATGTCTATTTTGAAACCGCAACGCAAAAAGAACGGCTAAACGCTCTCGTTTGAAGCTGTTTGATTTTCCTGTTTATTTGTCGTCGCCAGGCGTGCATAGAATTTGATTCTCACGGGGTTGATAATTTTGGAGCGATTGAACACCCTTCAATTGCTCTTTCAGAAGGATTAATTGAATGTCACGCCGCTGTTATCTACATATTTGCCATATGGTTCGCTATTGATATTAGTCCATATTTATCAATTTTAATAAAATAACGTTTTTTTTTGTTTTATCTCTATTTGGACACGCGTCTCGAACAAGCTTACAAACTAGGCACTCGCACCGTGTTCAAATAAAATGACAATTTAATTTTGGTTCCCGACTAAACATATATACAAGTTTAAAAAAATCTCTATATCGCGATGCAGTGGAAATGACATAATGGTACAGCGACATCTAGCGGATAATTCGACCATCATAGTATTACATACGACACAATTGCTAACCTAGAAGCCAAAAGCCCCAAACCCTAAAAATTCGAAGTAGCAACTCAATCCAAAAGTTAAGAACACCATTCCCCCGTCCATCTTTTTCGGCACATTCAAAACAACCTCTTATTTATCGTGCCCGGAAAAAGTGGAAAAACTTGCAAAAAAATAGTAAACGGCATTCGAGGAGAAGAAATCAAAAAGTTCAGACCGCTGCCGTGGCGTGACGAGTTGAAAAATAAAATTATGCACGAACTTGTAACCCGAACGTTCCCCGAAAAGGGATCACACAAATCCAGAATGACGTAAATGTGTTCACGGTTTGAAAGCACATACGACGTTTCGTATTGGTAAGGAGCATGATATCACATAGTTCTAGAATGACGTAAGTGTATTGATGGTTTGATAACGTGTACAACGTTTCGTGTTGGTGAGGATTATGGAGAGATCAGGGTTTTTAGGCTAAAGTTTATTTTCAGTGGTTTGTGGGGAAACTGATTTTGAGCATGAACGTTGTGATTAGGATGCGTCTCGGCGGGTTTTGGTAAAATGTAAACACTTAGATATGTTTAGATTTAGATAACATGTAAGCACTTTAGGAACAAAATTATTTTATTTGCTAGAATAGAATTAGGTAACTTACCTTTAATATTAATTTAATGTTAAGTTTATTCTTTGCACCGTCCCCAGTTAAATCTGAAACAAATTACAAAACCGCAATGAAACTCGGAAGCATTAATTAGTTTAACCACATTTTCAAATATGATTTACAATATAGCAAAATTACATTAATTAGTACTAACAGACTGATATAGTTATTTAGAATTTTAGCTGCTATGAGAGAAAAAATTAAACATTGCTATAAATTGGCAATTTATTAATAATAATAAAATACAAATTAAAACTATAAAAACACTTTTATAGGTACCTACTAACATATTCCAAAAAATATAGCAAGTTCTTTTTTCTGATAAAGTAGGTACTTTTATCTCTTATAATAGGATAGATTTGTATTGAAATCCGTTTTCTATGGAAGGTCATGATTTCAGGAAAAATCATAATAGTGTTTCGTATGGGAGCGTGGAGCCGTGCCAGTCTGGCGCCATCTGTTTGTCATATTTTCTTTGTCCTGGCATCACGCAAAAACGCCTAGACGATTTTTAATCAATTTTGGTACAGGAATTAGCTGGACATTCAAATATTATACAAAGACTAGAAAGATGGAATTGATAAATAAAAAAAAAGAACGCGGACAATATTGCGGGCTTCTCCAAGTTTTTTAAATATTACTACATTTACCGAGACGCGTTCTCCACTCTAACGTCTAATCTGATTTCAACCAAATATATTATCTAATTACAAATTATGGGATCACTCAAGAATTCCGAAGTTTCATTTATATCTTACACATTCAAAGCAAAGTTTCTAAATTTGTATATGCAATCCGTGAAATAAAAACAACCACAGATCTAAAAACGGCACTAACTACTTATTATGCCTATGCCTTTAACTGGTTTAATTATGGAATAATTTTTTGGGGGAATAGCACAGATGCGCCATGCCTTTTCACTCTGCAGAAAAAAAAAAATCGAATAATTGTAAATATAAAACCAACCGACAGCTGTAAGAACTACTTCATAGAACATAAAATACTGGCTATCCCATGTATATATATTTTAGAGGGTTCCCCTCCGTTAGCCCGAAAAACTTTCATCCTAATTTCATTGGCCCTAATTTTGGTAACCCTAAAATCACCAACCCGAATTTTCATTCATCCTAATTAATGAATAGCCCTAATTTCAGGATTCCGAATTTTCATAATACCTAATTACTTCATACCGAATTCTCACTAGCCCTAATTTGCACTAAGCCGATTTTTTTAGACTACTAATATTATAATTCCTAATAATGCTAAAACCTAAATTTTATTAAACCCATTTATCTATAAACCTAAGGCGAGGGCTGCTCTCCCTACGCGCCTCCGGTTTTGGAATAACACTAGGGTAGGACAGGCAAGACCACGTGGAGTCGGAATTGCCATAGACTCAGGATGTACATTGGAATCTTTTGACGCTCCGCTCGCTTCGCTCGCTCCGCTATACATTGTCACAATAGAAACCTAACCTAACCTACAGTTTTCGGGGTTCGGCCAATTCGATATATGTCCAAATCCGTATTTTCTGTTTTAACGTAAAAGTAGGTTTAATAATCTTTAGTACTCTTGACATTTAGTGTCAGTAATGATTTGGTCTAATGATCATTAGGTGTGGTAATTATTAGGTTATTTCATATTAGTATTGTTGACAATTAGTACAAATCATTATTAGAGTATTGGATTATTAGGTCTAACAACTAATTAGGGTATAAAAATTAGGTGAAATGACATTAGGGCTAATGAAAATTAGAGCTAACGTTGATAGGTGTAATAATATTAGCACTTGCGTTATTAGGTCAAGTAGGGGAGTACCATTTTAGAGATATGTAAGTTTGTCCGAAAATTTCCCGATTTCTACACCAAATAATGAAATAATGAACTTTATTCTGCAAGTAGGCCACAAGGGCACTTTTACATCTCTGAGTCTACCGGCATTTCACAAGAGGAGACCACTGTTGAGAAGAAACGCCGAAAGAAACTCAACAGTCAGTCATTTTTTCATAAAGGATAAGTACTTAACTATTACAGTAATGAACTTAACTATACGTAGTTCTCGAAGAAAACAATTTAAAAGTGTATTCTAAGATGAATGAGAAAAAGAAGATAAATGAGGACTAGTGTAAGAATAAAATATAGAAACTACAAGAAAGTATGACGGTTTAACACAATTTATGTACGTTTGATATGCTTTCTTATTAGAACTGTGTCCCTTAAACTAGACAGGTACAATCTAAGGAGTCAGTTACTCGGTTTCTGGTTCAGGCCATGCATTTTTGTCTGTCAGATAGTCATCTTTCATCTACTGTATAATATGCTTTTGACATTAGAGATTTTTTTAAATAATTTTTGAGAGATGGAAAGGCTAATTTTAAAATATGATCAGGTAACTTGTTATAAAAAAGAATACATTGGCCTAAAAATGATTTATATACCTACTTTACGAACACGAAACTTTCTAATAGCTATTTTATTTTTATTTCTAGTGTTAAAATTGTGGACATCGGAATTTTTTGTAAATGAATCTATGTTCTTAATAACATACATAATACTCTCATAAATAAGTATATTGGGACGCTACAGTTAAGATGTTTATATCTTTGAAAATGTCTCTTAAGGAGTCACGAGAATTCAGGTTATATATAGAACGAATCGCTCTTTTTTGTAGCACAAATATAGTCTGAATGTCAGCTGCTTTGCCCCAAACCAGAATACCATATGACATGACACTATGATAATAACTATGATAAACTAAGCGAGCTGTATCAACATCACTCAATTGTCTAATTTTCCTAACAGCGTACGCCGCTGAACTTAATTTACCTGCAAGCACTGCTATATGTGGACTCCATCGCAAATGACTGTCCAATGTTATACCTAAGAATAATGCATTATTCACCTTTTCTAAACATTCACCATTTAGTAATATAGTAGAATCTACCGCCGTAACAAAAGAGGGGATATATGTAAAACGTTACGCTTTAAAAATAAATTAGTGTTACCACCATCGCGACTCAAGCTCCACTCATCCGGACCTCTTGCAATGTCTGTTAAAATCTATAACAAGCTACCTAATAAAATAAAAGATGAAACAAAAGATCCGATCTTTACAAACAAATTAAAACAATTGCTAACAAAAAAATCATATTACACATTACAGGAATACTTAATGATAATTTGTGACGTTATAAAATTAAAACTAATATGTTACCTAATAAGAACTATCACAACATGCTCGTAACAATACAAAATAGGCATGCACATATACACGAGAGCATTTTTCAAAATATGTTCCGTGACGTAATGGAATTCCACCCAGTAAAAAAAAATTTTTTTTTGATAAAAACGCTTTTAATAAATTCTCCTTCTTCTATATTCTTTGAAAATAATACGTGTTTCAATGTAAATTACTTAATTTGGCAAATAATCTACTTTGAACCTAACTACTACCACTGTGACGTTCCATTACGTTACAACCTTTAGGTACGTTTTAAGTAAAGATCAATGTATTGTTTGAAAATCAGTCTTTATTAAATGAAATTTAACACAATAATACTCTTTTAAAAATGAATAACATTTGCAATTCTAATTATCACAATAAAGATATAAAACAAAATCTTTCCATTACGTTACTATTTGGTCTTCATCATAGCTTAACTATCATCTTAAATTGAGATTATACTAAGAAACTATCATTAAGTTATATTTTTGTCAACATTGTTACACGTTGTTCTAACGAATGAGATCTAAATTGTACAATTATCCTTAATAGTTAATATAAAATCTTAAAAATTCAATCACAGCCACAGTAGGACAAAGTGACGGGAATGGACCATTTGTCACGTTAAGGAACGACATGAAAGGTTTACATGGCGTGGAAAATAGCTTACAACTTCTACTAAAATTTCGGTCCATTTTTTTTAATATAGTATACCTAGTTAGTGGTACTAATTAGTACTGTCCACCACTGAACATGCCAACACAGTCTGACCAGCATATAAATATATTTGGGTGAAATGCAGAAAATATGTACCATTTCATAACCAGTTCGTTTTCTTAGCTTTGATTACGCATGTTACGCCTATACAAAATGTACAAAAAAGTTACAAAACTGAGAATAAATAAAAAGCTAAGTCTTAGCTTTAATAAAAAGCTAAGAATAAATAAAAAGCTAAGTCTTAGTTCACCAAGACTGTTCAACCTGTACATGGATGAGTTGATCGACAGGCTCAGCAGCACAGGTATCGGATGTTCAATAGGCGGAACTATGGTCAACAATATTAGTTATGCGGATGATATGGTGCTGCTGTGCCCGTCGATCAGTGCGCTGGTAAGGCTGCTGAAGATCTGTGAGGAGTACGCGGTGATCCACGGTCTGAGATACAATTCTAGCAAAAGTGAGCTGCTAGTGTTTAAAGCTGGAAATAAGGCCTTTGATGCTATTCCTACGGTTTTCTTAAATGAAGTTCCACTAAAAAGAGTCACAAGTTTTAAGTGTCTCGGACACTGGATCACTGAAAATCTCCATGATGATGCCGATGTTGAGAGGGAGCGCAGGGCATTGGCCGTGCGCTGTAACATGTTAGCACGCAGGTTTGCACGTTGTGATAGAAACGTCAAAGTAACCCTTTTTAAGGCATTCTGTCAGACGTTTTACACGTGCAGCCTGTGGACTCATTACACTAAGAAGGCGTTCAAGGCCCTGCGCGTCCAATACAACAATGGGTTCAGAATGTTGTTGGGGCTACCACGCTTTTGCAGCGCGTCAGGTATGTTCGCTGAGGCGCGCACTGATTGCTTCAGTGCCATAATACGCAAGAGAACTGCCTCACTGATGCGGCGTGTGTGTGAGAGCTCCAACACCCTCCTGCGCCTAGTGTCGGAGTTTCCTGCTAGCGCTATATGGAAGCACTGGAATACTATCCATATGGAATCAAGAGGCTGTGTGTACGGTGTTTTTTAGGTTTTAGGTTTAAGTTAACATAAATAACTAACATAGTTTATAAGTTTTATGTAATGAACAATATGGACATGGTCTGAAATAAATGCTTTGAATTGAATTGAATTGAATTTAATGTTCCTATACCTCTATGTACATATTTTCTGCGATTTTTCTATGTAATCCTAAACTTTAAAAAAAAAAATATTTTTATGGTTGGGTAAATATGAAAATAGTAATAATATGTCAAAAATATAAGTCACAAATATATTATTTTTTTTAATAATGGAAATGAACCCGAAAAGTTTAATATAATGAGAGGAAGGTCATCTCATCTGGCATCTCGGTCTCTCAAGGCAAGATAAAAGCCAGCTATGGAGGCATCATAAAAAGACAACTCATACTCGTTCCTTAAATCATTTAAAAAGTAATTGAATATTAGAATTAATTAAATGTACATAACAGGTATTAATAATGTTATTATTTCTTTAACTGTTTTTTTTAATTGTAATTGTTTTATCTGTATATGTATAGGTTTTAATCTTTAGTTAGTTTTGATCGTAACTCAGGATGGCTGTAAAATAAAGTCATTTCGGGATTAAAAATAATAATAAGTATGATTATATTGATTATGAATAAGCGTTGTCTTTTCATGTTCGTGTCTATACTTCATACCTCGTTTTGATCTTACGATATAATGAGATGTGGCCCCCGCTAATACAAAAAATTCAAACAAAGTGTACGTAAAAAACTATATTAACTTTAGTAATTATTTTGGCCCCTTATTGGAGCCTGTTTTGATTTGAAATTTCGTTTGTATTTCGTGGAATTTTGCATTCGATGAAAGTTTTTAGTTGAGTAAACATTACTTCATTGCGGACTAATTAATTAATTAATTGTTGTATAAATGGGTCTTCTAAAATATTATCGATGTAAATAAAAAAACTGTTAATGTATATGTATAACAATAGCTAACTAAACATTTTATGAAAAGCTGGTTCTTGAAATAGTGTTACATCTAATAACTATAGGAACCATGCCGGAATTTATAAAGAAACTGTTTTTTAATTAACTTGTTTTCGAAACGGTTACTTGTCAATAAGAGGTGATGTTTCGTTTCATCGAAAACGCGTAACGACTCTGAAAACCTAGTTTTTAAGACCATTTCTGTTTTTGCTTACTCCTTTTACTCTGTAGAAACTGCTTATGTGTACCCACTGTGCTAACCATTTCTTTTGTGTGCCGTCGTACCTAACAATAAATTGTGTGGCAAGCCTAAGATTTTCATACGTGGTATTGCTGAAGCCTGTAAAATTGGCTCATTTATCTTGTAATTTTAAATTAGGTTTAGGTGTAACGTTATAGTAGTAGCTGTATTATATTTTTGTTCATAAATTAGAGATTTTTATTTCGATGAAAAGATTAATTTAATTATAGGTACAACTTATTAGGTATGTAAGTCTTTTTAAAATTGCTTACTACTATTAGCTTGGTACTACTATTTAATTTTGCACAACTTTACTATTTATAAATAGATAAAAATACAATGCTAATGGTAATCCGTGCACTTAAAACCAGCGGCATGTAAACCATGCATTTTCGTTCCATACGTCACGTTTTTTTGTTCCCCTAATACAATACGTATCGTAGTGGATGTGACGTAAGTATGCCGGCAGTTACTTAAAGTGAATTAGTCCTTTGATTTCTTGCAATCTACTACTTTTAACGTCTTAATAAGTTACTGCACAAGTCAATAAATTAAAATTCATAAGAATTAAATCACAAAGTGGCTCCTTACCTTCAGTACGTCCCGTTCGTATTGGATAAAAAATATGACACTCCGTGACGCACGTCCAACTTTTTGCATTTTTAAAGCGATACTGACTGCCATACCTAAACAACGGCTATAGTAAGGATCGAAATGTTGCCACTGATATAAAAACACAACTATTTTGGTAGTTTTTTGTTGTCAAGTAGGTAAAAATGACGTGACGTAGTGGAATTTTCCACCTAGGTGGTTTTGGAGGACATACAACAAATTGTAATTTTACAATTTTATTACACTAGTCGTTAAAAGATAAGGTTTAAAATCAGTTTAAGACTATATAATCATTTCACACAATAGCCATGTTCAGGCCTAGAACGAGACAGATATACTTAAAATTCGCTTCAAAGTTAGCAAAGTGTACGTGGGACACTCAAAAATCGGTACCTTTTCTTCGAATTTTTTGATAAAAAAAATACTTTAAGTGGGTTTTAAAGGCAGTATTTACCTTAATTGAATCCATACTAATATTATAAATGCGAAAGTGTGTCTGTCTGTCTGTCTGTCTGTCTGTCTGTTACCTCTTCACGCTAAAACCGCTGAACCGATTTAGATGAAATTTGGTATATAGATAGTTTAAGTCCCGGGGAAGGACATAGGATACTTTTCATCCCGAATAAATTTAGTGTTCCCGTGGGATGAGCGGGTAACACCGCGGGGCACAGCTAGTAGTATATAAGTTACTTTACAATTTTTACAAACAAACATTATACTTTAGAACAATATTTTATAGAAAAAAAGGAGTCCAAAGTCATGGGACAGCGATATTTGTATCAAATATTTAATTTGAAAAATGCCCACATAAAATGAAATAATAATTACGCTCATAACGAATTAATACAAGTTTTTTATTTTATGAATATTTATGAATAACATTTTACATGCAGAGTATCTACTCATTCAATTTATATTGTACATTGTTTTAAAGTGTACGGAATCAATATAAATAATTTTAATTTCAAAATATTTTTGTGTACATACATTTCATATTGCATTTTATTAATTTTTGTAGCATGTTCCTAGATTAAGTTTTTTATTATTATTTTAAATGTTAAATTTTATACCTCTAAATAAGTATCTCTCAAATTGCTGCGCCCTGCTTACAGGGTACATGATGTGATCTCAAATTTGCAACATTACCACCTATGTAAAAACCATTATGTGCAATAAAGTATTGAGTATCCAAAACCATCAATATTCCGAATTTTCCAAATTCCGAAAGTGACATAACGCGAAACGATCATTTTTTCTATCGATCATACATTATGTTACATACCACAATTAGGTTACGTTAGAGTATATTTTATCAGAACATGGTTTTCGGAACTCATCTGTTTTAGATGTAAAAGGCCAATGATGATGATGATGGTTTTCGGAATTATGAAAATTCGGAATGCATTCGGACAAATGAAACGTCGGAGTATTGTGGTGTACCCACAAATTATATTGAAATCTCTTACGCGTTCCATTGTGTCTCACATTACACGGGTATCAAAACAACGCCACAATCAGAACAAACTCCATTCAATTACATCCCGCCTAATTCCGTCCCTAAAACTCGTATAATGTTGTAGCAAAGTTGTCTTTTGTAGGGTCGCAGATGTGAGCAGTACAATTTGAATGTGGGGACATTTACTGAGTGTAGGGTGGTTAATACTTTGAGACCTGCATTCTGTTAGTAATCTTTCTTTACATGGAGAACCTGCGAACGAGAAGATATTACACAATACTACTAAAATTATAGAGTAGAAAGTTTGTGTGACAAGAGTGGTATTAACATAGCTACAACTGAACAATATTTCACTTTTTATTTTATTTCGAAACTCAATGTGTGACAGTGAGTCTCTGGTCGAAATCGAAAGGCTAAGACGTTGGACTGGTTATCCAAAGATACCGGGTTTGAGTCCTGGTGTGGACCACGTATGAGCGCAATTAATTTTTTCTTTGCGTGTTGATCTTTATAGCTATATATAAAGCAAAATTTCACTTCGGCGAATAATCAGTAATTTATTGTGTGAGTAATTTTTTTTTTATTTTTTTTATTACGTACTTATTAGGTAGCGTAAACCAAAAAATTGATGCAAGAAATTTAAGAGTATCCGGCCTGAACCATTCAATTATAAAAAAAAAAACGCTTCAATGTAACCTACTTCATACTACCAGTGGTAAAAGTTTGCTCGTACATATTTTAGAAACTAAGGAGAAAGAAAGCATGAAATCAAGTATGAAAATACCAAGTATTTTTGCTCCGGGTCCCTAGTTATATATATCTTCCGAAACATCTACACAAGTTCCCTAATTGGGAAACTTCAAAAGGTGTGCGATATGGAACAATTGAATCTGCCCTTTCCCTGTTAGCGAGGTCTTTTGTTCGAGTTTTCTCACGTTGATACTTTGGAGTCAAAAGGTATCAACAGCAAAAACTATCGGTGTTTCATGTATGGAGACAATAGGCATGACTTTTTTTTGAGAATGTCTATCAAATCTATTTTTTTATTGGGATCAAATGTCTGTATGGGATTATGTACGCTGACTGTATCCGTTTATAACATATGACGTTGGGCTATGCGTCGGGAATATTAAGTTAACTTCACAGAATCTATGAAAGAGCCGTGTAATAAGTGACGAAAAATAATTGAGAAAGGGATGATAAAATATATTATTTGGACAAATTTAAGATAATTCTGTGTATAATTGTGGTGTGAAAGACGATCTAAACATTTTTCTCAAACCAACCCAAACCAAACGAGAATATAACCAGGGGGCTAGCATATCTTGCCGCGACGTCGTTTGTCGCGCGACCCAACGTCACCTGTCTTTCTCGCACAGTATTGTAAAAGAAAGTGACAGTAGTATTTGTCGCAATAACGAGTCGCGTGTCACAGTTAATGACGTTGGGTTGTGCTTCGTGAATATTAAGCGAACTTTACAGAATTAATGAAAGCAGTGTAATAAGTGACATATTCGATTATTTACACTTAGATTGCTCTAAAGGTCAGAAATTACCGTCAACGTTCAACATTCCTATGGAGCGCTTAAAACGCTCCATACAAATTGCCACTTAATCGGGACGTCATTACGTGTTATGGGTACACATCATTCATCAATAAGTAATTTGCCATGTTCACCGTGAAAAAGTGCATGTAAGTTCAAAAGGTGGTCATAAAATTATGGTTTTCATAAATAATGAGACTGAAAAGAATTTCAAATTTTCTTTTGGATTAAACAAATAATATCATACCAATAAAACCTAAAGTATAAAAGCTAAATCAATTAGTACATTTCATATGTTCCCTAACTGCATCTTAACCTGTGAATTTGGGCGCTCTGGTGTCAACTAGGACGAAGCTATGAGGGTTTAAAAATGAGACGAAACGGTTCGAGAAAAGATAGGTAGTGCCCCGCTTCTTTTTTGGTCGTCTTGGCGGGGGCACTACCGTGCCCCCAGATAGGCGCACCTTTGAAGTCACATATTTCAAAAATATTCCTTATTTATCGAGCTAATTTTATTCATATAACTAAATACAGTATGCTGCGGAATTTAAAATCGGTCGTTATCCCTATTGGATATTAAAAGACACGTGTATTGGGATCTTCAAAGATGGCCTATGAATGTACCTATTAAATAAATATTTTTTCACCTCACCAGCTCAAACATGGCGGCTTTGCTGCGAGATAACAGTGAACAAAATGCGATTTTGTTTCGAGCGTAAGTAGAAAGTAGCTTTTTAATTTTTAAAATTTTTGACTACGATTTGTCATTTCTCAGCCACAGGTTGATTATAAAATTTTGAATTTTGATGCACTCTGTCTCTTCCATATATGAAAAAGAGAGCGATGAAGACATATCGATTCGAAAATAGATTTTCGAATAAGAACACGTTCCGATCGACGCGTTGTACCAAAAAAATAAAAAAATAAATACCTGAAGAAGTTTTTATTACAAAATACTGTTTTTAACGACCGAATGTTTAAATAATTGTGTCTTTTATATAAATCAAATAGATTATTGTTTAAATAAGTTAAGAATTTTCAACTTTATACTGTAAATACCTATACAAATAATTTATGACTTCACCGATTTATCATAGACGCATACTTTAAAAAATATCGAGTTCAAATTGTAATTTTCTTTTGGATTTTTTTTTTTAGTGCTTTACGAGTAAAAATATTAATTAAACTATAAACAAAATCCCGTATAAAATAAATAAACACGTAATGTATCTGCTCAATCTTCCAATTTGATCAAATAATGACAAACATGGTGGTCGTGAGGGACTGGTATTACAGTGTTGGAACGTATTATTTCAATTTATTTAGATTTTTATTTCATTTCAAGCAGCGGGTATCTATTTTCTAATTATTAATGTCATTGAAATCAGCATCAAAGACAATACACATACCTACCCCTGAATGGTTGGAAGAAAAAGTACAAAAAGTCGAACCTATGTTCTCGCCGTCGAGGTGAAAAGTTGTGTGTGCTACACGAGAGCAAAGTTTTTTGCATCTCGTGCTGTCGAGTCCCTCGCTACACTCAGGATTATAAATTAGAATCACTCGCTACGCTCGTGATTCAAACATAGAATCCTTCGCTTGCTCGGGACTCAAAATCAGCACTCGCAACAAAAAACAACTTTGCTCTCTTGGTGCACAAATAACTATTTCTTACTTACAATTATGAATTTGGCTGGTATGTTATCATCTTTCTCCTCATAACTTACTAATCTACCAATCATAATTTGACAAATGAGATATCCTTAGAAGCATATAAATTGTCCACTGGTTATGGGGTATGTGACGTCCTAATATTAATTGCAACACAATAGAGGGCATTAGGTCATAAACTAAGAACATTTATTTTTTTGTTTAAGAGCATAGATCGTTTTCTTACGTTGCAACCTTGGAGTTAAACGGTATCACTAGCAAAAACTATCATTATGGGTATTGAGATCCACAAATACTTATATTAAGCTGGTGATCATGGTTTCAAATTTCAATATAATCAAATATTTGGCACGATGGACATATGACCAAAGTCGTGAATGATTTCTAAAGATTAGATTGCTCTCTCATTCTTCCATCTGCCCCGGTCAGTTTTAATAGCATTAGAGTTTCCCACAAAAAATCAAAATCAAAAAATCAAAATCAAAATCGTTTATTTGCAGTAAATAATGGTTATGTGTAGAAAATGTTACGTGTTATATTATTTGCATAATTTAAGAATGTTAAAAATAAATTTCAATTTAATCGCCTGTCAAACAAGATACTCTTCAGCGAATTGATCGTATAGGCCCACTTGCACCACGCTGGGTTAGCAAAATTAACTCGGAGTTAAATGCTACTCTAGGGTTAAGTAATTAGTACGTCTTGCACCACCGAGAGTTAGAATTAAACCTTGAATAAACCTTGAACCGGTGCTTGAATTAAATATTTTTTTAACCCGCCGATGTGTGAGGGTTAAAGTCATTAACCCTGGGTTAGTAGTGTCAAACAAGTATCAAAATCGACTTGACGTATAGCTTAGGTTATGTTATGTTGTTATGTTTTGTCCAGGATAATGGTAATTGAATAGTTGTTGTCTGATGATGATGAAGAGATCATCAAATATATTAGTTCGGACTTTTACAATAGAAAAAATTGCAGAAAAGGATAATTTTTACTCGCAAAGAGACAATGCTTTTTCGACTTGTTTTTTGTGTTCAAGTTTATGCTTAAACTTCGCTACTAAACCGCAAAGCAGTAATCTGTCGCTATTTGTAAAATTTGGGGCACGTAAACGAGATTTGTTTTCCATTTTTAGCAGTTTAAAACAAAATAATAAAATATAGAAAGCAGGCACAACTCGCGCAAAAACAATAATGACGCCTGACTGACATTTAATACAGATATATAATACGCTAAAAAACGAAATGTCATTCCAAATCTGACATAGTGGAATAGACTTATGCAAAGTACTGTAGAGCGACAGAGAGTACAACACTTAAATCATTCATCATTTATTCTATTACATTTGGTCGGATATGAATAGAGCGAATGAATGTTACATTAACCTCGGGTTAGTTAACTCGGACTTATTTTCTATTGGTGCAACGAAAACTATGAGTTAAAAATTTAACATATTAACCCTGAGTTAGTAAACTCTGAGTTATATATTTAACTCGAAGTTTTGGTGCAAGTGGGCCTAAGTAAACTGTTTCGTTCGCTCAAATGCCCAGTAAGCTACAATATTAACTTCATACAATATAGACAGTCCCCGCGTCAACACAATCATAATAACATCTCCAACAAGGCTTACGAGTTATGCAATACTTTAGCACTTACTACATTTTATCATTAACCAGCTTCTCTCTAAATAAGGCTTAAGTGTTATGTAACAGCAGGGCGCTTACGGCTTTTTTCTTCCATTAGATTCTGGTCCCGACACACTGGCGTAGATCAAGCAAGAGTAATCCCACTTTAATCTGAAGAGCGTCCGCAATTTACTCGTCAAAGGGCGCGGTCCGGCAGCAAATTGCGGCGCCGATCAATGTAGACGTGGACAACTTTGTAATACTCGCTCTGTAAGTGTAAGGGAGGTTTCAACGGTATCACCAACACTACAATTACTTGCCTATCCATAAACTTTTTCTGTCTGTGAAAAGAACAGGAGCGGAACTATTATGCAAAGACAAAAAGTCATTTAAGCGCTGTATTATAACATTACATCGATTATTTGCTATTTGAGTAGCATTACGAGATGTTATTTAATAGTAGAGGATCCCGATATAGAACGACCTTCACCGAGATGTTTATTTGATGAAATGTATTTTATATTCAATTTAATATGTCAATAAATATATTGCATATGGGTTATGGGTTGCCTAACAAATTTTAGTCCAGGGTATGTTTAATAAATAATTTAAAAAAAGATTTAGTTGAGGTAGTATGTATGTAATATGGAATGTGTATAAGCAAATAAATGCCATTCTAAACCCAACCTGCTGTTTTATTAACACACTCGACAGGGCGCAGTCGGTAGGCTAAAGAAGACGGTGCATTGCGGACTGATGCTATTAGAAACATTCAATTTAGCTGATGGTAGTAAATCCTTAAAGCTACCTCTACATGAATGAAGACCTGATAACTAATATCGAACGTGGCTTAGAAAACGTATGATAAGATACCCATTACCTTTATCAGTGGAGCGACAATCTACGAAAGGTCACCGGCAGAGGTTACACGACAAATTGAAGACAAGATAAATATGCACGAATGAAGATAGGTCAATACCAACGAACATCTGAGTCTGTTTCTGTAGACTGATGATGATCGCGATGATAATATTGGCGTGTATCATGTCGTACGTCAAAAGAAGCTGATATTTACGTATAGTACAAATAAAATCGTAAGTGTATAGTATGTATGTCGCATAGGGAAGGCCAGGAAGTGGCTATGGACAGAGTTAAAACTACATACTGCATCAGCTACACCTACAAGAGTTTGACTCTTAAATTTATGACGATGAATGTACAGGTAACTGAAAAACGAAATGCATGGTTGGTACATTCAGAAATATGTACATAAACGGCTTAATCGTGTTTTGCAGCTAACTGTACTGGCGTATATCAAGCAAGAGTTATCTCATTTTAATCTGAAGAGCGTTCGCAATTTACTCCACAAAGGGCGCAAATCGCGCCGATTTCTATGTAGACGTGGACATAAAGGACTTTGTCATACTAGCTTTGTATTTGTTTGGGACGTTAGGCGACGAATGTCTCGCCTCTATGACAATTACCTGGTATCTAGTAGAATCTATTAACTATATTTTTGTCTATAATACTCGCCGCAGTAAAATTTAAGGTGCTCTAAAATATGCATTCCCGCGCTGTACGACTATGGAAAGCCTTTGCGCGAGAAAGCTGCCCGCGCGTGGGTCCCCTGTTGCCTCCCTCAGAGAGCCCACGCGTAATTCTTATTATGATTGTTTAACATAAAAGTTTATATTGTTATACTAGAGCTAACAGCTAAAAATAAAATGCTTCAGAGATGATTCAGATCTCGGAGCAAACACGGGCAATCCACTAACTGATTAATTTAAGCCTATTTTTTGCGATAGTCAAGCATTTAGTCTCGATTGCGTCTGATATTAAGTGACATTAAAGCTTAATAATGAGCACGCTTGCCTAGAAGAGCTTATTCACTCAACTTAAAGACATCCAAGTTATATTTTTCAGGGACAAATGTGTACAGGAAGATAGTTTCACTCTAAGTATAAAAATATGCAACCTTTCATGTAAAAGGTTACCGATGCGCCCTTTAATGCATTGGGTGCAGCCCTGCAGCCCTTCATAATGTCGGCACAAAGCGTGTAGTAACTAGATTCTACACTAATTAGTGTTGTATGAGTACAAGCTACGCAAGGGAACTTTGTAAAATACATTATCTCTATGACAACGAGGTGCTTTGACACTAATTGCCACTCCGATCAATATAGACGTAGTAAGACACAGAAGTTTTCCAAAAATGTTTTTGAAGTGCTTGATACGTCTTTGACTAGGTTTTTGTTGGATTTGGGCACATCTGGTATTTGTGAACAGAAATAACTTAAAATAATTGTGACTTATAATAGAAGTCATAATTAAATTATGACTTCTCTTTCCCCTTATCAGTGAAAAAAGGGTTATAAATCTCCATAGATGCCATTTGGACTTTTTCTGATACCTCCTGAATTTAAAAAACCGGCCAAGAGCATGTCGGGCCACGCTCAGTGTAGGGTTCCGTAGTTGCCCATCCTTCACTATATACGGGCTTAAAACAGATTTCAAGCTCTATAAAAAAGGTCGTAAACGCCAAAGTAACTGTAATTACTTATTACCTTCTGGAAGTTATCGATTATACGCGCCAGATTGAGCGAAATGTTTTAATACAGTATGGCACTTAACTAATATGTGTAACGTTCGAAACATAAGGATATAAGGTCATTTTAAAGAAAATAATGAATTTTTGCGATAACTCTAAAACGGCTCGACTGATTTTATTCAATATAGTTTTCATTGAAAGTGCTTATAAGGCCTCATTTTGTGTATTTTTCCATATTTTTTTGATCCGTAGTTGAAAAATTAGAGGGGGGGTGCTATTTTTTGGATTTCTGGAGCGAATATTTACAAAACTGCTGACTTTATCAAAAAAAATTGTTGAACCCTAGTATTTTTGAAAGACCTATCGACACGCTAGTGTTGGAACAAAAAAAAAGTTTTTTTTTTAACCGTTTTGTAGGCTTGATACATACACATACTCATACCATATTTCAGCTTTCTAGTACTAATGATCATGGAGCTAAGCTGCGGATGGACAGACAGACTGACAGACAGGCAGACAGACGGACAGACAGACGGATATGGCGAAACTATAAGGGTTAATAGTTGATTACGGAACCCTAAAGAGTTAGTTAATTTATGAATAAAAATTCATTTCTAAGTAATTACAAAAGTAAAAATAGAAATAAAACTTCGCATCAAGTTCTGTAGACAGAGACATAGGTCTGAAGTATCTCAGTTTATTAGGGATTTGGCTTCACTTCTAACAGTATAATATACTCTATTTGTCTGCCGGAAGTGGTTATGACAAGTAATATTCGCAGAGCTTAAGCTACAGGAAAACAGTCATTTTACTAACAACAGAACTGTGGGTCAACAGTCATTTAAGCTGGACTTTGATGGATATATACGTGGCCATTTAGTCAGCAGTCACTCGTCAGAGTGACCTATTTGAATTTAATGGTGGTATTGAATAATAAATATTGGAAGATCTTTTGCCTTAAAGATTAGACTGGCTCTGTAGAAAAGGTTGGTAAAAAACCGTACACAGCCCTTGCTACTATTTATACTTACTCTCGGTGTCCGAACAAAATAAGTAGTCAATTTAGGACATTACCATTTGATATTATGGAAGAAAGAATAATAAAGACTTGAAAGCGTATAATTATTAAGTTTCCGAGGAAACTTGGCTTCTTTTAATATTGGCTCCCTGAAAAGTTAATATTTAAAGCAAAAGTCATGACAAACTTAGAACTCCTTTTTTGAAGTTAGCTATCCGAGGGTTGCATAAAAACGTTGGTTTGTCCCTCAAAATACCCGAACCAGATCTCTTCCAAACCACCAATTTCCAAATCGACATGCAAAGAGCCGGGGCCGACTCACTGAATAAATAATCCAAATCTGAATTTGTAAAACCCGAATGTGAATCCGTGACAGGGCGTGACGTGACGCGACTCCGAATGCGAGCAACAATCGAGTGTGGAACACAAATCTCAGAGCGGCCATGTTCTGTACGTCTGTGATATGGCCGGTACATCCCACAAATTGGTACACTTTAATGTCAATTGAATTAGGCCCCGCTTCCCACATCGATACGTGTTTTTTTCTGATTTGTTTGATTTATATTTTGATTTGATCTTCGAAAAAGCCTCCTAAGAACTGTCAGTAGGTATTTTATTAGTTGTTGCGACTAACCGATGCATGCGCACCATAACGACTGTTATGAGCTACATATTTGAGCGCTGCACAGGCATATCATGACATTTGGCCACAGCGTAGCCAGAGTTCAAGAAAAACCAAAATAGTTTAATCCATACCACAGTGTACGTCACGTGACTCCGAATGCTCGCAGCCATCACGCGTCACGCCACAAATCTCACAGCGGCCATGTTTCATGTCGAACCTCAAAGGCTATCGTCAGGCCGTGTCTTTGATTTGCAGTTGGGTTTGATGGATAGACTATGGGCATAGCAAGCGCTTTGACGTTGTATTTGCTTCTGTCTGTCCGGCTTGTTCACCAAGGTGCGAACAGACTTTTTGACTAGAAGGTGAGTAATGGTACCCTTTAATTTGGAAATTGAGCATAGCAAAGACCTTTTATTAATTCTTTGGTGAAACTAAAAACATGCTGCCATTGTCGCAATACAAACGGCACTTATCGTGGATACGGGTGATTAAAAAAGCCGCCTTAATTTTATGAAAAGTTCCTTCGTAAAACGAATTCTAACCCAATGAAAAAGGTACCTTTATGGTTCTATTTTAAGGTTCATTGTATCGTTAATTTTAGTTGCACAGTGGAACTTTATCACAATTTTTTTCTCATTTCGTATGATTAACTACGAGCTACCTTTCAAATTTTAGGGCCATTTTATTACCATCATCTTATCGTAATTAATTGTTTACACGTTGATTAGTAATTAGTGCGAGATTGCGAGTTTATACTCGCACTGATTAGTGATGAATAATCAACGTATAAACAGGCTATAAGACGTAGTGATATCAAAACAACAAAGTTATATCGCAGCCCACCCGACCACGGGAATGATTAAACAGTAGTTGAAAATGGGGGCACAAAGAAAAAGGTTTCCCTTGTTATTCAAATGTCACGTGAAACTTCTCGAGCGGACCTTAGCTCGCGAGGTTTTTCAATTCAAGTCTCGTTAAAACACTGCTTTGTTTGCTTTGCTTTTTACAGAGTTTGCTCAATACCTTATCCATCTACTTGATGAAATTCTAGCTGACTGACAGAGTGGCTTATACCAGTGAAGTAGGTAATCTAATTCTTTCATAATATTCTAAATTTTAATTGAAAAACAATTTTCTTTACGGAGAGGTCATGGTAATATGCTAACGTTTTATGGGCAATTTGGAATTGATTTTAACGCCACCTGTCGCTCTGAATATCTTTACAGCCTAATCACGTAAAATGGCTGGATGGATGGATACCAATTCTGCCCCAGGGATGGTCGGACATACAAAGATTGGTAGCGATCGAGAAAAAAAACACTACACAATATTAAAACAAAGTCGCTTCCTGGTGTCTGTCTGTCTGTCTGTCCCTATGTATGCTTAGATCTTTATAACTACGCAATGGATTTTACGGATAGATAGAATGATTCAAGAGGAAGGCTTATATGTATAATAAATGGATAATTTATCAGCATTGCACCCGTGCGAAGCCTAGTTTACTGATAAATCTAACCCAAGTGCATTGCTCTAATTTTACCTAGACCACTAGTTACTTATTAGGTTACTTTATTATTATCAGTCAGTTGTAAAAACCTATAATTGTTATCAAAACGTCGAACGTGACGTAAACGACCACCAGCTCGCAAAGCGAAGTTACATTATATCAGACAGGAGATTAGGTACTCCGTAGTCTGCACACTCTAATGGAGTAAAAACGTGTGCTTAATGAACGAAAGCTTTGAAGTACAAATTGATATTAAGCCCGGCTTTTATCTCTATTACGAGAATGACGTATGTCGCATTGGAATGTGAATCTAGTTGTCCTTTTTGGTCCGGAACAGATCTGTTATCTCTATAACAATAAGGGAGTATGTAGCATTGACATTGGAATACAGTTAAGTCAGTTTCAGTCTAGTTCAGATCTGTTTCAGCCTTGTGCGAAGTTATCCCGGCTTTGATTATAGTCTACAATATTACGAAGGAACGTTTCTCTCTCAGGTTTAGCGGCGAGCGGCAGCAGTGCGCAGTATGTGTGTCTTGCTCACTCTTACGGCCGCCGCGCTCGGATCTCGCTCTACCGCTCACCGCGCCCCTTGCCGCTGAAAGTCGTGGCATGTCCATTAGGTTTATGAAATCAACCTGAAATCTAATATTACAGCCGTCAAATTTAATTTATATGTTACGTTTTCGCTCCTATACGCACCTTAATAAAATTTTGCCTAGTGGAGAGTGGGGATATTGCGAACACCTAAAGAAAACCTCCAGTAAAAGCCAATTAATTAGTACGGCATAATTATATTACAATAATATCAGTTCTCTTTTAATTATTATTTACACTTTACAAAAACAACATACTAAAATTTCATTTAAGTCAGTAATTATCCAGTGTCCCCACCTAATAAAGAAAATCATTTTTTTTTCTTTATTGAAAAAAAAGGCTTTGATCGCTTAGCGACCATGTCAGCCCCATAGTGACACCTACAGACCACATGCTATTCTAATAATTATCTGCGATTAAGTAATTTTATAATTAAATAGTACAATCTTATTGCTAATTTTGAAGTCTGTTCAGATAGTATAGCATTGCAAACACCAGTATCACTTAACTTAAGATTGGCCTGTGCTTCAAATGCCCTACGGTCGGCTCCGATCCGAGCACATTCCACCAATGCGTGGTAGATATCTTCTCTCACGCCACATGTGTTACAATTTGAGAATCGACCACTCTCATCAAGTGCCCGAACACGTTAAGTGGCAAGTGCCCGGAGCGCAGTCGCATGCTGGTGACCGCTAAGTGACGGTTCAACCGACCTTCGCTAAACCATGGTATTTTTGGTGGTTCACTGGTCATAGTCCATATTATTATGCCCTTTCTCCTTCGACCTCTCGTCAAAGTATTCGTTCCAACTTTCAAAACATTTTAGTTTTACTTCTCTGAGTAGGTCAGTGAAGAAAGGCATATGATATCCCTTCGTCAGCTCCAATTTTTGCTAACCTATCGGCTTCGTCATTACCGTTCAGGTTTATATGTGATGGAATCCACTGGAAATATTTTTTTTTGCCACTACACTGTAGCTGCAAATAAATATCTAAAATGTTATAAGCTCCGGGAAGACCTCGTTCACCCGAGGTGCATCGAGCTAAATGTTGCAAAGCACTTTTCGAGTCGCTAAGCACGACAAGGTTGATTCCATCACATGAACGTATGTATGACAGGCATTCAGCAATAGCATATAACTCTGCTGACATAATCGATTTTTTATCATTTAATTTAAATGCTGCTGTAACATTGGCCTGGGGATCATAGAATGCTGCTCTTATACCTTCACCAACTTTGGAACCATCAGTGTAAATATGGTAGAATCCCTTATATTTAGTATTTATAGTATGTATGGATTCACGCAAGAGGTCCTCCGTTTTATGTGATCTCTTAGGTCCTTCTACATTATATAAATTAAAACAAATCTAAAGAAAATCATCGATCACACGATTAGTTAAGTTGCTTTAAAGTGGCATGCGAAGCGGCGGTCCCGGATTCAAATAACTACAAGGGCAAAAGTGCGTTTAGTTGTTTTTTTTCTCGGGTAAAGTTTAGGATGTTTTCAAAGCCCGTTTTTCAAAAAGTGTACATGAACTTTTTACGAGAATTTATTGTTTAGGGTGGTTGAGGGTCAACATCATTCATAATTTTGTTCATTCGAACTTCACACAAGAAAAAACGTGTTCCCATATTTCCATCCCAGGTTTTTGTATGAATGTTTTATCTTTATATGAACACGACGCACTGGAAAAAAACGTCATGTAAGGAAAGGCGGGGTAAAACTAACAGTTAGTTAGTTCTTTGGACTGGCGGTCTTCACCCGGTGGTAGCCTTACCTACACATGTTTTAAAACACTCGCACTCTATACACAATACTATAGTTGTTCCCTCATCAATTCAACTACAAAGTTCATCAACACGAACACCAATTGAAATTCTTTATTCGTAACGTCAGCACATACGAGTACCTACAATTGAGCGTAGCAATTCGCATGTAGACTTCAGTGCACTGCTTGTTGCCCCCTGCATAGTGATGAGCCGACTGTCTTTGCTTAACTAGTTTCGGCTTTCTGGCTGAAATTCATTAGAATATTGTTTCAAGAAGTTACCATCTTAGTTTTTTTATTACTGCCTATAGTTATAATTATCGGGGTTCTCTGCTTTTCACCGAATATTTTTTCTTTGAATGTTTCATTTCGAAGAAGTTTCGTAGAAAGCTATTTTCTCTGAAGCTGTAAGCTATTTGGGATTGTTATGAAACAAACCTAACCCAATCAACAGGATGAAGTTTTCAGGAATTATGAAAAATTTACGCCTTCAGCGGAAAAAACATCGGCGAAAAGGCAAAACAGCTATTATCTGGCTTTTACAGCTTTTCTTTAATGTCAGGGTTCAGGGTAAATCAAAAGTTTTCAGACCAACAAATTGCCTTTATGAAACATTGATTACGAGGGCACGTTTTAGAATTATAGTTTCAAAACTCTTGTCAATGTCATCACTTCAAATTGGACAAATAGATTTTATCAAATTTAGTGCAGGCATAGATGGGCATGGTCTTTGCGGCCCACCGCTGCTGTCTGCTGAGCAACAGGGAACGATAAATTTCTGTAAATCCGCGTTGGCTCCCAATCTCCCACAGTCCGGATCTCTTTCCTCTTTCCTCCCGCCATAAGTTAGACTGACCCGCTTCAGTCTACTCACGTCACGGCGCAGTCCATACATTTAGAACGCCCCCTGTGGCGCGAAGACTGGACGTTAGTAGATTTAAACTCCTACACAAAGTCCGACTCACAGGTAGTGAGGGCAAACCAACCCTGACAGTTCAAGACGTGCTTAAAAAAAACATGGCCTCATTTTTGCACCAAAACACCGCCGTTCATTCTCGTGATTGATTATTGTTGAATACTTTTACTGTCCGCATTTTATGTCTTTATAGAAATTTCCCTACAGCAGGGCTAGCATTCTTGCCGCAACTTTGCTTGTCGCACAACTAAGCATCACCTGTCACGCTCTAACGGTATTGACAAGAAAGTGACAGGTAGTACTTGTCGCGCGACAAAGAATCGCGTGTCACAGTCACGCATTCTCGTTCATAATAAACAATGTTATGTAAACTCTATGCTATGATATAACTGTAGAACCTTCTACCTGGGATAAATTTAATTTGCGAATGTGGGCTGACACTTGATATCGTTAGTCTTGCCGCGGGAATGACGTATTTAACCAGATATTGCTGAAATATTACATTTTGCTGTATTAAAGGAATTTTGTACGTGATTTTGTACACGGTGCTTGTATGTGTAAGTAAATGAATTCATTAGATTATTCAAAATTTCGATCATTGCGTTTTCGACAAAAAACGAGATAGAAATGTTTTTGGCACATCTTTTATTTTTAGTATGGGTAGGCTAATTACCATTTCTTACAGTAGCCCTAAAGCTCAATTAGCATAGATTTGAAGTAAAAGAAGGCATACATTGAATACGGTATGTTGCTAAAAGTCAATTTCAAGTAACAAGAATGAACTTTCCTTCCAGAATGCTTATTCCTTCACATTACGTTTTTTTTTTTCGCCCTAATGGAAGTGAAAAAACACGCAGACCTCAAAACCGCTCATGTGCTTACTACGCATTAACCCATTCGTGGCTCCGGTACGGCATCGTAATGTGGGGCAATAGCACAAATGTACATGATCTCATCTTACAAAAAAAATGCATACGAATTCTATCTAAAATTTAACAAACTGAGGCCCACTTCTGTAAACTAAAGATACATTGACCTCCTTATATATATTAGAATTGTGCAAATTTTTCAGGAAATATAATTATTTTTTTTCAACACCAAAAGATCCAGCAACCACAAAGTTGCGCCCTAGAGAAAACATTCCAGTACCATTATCCAAGTTAAAAATGCACAGCACCAGCCCACATATTAAGGTTTACAATAAACTTCCAAAGTACATCAGAAACGAGGAAAAATATACTATATTCAATAAAAAACTGTCAAAATATTTAGTAGATAACAGCTTCTACACCTTAACTGAATTTTTTGAAAGTAGCAATTAATAGAATTTATAATAATGTAGAGGTAATGTATAATTTTAAAATAAGTAGATACTCGTATGTTTAATATACAATGTATTAGAATATAAGTTTTCATGTTTGTGATATTATTGGAATTTGTGAATATTTTGTTGAACCTAAAAATCCTAAGTGAGTACTATAGGAAAAGATAATGCATAATAGTAGGTAACTAAGATGTTATATACAAAGAAAAAAGGTATATTTATGAACTTAGATGTTCTGTTAAATTTGTAAACATATTTATTAATAGTTGCAGTGCCCTGCAGGGTTTCATAGCGAAATAAAATTCTGTATCGTCCATCTTATGTAACCTATGAAAGCAATAAATAAACTGATAACTGATAACTGATACATCGAAATCGCGTTGTTCCTTAAAAGCACCGTCCATCGGCTAAATTCGATATTAAAAATAACACTACATTACATCCGAGCTATCGCTACTATAATTACGTCTATTTTAGCGATGCTATTTAAAGTAGCCTTTATGACATTTTCTTTCTCAAGTATATAGTTTTTGATATGTTCTTCAATTCTCCGCCGACTTTTTATGTTCAATTCTTTAAATCATGAGTCATATTAGTCATATCGCTTAAGTGCTTCATCAATTTCATCATCATCAGCCTTTTATACATCCCACTGGTACAAGACCTCCTCGCATGATGGAGAGGGAATGCAGCAGAGAGCTCTTAAGTAGCACACAAGATGATAAGAAGCTGTATTAGAACTTATACAGTCATTATACGACTTGTTTCAGCTCTGTAAGGGCTGTATAAGCTCTTACCCAGCAAGTGCTACTTGGGTAGTCTACACGCTGCCATTTACCTATATCTACAAACGCGCTTCTTGAATTTAGAGGGTAAAATACAAAAAAAGGTTTCGGACCTAAAGAATCATCAAAAAGGAGTAGGCGGACAAACGCGCTTCTTGAATTTAGAGGAAAGATGCAAAAAAAAAAAATTACATTGAAATTACTTGAGAATATCTTTCACATGATAGGTACCAATATGATCGGTATCAGTATCGCCCAAAACGTAAACCTGAGGGGATATACGCCTAACTACGCGACACTGGACAAAACGTGGCGCAAACTTCCCGCCTCTAAACGCATCAGCAGTGCCACGCTGAAAATTTCTCCGCCAAACGACCTGACCGTCGACGAACCTGATCGACCTACGGTTTTCATTAAATTTCCGAGCATTACGATAAAATGCCATAGCTAACGAATCCGAAACTCCATCATACACCTCGCGGAGCGTTTCTAGATTCGAAGCACGCTGTACCCGGCTGAGTCCCACCTCTTGGTCCACAACCTGGCCTTCAACGCGCTGCCGAATCATTGGCAATTCACGACCGTACATCAAGAAATTCGGGGTATAACACGTAGCCAAATTTATACATGAATTTAAATAAAGAGCCACCCGACGTAAATGGTCGGACCAACTACGCTGATCGTTCTCGGCTAGAATACTCAGGGTGGTAACTACGACCCGGTTGTACCTTTCCACGACGTTCGCTTGTGGCGAGTAGTATGGTGTATAGCAAGGACCGGGAATGTCATAACTCGCAAGGAAATTTAGGAATTGACGACTATGAAAAACCGTTGCGTTATCACACAGTATGTTAACCGGTACACCATAACGCAAGATAACTTCCGACTCAATAGCTGACGAAACCGACGTAGCGTTAACCCTCTTGAATGGAGATAACCACACGAATTTGGTAAAGACATCAACCATCGTAAGAATATACCGAAACCCACCGCGGCTATCAGGCAATGGTCCAATTAAATCAATCGAGAGAAGATCCAACGGAGCCGTAACAGGGCGTGGAAACAATCTTTGACCGCGAGGTTGCGAATTGGCGATTTTGTAAGCCTTGCAAACCTGACACTCAGAAAGAAACCTAGTAACGTCTCGATACATGTTCGGCCAATAGTATAAATCCCGAGCTTTCAAGTACGTTTTCATAACCCCAGGGTGTACATTAGGAAATCCATTGTGAATTTCAGCGATAGTCTCTCTGGTCCTCGAAGCAGGAAGAACAATACGCCAAGGATTGGGAACCAACGGGTTTTCAACTGCCATCTCGCGCATCAACACACCATCACGAAGAGCAAACGCCGTAAACATTTGCGGGTTAGCTACAACTCCCTGATAAATACGTTCGTACCAAGGATCTCCAGATGGATCGATTCCACGCGCATATGAGACTAGACCCACTTGAGCGCGAGATAAGGCGTCGGGAACGACATTCAAAACGCCTTTCTTATGTTCAACTTCAAAGTTATATTGGGAAATCAAAGTTGCCCAACGAGCCAAACGACCACTAGGATTATCGAGAGTGACTAACCATTTAAGCGCAATATGATCTGTCACAATCTTCAATTTCATACCATCGAGGTAACCGCGGAAATGCTTGATGGAATCGACAACAGCAAGAAGTTCGTGTTCAGTTGTCCCATAATTGCGTTCGGCCTTGTTAAATAAACGGGAATAATATGCGATTGGATGTTCAACACCGTCAAATTCTTGGGCCAAAACCGACCCTAAACCAACCTGACTAGCATCACACTGTAGGATGAACGGCTTCTCAAAATCGGGACAAGCCATCAAGGGAGAGTTAATCAAGACATCCTTCAATTTTGAGAAGGCTGCACCAGCACTGTCATTCCAATCGATTGGATCGCGCCCTTTCTTCTTTCCGATGAGCGCCGTAAGGGGAGCAATAATAGAAGAGAAACCATCTACGAATCGACGATAGTAGGAGCACATGCCGATGAAAGCTCGCAGTGACTTGGCAGTTGAAGGGGTAGGATAATCTCTAATTGCCTCGAGTTTTTTTGGATCGGTTTGAAGACCTTGCTCATTGACAATGTACCCAAGATATTTCAATTCGGATTTACAGAACTCGCACTTCTTCAAATTGACGGTAAGACCTGCTTCCTTCAACCTATCACGAACCTTACGAATAAGTCGCAGATGACTATGAAAATCACTAGAATTAGATCGTCAACGTAACCGAAGATAAAGTCATCGGAATCAGGAGTATATTCGAAATTGACTATCGTGTCAGTGAGCCTCTGCATTTCGGACGCCGCGTTTGTCAATCCAAATGGAAGACGCACAAATTCGAACAAGCCTCTTTGCGGCACGATAAAAGCCGTCTTCTCACAACTAGCCTTGTCCGCCAACGGAATCTGCCAAAAGGCACTCCTAAAATCAAGCGAGGTCAAAAATTTAGCACCGCGTAGGTTATCAAGAATATCCTGGACCCGTGGCAGAGGATAGGAATCGCGTATGGTGACGCTGTTTAATTTCCTACTGTCAACACAAAACCTGACACTACCATCCTTTTTGGTAACCATCACAACAGGGGAGGCCCAGGGTGACCGCGATGGACGAATAACCCCCAACTCCAACATTTTATCGATCTCTTCATTGAGGACCTTAAGCTTGACAGGAGACAAAGGATAATAACGCTGACGAATTGGAGAACCGACAGTCTCGATTTTGTGAGAAAGCCACGAAGTACACCCTAAACCCGCCTTATCTGAGGATATTTCCTCGAACTCATTAATAACTGACTGAAGCTTAGTTTCCTGATCAACCGTGAGGATCGTGCGTGGATGAACATAACGAACCTCGCCTATAACTGGAGGGTTAAGACTTGGAACATGAGGTGGCGGGACAAAAAGCTTCCCAGACAAACCATCCGCGAACGCCTTTTTTAGAATGTCAGTAAGACCGCAAGAATTCCAAAATTCGATTCCCAAAATAAAAGCTGTCGGGAGATCACGGCTTACGAGACAGGGATGCAAAACACGGATACCGCTAAAATAAATTGGGATATCCAAACTGCCCAAAATGTTGATAGGAGAGTTGTCAGCGGAAACGACATGAGGACGAACGTCTTTACAAAAAGCTAAACCGAGTCCTGATAGAAGAGTAACAATCCACTAG
The DNA here is from genome assembly GCA_905147355.2 of Apotomis turbidana. Classification (NCBI taxonomy): domain Eukaryota; kingdom Metazoa; phylum Arthropoda; class Insecta; order Lepidoptera; family Tortricidae; genus Apotomis; species Apotomis turbidana. The sequence goes on along the minus strand of LR990299.1, from coordinate 10,826,656 downwards.
GGAAGTCTGCGCGCCAGTCTAAAAGCGCTAATACCGGAGAATCCGTAACACTAACTTCAATAAAGAGTCTATTATCCGGGATTTTATTAATAACAACGGGTGCCACTGTTGGGCCTCACAGCACACCCTTTACTAGTTTTTTGACGAAGCAGAATTGCAATGAGGACATTCGCGTGTAATTACACCGACGCGCTTGCACTTGAAGCATACTGCTCCAGTAAAGTTAGGACAGCTACGGTAGTTGTGCCCTGTCGCATCACACTTCATGCAGACCACAGGCCTGGGGATGTCATTACTAACCGCGTTGATGGGTGCTATTGAAAAGCGAGAGGGACGCGAAGTTTGGAAAGCTTCGAAATTTCTCGCGACCTCTAACAGTCCATCGATATCCCTGACTACGTTGGTCGCAAGACAAGGGTGATATTTAGGATTCATGCCATATTTAACAATATTAAACAGACTATCTTCGGATACCGGAATGCGGAGTTTAGCGTTGAGATCGCGTGCTTGAATAACGAAATCGACTACGGATTGATTCACCGTCTGTGACAAAGCGCGGAGCTGACTCTCGACCTTGAAATCGTAATCGGCTATATCGAAAGTTTTAAAATAAGCAGACTTGAGCTCTGTGTATGAAAGTCCTGGATACCTGATTGCCCTAAAATATTTCAAGGCACTGCCCGACAACAACTCATGAAAACGCCTAACCACATAAGATGGACCAACACAACGCGCAATTCCTTCTTCCTCTACACGAGAAAAAAATTCGCGAACACAAGTTTCACCGGAAAAATTCAAGTTCCACTTGGTAAGAGATTCGCCTTTAATAAGGGTTGGCGGAGTATATCCGGATGTGCGCAGGTCCTGGAAACGAGGTTCCGTGTCAAAAAACTGCTCCTCACCACTAGCCATCGGGTCTAAGACTCGTGGTTGGTAGGGGTTCTGCATTGGGGTAGCACGGGGCGTATCACCGATAGGCTCTTCCATACTTAGATCTTCTTTCTTCTTTGTCCATCCCTGTTCCCGTTATTCGGGGTCGGGTCTCCTCACTCTCTTGCGCCAAGCTGTCCTGTCTTGGGTTGTCTGGTCTGGCAACTGGGCTTGCTTGAGGTCTCTCTTTATATTTGACCACCAGGTCGACGGCGGGCGGCCTCTGCCTCTCTTCTGTTCGGGCAGGTTTAATGCGATTTGTACTACATGGTCTTCGTTGCGTCTTTTCACATGTCCGTACCATCTGAGGCGGTTTTCGGTTATTTTATCCGTGATCGGTGCTACTTTAAAGCTACCTCGTATATATTCATTACGAACTTTATCGAGCCGTGTCACTCCTCCCGCCCACCTCAGCATCTTCATTTCATTCACATGTACCTTTTGTTCGTGTATCTTTTTGACTGTCCAACATTCGGAGCCATACAGTAGTGCTGGACGAACTGCCGTTTTATACACTTTCCCTTTGATCTTTATGGGAACACGAGGATCACACAGCACTCCTGTGAGTGATCGCCATTTTTGCCAACCGACGTTTATTCTATGGGATACATCCACATCAACGTTGGCATCCGTCGTGAGCATAGAACCAAGGTACTTGAATTTGTCTACTGTGGGGATAGGTGTTGGCCCGATGCAAATTCTTTCCGATGTCGTATTTCCGCTAAAGGGGCATTTCAGGTACTCGGTTTTACTTCTGCTCACTCTCAGCCCGTACTTCTCCAGGGCATGTGTCCACGTGTTTAGTAGTTCCTGCAGTTGTTGTGAGGTGTCGGCAGCTAGGACAATGTCGTCAGCATACAGCATGGTCCATGGCAATGGCGCTGGTATATGTTTGGTGAGATAGTCCATAACCAAGTTAAACAATAAAGGGCTTAATGCAGATCCTTGATGGACGCCTACCCTGACCTCGAACGCTTTACTCAAACCTGCCAGGCTCCGGACTCTTGTACTAACATTACAGTACATGTCTTGGATTAGACGAATATAGTATTCGGGGATATTTTGAGCCCGAAGGGCCTGCCACACTAGACTTCGAGGCACACGATCAAATGCTTTTTCGAGATCGATAAATGTTAAATGTAGGTCTTTGTTATTTATCCTGTATTTTTCCATCATGATCCTGACTGCCTGTATCGCGTCGACGGTGGATCTAGATGAGGTGAAGCCAAACTGATTTGGGGAAACGATAGAAATACTTATGAGGCGTTTATTTATTATCCGTTCCCAAACCTTAAGAGTATGGGAGGTCAGCTTAATACCTCTATAGTTTTCACATAGTGCTACATCACCCTTACTCTTATAGAACGGAAGTAGGAAGCTTTGACGCCACGACTCGGGAATGCGCTCAGTGCTCATGATGGTGTTAAACAGTTTCGTCAGCCAGATTATAGCCACTGTTCCAAGCCGTTTCCATAGGTCTGCCGGAATATCGTCTGGGCCAAGAGCTTTTCGGGTTTTCATTCTAGCTACTGCGTCTTTAACTTCCTCGGGGTCTATATTTGATATGGGTCCGTGTGTCAATTCTAGAGGTATAATTTGTTCACTAGGGAATTCTTCATTAAGAAGTTGTTTATAGTATTGAAACCATCTGTCTTTAATTTGTTCATTGTCTGTTAGCAGTTGTTGGTCTATACTTTTTATATATTTATTAATTTTAATGTCCTTAGTAGCTGTGTGTCTGTTTTGCAATTTTAAGAATTTCGTGTTCCGATTTAGCGTCTTCCAAAAGATTGTAAAAGTTTTGGTTAGATTTTCCCCTTTCTTGTGCTACACAGTTTTTCGCCTGTTTCTTCGCTTCATTGTATTTGGCCTTGTCTTCGTCTAGTTGCGATCGTTGCCATTCTTGAAACCTCATTTTCTTGGCTGCCAAAGTTTCTTTCACTTTATCGTTCCACCAAACTGGATCCTTTCCGGTGCATAATGGTCCTTTGGATACTCCAAGGGTTTCTGCTGCTTTATCTCTGCACTTCTGTTCAAATTTTGACCACATATCTTCTGCGGATCTATAGTCTGCTCCAGTATCGGTTTTAAGGTATTCTTCCATAGCTTCTAGCAGCAGCCCCCCCCTTGGGGCCATCCAGATCCTTCCATTTCGTCCTTGGCGTTCTATCCACCCAAGTTTTGATTGGTTTAGGTAGATCATAAACAGCGACGAGTATGCGATGCTGCGTTGTTAGAGCTTCGCCTGGAATCACTTTGCAATCCTTGAACTTTTGTTTGACAGAAATGTCCGAAAGTATAAAATCTATCTGTGATATTTTGCCTGCACTTTTATATGTTATAAGGTGTTCGAGTTTCTTCTGAAAATTCGTATTGATTAGCGTTAGAGAATGTCTTGATGCAAAATCCAAGATTTCCTCGCCCTGTTTATTTACTTCACCCACACCAAACCCTCCATGTGCATCGCACACAGTGTTTTTAGCACCTACATGACCGTTTAGATCCCCTCCAATGATTTTATACTCATTTTTGGGTATGCCGTTAATCAGGTTATCGAAGTCTTCCCAGAAGGAGGTTTTTTCTGCTTCTGCGCAGCCTGTCTGTGGGGCATATGCGGATATGATGTTAGTGATCTGCTGGTCATCCAAAGCCAATTTGACAGCAAGTAGACGGTCGCTCTTTCGTGTGATATTTACTATACGGGATTTGAAGTTTTTATCTAAAACTATAGCCACACCATTCCGTTTGTTTTCTGTGCCGTAGTATATGACCTGGTAGTCGTTTCCGATGTCTTTCGATTTTGAGCCCTTCCACTTTGTCTCTTGAAGGCAGCATATGTTTATACTCCTTTTGTGTAGGATCTTGCTCAGTTCTTGGCTTCTGCCCGTGAGAGACCCCACGTTCCATGTTGCAAGTCTTACTCTCTTAAGGTGCAAATGCGAATGTTTGTTCTTGTCACAGTGGCCGTCGCTTTGGGGGAACGCCCTAGTATTCTTCGTATGTATCGCATTTTTCGCATTTGCGTCGCTTACGGGGTACGCCCTAGTAGTGTCGCCTTTTTTCATTTTATTGTACTTTTTCATGAGGAGAGAGGTATATTGGCTGTTTGTTTTACGGCCGGCTGCCGCCTGACGCCAAGACAGTAACCCTCCTGGAGAGCTTGAGTGCCGCCGCTAGATCATTATGATCTACCATTGCCATCCCTACTACCCCGCCCTGCCTAGCTGGGTAGCTCCAGCGCAACCTGTGACCTCACTATACGAGGGCAGCTTAAGCACTGGGTTTTGCCTCATCCGCCTGCTTCGCCGTTCCGATGTCCATCATCTCCGCCTCTGCAGCCGTTGGGGACTTCACCCGTAACCCAGGGCTCGGGGCCGCGATATACCCCGCAGCGTTGGGTCCCCGTCCGAACTTCGCCACCAGTTCATCCCGGCCTACTGAGATGAGTGGTGCCCACCCCCGCGACTAGGACGCGCCGGACGAGAATTGCCCAAGTGGGAATATAGAGAATGGCTCTATTTCCCCAGGGGCCGGGTTAATGGTCCTGTTTGAGCCCAGGACCAAAGGCATACTCTCTTCTCTTCCTTAGATGCGACATAATATAAAAAAATTAAGGAAAAAATTAGGCAAGAAGAAAAAGAAAAAAAAAAAAAATTAGGTGAGAAAAAAAAATTAGGGAGAAAAAAAAAATAAGGGGAAAAAAAAAATAGGGGAGAAAAAATAGGGGGAAAAAAAATTAGGGAAAAAAAAAATTAGGGCAAAAAAAAAATTAGGGGAAAAAAAATTAAGGGGAAAAAAAAAAATAGGGAAAAAAAATTAGGGGGAAAAAAAAAAATAGGGGAAAAAAAAAATTATTTAGGTAAGTCCTGAACAAGTCCTGGTCAAGTCCTGGTCAAGTCCTGGTCAAGTCCTGGTCAAGTCCTGGTCAAGTCCTGGTCAAGTCCTGGTCAAGTCCTAGTCAAGGGATTTATGGACTGAGACTACAACCAAGATTACGCTCCACACACGTTGAGAAAAGACGAAGAAAATTAAAAATGCACCAAAATAAGGAAGCCTGGAACCAAAAGAATACTTAGCCAGCGGCTAAGTAAGCGAATAAAATAACAAGATAAAACTACGTCTGACTTACCGTAAATTCCCTAACGGTTACGGGTTCAAACTACGGGAACTAAGACAACTAGAAGAAAACTCGGGAAATGTCTGTGGGATTGACAAATAAAAAAAATGTTTAAACAACAAATTTATTATGTATGTTTCACAAAGTAAAACACAAATCGTATATTTCGTAACAATATCAATATTATTATATATCAGTTGCAGTGTTGCGAAAACGTGCAGTTTCTTCGAACACCGACGCAGATAACAGGTTAAGTCGCCAGACTAAAACTGCAGTTGAGTAAAATAGCATAAAGCGCTTGAATAAATTTACGTAAAGCGCTTCGTAGTGGTAGGCTGAAACAAAGACGATAGTTTATTAATCCGCGACCGGGTATCGGTCACCGTCCTTCCAACACAAGAAAAAAATTATTTTAACAACAAATATAAATAAAAATTTCCAGGATTACTTACCATGAGTTCGGGCGCCATTTGCAATGAATTTAGTAATAAGAAAAATAATACATTCACTGACACACGTATAATTTATTGTTTAATGGTACAAAATTACGAATTTGTCGATAATTTACACTGGAGATCACTTCAGCACACGTTTAACACCGAAATCAAAACACACAGATATTAATGGGTTAAATTAACAAATAATCTTAAATTTATACTTAAATTTATAGTTTTTCTAGGGGTTGAATCAAAATGATTAAGTTTCTCGCGACAAATTTAAGAAGAATTATACTGCAATTAAACGAAAACCAGTCAAAATTCTCTCACGTGAAAGGACCTTGGCTGGGCTGAGAATTTTGACTGGGCTGGCGATTAAAAACGGTTGCATGAATTGTTGAAAGGCTGGTGAAGAGTGAGGTATGGCTGATGGATGTTATAATTATGGTCGAAAAAATGCAGTAAAAGAAGATATGTGCCCGACGAACGAGGCTTTCGGAATTTAGAGGAAAACTACGAACAAAAAAAGCTTTGTCCGCATTAAAATCAAATAAGCATTATGATCACAACTCGATACAGTTAATTAAAACTAACAATTAAATATCAAATAATTTCGAATTGGTTTTGGCCGAATATTACACTAAAATTAAATTATCCTAAATGCACCGAACCGCTCGAAGATGTGCGCGCACCAGTCGCGCCGTGCGCGTCGATGACACCAACCTTCTGTAAGCCCTCAAGGGCAGGACTCGTACATTGGACGGCAGGTTAAATAAACAAACCCGTTCAGGTCTGACGGGCACTGGATGGAGAACTGTGGCTCCCAGTCGCAATCAGATCGTGCTAGACGCACAAACAGGATCACACGCCGGCCGGCAAGAGAACCAAGCACTCGGCGCACCGCTTGCAGCCGTTACATGAACTGCACCGCACAGACCCTCAGAAAAATATGGGGAGGGCTCCTTATGGGATCACAAAAACGTGGACACAAACTGTATTACTCGGATCGCAAAACGTCGATAAAAACTGTAGTACTCCGGTCAAAATACTTGAAAACTCAAGCAATTATATTAATAAGATGCTTCTTCTCTCAAACTCAAAATCTCAAAAAAAAACATTTATTCAACCAATTTTTTCCTTGACAGAAACCCAAAGAACGAACGAAAAACTCTTTTTTTGAAATTCAAATATATAAGAAAAAATACTAAAATGACAGTTTGCCAGACCTAAATCTATAGGTAAATAAGGCTACGAACTAACGAACGAAACTCGTACAATTGAGAATAGCGACACCTAACGGGAACGGAGTGAACAATTTCCGAAAGCATGCAATCTACCAAGTGAAACCAAAATTCATGCAAGCTAAGACATTAGAAAAAGAGTACAACTCGTCTGTAACAGATGGCGCTGTGCCGTGATGAATTTAAATAAACAACGGATTAGTAAAAAGAAGTACTTAAACCGTAGCGTAATGCTACACTACCCTATACACTATATATATATATGTAGTAAACTGCAGTTGATGTGTTCAACCGATATTGTTAAGAATTACGAATAGGTACAATCGTAAGGTTAAAGTTGCGTGGAATCACGATTGTCGAAGTAAACTGAAATGTAGAATCCATTTTGTGTGTCGGATAAAAAGAATCGCGTTTGTGAAATAGATCGTTTCAATCACTTTTTTTAATGAAATTATTCTACGAAGGCCATTATTTCAGGAAAGAACAGCGCGATACAGGATTTTTATGTCTGCATACAGCGCTATTTGATGGTTTAAACAATTTTTCTTCTCTTATCACGCCGAAACGGCTGGGCGGGTTTTAATTTAATCAAGGTACAAGGACAGCTGGACATCCAAAGATGGTTATAGGATATTTTAACCAAATACGATAAAAATTAAGTTGCGGATACCTCCTTATATCCCATAAAATGCTAACTTGTCAGTGTCACTTTTAATAAATCAGAGATATTGCTTATTGTCGCAGTGCTACATCGAATCAGGCCCCAACTGCACTTAGACGGCACTGTTTCCCTTTGAAAATTTGATCACGTTAATTGTACGTCTCTAAGGGATGATATTATGCATTAAATATAAGGTACGGAGTACAATTTGATGGTTTGGTGCCTGGGGGACCGTGTGGATGATTTAGCACATCGTTGTATGATGCGATTTGTGACACTTGCTGTTTAATTCCTCGTGGGATTTTGGATATTGTTGTTTAACTCTGTCTTTATGCCCTTAATTTTAAATGGTATATTTCTTACAGACTGATTGGACAGTTCTATGATTATTATTGACTTGTTCATTTAAATTGACACGGTAGTTTAAAAAAAAACAAAATAGATGTATACATTGCAGAAAATTATAATCTCGAGCGTCGCTGGTAGCAGCAGGGCTAGGCTACCATTAACAACATTTATTTTTTACCTGTTTTTTTTTTTGTTTTCAAGCAAAGGGTAAGAAATGAATTATTATCACATTTTTACATTTTCGAACAACCCAATTTCGTCGGGGATAGTGCAATACCGCGTAAATAACAGCTGTCAATAAATTTCTCATTTCAATAAAATACTTAGCATTTGTTTGAATATTGATTCGTATCTATACCTTTACACTACACGCGGTATTGCACTATCCCCGACGATTTGTAATTGAAAAATTAATTTGAAAAGTTCTTCATTCTAAAAGTCTTGGTGAGCAGTTAATAAGTCACTGCGCAGAAAATCATACAGTTGGACTATTACTAAAGGCGGATTTAGTATGAAAATTGTCCCACTGATCTTTTTGTGTTGTGACTGTCAATTTTTTTACAAGGTGACGTCATGTAGTGGGCTGATTTATTTATTTTATTTATTTATTCATAACATATCTATAACTTACAGCTAAAGCCAACGCGTTACAGATCTGATTGTTAGATGAGACTGCTTTCAAATTCTTTTTTATATTGGACGTATTTATGCAAACGGGAACCAAACCACATTAAACGTTTATGCTTTAGTTACGGGGTTCAATGTAAACGGTTTTGATATGTGGACTGGTTCCCTTTTGCATAAATACGTCCTTTCAGAACTAGTCGGAATAATCAAATAAAATAATAGTTCTGAGTTCTGTGATAATAAATTAATGAATTAATTTTGAACTGAATAACTATTTGAAAATTTGAAATATTTTCAATTGGTAAAGACTAACTACAGAGAGAAAAACCTACTCATAATACGCGACGTGTCCAGAAGGGGGAGCCCTTTTTTTCCAAGATTTTTTTTCGTCGAATGTTTCATTTTACCGAAAAATCATTTCACAGAATTTTTATTCTACTGCAGTCATACATTTATCATAATTCATGCAAATACCATCCTATTGATCAGGTTTGTTTTATAACAATCTCAAATAGTTTAGCGTTACAAAGAAAAGTATGTAGTAGTCGCTAAGGTGTAAAAACCTTTCAAATAAAACAATGCAAAGATCGACACACAAAGCATAAGGAAAAAATCGTCAGGTCTACCTGGAGCTAGGATAACGAAGTGGTTAACGCGCTGGACAGGTAATCTAGAGGTACCGGGTTCGATTCCCGGTCTCTTCCACCAGGTAGCTCCTTTTTCAATTTTTCTTTAAGCTTTGATCTTTGAATTAATAGTTTAAAGAAAAATGCTTTTTATGAAATGACTTTTCGGCGAAATGAAAAATTCGAACGTCGACGAATAATTCTGGGACTCAATATAGACCTGTCCAGAAGTACTACCTTCTGTTACCCTGGATCCAGTCACCTAGAAAGTCGCTAAGGTGCTGATCGCGATTGTTTGCTATACGGAAGTCTCTCTCCAAAGTACTACAGATGGTAAACGAGCTCGTGGACGATCCCCAACTAGATGGGCCGACCAAGTAAAGGACACGTCTTCCTCCAAGTTTTGCTCGCTTGTAAGGGAAGCAATGGACAGGATTCGATGGAGGCAAATCATTCACAACAAGTGTAAGCTATCCAGTGTAGACCACGATCCTCAGTCATGAGGGAGCAACAAAAGAGAGAGAGATCTCCAAAGTAGTTATCATCATCATCATCATCATTTCAAGCAAAGGACGTCCACTGCTGGACACAGGCGTCCTCAATAGACTTCCACATGGGCCGGATAGCAGCGACCCGCATCCAGCGAGTCCCCGCAACTCTAACCAGGTCGTCCGACCACCTTGCGGGTGGCCGTCCTACACTGCGCTTGCCGGTACGTGGTCTCCACTCGAGAACCTTTCTGCCCCAACGGCCATCGGTCCTTCAAGCTACGTGCCCCGCCCATTGCCACTTCAGCTTGCTTACCCGGTTTGCTATGTCGATGGTTCGTCTACGAATCTCCTCATTTCTGATTCGATCTCGTAGATAAATCCCGAGCATAGTTATTTCCATAGCTCGCTGAGTGACTCTGAGCTTCCTTAAAAGGCCCATAGTTAGAGACTAAGTACCAAGACCAAGGTAGTATCTCGTAGTCGATATTTTCTATGGAGAGAGAGGTCATATTAGCGCCATATATTCAAACGACGAGTCCTGTAGCCGAGCAAGTTCAAATTGTGTCGATACTACCTGATCCTACTGTGTCTGAACAAGCAGCATCTACATCTACAAGCTCCGGCACAGGTAGCGTTCAAGGGTCAGAAGACGAGTATCTGGACAGTTGCGAGGTAATGCCGTCGAATGAACAAGTGGAAAACCGGGATATGTCAGTTGCTGATGGTTCAAGCACAAATTCTAATGACGACATTGAAAATGTCAATACAAGATCACTGCGACCTAGGAATACTTTGCAACCTCCTGTCCATTTACATGATTATGACACGTCGTACTTTAGCCTCTTAGATACTGAAGAGCCTACGTCGCTACGAGAAGCTAAGATGTCACCAGACAGGTGTAAGTGGGAAGAGGCTATGAAGGCGGAAATGAAGGCACTGACAGAAAATGATACATGGTCATTTATAAACAAAGCTAAAAGCTAATACCACCTCAAATTTAATGTTTCCATAAACAACGACCATGTTCAATCGCTTCTCATTTATTTTGCTATTCTTGCAAAAGGTCACGTACCTGCAAGCTTAGAAATGTTTTGTGTGAAGTTTCTCATGATAAAGTTTTATGCTGCGGATTTTTGCTCAAAGTCTGGAATGGTCTCGAAGTCCCATTCCGCAATCGTGTCTAATGTCTCTTGTTACTAAGTGCCATGGACTGTGGTTAAACGTAGACCAGTCAACGAAGAAACCGCATTGATAATAATACTGTAAGTACATGTAGCCCGCTATATTCATCTAAAAGAGAGCGATCTGCAAGTAGGAGATGAATTTGCGAAGGCGAAGGTGCTCTTTTTAGGGTTCCGTACCTCAAAAGAAAAAAGCGGAACGTTGTCCATTCATCTCTGTCCGTCCGTTTGTTTGTCTGTCAAGATCGTTTATTTCAGGAACGCGTGAAGGTATCCAGATGAAATTAAAACTATATATTTAAGTTTTGGGGTCTCTTGCTCTTTTAAGTTAAAAAAGACGTCCGTTTATGCCGCATAAACCGTATATTTCGACATTTCGACACTCTCAAGGGAATCAAAATTTATTTCATTTGTAAAAAGCCGGGGAAGCCAGAAAGAAAATTATACATTTGTAATTAAAACATAAAAAATGTAGTCTTTATCAAGTAGGTTAATCAGTTTCCCAAAGGTAAATTTATTTTTGTCGCTCAGTAGAGTACTTAGGTTTATCTTTTTCATAAGCAATATGCAGTGTTTTCATGGTTGGTACGGAACCCTCAGTGCGCGATTCTGACTAGAACTTGACCGGCTTTTTATTTCGTTTTCCGTAGTTAGTTAAAAAGGATTTGTTCAAAAATCCATAGTCGTAGATAGTCTCAAGTATCTAGCCAGAATGTCAAAAATAATCGCATCGATCCAACTAAACTGCTGTAAATAATGAAGCCATAGATTTAATTATACCAGGGTGAATTTCAACAAGCTCGAAATTTACCTAATTTTGGTGGTTTTTTTTATTTTTGATGTTAGAGTCAAAATTATATATCAATAATACGAATAAAGTCATAACCAATATTGTGTAGTAATGGCCCTTTGTTATACATAATAGTTTTAGAGATATTATGATTTTAGTAATTTGCCTACCACCAAAATTGCTTGTGTCCACAAAAATTAGAAATCTTGGCCACCAAAATTGTACATCTACACCAAAATTAGTTACTTGTGCTAAAAATTAATAATTTTCAATGAAAATAAGGAAAAATGAAAAGAAAGTAAATGTTTTATTAATTATTTTTAATTATACCAAAATATCTATGAAAATACAATCACTAACTCGTTTGTAACAACAATATATTTTTTCTTTTCGAGGACTTCTTCTCTTGATTGATTTTTCTTGCGATTAGCCATCCTAAAAAAATAAATCAATTATGAATAGCAAAAGTAATGATTTAGATTAATTGTATGCATGTAATGTATCTAAACACTTTATTGTACACAATACCAAATATACATTTAAAAAAAATAAGCATGTACAAAAGCGAACTTATCCCTTTAAGGGATTTCTTCTAATTTACCTTCGAGTAAATTAGTGTTAAACACACATATGGTAGACAAACCAAGCAACATGTATAATACGATAACTTTACCATAGTAAAAAATGAAAATGCAAAAACCAAATGAGAGAGAGATAGGCCAACAGTCAATGTACTTAATACATATTACGTAATATCTACATAAATACATATAACATAAATATAATCATAATTATAACAAAAACAGCAACCTAATCAAATAATCGTTCGTTCGACAGCCACAATTTCTTTAACTTTCCCTTGAGCGATGCTACGGACTGCGTCTGCATAAGGGCGGGAGAAAATTTATTCCATAATTTCACGGCGCGCACAGCAAAAGACACGTCGTAAACGTGAGATCTATGCAGTGGGAAAGATAGAGCCAGATTCGCACTTGACCGCAGACGATCGCCACTACCATCCGCCATGTAAAAAACTTCTCTGCAAGGTACGGAGGAGAAGAAGGAATGAAAAGGACATTATACAAAATACAAAGAACATTTAAGTCTCTGCGCTGATGGATCGGAAGCTATTTAACTTGAGCGCGGTATTGAGACACAAGATCAAACTTGCGGAGACCAAAGCAAAAGAGAGTGGGGAAGCATGATCTTCGTATAAAGAGGAAGGAAATTCTGCAGACACCTCAATGAATGAAGGGACGCGAAAATTTTCCTACTGATCTCAGAAATATGAGGTGCCCATGACAAAGATTGATCCAATTTTTTTTACAGTAGAAGAGAAAGGTACAGGCGTACATCAAAGAAAATAACTGGCTTAACTTGATCTGAAAGCTTGGAAATAAAATGTGGGCTTCCAACGACAATAGCCTGCGACTTCTTGGCATTCTTCATCAAACCATCAAAGAATCAAGCCCAAGCACGGATTGATTCCAGGTTTGAATTGATTTACGAAACCAAGGAGCCAGAATCATTAATGCTGGCCGCCGCATAAAGCTGCAAATCGTCTGCATAGAGATGGAACGAGGAGGAGAGTGACTTGGTGATTCCGTTAATGAAGACAGAAAAGAGTAATGGAGAGAGCATGCCCCCTTGAGGGACACCAGCAGACAGATCACACCAGCTAGAAAATCGGTCATCAACTCGAACCCGCTGTTGCCCCCCAAAGAGGTAATCATAAGACGATTGTCGTCGGTGATCTTAACCAAAGCGGTGGTTGTGCTAAAGAATTGAACAAGTCTATCTAGATGTGATGAGAGACGTGGATTTACAAAGGATTCAATGATTTTGGATAAGATGGGAAGAATGGACATAGGACGATACTGCGACAAGTACGACGGATTAGGGGTTTAAGAGAGAGAAATCACATGGGCGCATTTCCAAATTGTAGGAAACGTGCCAGATGGGAAAGAAAAAATAGTAATATAAGAAAGGATAGGAGCTATAGAATCCGCCACCAGCATAAGCATAATCTAATCTAGTATTACCCTCACCGACAGCTTGTAATATTAGATGTATTGTGTTTATACTTGAAATCAAATAACTACACCGAGTTACAAATTACCACCAAAACCACCAAAATTGATCCACCAAAATTAGAAACAGAGATTAAAAAAATATTTAAAAAATATCTGTATTATTTACTTCCAATTTAACTTTATATTTAAAAAAGGAAACCTTTAACACGTCTTACACACAATTCACACACAGTCAATTATTGCTAAGTCACTAGAAACATATACCACAAAAATTGTGTCAAAAAGTATTTTGAACACACCAAAATTAGATACTTACGTGCTGAGTGGACAAATCCAGCCAGTTACGACATGTGTGTCATCGCTCAATGCCGGAGCAGAACTAAACGAACAGGTTAACACACGGATGTTGGTCTTGTTGCGTTTCGTTTAACCATAAACACATTTTCAATATTTACCACCAAAATTGACAATTTCACCCGGACAACTTTTAGTGCTCAATTTTGAGTATCTATTTATGTATTAATCTTTATTTATATATCCTTATACGATACTTAAACTAATACAGATTATAAATAAATGCAATTTTAGTTTAAAACATTGTTGTTATGGCTCTATCAAAGACATTAATGAGGAACAACGAATACTGGACGCCGCACCAAAATTATCATTTTACCGCAAAAAAAATAATTATTAATCATAAATGACTTTTACAAAACTTTGCGATTTGGCTTAAGATAAAAATTAGTGTCTTCTTTTCAGAAAAAAATTAAAACTTTTAAAACAATTGTTTCACACTATAGTTATCAATTCCGCCGCAATTTTTTTTCGCTGAGATAATCACCCACCAACTACTTAATTCACTGTTTAAGTTTACGTTCCAGCTAGTTCATGGATTTATAAAGAAGATTCATAAAATTTTAATTTTATTGGTGGTCTCCAAATAAATCTATTTTTATGATTTTGTAATATTAGGTACAGAACTACATTGACTAAGTTACCTGTACTTACCAGTGTACAGTGTATAGTATTCTAGCATGACTACGACATCCCGTGGGGTCTAAGTTACCAAACGGCGGTACACTAACCATTAGGGATACGTATGTAGGTAGGTATATACTCAAATTACATGCCAGGGCAAAAGCCGTTGGTAACAACGTCTTGAGATAGAATAGAATAATAACTCAAAATTCCAGACATTTTGACGGTGCATAACATTGTAGAGTAGCCAGGAGTTAATTCGAATTTTCTAACGAAGTCCTAAATCTAAGTGTGTGCTTTAAACATTTGCCATTCAATAATACCTTGTTCATGTCACTTAATGCGGCCATTATGCCCCTAATATGATCGATACATTTAAATAGGTTGTTAAACACTAGCTCAGATACCCACGGGAGGAGCGGTGCAGAGGTGGCTACAACGCGACATCATCAACACGGCGAGCGCGGCGCGGCGACTGGGCGGCAACACTCGGCTTCACCTACTCCACACCGAACGGACGATTACCGATATTAATTTATTCAGTGTTTGCCCGGGAACCTATTAATGTATTGAGACGGCTAATAAACCAGCCTTATATTTTACAGTCCGCTATTATTTACGTCCCGTAGGACCCTAACAAGGTAGCTATCAAATAATGCCCGATGACCTTAGAGAAAGTCGACTTAAATGATGTCTAATTAACGAAAAGTAAAAGTTCATGTTTCATCCTTTTCCACCCTAAGTCCTAAACTCCTAACTTACCAAGTATTTTAATCAATCAATTAATGATTAATTTCACGCCACTATATTACTCCATGTAGATATCTAAGGTGTAAAAGTACATAGTATAAAACAAAGTCGCTTCCTTCTGTCTGACCCTATGTATGTATGCTTACATCTTTAAAACTGCGAAACGGATTTTGATGCGGTTTTTTATATAAAGAGAGTGATTCAAGAGGAAAGTTTATAAGTAAGGTATAATACGTGCATAATATAGCATTGCACCTGTGCGAAGCCAGGGCGGGCCAAGAAAATATAAAATATGAGATCAAAACATAATTTTGATACAATATTAAATAAACTACATTAAAATGTTTAAAACCCCTTACAAGTAGCTGGTTATCATGAGACCCTCATTCACTGAGTGCTACAGAAAATACTACTAAAACTGAACATAACTACAAAATTTAGAATTCTGAGCTTCAATATTGGCTGAGATCTTGTCACTTGTTCCTACATCAAAGCTGAATATCTTGGAAACTACTGGTCCTAGTTCCACCAAACATAGCTAAAACCCATCTCGACGGCCAAGTCTTTCGATTAAAAAAAACCGCACTCAAACCGGGCCATCCGTTTGGGAGTTACGATGCCACAGACAGACACACAAATAGACAGATAGACGTGTTAAACATAACACCCCTCTTTTTTCGTCATAGGTTAATAAAATATGAGAACAAAACATAATTTTAATGTAAGTAGATAAAATCCGTATTTTCCTCCACATCATTTTAGTACACTTCAGCTTCCTAAAACTATCAGTTTCCGAGCCATATCCTCCTGACCTACATCACATATTTGGCCACCTATCACTTCCCGAGTAAAATATTACGTGAATCCACCTTTACCTTTTTAGGGCCGTGGCTGAAATTTTCCGGGACATAAAACCTGGAACCAGACGGTTGTCGGGTACGGTTGGGTAGAACACATAATTTTCCAATTAGGATGAAATAAATGTTAAGAAATATCGAACTTCATATTATTACTTTTCATATCTATAAAGAATAAAGATTATAAAATTATAATGAAACCCGATTCTGTATGTGGAGAGGGTCAAGATATCGGAAAAAAGATTTTCTCAAAAATGGTCTGGAATGTTGACTTTATTGATAAAAAGTCAGGACGTGGAGTTCAGTTTATGGTCAATCAAAAATAAAAAAAAAACTTTGCCGCCTTGGCTCGCCTGACAATAATGTTGTATGAAATTCATTTATTTGTCGGGGTACAATCTTTTAAAAAAGTCAAAACGGTTATATAAAAAAGGCATGGTCCCAAACTGCCAAAACCGAACATCAGTTGCTAGGACTTATCGCGACTTTGACATTTGTCGACCATAGTTGCCGTTGGTCATAACCAACAGATGGCACCAGACTGGCATGGCGACACGCACCGACAAAAAAAGCGATCCTGCATCACGTTATTAATTTCTTTCTGAAATCATGACCCGTCCCCATAGAAAATTTATTTTCAATACATATCTAGATTTTTATAAGTGCCGTCTGAATATTTTGGACAGCATTTAAACATCCGTCGTCGTCATAATTATTACATCAACTCGTGATATTATCTTCAACCTCAAAATAAATGCCTAGAACGAAATCTTCATTGAACAGATTTGTGAAAGATGAGCTGCTTTTGATTTGACGTGTGTGTCTACAGAGACGTTTTGCATTGTGACATTGATGTTGTGGCAGAAGCACCAATGAATGAAACTTAGCCCATGGCTAAACAAAACTGGCTACATTTACAAGCGCTGACTAGGTTTCTAGGCGTGTTTATTCTAAGTCTTCAAGTTAAAATGTTTAGCTTTGAGTAGAAGGTCCCGAGAGAGCGGGTGAAGCAGAAAGCAAACAAGAGGTGTGACCTGAATATGTGTGTTTAAGTCATAGTTAGCTCTTGTGGAATACCCGTGTGTATCTTAATATTAATATAGGAAAATGACAAACGAATGATGTAAAACACATGGAATTACATGATCACATGGTTTAATATTTTTATTTTCGTATGATAACATATCAGAAAACTTTTGTTTAAGAGGTATAATCTAATATGCAGTTCTGAATGTTCTGATTATCCATCAGTTGGTTGGTAGTTTATGATGCAAGTCTTAAGAAACGAGTGTGGTTTTATTAAACGAGTCAAAGGCGAGTTTCATAATATGATGACACGAGTCTTTGATGGGTGTTTTAAATAAAATATTACGAAAAACTAAGACTAAGTCAAAGAAAATGACAATTCTAATCTTTTTGGATCATGCACAAAACTCTATTTAGACTGGACTGTACCAATAAGCTAATAAGAAGCTTAGCTTTGAGACTAAGCTCTGTGTAAGACCCCTTGATATTTATTCAATACATCGTTGCTCACTTGTTCGCTTAACTCCGTCAGAGGCTGAGCTATGTAACAGAATATGCAATATCCAGGATCGGGTAGACTTCAAGACGTATCAAATGTAATGGATTTCTTTGAGGAATTGTTTTTCAGACGCTGTGTTGCCGTTACGCAAGACTTGCCTTTGTATACTGCAGTACTTGATACGTTATATAAAAGATTTGAAACGTTATTAGTAGGTCTGATCTGGAAAACGTTATTCTATAAAATACTACAAGGTGCAACTTTATGGCCACAGAAAAAAGTCATAACTGAAATGTATGAAACATGTAATCTCTCATTATTTTTAATGTGGGTGCATACCACATTTTTTATATTGAACCATTGATACAAAAATCAAAATACAAAGAAAAATTTAAATTGCGTAACCTAGCTGGATCACCTGTCCAATGTGTTAACCTCTCCACCACCCTAACGCCAGATAACCCTTCGAATTTTTCCTTATGCTTTGTGTGTGTGTGCGATCTTTTGCATTGTTTATTTGATTTGTAAAGAACTTAGCGACCTCTATGTTAATACATTAATATTCGTTAATAATATAGGAAACTTTTCATCCGGCTTAGGTAAAGCAAAAAGAGGGTTATGATTTTTTCTCCCATACGAACGAAGTTGCCTTCTATTTTGAAATAAAATAGAGCATAATATCGTGAGTACAGTACGACGACGGAACTTTGAAAAATGCCCAAAATATTCAGAAGTCAAGAAAATCCTTTGTCAAGAACATTTACCTTTGTCAAGGAATAAAGAAAAGTGCTAGAATTGGAACATATTATTGAGCAGAAATAGGGCTGTCAAAACAAATTGTTCCCCGTCTTTCTTAGATGTGGGATGTGGGTTTCGTTGGGTAAATTCCTAATAAATAATTTAGGTCTGAAAATATTGGAAGATACTTTTATTTGTAAGGAATTTTATATAAAAAAAAAACAAGTTAAATGACATCGGCTTGAAATTTATATATAGGTCTGATATTTATTTGTAAATCGATCTGCATTGAGTTGATACTGTGGAGTTGACTTTTACGGGGCGGTCACAACTTCGCGCAACCATTGGAGCGGAAGGTCCGAGCGTCTTGTCTCGCTCTTTCCTATGGCTACCACTCCACTAGTTGCTCCTAAAGAACGTACCGTGACAGGACCAACCAGTGCAAAGGGTCCCTTAGGACCCGCAAGGTAAGGAAAAAACAATCCGCTTTTAAAATAATTTTTTGTTACATTGACGAGTGAGGCTCCCTTAATATCAGTATTAAGAACAATATTAAGATATCAATATTAAATATTTGATTATTATTATCTATTTTGTACAAACAAGAAGCTCATATTTTATGTTGTGTATTTTAATTTTTTTAGACACATTTTATTTTAATTTAGAATCATATTCTTTTAGACTCATATTACTCTAAATCGTATATTCGTACCTCATACAAGAATAATAGTATCCCATTTTTTCTTAATAAAAACATTTGTTACCACTTAGCAGAGCGTCACATTTATAG
This sequence comes from Apotomis turbidana, assembly GCA_905147355.2. Lineage (NCBI taxonomy): Eukaryota > Metazoa > Arthropoda > Insecta > Lepidoptera > Tortricidae > Apotomis > Apotomis turbidana. The sequence continues at coordinate 10,807,536 of LR990299.1, read as the reverse complement.
GAAAAAAAATACATTCATACAAAAATGTCATCATCATCATCATCAGCCTATTCTTGTCCACTGCTGGACATAGGCCTCTCCAACTGCACGCCATTGTAAGCGATCGTCGGCTACTCTCATCCAGCTTTTGCCAGCCACTCTGCACAGATCATTCATTTCATTTCATTTCATTTCAACGATTTTGATCACGATGAATCTAAAAATAAATTTATAATGTAATACACGCTCATGTATTACTTGCGTGGCAATTTGTACAAGCAATATGAAGGATCCTGACTATTTCATAGGTTATGGCATCATAGTAGAGTATAATACATAGTACCTAAGCTGCGTAGGTAATTAGTGGTCTGAACTCCCAACTATAATCGCATTAATTAAATTTATAATGATTTAGATAACAATGGAGCCCGCATTTTGAATCTAGCCTAGATTTTGCTGTTGTTAAAATTTGTGAGGGCTTTAGGTACTCTTAACTAAAATAGTACCAGTATGACTATAGTCTTATGAAAACACAAGTTGGAAAGTGATTGAATGTTCTCGGGATCACAAATAGACCAGTCTCAAGTTAAAAGGAAACATTAAATAACCTGTGTAATGTAATAACGTATCATGCATTTCAGACAGATATCGTTATGTAACTATCATGCGCTTTGCAGCATCTCAAATTATAGGGGCGTCTGAAAAGTTCTAAGCCTAAGATAGAAAAAAACAATTTACACAAATGAACTCGTGTTTATTTTTCAATATAGTCTCCTCCTAAATCAATGCATTTTTTACATTTTTTATACAGTGCTTTTAGGCCATTAAAAAAATAATCTTCATTATGCCCTTCAAAATGCTCCTGTACAGCCGCCTTCATCTCTTCGTCACTTGTAAATCGCTTTCCCCTCAACTCTTTCTTCAAATTATTGAATAGAAAATAATCGCTTGGGGCTAGATCTGGGCTGTAGGGTGGGTGGTCAATTTCGTCAAAACCAACTTCCTTCAGAGCACGCCTTGCAACATTAGCGGTGTGAACGGGTGCGTTGTCTTGCAAAAACAACATGCCTTTCCTTAGTTTACCCCGCCTTTTCTCAACTATGGCTTGTCGCACCTGTCTTATTAGATTTGCATAATAAGTTCCGTTTATCGTAGAGCCTTTTTCTAAATAATCGATTAAAAGAATGCCATCACAATCCCAAAATACCGTAGCCATTAACTTAGAGGCGACTTTTGCACTTTAAATTTCTTCGGCGGCCTTTCACCCTTTTCAATCCACTGCATCGACTCAGACTTACACTCCGGATCATACTGTCTGATCCATGTTTCATCAACAGTTACTATTCGGGAACAAACTTCATCTAAATCATCTTCGCACAATTCTAAAAACGCCCGAGAAGTTTCCACACGACGTACTTTATCGAAGGCCGTTAGCATTTTCGGTACCCAACGAGCACTGACTAGGGAATGCAACCCGGGTACCCGAAAACCCGGGTACCCGGGTACCCGACTACATTTAGACTCGGGTAAAAACCCGGGTTTTCAACTCATAACCCGGGTTTTACCCGAAATAAGAAATGTTAAGAAAAATTAGTGAAATCATAAATAACTTATAACAAAATGTTATATTACGGCTGTAACCCTGTAACCCTGACTTACTGCGTTGTAATTTACTAGCTTTGCCCGCGACTCCACCCGCGTGGACTTTGGTCTGTATCACTAAGCGGCTAATTCACCCCTAATTTCTCTCCCTATCCCCCGGAGGCAGAAGATTAAGTAAAGTTAACAGATGGATATGATAGTCGACTGTAGTCCTGTCCAGATCCACCCGGCGCCGCACCCTGTCAGAATCTGCGCCTCGATGAGGTTTCGCTGCATCTGCACTACTTGTAACCGGGTTCTGTTGCAAACTTCGGAGGTGACAAATTCCGTAGAAGCATGATCGGAACTCTAACTTCCAGGGTTAATGTGTGTGCTGTGTGTCCTGAAGCCCTCAATGAGTTTAGGAACTCCCCCTAGCGATGTTGTGACGTTGCCTTCATCCAAGACAGTTTTTATGGAATTATATATGCTGCTTGTTCACCTTTGATTTTCGCCAATTTCCACGCATTAAATGCCGCTGCCTGTACATTTTTCGGCCGGAGTATGGCTCTCTCACAAACCGAAGAGTTCTCACGTCCCATCACCTGGCTCATGTCTCCGTATATGCTCCGAATATAAGGTCTTCAACGGACGGAAAGATCCTGCATAACATTTCTGGTAATCGAAGCAGGCCGTTGGTTTCCTCCAGATTCTCCAGAAGTCTTTTTCCAACCTGAAGCCGTACCCAGGTGAATTCTTGGACATGTGAGCATCCTCCTTGTTGGACTCGTATATTCTCAGGCAGGCGAAGCTTCTGAATGCTCGGCCACAACACCGACCTCTTCAGGCAGGCATTTTACCTCGTCGGGTCGGCTCGAGTACTATGCGTTACCGCAAAACGACATTGTAAAGCTACCCATTGCGCCCGCCGTCCTTCTGAAGTCTTGGAGTATCCTTACTACGGCTTCTATGGCCTTTTTATGCGCCATAGTACACTCGTCCCTGACGATTAAACTGCATTCCTGTAGAACTCTGGTATTATCACAGTTTCTTGATATCCTAGACTTGAGTTGCAGACAGGAGTTTCCGCGCTGTCCAAATCTATTGGGCTCCTGAAAGTTGTGTGAGCCGTTTTTCCAACAGGCAGTAACGTAGCAGCGATTAGTCAATTATAAATTTGTTGATATCCGTACCTTCTAAACTTAGAGTGAATTTGGCAAAATCCTTCCTCAGTCGCTTATTCATGTCACAACGTTTACATTTCAGCGCTATCTGTTAGCTTATCCGGGTACTCGACAATCGTAACACATGTTTGAAAAAAGTTTGCGCTTCCTTCCTAAGTAGCGCCATAAGATTCAAAGTCTGGAATCGTAATCAAACGTGCATTTCATTCTTAAATACCCGCAATAACCATAAAACTCAATATTTAATACTTTTTGTTCAAGTCCGGGTATTACACGGGTACCCGGGTTTTGAAAATAAAGGTCGGGTAATACCCGGGTAACAAAAAAGACCGGGTATTGCATTCCCTAGCACTGACTTTACTCATGTACAAATGTTCATGTAAAATTTCTCCGACTCTTTCTTTACTAATACCTAAGACCTCAGCTATTTGCCAAACCTTAATTCTTCTATCTTCTAATACCAGCTTTTTGACTTTTGCTACGTTTTCTTCGGTCACTACCGATATTGGCCGCCCTGAGCGGGGGTCGTCTTCGATCGATTCCCGTCCGAGTTTAAATAAGCGACTCCACTTTTTGACTGTGGCATAAGAAGGCCCAGAATCACCGTAAATAATAGCCATTTCCTCAAAAATACACTGCGGTGATTTGTCACTTTTTGTAAGGAATTTAATTACAGCACGGTGCTCAATTTTCGTAGTATTCGTTGGTAATTCACACATGATGTACTTTTCCGTTGAATATCTCGAAACAGAATAATAAAAACGTGACATGTTATTTTTTAATAATTTGTTTTTAAATGGCCTTTCTAGTGGCCAGTATCATAAACGCATATATAACCTCGAAATACCTTAGGCTTAGAACTTTTCAGACGCCCCTCGTATTTTAAAGACCCTAAATAAGGGACGCATTTCAATATAATTTAGATAAACTGTTGGGCTGTCCAAAAGATGTTTGATTGTTAGTATTTGTAATAGTGTTGGATGATTGGGATAAAACTGATAAATAATGACATAAAGGTCTTGATGACCGGTGTACTTGGAAGATACATGTGGACAAAGTTTGCTCCAAAATTAATAGGTATGCCTATGTTTTATGGCGATTGACACGAATAACTGATTTGGAAACTGCTCTCAAAGCATATCATGCCTTTGTTGTGTCTAACTTAAGGTACGGTATCTTGATATGGGGAAATTCTTCACATGTAAACCGCACATTTATAGCGCAAAAACAATGTATTCGAGCAATGTTAAACATATCTAGAAGAACTCAATTTATATCTATGAAGTGTGTATATTTGTTAAACAGCACCCCGATATGTTTTTGACAAAAAGGGATACAACACGCTTCAACACTAGATACCCAGATAGATTGGTACTCCCTAAGATGCATACCTACCGTCATGAAAAGCAAAAGTTGTTACGCAATGTGCATCAAAATATTTAACTGTTTACCCGACGACCTTAAAAAACTGCCGCTCAATAGATTTAAAAACAAGCTGTATGCTTTTCTTGTAGAAAAGTGTTACTACAATCTAAATGAATTTTTAAATGGTAATTAATTAACTTGACTTTTAAATATAATTTTAAATTTATAATTGTAATCAATTTCGTAATCGCCAGTAATCATAATTTGTAATTTAAGTGACTATCTTATAATAATTTGCATGGCTTTTTAAAGTCTTAATGTGTAGATCTGAAATCTATTGTGTAACACCACTTTTGTTCCACATTTATGGCAAATAAATATATTTCTATTTCTATTTCTAAAGTACTTTTTACAAGTAAAACGTACTTAAATGTATCCTTACTTCTTCATTTAATAGTATAATTACTAAGAAATAGTATCCTAATTTGCGCCTTATTTTATTTTCACAACCTATACTCTATCTTTGTACGTTAGATTAACGTCTTCTAAGTTGTGTGAACATATTTTAAATTCAATTGATAAATATATAATAATAAATATCAGAGATAGAAGAAGAGATATCGTATGAATGCATTCCAAATTGCGGTCTATTCCACATCAACATGCAAAATGCCAAGCTAGACGAAAACTAGCTTTTGGCAACCCTAAGGGACAGACGGGTTCCTAAGGTGTTTATTCGCACGTAAAATTCGATGCCCGCGGCCAACATAAATCATCTCCATAAGTTATTGAAGCTAGGGCTGCCTCGTGTCAGTAAACCCGACAGTCCCGATTGGGGGCTGACAGCTTTTGTTGTGATACTTGTATGTAAATTTGTTGACATAAACAAGTGCTCGTAAAATATGAAACGTATTGTGAGGGTTTATTGTGAAGTGAGCAGATGGATTGTGAGTTGATGTCTATTTTGTTTGTTTGGTACGAATAATTACTTTCATGTTCGCTTTCAAAAAAAAATCTTTACGATTTACTCATTCTCCAAGTAAGCAGATAAATTATTCTCCCAATAATATAATGTACACAATAAAATTATCTACCTACTTTAAATTCTCTATTATCTATATAAATTTTTATTTATTTTGTTTTTTTAGTATATTTGCAAGTTACTCTTAAATCCGCGCGCTAGGTGGTGTGGTACATAATAAGTCATGTACAGTCCGACCAAAAAGAGTAGAAATTAAAAAGTGGCAATACTGTAGTGTCCTCCCTTTCTAATCAATATAAGAAAACAGGGACGATACTACAGTATTGCCACTTTTTAAGTTCTACTTTTTTTGGTCGGACTGTAACTTAAGGTCTAGCTTTATTTTTAAAATGTTTGTTTTCTAATTGTATGCGTTATTTCATTAAAGTGTAACTTATGTAAACATAATAAGGAGTCCGAGTATTCAATATAAATTATTGCTTAGTGTGTTATTAAATACTAATATGCTTACTTCAGGTAAGCAGTTAATTCATTAAATATTTGAACTCATATCCATAATTTTGCGTCCGATGACGCCCTTCTATGTCTGATAATTACACAAATATTTAATTATTTAAAGTTCCTTCGCCACTGGCTACTCTGAAACGACTCCATACATAGTTGATGCGACAACTTGAACGAAAACAGAAAGTAATTTACAGATCAAAAGCGAAGCCAAAACTCGACATGAAAACCCGAATTTTAGCCCTCGCCGAGCAATTTCAAAGATGGACGCTAATATTTACCGCGGCCGGCCCCGGCTGCCAGCATTACCGTATTTGCTCATCTTGGACCCATTGCAGTGGTTGTGTGCTCAAATTAACTTTTTGAACGCCACACACGGCTGTGGCCGACAGCGGAAAGTTGCTCTTAATGATGACAACGTGTAGCGTCACACGCATTTTTCAATCCTTGTTAATTTTGGAGCTCTTGCTTTAAATTTTCGCTGTGGCACAGTGAATTGCAAAAGGTTAAAATTATTGGTACTCATGCCCCATTGCTAGGACGAAAATAACATTAAAATCTCATCAAAAAGAACGCAAGTAGTCCTGTCACATCAAAGATTGAAAATATTTATTTTCCTGTAAGATTCTTATCAACAAGGAAAAGAAACTGTAAAAATAGAGAAAGAAACAAAAAAGCATTAAGAAAAACTGAAATGAGTGTCCAATATGATTCAGATTGATTTGCTTTTTGGTCATGGAAATGAGCAATATTAAGAAATTATCTGGTTAAGACTAATATCTAAAAATAAATGGGAAGATACGTAAAACAATACATATTTATCTACTAAATCATTTTAATTAAAATAAACTTCTTGCAAAACATTTTTTTTATTTAGTTACAGATCCTTGACTGACTTGTGGAATGAAACATGTAAGATAGCAAACGAATAAATGCTTCAACAGTCTATTTATCTAAAAAAGAATCCAACATAACCCCAACCCATTCCTAATTAACCAGTTAATATATGTTTTCGTATTCAAATTATGAAAGGAAAGATCTCCGTTTGCTTTTCATTCAAAATCGTATTTCCTCACAAAAGGTAACCGAAAAAGTACAAGAGAAATTTTTAATTTGCTGCGAACAGTAGCTCTTTTACATCGATATAAGAATGGATGAGCGGATATTGCAAGCTTATTAATTTCCGGCTAAATGAGAATCCTTCCATATTCCTTTCGTTTCTTCCAAGATTTAAGTACTTATTTATCTTAAAGCACAACAATGCCATGACAAATGTTTGTAGATGAAAAGACGAAGTGGGTGGTTTAGACATATAATTTCCTGGGCTTGAATTTTCGTATATAAACGAAATATTTTACTAGTCTGTTTTTCATTTAGTTACGTCTATTTATTAAAACCTATACCTAACTTTGATTTATTTGTTTTAAAAACATTGGCTTCAGACAGTACACATTGATTTTTAATCACATTCGTCCAATGTCACCGCTATCGGTATATTTTAATTCTATGCAATTTAGGTACTTATAAATATAAACGTAGCCTACACACTGCTGAAAAGATTATTTACATATAATGAATATTTACGAAGTGTGTGTAGAGCACATATAGATTTTATACATCCACGACCTGACCAAAGAAATGATTATGAAAAATATGTAGGTACAATATCAAAAGAAAAGCGAATAAAAACCGGTTAAATAAACCTAAGTTTAAAAAAATAGGTTCGTTTGAAATTTATTCAATCTTACACCGACGTCCAATTACACTTTGACAAAATCTAAACATTTCCTCCAATAGCGCCATAAATAAATTAAAATCTCGAGACGTAATAATTTATTCCGCGTTCCCTTTGCAAAACAATTGATTTCATTCTGCAAAGGTTAAAGACGGAAATTCAGAGATATTTATAGCAATTACATTGAATTCCAGATGAAATGCCCAAGAAATAAGAGCTTTCGCGTTTCAACAGTTCATAAATGATAATAGCTGAATTATAACAGCTCTTCAGCCGGCGTTCAAATTAATAAATAAGACCGTGGCATTCTGTTTTACGAGTTTTGGGGTGTTAAGTATATCGATCATTTGGAAAGCTTGCTTAGTACAAAGGCCAAGTGGGTAAACAAATTCTTCGGTTACGGAAAGAGAGCTTCTTGCTGATTTCATGCTTGGGCCCTAATAAAGATCCTACAGAAGAAATACCACAAAACGTTACGGACAAACTGTTTCAGTAATAATAATTATGCGCAGTCCCCAATTCTTTAAAGTTATCTTTAATACGATAATTTTAACGAAATATAGCTACTAATTTCTGAATCTCTAAATTTTTTACCCACTTTTTGTGCACTCTGCTAGAGGAGTTGCTACGCAAATTTTAAATTGTCCAGCTAAAGGATTTGGGTTAAGCGTTGATAAAACCCATTTTACAGACTTTTTGTGCCTAAATTCTTATCAGTCATCACAAAGAACTTTCAATCACCTTTCAAATCCAACACGGCAAAAATATCGCAAAAAGGATTTTCACTTACTCACGTACTAAAACAAAACTCGGTCTAATATAGTATTCAGACTAGCCGTATGAATTCAAAATGTTCTATCGAATATGGGTGAAAATCCGATGATGTAGCTACTACCCTCGGGACGGTGGCCGAGTCCAAGCAAGTGTTCGAAAATTCGAGAAATTTCCAGATAGACTTGTGAACTGACGCGTTGCATGTTCGTGTTCAGTTGTTTTAGCAATAGAACTTTTATTCTGAGAGAAAAGTACGAATGGTTCAGTTTCAGTACTAAGGAATTTTCATGTTATCATTGCAAAATCTCACAAAGGCCCGACAGTAAAATGTTCACTCAGATTCGTTAATTTGACGATTACCTACCGCTACTTTTGTAACGATTATTAATAAACACCCATAATGCTTAAAGATTTTAGGATAAGAGCATTGGATTCGGAGCAGCATCGAAATTCTATTCTATTATCTACACTGGAAATTTTAGTGTGACGTGGGAAACTTTTGTAGGCGCGTTTAAAGTCCACTAAACACGACACCTCCGCACTTATTTTATTGGCCACCTTGTATATCTCGTATGATAGAAAATCACTTGCATTTTAAATCCCATGCTAGACAATATTGTATTAAATAGCATTGTCGAATGTTTAATAATCAGAATCAGCGATAAAGGGGCGACCGAAACTGGCGACCCAAATTCCTTCGCGCGGGTTTCTTTAATACAGCACAAACATTGTTTCTTATCGCGGTCTCACAAAGGCCTGACAGCGGTGTAGTGCGGGGCACGAAAATGTGTACACATATTGGCGTGTCCACATATTTTTTACAAACGGCGTATCTGACCTTAGGTTCATAAAGTTGGTAGTTTTTAACCTAATGTAAACCTGGCTGCTCTCATAGATCTCCACTCGTCTCTAGTCTGTCCCTAGCTGTTTTTAAGAGAAAGTCTTAAAGTTATCTAGGTCATCATCAGGGTCCCTATTGACGAACATAAAATTAAAAGTCTTAATTATAATATTCATCAGGATTCTTGTAATATTTTTAGCATTGCCTAACAGTAAAGTTAATGGTTTCAGATGTTTTTCTGAATAACAGCGAGTTGGTTTCAAAATGGCTACAATGTGATTTCTATATGCTTTCAGACCCGCCATTTTGAAAAATTCAAACCCCGAATCGACAAAAAATCAATTTACTTAATCGAATTAACTACTAACAAAATTTGGAACCTGTATAAATGGACCTGTAGGTGAAAACATCCATCCAAATATATCCGAAAAAAAAAATAATTTGGCTAGGCTGAAATGTAGATGCTTAGCTCACTCTCTTAATGAACAGTATTTTTTTCGTTCTTTCGTTCAAAATAATTTCCTCTACGCTAGCCCCTAAACCTCAGCAAGATTTACCTCCAACTCAAGTCACTTGGCCCGATTTCACACATTCCTTCTTCTAAAATATTTTCCTACAAACTAGAGTACACTTTATCATTCTCGGACGTGTACCGGAGCCTTTATTACAAGGCCTATTCGGAGGAACCCATTCTGGACTGTGTCTCAACGAGTTAAAACTCATTCGAGGGACTTACACAGTAGGTATAAATCTACATGGATAATCTAAGTAGGTATTAGGGTACGGTCACTGGTTTTCTAGTGGCGTTTAAAATACCTACGGGATGGGGGGAATTAGATTTGGTAAACACAGTTGGAGAACAGTCTCATAGTTGTTTTTGTTTATTTTGGGAACTCAGCTGCGCCCCGCGGTGTTTTCCGCTCATCAAACACAAAATGTTATCGGTATTAAAACCTATAAGTATGTTAATTAAGCCCGTGATTTTTGTATGGGGAATTCCAGAATTCCGGGATTGTCCAAACAAAAAAATCTCAGAATCGGAAGCCCTAGTGTTAAACCAGCCTGCCCGTTAGCTATCTACATACCGAAAGTTATCATAATTGGTCTAGTGAAGAAGTAACAAACACACCCAAAAACATTCGCATTTTTAATTGATGGAGCGAGCGAAGTGAGTTTATCGGCTCTGTTTCAGCTTCGTCAACATTTCTTTCGTATGTCTGGATATTCGAGTGTTCGGATTTGCGGCTGTGCTCTTCTACAGGCCATGTTTCTCAACTCTCAAGGTTCGGTATTCTTCAGTCGAGTGCACCATGTTAGTTTATCTTCTTCTCGTACTCACTTAATTACTCAAAGATTAACTAGAAGTTACACCTTCTCAGGAAGCAAACAGGCTATATAAGAGCCTATACATACAGCCATTACAACTCTAATTTATATCTCTAGTTGTAAAGGCTAAGTGTTTATGTAATAGATGTATTTATAGCTGTTATTGTGATGTGGGGAAAGACCAACATAGTTTATTGTGTAAGACTAACAGTTAATCTAGTTATGGACTGTGTCAGTCTTCCCTCGTTGATAGTCTCATCCCACCTTACCTTTTAATGTTTCGTTACTGTTAGCCGACTTTTTCAACGCGCCTTATGTTAATGTCGGCTCCTCAACTCTAACATCCTACCGTGCTACGAAAAGTCCAAAGCCTGGTACTTAATTATGCATGTTGACTGATAATTACTGTAACCCCTCAGTAAAGCTGAAGCATGAGAACTGAAAATCTCTTGTTCACTGTTTCCTAACTCGAGTGCTGTAATTATGAGCGTAGGTTCTTATTTAGCATTCTAGCTGTTAGAATAATTTTACGCTACGCGTAACGGATTAACATGAATTCCAAGGTTCGCCTGAATACGGTCACAGTAAATTTTAACGCACAGTAAGTAATACTCACAAGGTGGAGCGACGACATCCGTAGGACAGCGGGTGGTAACTAGAGGAGAAAATTGAGCTCAGTGGCGTGCCATGGGAGAGGCCCATGTCCAGCAGTGGACTGATAAGGGCCGGGTCAGCAGGCCCAAGATTGCGGCTTTATCATCATACTATAAATATGTGACAAAGCACTCGTCAAGTTTTGACAGGTAAGTGAGTGATAGTGACGGATGTTTTAGAATTTATTTATCACGAGTTTAACGCAACCATCATAGGCCCGCCTCGCTCCATAGCTAAATAAATAAACAGTGACGTCCCTAGCTATTAAAACAAATATTGGAATGTATGGAAGTTCAGTCACTTCGCAACATTTGCCTACAACATTTTTGTATAGGATACGCAAACCTGGTGGGGCAACTGGGGCAGAAGTCTAAAAAACGATGCATTGATCGTAGACGTTTATTACTGAGACCCATGAACTAAGCATACTAAAAATTATTTTTAGGATTCTTTCTTAAAGGTGGCCAGTGTTGCCCACATATGATATCATTGCTGGCAACCATGGCCAAGTGAACATTATCTGTGAACTTATTGTTTTGAAAAAAATGCGAAATATTGATAAAAACATCAGAAAGTAATATCTGTGCGCTGAAAAACAAAGACACTGGCCGCTTTAAGGTTATCCACTTCACGGACTGTTAAAACACGCAAAATTCAATCGGCGACACTTTGGTAAGATCCACATTTAACCGTTTTGTCACTGATTTTTGAATAAACATCATCCAGTTATCTATTTTTGGGAAGATAATAACGGGACCATACATAGCGTGATTGGCCGGCGTATCAACTGACAACTGACAGACCAACATCACCAGTTATTAACCAGTGTTGCAAGTTAAGGCTGCGTTCAGAAATTTCTTTTGTTCATTATGCATAGAGGCGACAGTGCCGAATAAAATTGTCAGGGGTGCACCAGGGAATTGGGAGTTGGGGAAGAGTATCTGCAATGTATGGTGCAGTCTTGTGGAAAACTATACCATCTCCTATGCACCAGTAAAAAGCTTACGCCTGAAGAAAAAGATGCATGGGTGTGCCCCGAGTGCCGTATCGCAGTCAAGAAGGCCGGACGCAACTGTGACACGCCTGTCGGTACTCCGGTTACTATTAAAAACGTCACCATCAGGAACAAGAGTGCAGCCGCTAGCCCACAGCCACAACTGCCGCTGCAAACCCCATCGGAAGCTGTATCCATGGCAACTGAAATGCAGCAGATTAGGGAACAGATGAGTATGCTGACTGAGCAGCTGGCTGACGCTGTCTCTGCTGTCACGAAATACCAAGTTGCGCTTGCTGATTGCTCCAAGAAGTTCGAGATTGTCAGTGAAAGGCTCGATCAACTGAAGCTTACGTCGATATGCCAATGTAAGTGCAGCAAACCTGAAGAGCCGGTTTCCGCAGAAGCGATGGCCATAAAACCGAACCCCCAGCAAAGAAAGAAGACCCGGAAACCAGTAAAGCACACAAATACGACGGACGGCGAGAAGATGGAGACTCAAATGCATGCCGTTGAGCCGGCTTATACGCCTCCCAGTGACAGTGTTACACGAGTGGAGATACCTCCCATCGTTAACGAAGATAGTGACGGACCTACAACGGGATCGAGAGATCTTCAAGCGATCACACAGGACGCGAAACCGCCACTGCAGGAGCTTCCTCAGACGATCACGAATGGAAGACTGTGCAGAGTAGGAACTCTAAGCGATTTACTTCTGTGCGTGGCACCGCTGGACCTGAAAAGACATCTCTTAAGGCAGTGGAACACCGTAAACATCTACATCTATGGAACATGTTATCCGGAGCTGAAGAGATACGTGAATACCTACAAAGTATATGCATTGATGGATCTTGTACCGTAGAAGAGCTAAAGCCCAAAGGAGACTATAAATCCTATAAAATCGGAGTACCAGCTGCATATTTTGGTAAATGCTTATCTCCTGACGTGTGGCCCTGCAACGCGAGAATAAAGGAATGGTTATTTCGTAGAACCTCGGAGCGTAAAGGACAATAAGCTTGAGCATGTCGCTAAACAACCTTCGCTCGGTAAAACTCAATCAACCATGAATATAATTTATCAGAATGTACGAGGACTTAACACGAAACTTCAATACTTCAGGCAGAACTTCTTCGACTCGAATAGTGATATCATCGCAGTTACTGAAACTTTTCTTTCGGATTCCGTCGGCGATTCTGAAATCGTTGGTAATAACTGGAGTTTATTACGCCGTGACCGCGCAACGGGAGCTCGTGGTGGAGGTGTGCTGCTAGCCTGTCGCCCAGGCATCATCATAAGACGGCGCCAGGAGTTGGAGACCCCCAAAGGCGAAGATAGCTGGGTTTCACTAAAAGTAGCAGACACTCAATTTCATATTTGTGTAGTTTATGTTCACCCTAAGAGCTAACGACCAGGTTTACATGCAGTGGTTGAATCAGTAATCGAGTCATTAAATGACAATGTTATTATCTTAGGTGATCTAAATTTAAATCCACTTTATACTTCTCAGAATATCCTATATTATTATTGTTACTTTTTAACTGTTTGTGGCCTGACTGAGATGAATGACGTAGAGAATATGTTTGGAGGTAAGCTAGATGTGGTACTTGTGACAGGGCGCGTTTTGCTAACGGATATTAAGGAAATTACAGGAGGCGGGCTAGTACCCAAACGTGATGCATACCACCCACCGTTAGATTTAGTCGTCTGCCCAGAACGCGGGCATGATCGTACCGCAGGCTTCATCGATCCAAGCAATGTAGAACCGCAACACGACTGGAATTTTGCACGAGGCAATTACGATCTTTTATATGAGCTCATATCTAATGAGTCTTGGCTTGATGTGCTTAATGCAAAGGATGTCGATAATGCTGTTGATATTTTTTACAGCATTGTTTATGACACATTTGACTTGGCTATTCCTAGGAAAAAACGCTCTAAAAATCGATGTAGACGGTATCCCGTCTGGTTTAGCAGTGACATTATTAAAGACATCACGCGTAAAGCCAATCTCCACCGGGAATGGAAAAGCACAAAAAACGCATTGGTATACCAAGAGTTTTCAAAATTACGCACTGATATAAAGAAACGTCTGAGCAAAGCTTATGATGACTACGTCAAGGATTTGCAAGCCAACATTAGCTCAAATCCCCGTGCATTTTGGAAGCATATAGCCGATCTTAAATCAAAGGGTGGATTTGAAACCCGGCTACGTCATGACGGGCAAGAATACGAGGGCGCCGAAGCAGCAGAGGCTTTCGCCAAATACTTCTCGAGCGTTTTCTTACCTTATGCCCCCTTGCTGGACGATAGCACGGCTAATAGCGACGACAAGTCACGTTCTGCGAATTTCGTGCACATAGCCTCTATAACTTTAGAAGATGTGAAATCAGCCATTAGACGTCTGAAGGCTCAGAGTTCGGTTGGGCCTGACAAAGTCCCCGCTTATGTGATCAAAGGGTGTATCGATTCCTTTCTCTTGCCTATACATCACATATTTAACTTATCCCTTTCAACTAGCAAGTATCCTAAAGGCTGGAAGCTCAGTCGAGTTACCCCCATTCCAAAATCCAATGACACAGTAAAAATAGATAATTACAGACCCATAGCTATACTTTCTTCCTTAGCAAAGCTCTTTGAATCGGTCCTGCAAAAGTTGATTTCGCCGCAGTTACGGCCAAATCTATGTGACTCACAGCATGGCTTTAGGTCGAGGCGGTCAATTGATACCAACCTTCTGACCGTCTCGAGTATGATCTCTAAACACCTCGATAGGGGTATACAAGTCGACGTTCTCTACTTCGATTTCAAAAAAGCATTTGATCAAGTAGACAACGATGTGCTATTGAGTAAGCTGTGTTATGTGGGCTTCTCACCGCGACTTCTAAAATTGTTCGCAAGTTACATGCGAGATAGAAAACAATATGTGAAGCATGGTTGTTTCATATCATCGGATTACCCAACTCGTTCTGGTGTTAGTCAAGGCTCTATTCTCGGTCCAATTTTATTTGGGATCATGATCAACGACTTAGAGTCTGTGCTAAAGCATGCCAGATGCCTTCTTTATGCGGACGATCTGAAACTTATTTATAAAGTGGAGCGTCTAGCGGACTGTGAGGCAATGCAAGAGGACATAAACTCTGTGTTACGTTGGAGCATCAAAAACAAACTACACTTTAATGTTTCCAAATGTTGTGTTATGTCCTATAGCCGTTCTTTAAAGCCGCTACATGCTCAATACTTGCTCGGATCTGAAGTCATAGCTAGAGTAACAACTGTAAAAGATCTTGGTGTTCTTTTCGACACGCGTCTTACTTTTCATGATCACATTAAGACACTTGCTACAGATTGTTACAAAAGGCTCGGATTTATAATGAGAAATGCACGTGACTTTGACGATTCGAGAGCAATCAAAATCCTCTATATGGCGCTCATCCGAAGTAAACTTGAGGTTGCTAGCATTGTTTGGAATCCGTTTGAAAGTACTTATATCTGGCTACTTGAAAAAGTACAAAAAGCGTTCCTCAGATTTCTATACAAGAAGGTGTTCCATCAATACCCATTCATGTATCCAACAAAGTTTTTACTGGGTACACTAGGATTTAACTCTCTTCAAGTGAGACGTAACCACAAGCTGCTTTTAACGACTTGCAATACTTTGCGTGGCCACTCAGATTGCCCCGAACTGGTAGAACAGACTGTCAGACTTGTTATTCCATTTGTTCCCAAAAATGCTCTCAGACCCCGAAACTATAATCTCCTCGCTGTCCCGCTAACACGCACAGTAGCACACAGAAATTCCCCCATCGTTTTGGCTCTCAAACTTTTAAACGCGCTGCTGTCATCTGTACCAGAGATTGATTTGTTTGCGAGTCGATGGACGGATGTGTGTCGAATGCTCCTGAGGTATTGCGAGGTGATGGATGATTGCGGGATTTCCTAACTTTTAAGTTTTATTTATATTCTTTTAAATGTTTTAAGTTTTATTTATATTCTTTTAAATGTTTATAAATTGTACAGTGTATTGGTAATAACTGTAATGCTGTATAAATTTTGATTGTAAATAAATAAATAAATAAATCATACTCAAAATGATTTTCGATATTTCATTTATCTCTATCCTTATTTAGTAAAAGTACGAGACAAAATAGAGAGCCCTCTTTTTTGATGTCGGTTGAAAATGGCGGACCTAGCCTTATGGCATTTACTACGAGGCAACCAACGATCCTTAAGGGGCCATTATCCAGCAGTGGACTGGGATTTTTCGGTGGCGTTCAATGTAACCACAAAATATACTGCTTATATTCTTTGTACTGTAAACAGTATTTGCATAAATTATCGTGGAACCGTTGCACGTCGGTATTAAGGTATTAGAGAACCGCTATCAAATTTTGATTACAGGGACACGAAGTAATTACCTTCGAAATTAAGCAGACATAGTTCCCACTTCAATGGACTATGCGTATTTTATATATGAAGTGGTAAAATTTTGCTACCAACAATGTTACCCGTTATATCGATTTGCTCTAGTAGGTAAGGATAATAGCTACTTCATAAAAGAAGCAACATTATGACCGATATTTTTATAGTACACTAGATGAATTTGATGAATGTCAAAGATCGCAGGTGTTCGTGCCCAAGCCGAAGGTGAGGACATAGGGCTTAAAGAATATATATATATGCGATATAGGGCTTAAAGAATTACCGCCTGTGGTTTACGTCTTGCCTTGACTAGGAAGTGAGAATTTTTAACCGCGGTACGGGCAGAAAATCCCACTTACGGCCTAGGGTGACGTAAAATGTATACGATTGGATTGAGACGAGAGAGCTTTGGAAAATGTGCGCAGGAATTGCATGAATTAATCTCGCCATCCATGTTTCACCATCGGACATCCAAGCGAGGGGAGCCATTTCATCTCTTTGTTGTCAGTTCACCCCTTATTCGCACGAAGCGGTTTGCTTCATCATTTCTAATGTGAACCGCTAAGCCTTAGCGGCTAAGGAATGGAAATCGCTCCCATCGTGTGTATTTCCTGAGAATTATAGCTTGGGTCCCTTTTAGACAAATAGGCTGTTACTGAACCAGCGAGCTACATCTTCGACCCCGTAGTTACTTACCATCAGGTGTTATCGACATCAATCGCTGGTCAGTTTAAGAGTAAAAATAATTACGATGGTGCCGATCATAAAGTAAGAATCTTTACGGTAGATGGAGCTACGATGCTAGGGACTCTAAGGTTATATAAGAAATTAAAGAACTGGTTGAAAAATTTAATGTTTCGCGTATCGCCTCGGTGGTCTAAAAGGTAAGACGCCCGTAAGCCGTTAGGTAAATATTTTTTTCCTTCTATGTTACCATTTTTACGCTGGCAGTTACTGCTCAGCTTTGATTAAAATTAATTATTATAAAGTTAAATAACCTCTCGTAAAATGTATCTCGAACCTAAACATAAAATAAAAGCGATATAAAGTCAAAAGTATACACCTATAAGGTACCTACATAATTATTTACGTTTGCGGCCTCGTCGTAATAATTTTCATCAGAAAAATATGTGCAATCACATTTCATTTCCTTTTGATTGATCAAAGAACTCTTTTCGTACCTTATTTTGGGAAATTGTATAATACGATATTTTTCATATCATTATACAGTCGCAGTTATGGTTCAGAAAAGATGTTCTTCGATTTCTACGACAGATGACACATGTTAAACTTAGGCCACCCCATTTTTTAATTTTTTCTTAAAAAAGAAGTTTGACAATTCCTTCATCTGCCGAACTATAAAAAAATGAAACTCTTTACCGCATTTTCCTCCTTTTTATACCATGGGACCCTTCAAACGAAGCGTGAAGAAGCATCTCTCGGGCCAGCATGGCAGTGTCAACTGACATGGCACCGTTGGTTTCTTATCAGTTGCCATAGTGACTTGGCGAATTAGTGCCGTTTGAAAAAAATACACCTACTGTCGCTAGATTCCTCTGAAAACAGAATTTAGCCAAATCGCTCCACAGGGAAAGATTAACAGCATGAATCACCTAAAAATTCAGGGCTCGTTAATTTTTAAAACTAGGCTAAGTCGTCGACAAAATGGTCCTCATTTTGAGCCTAATTTCATTTCATCAAGTTTAATGAATGAAATTAGTATTAGAGTTCATTTTCATTACGTCTCAGATTTTGGGGATGTTTTTGAATACGTTATTCAAGTGAATAATAAAGGATTTATTATTTATTATACTTCTCGTGTCAACGTTTAACGTCTAAATATTCTTTAAGTAGTTTCTTACTCGCAAGGTATGCTATAATCTATCACTTGCCTTTATATTAATTTGCCATACCTAAATCTGTTTCCTCTGTAAGCTGAAACTTTTCGAGATTGTCATAAAACAAACCTAACCTAAGCATTTCTCCATAAATAGTATTAAAGAAATCCCGAAGAGTTTACGATTTACTAAATAAAAAGTTTGTGGCAAATAAAAATTATGGCAAGTGATAAATTTATGACAAATGAAATTCAGGGAAGTGAAATGCTCCCTGGACGACCTGGGCTGTGTATACCAGTGCACCCTATGGCTGAAATGATGATGATAATGACGATGAGTTTTTAGCTTTCATAGCTTAGTCTGTTTATGGTATGTGGGTCTATATATCAGTTCTACTTACGATCACTAACGACGACGGTCGAAAAGAGATTTTACTTTGTCATGATTTTTATTTAACTAGCGACCCACCCCGGCTTCGCACGGGTGAAATGCTCTATTATTCATGTATAATAACATAAACCTTCCTCTTGAATGACTCTATCTATTCAAAAAACAACATCAAATGTATTGCGTAGTTTTAAAGATCTAAGCATTCTTGTACATTAGGGACAGACAGGAAGGAAGCGACTTTGTTTTATACTAGATGTAGTGATTAATAAGAATGTATATCTATTTTAGCGGTGATCTTGTCAGGATGTATTGTATTCCAGTTCGAATTGTAATGTATCAACTGAATTTGTGTTTTCATTCCATAATGATTTCATTCACGTAATATTTGACTTCGCTCCCTCACCTAGATTCAATCAAACACCAAACGAATCTACGCAAAGCTAGTTAAAAAATAAATCAAAGACGAAATCGGCAAAGAGAGCAAAATCAACCCAATCCCGATAACGATCGGAAGGTAAGCGCAAAATTGGCGCAAACTAGAATGTCGCCATTTCAAAACCAAATCGAGCCTTTCAATCAGAACGTTACAAAACTAGGGACTATTCGAATCACATTCGGTTTTCGTTCCCCGCTGTCCTTTTTGTTCGGGCTAAGTGTAAGCTAGATGGAAGTTGGAATGGTCGCCTTGTGTGATCTGTTTCATTCCGTATTAGGTTCGGCCGAGTCCTATCGTTGAGTGAATTTAATTGCTAATCATCCGAGAACGAGCTCGCAGTACACAGATTAAGATTGTTATTTCAGTTTTAACTCGACTGTGTTAGTTATATTTTTTATGTGTATGTATGTGTGTGTGTGTGTGTTTTATAGCATTCTAGCCTAAAGATTAGTTATCAGTTTATTTATTGCTTTCATAGATGCTTATGGATTTTACATTTGAAGTGTCGTTAGATTCGTTTGAGTTATGGCAATGACAGTAAATTTTCTATTCGGCTTCAAAATAGATAGAATTCTTACTACGAATTTGACGAAAACAGATAATACAGAATGACGATAAATAAAGTAAATAAGAAAAGCTGTTTACTAGATAATAAAATGCTGTCTGTTTTTCTGGAGTTTTCTTGACACAATGTTTTTTTAATTGACTTCAGTAGTTGTTTTGTTATTTAATCTAGGTACTTGACTTAACTCTTAAAATAACATTATACTCTTTTAGTTAATAGATTTGGTTAAAAATAAATAAAATCGGGCTGCGAAGCTAGTAAAACAAGTGAATTTAGGCATTTCAAATAAATTATTGTCAAATATAAACTAGGAGATCCAATAATGATACGGTAGATACTTAGAAACAAACAAAGTGAGCCTGTTCTATTTCACAGGAGCTATGCATGTAGTTCTTTAAAAATAAAATAAGTCGTACCCTTCCAAGTTACGTCGTCGTGTGTGTGTGGTTCACGCGAGAAGAAAAATATTGTACGACATTGCTTTCCACGTCACGACAACGTACAGATGTAGTAAATAATAGTTTTCCATCGTACTTATTTTGTCGAGTAAGCTCTTACTATTTCTATTCCATCTCAACATTTTCACCGAAGTTGATAGAGATAAAATGCTTAACGAGCTTTTCCGGCATAATACAATGAAAAACTATTATCGAATACATCGGTAACAGTATTTTGTTAGCCCACATTCATCACTGCACTGCAGTGCAAAACCTAAAGTAAATTCAGTGAGAATTGTATTGAACTGGCCGATTATCTGTTCACTTATCGTTCTGTTTTCCAATTATTTATCGTTCCATTGGGATGTAGAAGTAAAATACGCCCCTATTACTTGTCGCTACGTTCGATAGATGGATCTCTGAATAGGTGATTTATGGCTTTGTATTCGGACTGCGAAGCGAAATATACTTAATGATACATAGAGTCTGGCTACTAGAATATTACTCAAACGTTTGGCAAGTAATTAAAAAATCTTGATCTGGTTAGTCTTAGTTTGACATATTTAACTGAATTCCTGAGGTAACCTTCGTGTGGACAGAAAATTTTAAATATTTTCTAGTATCAAAACTATAATTCCCACTACACAAAGCGTGCCCGCCCAAGATTTTTATAATTTTCCCGCCAAAAAATCTGGTAATGTATCAGTAGCCAGACTATGTGTCTATAAATAGTTCAACTTAGTAAAAACAATCGGATTATAATATTTACTTAATTCTATGGATTTAAAATTATTTCGCATAAATAGTCTTACAAATTCTGTTTTGCATCGTTTAATAATAGGATTGGATTTTGAGAACCTACCTAGAAAATTGGAAGTGACCGCACGTTGTCTACCTCTTATTTTGAAAATACAATATATAAGTACAGTGAAGGAAACTGAACCTTTTTGGCCCTTATTGTCACAGTGACAAGAGCGAAAAAGGGGCGTGTTTCAATTTCCTTGACTGCACATCATATATGATGATGATGGCGGCACATCGGTCGTGGGTTGCTATAACGACTTCCCGCTTTCCTGACTATCTCATCCGTCCACCTTATTGTGGGCATTCCTACACAGCGTACACTCAAGAACCTTACAGTAACGTTCGGTTCTTCCAGCAATGTGCCCCGGCCACTCCCACTTAAGTCTTGAAGTTATCCGTGCCAATAAACCAGCTACTCTTCCAAAATTACAAATTGCAAGCTAAATCTGTATTCAACCACATAATGCGCTTCAAACAGAAGCAGTAGTCGTCGCTTAATAGCTGTTTAATGAAACAGCAAACGATAGCCAAGTGTTCTTGCCTATTACGTTACCACAGCGCGGAATCCACTTTCGACTAATCCGGGTGCACTGAATATTGATTCAACAGATGTGTCCAGGGCTTTAATGCAACTAAGTACAACATATTATCCAGAATCATTCACAATCGGGGACCAACAATAAACAATCAGTAAATGATAAAAAAACAATTGGTAATAAATCCATACTAATCCATACTAATATTATAAATGCGAAAGTGTGTCCGTCTGTCTGTTACCTCTTCGCGCTTAAACCGCTGAATCGATATTGTCGAAATTTGGCATAGAGATAGCTTAAGATCCGAGGAAGGACATAGGATAGTTTTGATCCTGGAAATTATAGGTACCTAAAAAGATTGAAAAGTGAGTGAACATTTCTGTTGGGGTGCGGTGACCCTGTAGGAAATGTAATTATTAGACCAAAAGCACAATTGCTCTTACATTTGCTTAGGCGCTTTTAATGATCCCTTTTATTAAGTTCCACGCGTACGTAGTCGCGGGTAAAAGCTAGTAATATATATTTCTTAGTTATAATATATACTCATACAGAGTCTGTGCTTTTATCACGGCTGCATTCATTTCTGTCACACGAGTAGCGAAGGCGGTTGAAGGATATTTTTAACCAACTACGGAGAGTCAATAAACGTCAGGCATTTTCTATTTTTTATTTTTATAACAACACTAGCTGCGCCGCGCAGTTATACCCGCTCATCACACGGGAACACTATTTTTTTTCGAGATAAAGAGTAGCCTATGTCTTAATCCAGGGTTTCAGCTTGTCAGCTACCTTCATACCAAAATTTATCAAAATTGGTCCAGCCGTTTGAGCGTGAAGAAGTAAACATACACATAAACACACTCACGAACTATCCGCCTTTATAATATTAGTTGTGAGGTTTCTTTTGTTCATCAAAACGGCTTAGTTCTGTTGGAAATCAATAGAATTAAACGTATTATATTTTATATTATATACGAAATCTTTAATAGGTCACCATCGAAACAACAAAACGATTAAGCCGAGCGTCTTAACCCATTATGGTGACTCGGGCTCCGCACTTCAGTACTAATTTAGTACACTGAATATTGCTCCTTAAATGTATGTGGAATTGGATCTTTTCCTTCAAACTGGGATATAATTGTCAAAATTGAAGTATTACAGTCTTGGGCGTTAATTTGTTTGTCATATCGCTAAAAGCAATTTGTTAGATATTAGAATGCATAATATGTATGCAAGTAAATTCCTAACCATTAGTCCCGACGCTGAATTTCGAAATAATCAAACTAAGCCAAACACAGTATTAGGTAAGGTATTAGGTGGTATTAGGTACCTGCTAGGAAAGTACCGTGTTACTTAAATAACTTCTTACACAATTGTAACATTGTAAATTTCGGGATTACATACATACAATTTATTTTGAATTTATGAAACATGTAATGTCTCATTTTTTTAATGTGGTTTGTGGTTGGTTACAACACCACAATTTTAATATCAAACCATTGATACCAGATTATTTTTATTAAAGCAGACGTCTGCTAACGTAAACCAAATGTTAACAATGAAGCGAAATTTTTTAAAATTTAACGGTTCAGGCAGGATTCGAACCTGCTTCTCCAACGGCTTTCTGGGCCAACACGGGCGTCCTTCCAACTGGACCTGATGCCAGAGCCATTGAATTTTTTAGCCAGTTGCTTCTACATGCCTAAGGGTGGCATCGTAGCGCCATCCATAAAGACTCAGACTTTACCATCGAAAAGTAAAAAACAATGGCTCTGGCATCAGGTTTGGTGGTCCAGTTGGTAGGACGTCCGTTTTGGCCCGGAAAGGCGTTGGAGACGCAGGTTCGAATCCTGCCTGAACCGTTAATATTTTTTGCTATATTGTAAACATTGATACAAAGATAAAAGCTCAAAGAAAAATTGAAATGCGTAGGTAACCTGGCGAAAGAGACCGGGAATTGAACCCAGTACCTCTGGATCGCCGCTCCAATGTGTTGACCACCCTAACGCCAGATAACCTTTCGATTTTTTACTCATGCTTTGTGTTGTGTGTCGATCTTTACTTTATTTATTTGAAAGGTACCTCTGGACCGGCAATCCAGGGGTACCGGGTTCGATTCCCGGTCTCTTCCACCAGATTACGCATATCAGTTTTTCTTGGAGCTTTGATATTTTTATCAACAGTTTAACTTATTTTGATAAAATAGCACATTGACATTCTGCTATCAATCTATCGTTATGTAGTTCTGTTTGGTTTGTAGCTGCAAGCAAAACTGTCATGTGACTGGACACATAGAAAGAAAGAAAAGAAAGAAAGAAAGAAATACATTTATTCGTGACGAGACATAAAACATAATTACATAAAAGGTGTGAATATAGGTAATAATACAAATTCATTCTAAACATGAAAGCGTAGAAACTCTTTTTCATAAATTTTACTCACCATGTTCTATTTCATCGACGAAAAGCAATAAGTATTCTTGAAAATGCAATTTACTCTTACTACTTTTCTGTTCGCATCTTTTTTTTACTTCGAACCCGAGATTAAAAAGAAAAACCAGGTTATTTTCTTGCTTTTTCCGTGCCTTGCCAAGACGAAGATATCAAATTTCAGTGTTTTGATCGCCCATTTGGTATTGTGCCAAGATTTTTGCAGAATATTAAAATAATTAATATCAAATTAAGGCATTTTGGTCGGAGTTTCTGGGGCATATGCGTCAAGAAAGAAATGTAGGGTGCGAAAAATGGTTTCACAGTCCCTAATGAGCACTTTTGGGTTAGATTTAAGTTTTCTCCCGAACGTTTTTGTCTGAGACTCAAATGTGGCGCTTAGTACAAGGTTGGGACTAATGCGTACATAGGGGCAAATGCGACTCTTGATGAAATCATAGTTGCACAACAGTTTAAGACCACCCTACTCTTACCTACTGCCTATTATTATTAAAAGCCGGTTAAGTGAGAGTCAGACTCGCGCTATTTTACGTACTTTAAATAAAGACTTTTTTTCTTGTATGATTTAATAACAAATGTATAGTTTTCAGATTTTTCTTTATACTTTTATTAAATGACGGTATTACTTGCCAAATTTTATAGTTCTATATAAGTCACGTTAACTTAGAAGTTTGATTTTTCACATCATCTTCAAGGGTCTGAGGACTTGAGTTTAATGTCTACTCGGTACCTCCACGCGTTCCCTAGATAAAGGGTCTTGACAGCCAGACGGACGGACGGCCGGACGAACAACAAAGTGATCCGGGTTCGATTTTTGCCTTTTGAGGTACGGGACCCTAAAAAGAGAGCGGTGGTAGTTATAAGTTAAATTGTTGTGTTTCTATGATATCGAAAAGTTGACATTAAAAGGTGGAGCATCAAGAAGATCGAGCACATCGCTAAAATAGAAACATAGCGTACATTCGTACAATAGCTGATTAAGTTCACGCATCAAGGTGGATGGGCAAAAATATTGGAATTATTTTTTAACGTTGTCACCTAACTATCAGTGTATAAAGGAAATGTTTCACTAAAATTGCAAATGAAAAACATTTTGTCAGATCTATTATTACGATGAAAGATAGTAACGATTACATTTCCACCCGAAACAATGAACTATATTGTCATCAAAATGAGTTGGTAGTCAAAAACACACTTTGTGACTTATGGCGTTTTGATAGCCGGTGCATAAAATCCCGGATTGTTTCACACTGATAAAACCGTCAAAAAGTTACTCTGTAGTTTTATGCGATAACCATCGGCAAGTTCAGTTCAGTTGATTTAAATTGAATCGAAAATGAAAGATCGTTTTCATCGTCGTTTTTCATTTACCAAATACCTACTAATTTCAACTTGTGTCAACTGTGTCAATATGATTTTAAAGGCCTGAGTCTGAGGAACCAATCTTTGGGATTTACTTTGAAATTGCAAGATTGTTACCTAGGACGAAAATAAAAAAATAAGAAAATAGGGTTGCTATTAATTTGACGTGTATTCGTTCATTTTTCTGTGGCATCTTCGATCATCATCATAAACTTAAGAGCTAAGCTCTTGTCAGCGGAGCAATTACCAATTTTCTCTATCTTGCGCTCTCTCCTTGACGGCCTGGTACGACACGACGTTCGCCTTTTCCTTTATTTGGTCCATATAGGCTCTTCTTGGTCTTCCTCTTTTCCGCTTTCCTTCATCTTAGAAACTAAACGGATTATACGACTAAGATATATTTTTACTTAACTTCATTCATGATTTGATTTTTAAATGGCTCAGTCGGTAGGAAAAAAATATGTATAGCCCCACAGGGTGCTTTTTAGCCTACGCCATTTTTTTTTTGATATTTTTTTTTATTTAAAACATGAGTATGTTTACATCACATAGCCAAAACACATACCTACACGGATTTTTAGTGGTATTTATGTTACTGGTAACGACTAATTTTGGTTACTGACTTTGAATGCTAGTGAATGTCACTGATGTAAACAAAGAGGAAACAGGACTAAATATTCCGCAATTATCAAGTAACTTTTGCATAATAAAGCCAAAACTATCCACAGTGATGAAAGTCAAGTTTTGTTTTAATAGAATTTAGTATCTGTTTCGCAAGAAGAAGGGTTGAGCAGTAATTCCGGTAAACAATGTTTTGAATTTGGATTACAAATCGCTACTGATGTTTAATAATGCAAATATATGACGTATGTACATTATTGCCATATGAAAGCCGTTTGTAGCGCCACTATCCCTGGGCAATACCGACGCTTTTTAGGCCATACGCATGATATCATACAATACAATACAACAATACATATTCGTAATATCTCTCTCTTCCCGACTATGTATCCCACATGGTGGTGGGGTCAGCCTTCCTTATCTTCCTCCTCCACTTCGCGCTATCCCTGATGTCGTCTTCGGAAACATCGCATTCTTTAATGTATCAATACATATACATACTGCCTACTGAGCCGACGGTCCCGCGTTCGAATTCCGGCAAGGGCAAATATTTGTGTGATGAACACGAATATTTGTGCCTGGGTCATGGATGTTCTATGTATTTAAGTATTTTATTTATCTATATAAGTATGTATATCGTCGCCTAGTAACCATAACACAAGCCTTCTTGAGCTTAATTTGGGACTAGGTTGATTTGTGTGAGGTTGTCTGATATTTATTTATTTATTATATTCGTAATATCATATTTCGAAAATACTGATAAAAATCTTATAAAACAGTACCTACACAATCGTTAACTACGACACATTCATAGCTGTTCCAACTTTGCAAAAGCCAACATACATTATCTGAGCAATTTCGGCCGATTAAAACTTACGGCTACGGATCAAAAAGAAACAGCGACCCGGAATCGAACCTGGCTCCTCTCCAACTAACATTAGTGACATGTGTAATATTTTGTTGAGTTAAAACTGTTAAGTAAGAACAATTGTCCGTTAAAAATTGTGTTCTGATATTACTGCCAACTTGTACGTAATAGAGGTAGCGTCGAAAGACTAGCACAGCGATTAAACTTAAAAAAATATATATGAAAATTTCGATTCGCATTTACATCTATGGGAGTCGATTATTAACCGATTACGCGTATCGCGCGGACGGAGTATCCCTAAAAAAAGTTTCAGTTAAAAAGTTTCCACATTAACTTTTAAGAACTAGTTAGGTTTCCACATTTAACTTAAAAGCAAACTTGTGATCAACGATCGGGTTTCGTACCTGGTTCAACGTATCTCAGGCAATCCTACGCGGGAATGCGGCGGGTATCTTTGGGACGCTCGAGCCAGCCCACGTAACACACAGATAAGCTGCATAAAATCCTATACAGCCCTTATACGATTTATTTTAGCTGTGTAAGAGCTGTATAAGCTCATACAGAATGTATGGTACTTGAGAGGTACTTACCGGGCAATGCGTTAATTTACTTTAACGGCGTACATTTTGTGATGGTGCATGTTGCGGATAATATTTCTCTAAAAAAACTTAAGAACTAGTCAGAGAATGTCTGTGGCAGCACTAATTAATTTCGATCAATGCTTATGATAATTTATCCCGTCTGGCTACGTTTTATTCGGATATTTAATGTTTATTTCACAACACAAAAACTTATCGTGCAAAAAGCAGACTCAATGCCGAATTCAAAGTTAAGGCGAACAGAATCATTCACGCTACATTAACGTGTTAAAACTATCACTGAATCGGTTTCACGGTATAGTAACGCCTATTTCTCCAGCTGTCATCGAGCGGCGACAATTACAAATGGCCGCCGAAGTTGCGTAATCGGCGGACGGATTCCTTAGCCGATCGCTGTGAAATATTATTGCAAATGACGAGGAAAACTGGGTAATGGATCGCCGAGCATTCATATGGAATGCGAAAGCTTTCAAGGTCGGCTGATATGGATTTTATTTTATTCGCTAGCATTTTCTAATCACTGATTTTGTACTCATAGGTAGTTTGTTGGCCGACTTATTTTGGTTTTCTTTTCGCGTCGTTGTTACAGTTTGATTGCATGTACATGATGCCGTCAAGCCACAGCGACCTGCGACGACCATTAGTGGTAGCGGGAGACTACGCTCTGACCTTTCACTCCCACGTACGACCATTGCTGTCACTTACCAATGTCAAGACTGAGTGTGAGCTGTAGTCATAAAGTTACTAAAACATAATAAAAAACAGGCGAAACACCGTTCAAAATTAGCACTCACAAGTAAAATCTCATTTCTCTTATTGCACAAATACCAATTACTTAATTAAGTGATTGTGCAAGTAAAACGGCCAAAATAAAACCGGACATATGTAGCTTCGTTACCGACCGCGCTAAATTAAATTAAATCCCATCGATTTTATAGCCCGAGTAATTACTAAGTGTACTAACGAATCTGTTGCCCTTGAAACATTTCATTTCAGATCCTTTCATGAACATAACATGAAGAAAAGATTGTTGTTTAAAATGGTACGTTTGTTTCGGGATGACAATGGATATTTTACTTTGTTTTCGACATGTTTTCCCAGGTAAATATGGGACGCTTTTAAGAGGCCTTATTCCTTTTAAATTTGGTAATTTCAATCAACTTCTTGAAGTGAATAATACTTTTCCCTGAGTTCTAGATAGTAACGTGTCTATTTCATGCTTTCATTGTGTGCAGTCGAAAATAACATTAAAACCAGTTTTCTGCGTGAATTTTGAAAAAAAATAGTAGTTATCACCATATCAGACAATTTTTGATAATTATCAATGAACTGAATTGCAGTGAGTCTGTTCTGAGTAGTAACATTGATAATATGTTAAGAAACATGTTTGATCATAGAGAAAAATGTCTAAAACAACAGCATTTTTGAACAGACAAGGAGCCATAATAAAGCCATCATTTAAATTGAAATGTGTTAAGTGTAGGCTTGTTTAGGATTCTGGTGTTTTAAGCAGGATTATGTCGCGCTATTTTATGGTTATGTAAATTTACGGATACAGGATAAGATGTTTAAAAAGAAAAACACGGTTTCATTGCCGTTGATTGCAGCCTTTCTTGAATGTATGACCAAAAATGTGTTCAAGAATATGTGAACACGCCTCTATATCGTTAACTATAGAGGCATATTTTTGATCTAACCTACGTAGTCGTACTAACCCGAAATATGCAGCATTTTCGTACACATAATATCTAAATAAAATATTTGTCGCTTTGTTATGACAAAGGTAATATTATTAGGTAAGTAAAGACTCTTCTTTACATCCATATTATTACGCTTCGTCGCGGCTGTTTGTTTATACATCTCAATAAACGTAATTTGTTGTCTGACTTGATATACCATGTGGGTCCTGTAATAGGAGCAAAAAATTTTAACATAGATTTTACTCGTCAAACTGAACAACATCTGTTCAGAAACTAAAAAAAATACTGTTTTTATATGTTCGTTATTTGAAACAAAGTAAATAGCATTTTCAATGTACGCCGTCTAACATTGACATTGCCTTAGCATTGACATAGCTGTCACTTTACTAAATATCAAATGTTTCGCAATACCTTACTTCTTTGAATAAACTTTATTTTACAGGTTTACATTATAAATGAGTTATTTTTAAAAGTTGCTTAATAAATGTTGTTCAGTTTGAGGGGTAGAATCTTTGTTTTAATTTATTGCTCCTGTTACAGGGCCACCTGGTATAATGTCCGCTATTAAAAAGGTTTTATTTATAGATTTAGTTTCACTATAAGTATTTTTGTATCACAATAAACAAATTTATAAATACATACAAAATCGCTATCCACAAACACACATGACGACAATAATTCTCATTTAAAGATAACTTAAGCTTTTGTTGATTATGTATAAGGGTGATATCTCACACAAAAGTTAGACACAGCGCGTCCCCAGCGTCACATGGTTTTTTAAACGCTTAAGCGTATTAGCCAATTTAGCCTTACCTTAGGATGTGCGTGCACACGCACGATCCACAGCTCCGATCCCCATTGCTTTACAATAAGTGCAACGACCGCGAGACAGATGGCGCTATTCTCAATGTTACGTAATCTTTTTCGATTTTATACAAACGTAGGATCACAGGTTCGAGTCCTGCTTACAGTGCAGTGGATCTCATTATGTGTTACTGTCACAATTTACCTTTGTGTTAATATCGCTTATCAATAATTCCTCTGCACCTACCAAAAACCGAATAGCCTTTCGAATGGTTTGCTACGGATCAGAGCCATGATTCCTAATATTCGATCTTTTCCCGATACCCCTGAAATCCCGGTTACATCCGGAATCCGATATCGTCACATGATTGGATGACACTCGGGCTTGTACGTGAGTATTTTCGAAACAAGTATTTGAATAGGCGTTAAGTGATCGTGTATTTTTAAAAATCGCTTTTACAAAAACTGTTATTTTCATTAATCCTTTTCTAATCCCGCTCAAAGCATAAAGTTTTTTAGTTATTATTATAAATAAAAATTTTCTCCTCAAGAATTTTTAAGTTTATCCCGATTTTTTGTTTTTTCATTACAATAAAATTAGTTTGATATTGGACTTGATATACTTAAGTGGCCCCGCGCACTGGACAGCTTATCTGTGCAGCTAGAGCCAGAAGGTTGAGATTTTCAGTATTCGTGCCACAATTAAGTGAAATTTAAAAGTTAAGATTTAAGGGTAAGTGAAGAGAAAGTAGATCCCACTGAAGAGCTGACTAAAGTTCTGGAATATGCCAAAGAACAAAAGTCGGAACTGATAGTGGGTTGTGACGCCAACGCTCACCACACCATCTGGGGGAGCACAGGAATCAATAATAGAGGTGAGTTACTCTCTAACTTTATCTTTACTAACTGTCTGCATCTGTTGAATAACGGCAACACGCCGACGTTCGTTACTAGGGCCAGACAGAAGGTACTCGATATAACATTTGCAACTGAAAAGGCAGCGAAATGCCTCGCCGACTGGCATGTCAGTAGTGAAAACTCGATGTCGGACCATAAACATATTCTTTTTGATGTTAAAGGATTAGATATCGCTGAACAAGAAAAGCGCAGGAATCCGAAAGATACCGCCTGGGACACATACGGTGCCCTACTGAAAGAGTACCTAAAGGAAACCCCAAAACACATCAAAACACCAGATTCTCTCAACACAGCCGTGGAGCTCCTGACAGAAGGCATCAACAAGGCCTACGAAAGGAGCTGTCCACTGAAGGAATCGAACAACAAAAACACGACGACGTGGTGGAACAAAAAGCTGGAAAGGACGCTGGACGCGCCGTATATTCAATCACTCTACCAAACCTAGCGAATGGGAAAGGTACAAAAGAGCGCTAACAGAATATAATAAAGAGATCAGAAAAGCCAAGAGAGCGTCATGGAAAAGATTCTGTGAAGAGATTGCCCAGACCCATAAAGGAGCGAGAATTCACAGAATACTAGCCAAGACACCAAATAATTATCTCGGACTCCTGAAGAAACCAGATAATACCTTTACGACCACAGAAGAGGAGACGCTAGAACTCCTCAGGGATACACATTTCCCCGGCTCGTATTCCACCAGCGATACACAACGATGCGCCCACAAGAGACACCAATCTCACAGGGCACACAATACTGACTGGAACTTGGCTGCAAATATTTTCCAACCAAATTAAATGGGCCTTGGAAAAATTCAAACCATTTAAATCTGCGGGAGATGATGGAATATTCCCTGCCTTACTACAGGAGGGCCGCGATTTTCTCCTCCCGCTTCTGGTAATAATATTTAGGGCGAGCTTCGCCCTGAGCGTGATACCAGAACAATGGACTAAGGTCAAGGTACGCTTCATACTAAAAGCAGGGAAAAAGGACTATTCACAACCGAAATCCTTCAGACCCATCAGTCTAACCTCCTTCCTACTAAAGACCATGGAAAGGGTAATTGACCAACACGTACGAGCTAAATATCTGGTAACAAGGCCACTCAGTCCCTGCCAGCATGCCTACCAAAAGGGGAAATCAACAGAAACTGCCCTGCTAGATCTGGTCGACAAGGTGCAGAAAACCCTAGAGGACAAGCAAACAGCTCTATGCGCGTTCTTAGATGTAGAAGGGGCCTTCGACAACACACCCACAGATACCATCATTAAAGGTATGGAATCAAAAGGTGTAGACGGCACCACAAAAAGATGGGTTCGGAGTATGCTCTCCAATAGAACAGTAATACTGACCCTAAATGCCACCACGCATGAATTTCACACCACAAGAGGATGTCCACAGGGAGGGGTTCTATCACCACTTCTGTGGACTCTAGTGGTTGACCAACTCCTTGTTCGAATGGCGGCCAACGATTATAACGTACAAGGATATGCCGACGATATCGTAGTCATAATCAAAGGACCTTGCCTTAACACAATCTCGAACATCATGCAAGGAGCTCTCAACACTATCTGTATATGGTGCAGAAAAAACGAATTGTCTATCAATGCAAACAAAACCATTATAGTGCCCTTCACAAATAAAAGGAAACTCGACAAGCTTACTTAACACACAAGCTTAGCAATACTTTAAAGCTAAACGGACAAACTATACCACTTTCAAATGAAGCCAAGTATCTAGGGGTCAACTTTGACCAAAGGCTAACTTGGAACACGCATTTGAACAATATAATCCAAAAAGCGAAAATGGCACTGTGGACATGCTGTCGAATGGCAGGAGCAAGATGGGGCGTAAGACCCAACATTGCTATATGGCTATACACAGCAGTCGTGAGGCCCATAATAACTTATGCCTCCGCTGTCTGGTGCAACAAGGCCAACCAAAAGACAGTGATCCTAAAACTAAGCGGCCTACAACGCACTGCCTGCATTATTGCAACAGGAGCCCTGTCTTCGACGCCGGGCGCGGCCCTGGACGCACTGCTCGACCTAACACCTCTGCACTTACAGGTGCGGAAAGAGGCCGAGCAGTGCATCTACAGGCTCTGCACTCTGTCTAAGACGAAATGGCGCTCGCAAGCACTGAACAAGCTAAAGGCTTCAGTGTTCGAAAACAAACTACTGTGCATGCCCTCTGACGACATGCTCACTGAATGTATCTTTACGCAATACTACTCAGTGGAACTACCCTCCAGAGACGAATGGCTAAACGACCAAATGTCTCTCAAAGAGGGCTGCCACATCTGGTATACGGATGGTTCCAAAAAAGGAAAAGATGTAGGATGTGGGGTCTATGGACAGAGACCTAAGCTCAATGCAAGCGTCAGCATGGGCACAGAGGCCTCAATCTTCCAAGCGGAGATCTTTGCCATAAACAAATGCGCAGAGATAAACCTTGACAAGAACATAAGACACTGCCACATATACATCAACTCGGACAGCCAAGCTGCCCTGTTGGCACTGGAATCACTAGAGGTCAAATCTAGACTAGTCCAACTATGCAAAAACAATTTTAATGCCCTAGGCGAAACCAACAAAGTCACTCTTAGATGGGTACCAGGTCACTCCGATATTGACGGAAATGAAAGAGCAGATAAACTCGCGAGAGATGGCGCGGACAAGCCCCTTGTCGGCCCAGAACCGTTCTGTGGAATCACAAAACGCCAGGCTTACTCTCTGCTCAGCGATTTACACAAATCTAAGGCGATCGAGATGTGGGTGGCTGTAAAAGGATAAAATCACTCGAAAGCCCTTATAAAAGGCTTTGTTCAAAAGTTATCTAAAGAGTTACTACAGCTCAAAAGGTCAAAAGTCTGTGCGGTGACTAGAACTCTGACCGGTCACTGCAAGCTGAAAAAACACTTGTTCCTAATGGGTATGGAACAGGACGCAACGTGCAGGTTCTGCCAAGAGTCAGAGGAGACAGCTATGCATATCCTCTGCTCCTGTGGACCACTTATGCACAAAAGAAGTATCCACTTAGGGCAACACTTTGTGCCCCCAGAGGAGATACAACATCTCACTGCCCAAAGAATCTGGGAATTCCTGGACTCAACGGGCCTCAGCAGTGAGCTTTAAGACAGGGCTGCCACAATAGATCAATTATGGTCGATGCGGCACACAAAAGGCCCAATTGAAATAATAAAAGTGAAGCATAATCTACTTCTTAAGGGCTGCCACAGTTGTTCGGAAATTACGTTCGGTTTCCGTGCGTAATGACGTCAGTGAGCGAGACATCGGCATATGTCAGACAGAGACAGATACACTTTCTGAAGTCATTGCGTACGGAAATCGAGCGAAAATTCCGAACCTCCGTAACGGCCCTAAATACGCGTGCTTAATGACATATTTTCGTGTGTCAGAATCAAAGTTACCAGTCTCGATCATCGATTAATTGAATTTTGGGTTCATATTATATTGTAGAGAGTTTTACTAATTTTATTTTAATTCCTGACTTCACTACATAGTATAAAACAAAGTCGCTTCCTGCTGTCTGTCTGTCTGTCCCTATGTATGCTTAGATCTTTAAAACTACGCAATGGAATTTGATACGGTTTTTTAATAGATAGAGTGATTCAAGCGGAAGGTTTATGTATAATACATGCATAATATAGCATTGCATCCGTGCGAAGCCGGGGCGGGTCGCTAGTAGTAGCGACCTGATCATCTGGTAATAAACTGATCCTAGTCGCTAAGTCCAATTCCGCTCAACACTGACAGTTACAACGTTTTATTAACATTCTATCCTACTAACCACTAACCAGTCCCTTTTAGCCACCACAATATGTCACGACCCTCTATACCTAGTATTTCTACTTACAAAACACCTGTTCCCACAAATTACCCAGTACGCCCACCCCATTTGCCTGTTATTTGTTTCTATCAGTAGGTAACGGAACCCTTTCACAAGCCATTTGTTCCAGGGAAGCCAAAGAACCTACTTCGATCGCTTCGATACATTTAACCAGAGATTAAGTACTGCCCTATATATTATCGCTAAAGCAGTATTATATAATGTGATTTATTGATACTTGTGTTGTGTCAATAAATAGGGCTAAGGATTTATGAGGCAATCGTTGTCAGTATTTATAGTATTTTTAGCCTTTCGGATGGTTTAAGACAATATTTTTTCGTCCCTAAATACCCAAGGTAAAATAAAAGGGAGATTTTTTTTAGTTGTGTTATGATAGGAAGCTGAATAGAATGAAAGAGATTTTGCGGTGTCGGGATTCCGAAAAACTACATCCAATGTAGTTGGTTATTTTGTTATTTGTAACCATCTCCCTAAATTTATATAGACAATATTGGAATAAAATATTTTGTATCTACTTGTACTCTTGATCCTCTCTGTACCATTAGCTTTCTGATTTGCACCCACTTCTAGTATCTCTGTTTGGCCCTATGGTTGACTGGTAGAGAATGCCATTTGGCATTAAGTCCGCCATTTGTACTGACTTTTGTTTTGTACAATAAAGTTTAAATAAATTAATAAATAAACATATCTGTAAATAACGTTTGTTTTTTTAGTGTCGAAAGTTTACCTAGTAGCCTGTCTCTCCTTAGCTCGAGCTCATTACCTGAAACAAAAAAAACTTAATTATTATCAAGTTGGTTCTTAAAAGTATCTATGTCTCGTATTGGTAGAAAGATCATCGTTCAATTGAATCCGGTTGCCGATTTGTGAATTTTCCAATGTATTCCCAAAATGCAAAACCGAATCAGAAAGTCAACGTTAGATCATAGCTGGGAATAAGCCCAACGCCCGTTTCCGATACACGACGCGGCGAATGCATTTACCGAATCTGCATGAAAAATGGAAATTGATCCGCAAGGAAAAACGGAACCGCATTTGCGACACAAATACAGCCGCTGCCATCGGCTAGAAAAGGGTACGTGGCATTTTTCTAAAAACATTATTTGCTTGACCCTGGTAATTTATACGACGATGATTGTATTGTGTCGTTTAGGCTTTTAGCATATTTTAGCAGTGTACTCTTGTGCCGTAGGATCATTATGGTCGCGAGAACATTATGACTATGATATATTATATTTCTACATTTTGAGGAACATACCTAGTAACCCAAGTACAATTAGACTTCTATTTATTCATGTTCCCGGGGCAACAGACGTTTTATTTTTTATTTCATAGTTTTTTTTGTAAACAAAGCTTTAGCTCGTTTTGGTGTAATTTTGGTGTAATTTTGGTAACATTATCATCGCAGTATTTGCATGCAACAGTATGCCTCAGGTGAAAAGCTAAACTTATTTATTATCTGAACTCTGTTTCACTGACGTTAAGACCACATTAAATAACCGGAGCATTACCTAACCTTCCTCGAAACCTTTTGTTATATTTCACACTCTCTAATACAGTCGAACTCATGTACGCGTCGAAGACGGCTAGATGCTCAACCATTAATGATAATATCATTAATGGTTGAGCATCTAGCCGTCTTCATATATTATATTAAAGCGCTTTAGAAACACTTTAGTACTTACTAGTTTTTTTTTTCTTGTAGTATTTCTGAAATTAACCTTTTTGAAACTTTTCATATTTAGACATCATTTACAAATAATCGAAGAATATTTGAGACAACTTGAAAAGGAGACATAGAAAATCGTTTTAGAAGCGGTTTAATGACAAAAAAAAATTGAATTGCGCCACTTAAGTTAGCGAGTCTGCAGTTAGCTACTGTTTTTTTTTATGTTTCAAACAAGTTCGACAGGCGCAGTGGGATGATGTTGAACTGTTGAGGATAACTTCAGAAACACAAACTAAACTGGCACGAGTTAAAGCCGTTTGAGAGCCGAACGATGCCTCAGACAGATACACATGCTTAACTTATAACACCCTTTCCATCGCTTTATACTCTCGCGGTTTGAACGGATAATTACGCCTTATCAGTACGCCTGGGACCACGGCACGTGAAACCGTGTTGAAACGTCAGGCAATGAAGGTAAATCAAAATATCGCAATAGACCCGGTTCAATAAGTTTTAATTACCATTTTCATCGGTCTAAAAATCAGTTGCCAAGTTCTGATTCGTGGCAAACAACAACGGTTTAAACTGGGCAAAACAAGAGGTATGCTAAACCTTTGCGCTTGTCGGCCCGCACTAAGCCTTCGTAATGGGGTTGCCTTTACTTCCGAATTGAAAGATTATTGATGGATTTAAGTAGAAAACATACATAATATCGTCCTTGATGGCTAATACGTGAGGATTTCAAGCTTGGTATATATTTTATGGACAAGTTAATAAGCGTGCATGTTTTTGTTTAAGGCTTAGAATAAATACGCCTAGAAACCTAGTCAGCGCTTGTAAGTGAAACCACTTTTGGTAAACTGCTGGTCCAACTAGTAGTTCGATAGTCGAACTGTTTGGACTTTTTTTAAATAGTCTGGCGCATCCTTTCTATCTTTAGTATTAGGATTGCCAGATGGTCCGGAACCATCTGGGTTCTCCTGACATTCAATGTCATGTGACAAAAATAAAATTCACGAAACTAATTTGAAACAATATTGTTTTCAATACTGACAATAATTTTAAGTAATCTTATATTATGTATATGCGGCATCATTCTATTAAAAAAAATATTATTATTATTATTCCTGTATGTCGCACCCGCTCACGGGACAATAGTGTCCCGGACCTTTGGGAGGCGTGCACGGAGCCGAAGCCAACGCGTAGAGGCCCTTTCGACAATTTAATGAAATGCAAGGTGTACATCGAGCGGATGCTGTCCCTATCCGTGTCATGGGACGCACACAGAGACAGCGCCCGCTAGGTGCAAGAACTATTGATGGAGACATGGAATCTAAATACAAATTGGGCTATGGGGATGAAATGGAGGACTGGCTAATTGGGCTATGGGTTGAGACTATCGGGCGTCTACCAGCAAAAGTGTCTCATAGCAAAAATGGGACTGGTGGACGATGACTCGCCTCCCGCTAGATGGGCCCCCACAAAATAGCGACACATAAAGTGGCCTAAGGGCAACACCGGTGCGGAAGGCTAAGGGCGGAGAGGTGTAATACTGGGCTTTAAACCGAAGCCAACTAACCCCTTACGTTTCCACATCCACCCCCGAGCCGAAACTCTCACGACTCCACTCTGCCCGGCCGGTTAAGGCAAGACATAGGCGGAGGCCCCGACCCATCACCCCCCTTCAGGATCCCCCAGGAGCGCTCAGGTACGTGGGGTCGCTACCCCCCAACAGCTCG
The DNA here is from genome assembly GCA_905147355.2 of Apotomis turbidana. Classification (NCBI taxonomy): domain Eukaryota; kingdom Metazoa; phylum Arthropoda; class Insecta; order Lepidoptera; family Tortricidae; genus Apotomis; species Apotomis turbidana. The sequence goes on along the minus strand of LR990299.1, from coordinate 10,769,592 downwards.
CCATAAGCTGCCCTGCGTGACTGATTGCGCTGGTAAAACCAGCGGGCGATGGGGTCGTCACATCCCTACGCCTTATTATTATTATTATTATTATTTATAATGAGGCAGGCAGTTTAACAACTGATAGTGCCTATATCCAGCGATCTGTGTCTTGAGATCGTTTCTCAGTGGTATGCTTGTCTAATTTATTCTTAAAATTATTGACGTTAGGTGCTGAAATTACATCCTCGGGGAGTTTGTTCCAAGCACTCACAACTCTATTGCTCAGAAAGTGTTAATGAGGGTTGTTGTGCGACCTGCAGGCAACTAGCTTTAGGTGGTGACCTCTTAGTCGGGTATTGTTGTTGCGTACAAATATTTCGCAAAAGTCCTTGAGGTCATAATGCCCAGTCAGAATCTTGTACGTCTCGATCAGGTCTCCACGTTCCCTGCGGCTCTTCAAGGTTGTTAGCTTCAGCGCCTGCAGTCTATCTTCATATGATTTATTTTTTAATTCCCGTGGTACTTTGGTGAAACTACGCTGAACTTTCTCCAGCATCTCAATGTCTTTAACAAAGTAAGGACTCCAGGCTTGGCAAGCGTATTCCAATAAGGGTCTGATATAGGTCTTGTGTATCTTCAACATCATTTCTGGTGTCAAGGCCCCAAAGGCTTTCCTGGTGAGATAAATCAGTCAGTTTAGTCTTAAAATTTTCTAATATATTTCATATCTCCAGACAACTCCTAAATCCCGACCTTTTTGGAAGCAACTGTCGATTCATTTGCATTTTGACGTACTTATATTGAATAACACATAGAAGATTAGTATAATTTAATATACAGTAGATTCGTAGTTTTAATTCTTCATGTGTACAAAACATACTAAACTAAAATCATCCCTGAATGAATAATGTACCAGAGCATTTCTCAAAAAGTTTGTACATTTACTTTACGTCTTTGTCCGGGCCGGTTCGAAGCTTGTAATAAATTAAGAGACGATATCTAATATAATCTGACCTTGAAAACTTAAAAATAAGTTTAGTATCTCTAAGATAATATTATTGTCTGAAATCATAATGCATAATATAATTTTATTAAAATATTTTAAAATATTGGGTAGGTCTCATTTGTATGGCAATGCAAATGTCCCCTTAACAAAATTGTAGTTAAATTATCGATTTTCTGTAACAAAACTTAGTGTTTCGGGTTGAGTGTTATGTTTCATTGCAAAAGAGATATCTCAGAATTCATAAAAAATAAGTATTGTTGTCGTTATTTAACGTATATATTTATAATAAAAGATAATAATTTGTCCTAGAAAAAGTTCCAATTTTGTTTCCGGTGTTTGTTACGCTATTTTCATAGAATTCTGGGGTTTTGTTAATTCAATTGTAGTTTTATAGGAAAGTGGTAACACTAGGGATATTTTTATGAGTGGCCATCTTGGCATATTGACAGTCTATCAAACGCAACGGTAGGAACACGCTCGCCGTTGGTGGCAACCGAAAATTTGAACTCCTTGTTTGTTACGGGATAACTTGGTAAGTTTCACTTTTTCTTCAGTTTTGTTTCAACTCATCACTTAATCATATTATGACGACTAAGATACAGTACATACAATATTCGAGTTATTCATTAAATTCGGTTAAAATATTTTTTAAAACGTCCGAGCATCGTTTCGTTACTTTCTTTTTTGTTACTTTTGAATCGTTTCGTATGACTAGGAAGTGAAGGTAACAAAAAAGAAAGTCTAAGGAGTAGTATAGACTATAGAGAATGACGTAATACAATATATATATTTCTCTTTAAAAAAAATATAAATTTATTTTCAATTTTAATAAAAACATATATTATAAAGCAAAAGTTTCTGATTTTGAGTAAAATAATATTATCGATTTCTTTTCTAGCTGAAGAAAAAAATGAGGCTTTTTTCACGTTTTTTTTTTATTTTTATACTGTACAAACGATAATGTTTATTATCATTGGTAATTTTATTGTAAATATTAATTGTTAAATAAAACCACTTACGTCACCCTTGATCGTAAAGCGGGATTTACGCCCGCTTCGCTTTGAAAAAAGGTGCCATTTAGTGTCATTAATGGATACAATATTGTTATTTATTTTTATATTTCCGTTTTATTGCCTCCAGATTACTCCAGAAAAAAGTTCCTAATGTATGGAGCACAAAAAAGTGGACTTGTATATTTTTTTTGTTGTATTTAGTTTTGTGATGCCCTGCTTATTATACTCAGAATAAAAATACATTTAAATATTGGCCAAATTTAAAATAATAAAACCAGACTTCATAACGCTCATTTAATATGGGCATTTCTATACTAACTTAAAAAGATTGCCGAGTAGGTACTGTAATACTCTGATTTTACTGTACTTTTTGATGTTTAATTTTATTATTATTTGGATTCTTTATTGTGATCTGATCACGTCTACAAGTAGTCAAAACTGCATTTTGTGATTTATTGTAATGTTCCTATAAACAATACTCTTGAATAATAACAGAAGATCTCATGTCAATTCTGCTTGAATGGCACATTATTTAAGCACTAATTAATCTGTATGATTATTTTTTGTGATACATAACTAATAATTATATAGTAAGAAATGTAATTACTATTAAAGTGAGTTGTTAAGCATCTAATTAATATTGTAAGTGTACTAATTGTACATTATGCTTAATAGCTCCGATTTTGTTACCAAGGTTCCTATTATTGTTACTGTCCCTTGAAAATATTAGAGGTTTTTGTTGTTTTTTTTTTTATTATTTGTTTAATAACATACATTTAATACATGTTTAAAATATAATTTAGATGGTCTTATAAATTATTCTTCAAAGATATTTTAAATAACTCAATTTAATACGCGTGATATTGTAATTTCAAACCTGAGTTTTGACTAAATGGTAACGTACAAGAGTAGTTACCATTATATCTTTAACTTATCGGAATATAGTAAGCAATTTTTATGAAAAAATATACGCGTATTGGTTATTACTATGTTAACCAATAAATAAATTCAATGTAATTCGTATGTGTTTATTTTATTTCCCGTTTGAATTAGGGTAACAAAACCGGAAATTTTGATTGCCTCGGCTCAATTAAATAAACTTTACAGTTAAAATTACACATCTAATCTCTGTCAAAAATTAATAAACTGCATCCTTAAATAACAGTTAAATAATAAGCAACAACAAAATCATTAAAATGTGATATTTTTTCTTTGTTACGACTATCCGAGAAATGTACAAACTTTTTGAGAAATGCTCAGTTATGTATAATATAGATATTTCAGTACATATAACCTAACACCAAGGACTTGCGAAACGCTTCGCCGCCAGAAGTGACCTGGTTGTTTAGTTATTTTATTGTATTATATGTATTTTAATCTGTGAGTTATTTGTATACAGGCTATGTAGCTTGAAATATACATTTCAAATTTAAATTTTCAGTCATAATTAGGGTTACGATTTTAGTCTCAACCGTGTTTCGAAGATTCCACTGTGTCACTAACTGTAAACAATTTAAAAGTCAAAGTTTACAAATATACTGATAAACTACTACTTTTAAACTTTGATTTCGTTTTTTTTTACAATTAATGTCTACGTGGATTTATAACCACGGTTGCCACCAACCCTAGACATGATCAATGCGAGGTATATCTTAATTGGGGATATCACCAAGCTACGTCGAATTAGGCTCGTGACTTGTGATAGTTTTTTGCGTTTCGTTCGATCCACGTCCGCTCGATAAGCTTTGGTTTCTGATTGGAATTCGAGCAGTTTGCTTTGCGTTGTAGGTTACTTTGATACTTTCTAAAAAACGTGACGAGACAGATATCTCTCGTGGTTTTTACCAATATTTACCTTTCCGTGTCAACATGCCAATACGCTGAACCATTGAAAATAACCCATATTAAAAATAATGAGACATACATGTTTCATAAAATAATGTAAAAACATGTGTGTGCATTTATGTTCTCGATAGATTTAACGTGAAATATGTGTAAATTTATAACGTATCAACATGTACTTAACCTGCAGTTTTTTCTGCACTACCAGCCATACTAACAAACTTATTAGGTACGAGTATCCACGATTTTCTCTGGAATTGACTAAAACATAGCCAAAGGTAGACTGCAAAAAATTGCTCTTTAGTGATCAGACCACCTGTTTTCTCACGTAATTAGAATTATAAAATTTGTAATTCTTTCGTGGGCAATACATTCAGGGGTGATTATCTCAGCGAAAAAAAATTGCGGCGGAATTGATAACTATAGTGTGAAACAATTGTTTTAAAAGTTTTAATTTTTTTCTGAAAAGAAGATACAAATTACTATCTTAAGCCAAATCGCAAAGTATTTTGAAAGTCATTTATGTTCAATAATTTTTTTTTTTGCGGTAAAATGATAATTTTGGTGCGGCGTCCAGTATTCGTTGTTCCTCATAAATGTCTTTGATAGAACCATATCATCAATGTTTTAAACTAAAATTGCATTTATTTATAATCTTTATTAGTTTAAGTATATTATAAGGATATATAAATAAAGATTAATACATAAATAGATACTCAAAATTGAGCACTAAGAGTTGTCCGGGTGAAATTGATAATTTTGGTGGTAAATATTGAAAATGTGTTTATGGTTGAATGAAACGCAACAAGACCAGCAAACGTGTGTTAACCTGTTCGTTTAGTTCCGCTCCGGCATGGAGCGACGACATACACGTCGTACCTTGCTGGATCTGTCCACCAGCACGTAAGTATCTAATTTTGGTGTGTTCAAAATACTTTTTGACACAATTTTTGTGGTATATGTTTCTAGTGACTTAGCAATCATTGACTGTGTGTGAATTGTGTGTAAGACGTGTTAAAGGTTTCTTTTTTAAAATATAAAGTTAAATTGGAATTAAATAATACGGATATTTTTTAAATATTTTTTTAATCACTCTTTCTAATTTCGGTGGATCAATTTTGGTGGTTTTGGTGGTAATTTGAAAGTCACCAAAATTGCTTGATGCCACCAGAATTGCTAATTCTGTAATCTGTATATAATTTACACATTTGTAATCGCATTTCCAACACTTTTGACTCGGTGAATTTATTTGAAGTCAAGTATAAACACAATACATTTAATATTACACGCTGTCGGTGAGGGTAATCTTAGCTTAGATATGCTTATGCTGGTGGCGGATTCTATAGCTCCTATCCTTTCCTATATTACTTGTTTTTAAGATCACCGACGATATTCGTCTTAATATAGAATATAGAAAAGTGACTATATTGGTGCTCCTAGATTTTAGTAGTGTTTTTAACACTGTTGATTTTGATATTCTTCTCAGTTTACTTAGTACTTTAAATATATCTCCAACTTCACTGTCCTGGTTTCGTGATTACCTCTTTGGGGGACAGCAGCGGGTTCGAGTTGATGACCGATTTTCTAGCTGGTGTGAACTGTCTTCTGGTGTCCCTCAAGGGGCATACTCTCTACATTACTCTTTTCTGTCTTCATTAACGGAATCACCAACCACAGTCACTCTCCTCCTCGTTCCATGTCTATGCAGACGATTTGCAGCTTTATGCGGTGGCCAGCATTGATGATTTTGGCTCCTTTGTTTCGCAAATCAATTTAGACCTGGAATCAATCCGTGCTTGGGCTTGATTCTTTGGTTTGATGAAGAATGCCAAGAAGTCGCAGGCTATTGTCGTTGTTCGCCTGCGGTCAAGTGCAAATCTGGCTCTATCTATCCCACAGGATAGATCTCATGTTTACGATGTATCTTTTGCTGTGCGCGCCGTGAAATTATAAAATAAATTGTCTCCCACCCTAAGGCAGACGTAGTCCGTATATAGCATCGTTCAAGGGGAAGTTCAAGAAATTATGGCTGTCGAATTAATGATTATTTGATTAGGTTGCTGTTTTTGTTATAATTATGATTATATTTATGTTATATGTATTTATATAGATATAACGTAATATGTATTACGTTGACTGTTTGCCTATCTCTCTCTCATTTGGTTTTTGCATTTTCATTTGTACTATTGTAAAGTTATCGTATTGTACATGTTGCTTGGTTTGTCTGCCATTTACTTGTGTTTAACACTCATTTACTCGAAGGTTATGGAAGAAATCCCTTAGAGAGATAAGTTCGCTTTTGTACATGCTTATTTTTTTGAAATGTATGTAGGGTTTTTAATGGCTAATCGCAAGAAAAATCAATCAAGAGAAGTCCTCGAAAAAAATATATACTGTTGTTACAAACGAGTTAGTGATTGTATTTTCATAGATATTTTGGTATAATTAAAATGATTAATTAAACATACTTTCTTTTCATTTCCAGCAGGCAATTTCATTGACAAATATAAATTTTTAGCACAAGTAACTAATTTTGGTGTAGATGTACAATTTTGGTGGCAGGCCAATTACTAAAATCGTAATATCTTTAAAACTATTATGTATAACAAAGGGCCATTACTACACAATATTGGTTATGACTTTATTCGTATTATTGATATATAATTTTGGCTCTACCATCAAAAATAAAAAATGCCACCAAAATTAGGTTAATTTCGAGCTTGTTGAAATTCACCCTCAGACAGTTTCGTTTGTTACACACAATTTAATGGTTCAAATCATTGCACAAAAAACGTTTGCGAAATTAATAATGTCATTTCAAAAATAATGTTTCACAAACAGATCATTTCACAAACATGACATGTGTTTAATAAAGCACGCATTGTATTACGCTTGGCATTGCAATTAGCCTATTACCTATTTATATTTTTTCTTCACAACCACGATTTTCGTTATTTCATAAATAATTGCATTAATCGGCCGAAACTCTTACTTTTATCCTCGATACAACGCAAGACAAGGATTAAATCTCCCTAAATACCGAACTTTAGTGTTAGAAATCACATAAAACTTACTTCGGAGGGGGAATAAATCAACGGGGGGAGTTATAGTCCAAGATCCAGACAAACATCTAACCACCTTCATCTGTTTTCTTGGTGAAACAAATTCTGTATATTAAGGGCATATAAAAAATTCCATGACATAAATTGACAGGTAGGTACATCTTCGGTAAATAAATATTTGTTTGAAATAGGTTGCTGCTTTTCTTTATTTATTTATTATTCCCTTGGGTTTTGAAAGACGGAAATTTTTTTTTTAAGCCTGCAACGCTGGTGATTCCTCTGGTGTTGCAGGTGTCTATGGGCGAAGGTAATCGCTCCTCATGCCATACCTTTTGGCACTTATCGATTATACGCGCCAGATTGGGGAAATGTTTGAATACAGTATGGCACTTAACTAATACACATGTAACGTTCGATGTATAAGGACACCGCCCGGCACTAACGTCATTTTAAATTCGTGAGTTGGTAAAGTTGCTTATTCTGAGCAAGGTAAGCCCAATTTCACGATATGTCCTAAAAAAATCCATTGCGTTACCAAAAAATTTATGGATTTTTTTAACAAAATTTCATATTTCGTACTAAAATTTAGTACAAAATGAGGAGCTCGAAATGAAAAATAAATAGTTCAACAGCAAAATAAAAATTGGCTCATGGGCCAATTTCTGTAGTACATATTATGTAATTCAATGGAGAAAAATTTGTAGGACATATCGTGAAATTGGGCTTACTTAAGCAACTACCAACACCAATTTTTTTTGAAATCTGAGAAAAAAAGAAATCGACAACAAAATAAAAATTTGCCCATAAGGGTTCCTAGTGACTACCGAACCCTAAAAAGGATGAAGGCAGGCTATTCTTAAGCAGGATCTTGTACTATAAAGATACTATAGAACTTGCAAGTGTGCCCATGAGAACTGTCCTTGCCACTTGGACGAGACTAAAGAATTTATTGGACTTGCTATTTTTCGTTAGTTCCTTTTCGTATTCGAGAGAGTTTTATTCCGATACAGTTTAAGTGGAAGCTAGTACGTGTGTTGGAAAATGTTTGAGTGTACGATGGCAGCGTAGTCAGTCGCTAGTCTAATACTATTCATATAACTCTAAAATTGTTATGAGCGCCAATAGGGGTGTAGATAGATTGAAGTTGAATTGGACAACATACAAATAATTTACATAAATAAGAAAAGCTCAACATGTCACGAAATAAAAAATAAATAAATAAAAGGGCTTTGACATATTATGCGACTTCAAAGGTACGCACATTTTAAAATATTTTCTTTAAAAATTTATGAAACATGACTGTAATGTCTCATTTTTTGTGTGAGGTTCTCGATTTGTTTGAGGTTGTCCGATATTTATTTATTTTATTTAATGTGGGAACTCCACAATTTTTATTTAAACCATTAATACAAAGATCAAAGATTAAAACAAAAATTGTGGTGTTCCCACATTAAAAAAATTAGACTAATAAATTTACAAAACTAACAGCCCCGCGCTTGCTCATTCACCGCTGTAAAGTGGTGCAGTAAGATGTGAATATTAACGTATTCACGCAGAGGTCGCTAAGGTGTAAAAACCTTTCAAATAAACAATGCAAAGATCGAAACACAAAGCATGAGGAAAAAATCGTCATGTCTACCTGGAGCTAGGGTAGCGAAGTGGTTAACGCGCTAAACCGGTAATCCAGAGGTACCGGGTTCGATTCCCGGTCTCTTTCACCAGGTAGCTCATTTGTCAATTTTTCTTTAAGCTTCGATCTTTGTATTTAATGGTTTATATCTTTTCTTTAAGTTCAAAAATGAATTATCAGAATGCTCATAATTCAACAAAACAATAATTGTACAACAACCACTTTCTCAAGGTCATGTATGGAGCGTGGGTATCGCTCCGTAGGAATATCAAACTTTAACATTAACTTCTGAATCTTAGAGCATATCTATATCATATATAATATTTACAAAACTGCTGACTATATCAAATTAGGTTTGAATACCCCTATTAATTTTAAAAGACGTCTGTGGTTTGATCAGAAGGAAGCCAGGCCTAATTATACCCAAGTATAGATTCGTAAAAACTAGCCATTCATTGCGTATTATGGGGCCACGTATAAATAATAAGCTGCCACCTGACATAAAGGAAAGGATGCTAGTTCAGACTTACAAATTAGGAATAAAATTAAAGCGATTTCTAATTAATAAAGCATTTTACTCGATAATAGAATATTTGAACGAACAATGAAATAAATAATAATCAACGGATAAATAGATACCCAACCTTTTGGAACGAACCAATGCTAAATAATGTTTTGTCAATACCTATTTTAATTTTATAATTGTATTTTAATTTTAATTTATTTGACATGTACTTAATTTACAGCAATGACAATGTATGACCAATGCAAATAAATAAATGATATGATATGATATTCAAAAAAGGTCTACATGTCTATTCTCAGAGATTGGTCATGATTTTTGGAATAGGCCTTTCAAAACAATTTTCATTCATTTCATTACGGATAGTTAAATGATACTTTTTACTCGACTTTGCTAAAAAAACATTTTCAGGCATCTTCTAGAATATTGTATACAATAATACAACTGTAGACATTTAATATCTGATACTGTTTACGTTGAAAATATTTCTGCAAACATAAGACATAAGTAGAAATAATCTAACCTACTTGGAGGACACTGAATCTAATTTTTATTTTTAGGATTTATTAACCGACTTCAAAAAAAGGAAGGGGTTCTCAGTTCGGTTGTATGTTTTTTTTTTTTTTTTTTTTTTTTTAATGTTTGTTACCTCATAACTCCGTCATTTATGAGTCGATTTGGAAAATTCTTTTTATGTTTATGAAGAGACATCTCAAGGTTGGTCCCATAAAATTTTGGTGAAGATCGGATGACGAGATCCATGAGGAATCGAAGGAATTCCTGAAATTTTATAGGCAGTCATAATATTTTTCATATATTTTCTAAAACTATTTAAGTATTTGCATATGGTAGTCATCATCTTCCAATGCTGAACTGATGATGGAAGGTACAACTCCTTAACGGTTAGGAGTTAGGAGATAATTAAAACGACATGCATTCCTTCAAGACCTCCCTGATCACCCCGCCATAAGTATTTCATATGAATCACTAAAAAGCGAAAAAAAAAATTTTTAACAAAAAAAAGAACCGACTTCAGTAAAACTAAAAATCCAAAAATAACCCGTTCAAGTACAGATTACATTTGACTCACCCTTTGAAGTCGGTGCCAAACCTCACGTAAACTTTAATATATAAATATAATAACAGTGGTTTGGGATCGACTTCAAAGGGTGAGTCAAATGTAATCTGTACTTGAACGGGTTATTTTTGGATTTTTAGTTTTACTGAAGTCGGTTCTTTTTTTTGTTAAAAATTTTTTTTTGAATATACGATTTCTTGTATGCATTTTTGCGGGGTCGTCGCGTCAAAATTGTTGGTTAATTACAAGCAGTTTTATTTTTGAATTCAACGTTCCAGCTAACTTTCTTATTTGCCTGATTTTCCCGTTCAACTGCATTTGAAAAGTACAGACAACGAAAACAAATTGTTTTCAACTCCGGTAACCTGTTAAAGAGGATTACGAAGTAGGGAAATGCAAACGAAAAACAAAAATACGAAGTTTAGACACTGAAGTTTATTTTTCACTGAACTGTATAATGCTTGCGCGTATTGGGACAGATGTTCAGTTTCTTTTTATCAATGGGAATGGATTAAATTTTTCAATAATCTTGATTTTTTTGTTTATAGAGTTTATAGGAATAACTCTCCTCATTTATAAAAAGAAAGTTACATATTTTTCTAAAAAATAAAAATTATTGTTTTTACTCGCTTTGTACGGGCATCGTACGGAAACCAAAACCGGTTATTTCTTCGACTTGGGAGGAAGAGTTCAGCTGCAATGCTATACATAAAAAATAAACGTTCCATAACGTCACGATTAAACATTTAAACGAGCGTTACGTAGTGGAAACATCCCATCCCATACACATTGTGGGACACTTTTTTTATTTACAATTGTGTGATATTGTGTACAAAATGCTATCGATTCTGAATAAAATGAACCCAAACCGTGAAGTTCTCGAACAAACAGCGATGCAGGATATTTTTGGAAAACGCCCCTTTATCTCCCTGTTCCAAAGTTTCAAGTATTCTAAAAGCACTTAGTAGTATATTAGAATTTTGAAACCCAAAATTTATAGGTATACTAGAAGGATCAGTCGTGAAATCTTCTTCTTCTTCTTCTTAGTCGTACACTCTTGTCAGAGTGGTCGTGGTTATGGATTGTCCCCTTCTACATCAATGACGGCTTTTGCGATTTTTCTCCATCTCTCTCTGTTTGTGGCACTCCGTGCACACTCCGTAAGGGAACGTTTCGTCGTGGACTTTATGAGATCCGTCCACCTAGTAGGAGATCGGCCGCGAGAACGTTGACCTTCCACGTGAAATCTTACATGTTGTAATTGTTGTGATAATCGGACCTACTTATTAAACTAGAAGTTATTTTTTTTTTTACCCAACGGAACCCTACAAAAGGAGATAACCGCGTATTCGTGCCAGTTTTGTGGGTCAACAGTCTCCATCGATTGGTTCCGTAATGTCGTAAGATAACAATGTAGGCTTTCATATCCTTATCGGGATTGATAAAATTGCACGTTTTTTCGAAGAGGCTTTAAATGGAGATTTAAATGGAGGAAGGGCCACAAAAACTTTTTTCCTCAACCACAGAATACGAGCAAAACAATACAGAAGGTCCTCTTTCGATCTTCACAAAATAAACCGTAGGAATATGTTTTAATGGATGTTTATGTATTTTACTATCCGCGATGCATATGCACAAATATGTGAACAAGGCTTGCCGAACTTGTCGAAGAAAGGCGTAAGGCGAAGCCAAACACCATAGTGTGCGCCAGTGCGGTGGTTATTAGTACGGCTTACAACGATAAGCGAGTGCGTCTTGCCTTAAAAAAACATATAAAAAAGTTTGAGTTTGACCACTGACACTGACCTGAGGGCCTATGATGGTTGCGTTTATCGCGTGATAAATAAGTGACAAAGCATACAAATACAAATACAAAATGCTTTATTGCACACCAAAAAAGTTTACAAATTCAGTACAGAACAATAATTTTAATAACGGTAGACAACAGGCGGTCTTATCGCTAAAGAGCGATCTCTTCCAGACAACCTTAAGGTAGTGGAGTTGATTAGTATAAATCACACAATGAGTAGGTGATGCAGAAGGGGAAGGGAGAACAAAATAATTATCAACGGATAAGCAAGTAAACGTATCAATAGATATACACATACATAAATAGATATATATAAACCTACTTAAACATACATAAATATAAATAAAACAAGACAGATAAGGAACACATAAACAGTCAGAGGCAAACGAACGAAAACATCTAAAGCATAAGCTAAAAGCATCTGTCACTCACACTCGCATCTTGTCAAAACGTGACGGATGTTTTGTCGATTATTTATCGCGTGATAAAAGCAATCATCATAGGTCCGGTGTTGAGTTTTGTTTGTCCACAATATTTCAACTTCAGTGATATACGCTATTCAACCTATAGATTTTGAATTTTAAGCTCATTTACAATTTATTACTTATTAAAAAATATTTTTAGATTTTGCACCGCCTAATAACACAATTCATTTTCTAGCTCTCCGCTAACCAAAGGTGGAAGGGATCGCTCTTTAGCGATAAGACCGCCTGACGCTGGCCTCTAATTGTATTTTTGGCATTGTACCTTTCCTGTTTGTTTTGTGAGGTGTGCAATAAAAGTAGTTGTATTGTTAGTACAGTATAGTTACTGTATTGCATAAATTGCATTGCACTACACTCACTGCATTGTATTGTATCACTCATTGTATTGTATCACCTCAATGATAAACATGAACGTCATCCATCAAAAAGAGCACATCGCTAACACACATTAGTGTCAAACATAAAATTCAGTACTTGACAACCCAATCTATTCAATAACAGAACCTGTTAAAAATATCAGCACCCACCCATTATATTTTGCATAAAAACAGCATAACTATTTTTTGCAGCAAACCGCGCGTATCGCAAATTCGTTATACTTTTAATGCCATAAACATGCCATATCTTCGCCAATGTTTGGTCAGTTATTTGTAGCCAATATTCGCCAATAGCGGCTATAATGGCCCAAAGCTTTTTACATGACAAATAGAGCTTTTAAGCTCGTGTCGTTGTAACGCATTAGATGTAAGCGAGCTTTTCAGGTTATTTTTTCTGGTAATGCTTTTGAGTGTAGGCTTTTAATAATGTTACGCATTTTGAATATTTACGTTTACGTGCGGAGGTTAACAACAAAATCAGGGTATACTGAAGGGGAATATTAATTGGGTTAGCTAAGTTGATTGTAGCTCTGTTGCTAGGCTAGAAATAAATACAATACAAAAATACAATACAAAATTCATTTATTTACCAAAAAGTATTACATGCTAACACAAGTACATATATGACAGGATATAAATAATAATATTAATAATAATTATCGGATAACCTCACACAAATCCATCTAGTCCCAAAGTAAGCTCAAGAAGGCTTGTGTTATGGGTACTTGACGACGATATACATACTTATATCGATATTCAAGTTCATCACACAAATATTACCGGCGGTCCTGGGATTCGAACCCGGCTCAGTATCTGCATATAAAGCTACGCCAACCACGGTGTCCCAGACGCAAGAAAGAATGGTCCTGGGCGCGATTCCTAGATACGAGTAAATACATTGTATACAAAAGGATACGTTTTCACGCAGTACCTACCTACTGAGCCGGCAGTCCTAGATTTGAATCCCGGCAAGGGCAAATATTTGTGTGATGATGTTGAATATTAGTTTCTGGGCCACGGATGTATTCTACAAATATATATTAAAGTATAATAATAATGTATTATCGTCGTCTAGTGCCCATAACACAAGCTTACTCGTCGTACTAGAGCTTATTATGAGAATAAGTCGATTCGTGTGAGGTTGTCTTTGATGATGATGATAGAGCAAAATTTAATCAGCTTCTAAAATATATTAAAATACATAAATATAATTTGACGACGCGTTTGGCTCGGTTTGTAGACATCTGCCTACTGAGCCGGCGATCCCGGGTTCGAATCCCGGCCAGGGCAAATATTTGTGTGATGAACTCGAATATTTGTGCTTGGGTCATGTTGTTCTATGTATTTAAGTATATATTTATCTATATAAGTAGGTATATCGTCGTCTAGTACCCATAACACAAGCCTTCTTGAGCTTAATTTGGGACTAGATCGATTTGTTTGAGGTTGTCCGATATTTATTTATTTATTTTATTAATTATTTATTTTATTAGTATGTCTGAGACTCATGGGATTTTTTCTATGTAAAATAATTCTAAAACATGTATAGGCAGTACATATAACTTTTGTTATACACGATAGTGTTCATGTCCTTAAAATATTGTTTAGCAGCGTAAGATTGAGACCTAACTTAATTCGGGTATTACGGGAAAACGATAGTTTTCATGCCATAAAACAGGTACTTATGAAAATGTCATGGCGCCGCATAGTGTTAATCCTGCAATTTCCAGGCAGGTGGGATTAAAACCCCAAATGATGTGGCAGCCCCGGCCGAGACTAAATTGTCACGACTACTAAATATACGCACAATGCAGACGAGCAGTTTAATAAACTAAAGGTGTTTCTAACTAAAGCGGAGCGCATCAATCAAAGACCGGAGCAATCACAGTGAAGCGGAGCTGAGATATAGATTTCATTTCAGGTGATTGATCTATTCCGCACCGCTCCGCTCCGCTCCGGGAAACAGACAATAAAGACACTACAGAAGTCGCACTCTTTTGTTATTTGCCGCTTTTGTAAAGGAATTAGCCTGCTAGTGTCTGGTTGGTTATCTTGAATGACGTACCTCTTTAAAAACTACGAAAACTTTAATGTAAGCGTTGAGCACCATGTCGTTGGTTGTACCACGTTGTGAGGCATGTCATACTCCTAGGGTTGCCTATACCAACAACACGGAAACCATATCTCTATTGAACTTGTTTTATTAAACATTCAATACGTTCTAAATAAGACGAACATGACCCGAACCCGAAATAAGTAGGTATATTACGTAACACGCGGCGCGGAGTGAATTTCTCTTGGTAGTATGTACATAACTATGTTCTAGCATCTTAGCCTAAATTATCAGGCGTTTTTCGACCGTCTTGCCAACTTTCAAATTATCCCTAATTGAAAAGTCTGTTGTGAATTCTTGAAACAAAGTTACAGCAAAGTTTTGTCAGCCCTGCTCAGTTTAAACATTTGTTGTCCTTAGCTACCTTCAAGTTATTTAATTTTAAGGTAAGGAAGTTTACGAATTTTAGTAAATAGTCACTTTTACTTAAACACGTTTATAGATTGAATACAGTTTTGTTAGAAATTATATCGACGCTGGAACGACTAATTGACTAACGTGCATTTATGAAACTTTACAGTAGAGCAAAAACAAAATATTTTTTTCGGAAAAAAATTCATAACTTTTTTTCTTTTTGTTATACGATAAAATGATGTATTGACGAGTAGAAGATAATTGCGATGAAAATTTAACTATGATTGCTATTTTTCGAAATAACGTGTATTTTAGAAATAAATTGCACGTTAGCCAATCGGCCTCTAATTGCGAAGCGGGAAAAAGGCTTAACTGGCATTTTTAGCATTGCTTTCAGTACGGGTAGTTAACTAAAATTAGTGTTAACTTCAAACATTAAACCATAAAAATGCATAACTAGGCTAGTATTACAAAACTGTAACCGAATAAAAGGCATTACTGAACATTTGCTCCATTAAGCAAGTCATGTATAATTTCTTAAGAAACACTTGCACTAAAGTAAATCCTTTCTTTAGTTTTTGTGCCATAATGAAAAAAAACTAGAATTAATTGTTAAATTTCCGCTATGGAGTCTTGAATTGAGTTTAATTTCTGCAAATCTTCAATTTATGTTATAAATTCGCTTAATAATAGAACATGGCTTCAATATATACGGGTAGGATCATTTTAAAGGGCTTAAACTCATATAAAAAAATAATTTACTATGATCACGTATGGATATCTCCTTACTAGTTCGAAATATATGTCGGGCCATTCCTGACAAAGTTTATGCTATAAGAAAATTTTATAATAACATTACTAAACCAGAATGGCTTTAATTATGTAACAGAATAATAGGGAGCATAGAGAATTGGAGCCAATTAAAAAAAACTTGGCTGCACCAGTTTTATGTTCTTCTGAGGTGCACATTGAAATTTTCGTGCAAAAGCCTTCTTTTCACCTCCCATCAAAGTATTAAGCATGATCTTGATAATTTTATTTCGGTTAGTACGAAAGACAGGCATGTTTTTGCTATGTCCAGACATTGCCAATAAATTATCTTGACACTAAAAATAATAATAAGTCCATCAGGTGGCGGGGATGTTATGTCATAGGGAGCAAACGTGCAAACGGATTGCCTGATGGAAAGCCATAACGGTCGTCCATCGCCTGCAACACCAGAGGAGTTACAAGTGCGCTGCCAGCACTTTCAAGTGGGAGTACGCTCTTTTCTTCGTCCGATACCGCAAGCGAGATTTCATTTCACAATGCAGTCGTGCGAGTCAAGAAATTTCTAGTAAACGCACAGTTGTGGACTGCTAACTATCTAAGTGGTGAAAGTTATATATGTAAGTGATAAAAGATGCAGAGAGAGGCTACATCTCTACGCAGCGCCAAGGAGTCAAGGCGATCTGAAATTGACTGTTAGCCGACGATACGAGTCACTCTCCGTTGAATGCGGTCTAGAGGGAGAAGCTGGTACTTGGTCGCCCTAGCCAACAGATAAGAACAGTATTCCTGGTCTGCAGGATTTGATAAGGATTGAGAGAGGTATTTTCCAAGTTGACATAGTAAGTCCTCAGTGGTTCTGTCTAGCCCTGATTCAGCTCATCACTCTGCTCAAAGATTCAGGACTAGGTTAACCCCCTCTTAGAAGCCGGAAATTCCCGGCTTTTAAGAGAGGGTGAGGTCATTTCTCATCTGCTGTAAATGGCCGACTATGCACCAAAACACCACAATATGGTGGAACTACTGGAAGTAACTGAAACCTTCAGTCGCGCCCTCAAACGAAACGGAACAGACCTATCTCCGAAGCTGGAACCTACAAGTACCTTGGTATGATACAGTCATTGGGTATTGCGGGTGGAAACATTAGGCAGGCGTTAAAATACCGTTTTTTTGGTTGCTTGACAAAAGTATTTAACAGTATTTTGTCTGGTGGCGATCAGGCGTGCACTTGTGATAACCTCCTCACTTACTCTTTTGGCGTATTAAGTTGGACTCAGACCGAACGAGACGCTCTGAATTCGAGGGTCCGTCAGATGTTCTCTACACATCGCATGAGGCAGCCACGCTCACCAGTTGATGAGACTGTACATCCTACGTAAGTGTGGAGGCCGTGGCTTTTTAAACGCCAAGGATAACTGCCAGGTGTACAGTCTTAGAAAGTATTTCCTAAACAACGAGTGTGCAATTTATCGCGATGTAGTAGCAGTTGACAAACGCCTCACCGCTCTCTCCTTGACAAACGAAAACTGGCGCAGATCAAAGGTGCTTCACATCGATGACCGCAGGTATGTATGGAAGAGCAGGGAGCTACTCGGACGGTTATACAAGGCCCGGGGCCCGATGTAGATCCGCTCGCGTCAATGAACTGGCTACGCTTTGGTTCGGCTGATTTCTACGGGGAAACCGAAGATTTTGTCTGCAATTGCGGACTAAGTAAAGATGATGAACAACTACCGTAGATATATTGACGTCCCGGATACCGTTGACGGTCCCGGGTTCGAATCCCGGCCGGGGCAAATATTTGTGCAAAATATTTGTTCTTGGGTCATGGATGTTATCTATATATGTATTTTATATATTATGTATATCGTCGTCTAGTACCCATAGTACAAGCTTTGCTTAGTTTGGGACTAGGTCGATTTGTGTATGATTGTCCCTTAATATTTATTTATTTATTTATTATTTTTATTTATTTATATCCTGAAGGACGGTACGGTCGACATTTGTCGGGCATCCCGCCGTCACATCTTGCTAACGGCGAGTGCTTGCACAGACATAACTAAGTAACCAGGATCATTCACCAGCAATTTGCTCTTCGATACGGTCTTGTGGAGTCTGCGGTGCCATACTACAAGTATGCACCGATGCCAGTTCTCGAGACTGGTCGTGCCACGCTCTAGTGGGATCGATCTATCACCACAGACAGGACTATATTGTAGCCAACAAGCCTGATATCGTGTTGGTAGATCGATCCAAGCATCAGACAGTACTCGTCGACATCACCATCCCGCATGACGAGAACCACTTCGGCTTTGCCCCGCTGCCAGCGGCACCCTAGGTTAATATAAAGTATATTTGTAATTTATTTTGTATATTTTACTTTGCAATTTATTTTGTATATTTTAAATATATAAAAAGTAAAATAATTTTGTATATTTAATATACCATTTGTACAATTGTTGTATGAAAAACCTGTCCAAAGAAACGTGAAATGAGTGAATAAGTGGCAAAACTTTATTAATTACATCCCTACATTTGCACAAGTAAGACGGTAGGGACTTACACCCCCGCAACATGCACGCGCAGAAATAACGACCATCGGACGCGTTAATAAAACTCAATACTGCCTACTCACATGCGCTTGTGCACGGTTTGTTTGTTAAAAATAATATTTACAAAAAGGCGGCTTGCCAATTATTTACCTATTTTGTGTATAAATATCACTTAATAATATAATACACATTTATTTAAACTTAAGTGTGCCTTCGTTAATTCACGCAGTCAAAACAGTTTAATGTAATTAACACTATTTAAAACTAACCCGATATTCACGAAAAGTAAAATGGACTCTCGATCAGCAAAATTTGGCACGAAAGTCGACACATCCTTCCTCGAGTAGCTTTGACCGACGACTAACGAGTCGGACCTCTCCTAAGTCCTTGAAATTTTTTACGCTTACCCGCAGTATTTTGTTTTTATGGAGCCCAAAAAACACTAAACAACGTGCAAACTCTTTTTTAAATTGACTTATATTGATAATGCTACAATTAATGAGTGCGGATAAAATGACTATTGAAGCAAATGTTGAAAAAAACAATAAGAATGAAGCGGTTAACTTCGGATGAAACATTATAATTTTCTAGACTTTTAGCGTAAATACCATAAACTTGTGCTTCACCAGTTGGGATAAACAGCTATCGTGCAATACCCATGCATCACGATTTTAGAAAAAGGTCTAACCTCCACTAAAAGCATTTTTTTGACCCCAGAAAAATGGTTATTTAGCCAACGGGAATGAAATTTCCGAAAACAAAAACCGCTAAAGGCAAAAAAATATTTTACGTTTTAACTAACGTGCATTTTTTTTTAATCGTGTCAAAATACTGGCTCTTTAGGCAAAAGTTTTTTAGTAAATCTACTTTTTCTGAATTGCTAACAAGCCAAAAAAGTCCTCCGATCGAGCTCAAATCGATCATTAGACGCAGAAAAATTCGCTGATTTCAACGGTGTATTTAACTCCATTTGCCCAAAAATGGCTCGTTAGTCAATTAGTCATTCCAGCGTCGATATTTATAACAATGAAAAGTTTTCAGCATGAAATATAAAACTTGAAAACTCATCGACTACCATGATAAACCAAATTAATTAATTTAAAAATATAAATATTTGTAAAATACCTACATTCGCATTAAAATACTTTCCGTTCGAAAAGTAATGAGGTGTGATATGTCATTGAATGCCTTATAGCCTTATGAGCTAAATACATTAAAAAAATATTGACAAGTCTTAATTTAAAAGATGTATGTTGTTGAGCACAACGCTTAAGTAGACAAGCAGTGCGTTAAGAAACGTATAATTGAGTCCAAATCACGAAAACATCTATTCTTTGTAATATTGACTGCAGAATGCCCATTTTCAAGTGTATATCAATATGGGAATAAATACTTCCGGGCGCTCTAAGACTCAGAAATTACTGTTAAAGTTCCACATTCCTACGAAACGCTGAAAACGCTCCTTACAAATCGCGAGCAGGGCATGACGTCATCGATCCGTAAAGGTAAAAACGTATGGGTTTTTGTATTTATTGAATCATATGGATTCTGTTTACAATTTCCTTTTGAACTTACGACAAAATTTTAAATTTACATACCTTTGAAAACACGTATTTTCACATCTCTGTTTTTTTTTTTTTTCATGATATAGTATTTTGTATAATTGAATATCAGTCTACACCCCTATTGGTTGAACGCGTGCCGAAGCTCGCGGGTTAAAGCGGAAGGCTGATGCAAGCACAGTGGAGAGTCCCTGCGCGTATGCCATTAGTTTGGCTCCCGACGGGTATTGTACCCATTAAGAGTTCATATTCCTATGCAGTTAATAAAAACTTCTAGTTATCAAAATTAAAATGGGTACCGTGATATCACTCACAAAATTATGCAAATTATTCAAAGCGCAAAATTAAATTCATACTTTCCGTCGCCAAAATTGCGCTAAAACATATGCAAGTACGTAATCCCAGGAGCGGGTTTTGCATAAGGATTGCATTCAATTACTTCACTTGACCGGCTAAGAAAATAAACGACCAAATTAAATGTAAATACGTAATTTTAAACTACATTATTCAAGAGACAGAAAAAATACTTACGGAACCCTTATAAGTAGAACCCGTATTTTTGTCCGTCCGTCTTTCAAGACCCTTTATCTCGGGAACGCGTGGAGAAACCGAGTTGAAATTAGCCCGCATAAAGTTTATATACTATAAACCACATACAATCCCTTGAAGCTGTGAAAAAAACAAATTTATGAGTTTCTAAGTTTATGCCGTAAAAATGTATATCTCGACACTCTCAAGGGAATCAAAATTTGACCTAGAACTATGAAATTTGAAATAATATTCTCTTATTCGTAAGTATGACCATGTGTCTTCTTACCGCTATCAGCTGGGCTGGTTTCCTATCCGCGAACGACGTGAAATTCGAATGCTGTGCACTCTGTTTTCTGTTCTCAAAACCCCATTATCTCCCGAATATCTCAAAAACTTCTTTCACTATTATGGTGTAACCCGTGACCGTCAATTTCGCTCTTCTGGCAATCTATCTCTCTCCATGCCTCGTCACCGTACTGGTTTTATGTCTAAATCGTTCACCGTCCAAGTTTCCCGTCTCTGGAACCGCCTTCCCCTCAAGATCAAACAAGCTCCGAACAAATGCGCTTTCAAAAAATGTTTGCGTGACCTCTACGCTAGCAGAGTTGTGAATTCTTAGGTTATCTGATTAGTATGTTTCATCTGTATTTATTTATATGTGTATATATTATATGAATATATGTATTTATCTAAATATTTATTTATTAAAACTTGTTTAAGTTAGTTGCACCGCCCACAATTTCTCTGCTTTGCCCGAAGGTTGACTGGTAGAGAATGCCTCATGGCATTAAGTCCGCCTTTTGTACGATAAGTTTTCTTGTGTGCAATAAAGATTAAATAAATAAATAAATAAATATACCACAAGTATAGGGAAAAATCTGAAAACGTTAAATTTTTATTTATAATTTACCTTTGTGTCAATAGTTATTTATATAGGTACATACATTTTTAATTAAAAAGAGACATACCTGCCTTATCAATGTACCTCATCATACATACTAGGTGCTACACTAACTTAATCCGTTAAGATGGGATAATTGTTTGTACGGAACCCTCGGTGCGCGAGTCAGACTCGCACTTGACCGGTTTTTCTTTTAGTTAACTCGTTGCTTGAAAACCGCGCGTATTTACCCGCCGGTCTGTATTTGCTTAATTATGCGTTTCGAAATTCTAATGTGTAATAAATGCAAATTCTAAAGGGTTCTAATGTTATAAAGTACTATGGAGGTAAAATATCTTGTCTATAAGCGCTTGAGTTTCGCTAAAGTTT
Source organism: Apotomis turbidana (assembly GCA_905147355.2). Lineage (NCBI taxonomy): Eukaryota > Metazoa > Arthropoda > Insecta > Lepidoptera > Tortricidae > Apotomis > Apotomis turbidana. The sequence continues at coordinate 10,747,634 of LR990299.1, read as the reverse complement.
GGAATTATGCATCACTTTAAAACTTAAGGTATTATAAAGTTTACCCAGACTTAGTTTCTATGTTTACTGTCATTGCATTGAAATTTTGGCGTTTTTTTATATTATTAAGTTTCATAAGCAAATTCGCTTTTATGATGCAAAGTGGAAAAAAAGCACGACTAGAATTTTTATAGCTGAAAACATATTGAATTATTAAAGTAATAGTTATATAATGACTGAACTCTTTAAAACTAGACACGCTTCGTTGAAAAAAGTCAAACTTTTCAGACGAAAACGTTTAGAATGCTTGTACTTATCATGCAAAATAAGGCTTATATTATTTTTAGCGTTAGTAAATTTCGTAGTATTATCATCATTTATGCATTTATTTACCCGATCAATAACTCTAACTTGTTAGATATTTTCGCATTGCCATGAAACATTAGCGTAAATTCATTTTTAAGTGAGTACGAGTAGGTATTAGATTGTATTTAGAGTTCACTACAAGGTGCCTACCTCAGTTGGGAGACCACATCATAAATAACCTTCATGCCAATATTTATAAAAGTATCAATGTAGTACTTTCCCATATAAAATAAAATCAATAAAATAGGTTCTCAAAAAACCATTCCAGAATAGTTTAGAAATGAAAAAATAAGCTTCATGGAACATTTCTGATGTCCTTTGGATTTGGCACGATACGTTCATACAAAATCGGGGGTTCTATTCTAACTTCCAACTCATTACTTACCTAATCCTACAAATCCAACTAAACGATCTCAAATGCACCATTACCTGTTAAACAATTAAAAAACAAATTAGGGTGAACAATCAAGGAAATGACGCCATTTAACTAAACTAGAAACTGTAGTTATCATCAAAGGGGCTACTCTGGGTTGATAGTGAATGTTAAACTGTGCTATCTCAACTTGGTCTTGTGTTGTTTTGATAATTGCTTACGAGAACAATGACGCATGTGCCTATGGGGCGAGGTATTGTCGCTACTTTGTTCTTCCAACATATGTGGTGTTTCAGTTTTATATAAAGGACGTGGGGAATTGGTGAACCAGACTATTAGAAGTTGCCACTTGAGTAACTTTAAGCGTTTCTATGAGGCCCATTGTGAGCGACCACGTTTCAGTGCTGTATGCCATCACTGGTTACACATATGGCTCTTCTGGCATCGCCTAATAACACAATACATTATCAATATCTCCATTATCCAAATATTGTCTGATGAAGATCGCTATTTAGCGATAAGACCCTTTTGTTTACCTTAAACTGTAATTTTATACATTTTATACAGGGTGTAACCGACAGCGTACCGAAAACGAAAACTGTAGTTTTAGACCATAATCACGAACTGAAAACGAGTGTTCATTTTATCGGAAAACTCAAGGATAAGATTTTCCAAAATAAATTATAAAACTCGACGCGCAATGTATTGCGTCCTATTCTCTCGGGTGCAGACGCGCGGGGAGGGGAGCACACGGCAAGCATCAACCGGTCCAGGCGCTCCCCACTCCACTCACGCGTCAGCGCAAAACATACTGTTACGCCAATGCGCATCGAATGACATGAATTAATGCAACCACAAAAACAACGCAACCACAGATCACAACTAGTGTACTACTTAACATCAATAACAACTGACCGATAAATTAAAACAGTCTAACAAGATTATTTTCATTCAAGCAAGTAAAGCAAATAAAATGTGCGGGTAGGTAAACATTAATCATGCGTCCGACCGTAACGGCCAGCGCGAGCAGACTGGCCTGGCGGATCAATGACTGGCCAGTACCGTTATCTGTCCTACTCCACGCGCTCTGTGTTTTACCGTAAAGCTTACATAATACTGTTTGTGATACATTGCGTGTTTTACGGAAAATGCTATTTTCATGCGATTTTTCATGAAAAATTGTTACCGGTAGAGTTCTATTAACGGAAAAATAAAGAAAAAATGAAAACTCGCGAGGAAAATTTGTGAATTTTCTCAAAGAAATTTCCACGATTTTCCAGCCCAGAATAATGGTCTGCAGCCATGGTTTCAGTTTTCGGTACACCGTCGGTTACACCCTGTATTTTTAAGGTTAATGGAATAAGTGGAATCATTTCAGCGAAACTTCATTAAAAAGTGGATGCCTGTAAAGTCGGTTTTACGGGCGAAGGAAGATTTTACGTGACAACGTCTTTTTCTCGGTAGAATATTTATTTGTATCATATCCATTCACAATTTCCCTAACAACATTTTAAGTGTTACTTTCTGAACGCACCCATCACATGTGTCATTAATGTCATTATAGTGTCTTTATTTTACATGTTTTAAATCTAAATATGCGATAATCAGACTATTATGCATGTATGTTCTCGATTCCAAACCCTTATTTAGTCTAGATCTACATGTAATTATTCTAAAAATACCGAACCGACGGAACAAACATCATATATTTGTCAGGTAAGTACGATCAGTTTGTATTTGTATGGGAATATAAAATTATCGTTTTTATTATTTTCCACTCATTTATTCTCTATTTTCTCACCGTTTAAACCTTCCCTTGACTTCCACGAATATTTCAATACTAAAATTAGCCAAATCGGTTCAGCCGTTTTCGAGTTTTAGCGGGACAACCGACCCTCCTAACAGACGCGAGCGGGCGTTACACTTTTTCATGAGTGACTCCCAGGGCAACCTAATTTAAGACGTTGTCACGTCAAAAAAACTATTTAGTACTACAAATTATCAATATACGAACCGTTGCGGTATTTCCGTACTGATACGACCTTTACACCTTCAAGAAAAGAGCGTACTCCCACCTAAAAGGCCGGCAACGCACTTGTGACTCCTCTGGTGTTGCAGGTGTCTATAGGCGACGGTAAACGTTTTCCATCAGGTGATCCGTTTGCTCGTTTGCCCCCATGACAAAAACAAAACTGACAGTAACTTTGTTTGTACCTCGTAAAGTTCGTATAATATTTAGATTAATCCCTGCGTCCAACAAAACGTGTATTTTTGGAACCAAGCGCCATACAGTTACATCAATTTTCATAGAGTAATTGCTATTTACATTCTAATTCGCAATTAGTTGTCACACAAAGCACGTTGTTCTATTTGGTAATTATAATGATCACAACTGAGTGTTAAGTTATTCTAGGGGCTTCATTACAACGTGATCAAAATTAACTACGGAAATAACTTTGATTGGGTTTGATGTTATTGTTTAGTTTGTTGTTAGTTCACTGTTCTCAAGGTCGTTGTAATAAATTGGACCTAAAATTGTATGGAAAATTAGTGTCAGTCGGTCAATGATACGCCGTTTAATACGACACGACGATCTAATACAGAAAGATAATACGGGGAAAAAAAATGGAAAGGAGAGGGAGAGGAGGCCGAGCATTAGTTATTTGGACCAGATAAAGAAAAAGGTAGACGTCGCGTCGTATGGAGAAGTGAAAGAACTGGCGTTAAGTAGAACGGACTGGAGAGAACTGCACCGACAATAGTCATCATCACATCAGCCGATAGACGTCCACTGCTGGACAAAGGCCTCCCCCAAAGTTCTCCACAACGATCGATCTTGCGCCGCCCTAATCCAATTCCTACCCGCGATCGTAACCATGTCGTCGGTCCACCTTGTTAGGGCCTCCCAATGCTGCGTTTTCCGGTCCGCGGTCACCACTCAAGAACCTTCTTGCCCCAACGGCCATCGATTTTACGAGCAATGTGCCCCGCCCACTGCCACGTAAGTTTGGCGACTGTCTGAGCTATATCTACAACCTTGGTATAACCGACAATAGTAAAACTCTTAAATACTGATGCTAATGATGGGTCATTATTTCAAGAAAAATCTTTACAACAGTCAATATAGACCCTAACTGTCTAGGTACTCTGTTCATGGATGGTAATATTAGGTATACTTAGATACTACTTAGTATCAGTGAAGTGAACAGAGTAGACAATTTGATACGTTCGGAAACTTTGTAAAGCCCCAGCTATGAAATTAAGATGAGATACCGTTGCATTTCTCTAAGTAGGTTAAGTATGCTCTTCTCTGCCGGGAATATTGCAAAAAGCTGGAAAAGGAATCCTGAAAAGGTATTGCTTTTAGTTCATTATTGGAAAATGTAATGAAAGATATCGTATTGTGGGGAGGCTTCTTGTATAATTGTTTATTCTTTGATAGTAAAAAAATCCTAATCCCTGTTCCTATTCCTTCCATTGCTAAAAAGTTAACTGGAATAGATCCCTAATATGGATAAGTTCGCCTTTGTACATGTTCTATTTGTTATGAATGTATTTATAACCAGTTATTGTGTACAATAAAGTGTTTACAGACATACATAAAGTAAGTTCAACATAAATAAGCCCCCAATGTATCTTAACACTTTGGCGACCAGGGATTTCGTAGCGCTACGCGTGTTGCCGATAACATGAGGAAATATGTAGGTACTGAAAACTCGCTACGAGCACAGTACCCACGGAGCGGGTTCCCGGTGTTCAAAGCGTTAATATGAGTATGAGTCTGTCTATCCCTTTGAGAGCTACGATTCTACATACACACAAATACACGTGTTAAACTTATAACACACCTACACCCTCTTGTCAAGGTTTAAAAATAGCACTATTTTGCCTCCAGCATAATACTATCATCCTTCGGATATGTAATAAGGATAATTTTCCTTTTATCCGCGTTGAACCCCTTGCAAAAGTCAGCGACAGTAAAACCCTCAAAAATATTTTATCACAACAACATTCCTCCCTACAGAGTGCTCGGAAAATAAAGATAACAAACACAAATAAAATAAAACTGGACGACTTAAGCACATCTGTACACACATTGTAACCGAGCCTCCCTAAACGGAGTAGTGGCTAGTGTTGCCAACTTAACCGCAAAAAAAAAAACTATTTTTGCACTTTTTTTTTTTTTATATATAATTATGATGAAGTTTAAGACGGACGTTCACAAGCTTGTGCGTTCCAGGATAGTATGTTGGGCGTATTCATAAATCATTGTTTATTTTCTTGTTTCTAGTAGGAGGAAAGAGTTTCCGAATATGTTTCGATTATTTTTTATTTCCTTTCAGTTACTTTTACACAAATATACTTACGAATGGAGCGTAATGGGAATCGTTTTTTTTAACACATTTCTGCTATTAGAAGTGCTAATGATTTTGGGTCGGAGTAACCTAAATTTCCTACAAATTCAAACAAATAATAACGGTTTGTATACACTTCTTTTCTTGATATCCGAGTTGAATTACGTAAATTTGACAAACTGTATGGTCACTGAAAGGTAAGAAAGCATTACTAACCCAGATGCGTACCAAGGTACCAAGGTATTAATATTTTCGTTCAGATCATTATAGCCGTAAAAATACAAAACAAGTATGGTAAATTAGATAGGGACGTACTTACTTACTTAGTACGCTGACTTACCGACCTGAAGTGGATCTTGACCTCCGACTCCAAGCTACGCCATCCTACTCTATCTTGCTCAGCTTGTCGCCAATCAAAATCGGCTCTTTATTTTTCGACGTCAAACTAATTGACGTTAAAAAAACAACTTCCTCAAAATTCAGAAATTTATAATCGTCGGATAAATTAAAACACCATAAATACATTGAACCGACACAGAAATGTTTAACAACATTAATTGATTCAAAAATAACGAATTAATTAAAAAATCCTACGGAATTACCCCAGAAATCTCCTAATCTACCATTTCCCCGCAGCTGGCAACACTAGGCCGCCGCCTGGATCCGGGTTAACGAGTTATATACCATTTTGCCTCCCGTTGACTTGATTAAAATACGACGGAGCTCGGATGAGGTGCGATCATTGTGATTACGCCGCGTTTTTAAGATGAAAATGAAAATCAGAAGTGGGATGTGAATTAAGAAAGTCTTATTAAAGGTTTGCGAATTGGATACGTGCTTTATGATGTCGTGGAGAATATTCAGGCTCTTGATAAACACACTCGTTTGATTTTTTGAGGCCTTCGATGATAGAAATTTAATATTTTGGAAATTATGACAATGTTTTTACGATGAATGATTTTTTACGGATTGCCACATATTAAAATGAAGTTACCTACTGAATTGATGTTACCAATGTTTTTTTTTATGTCATAGGGGGCAAACGAGCAAATGTTCAATCCCTAAAAGATAACAGTTAGATTATAAATTATATCACTATACCTATGACATGGTGAGTAATATTCACATTTAGTTTCCCTGGTGAATATTCCTAATGATATTACCTAAATTATCTTTAACTCCTGTATTTTTTAGGGTACCCAAAGGGTAAAAAATTGGACCGTATTACTAAGACTCCGTTGTCCGTCCGTCTGTCTGTCTGTCTATATGTAATCTCATGAACCCTGATAGATAAACAGTTGAAATTTTCACAGATGATGTATTTATTTTGCCGTTATAATACTAAGAAGTCTAAAAACACTAAAATAAATATTTAAATGGGGCTCCTATACAACAAACGTGATCGATTGCGTTAACTTTGCATCTCATTTCTATCCGGCGCTATACATACCAGGAGCAAACTTAGCTTAACCCGGCCAGTTAAGATATATGGGATAAGTGCTTGTACGGAAGCCTCGGTGCGGGAGTTCGGCTCGCACTTGGCCGGTTTTTATTTTCATACTCTTTTGACTTACTTTTTCTTCGTAACTTGCAATTCCAGTTAGGTATAAACTGCGATATGTTTCAAGAACCAATATAAAACTAATTTAAAGCAGTATTTTTCTGTTCATTTACAGCCAGAAAGTTGTACTTGACAATAAATACTCGTAACTCTTACAGAATAAAATAGCAAAAACCTAAAGCCCAGCAATGCAGGCCTAAAACCGTCAGAATGTTAAGGGTCCGTTGTGCTAGTTTAGAACTACATAAGCCGCTAAGTTTAATGTGGGACAATGACAGCCTTTCTGTCCTAAACAACTACGAACAACAAACAAGCTTGGGGCACAATAGGTTTTTAACGAAGATAATATGAGCTTGAAGTTAGTGATATTGTAGTGAGAGAACGGAACGTATGCCCCGACTTGTGTCAAAGGATGTAGTTATAAAGGGGACTGCTGCGAAACATGCTTATAATGAAACGGTACTAGTTAGAACCATTCATAATGAAGATTTAGATCATTTATGAGTGAACTTCGGCCTCCGAGAGTTAGCACGACTCTCTATACTATTCATTTTGATTAGTGGCAAAAATAATAGAATAGACATAAATATATTTTATATCCTATTTTTTTATTTTACGAACCAGCGGGGTTATGATGGTTGCTTTTATCACGCGATAAATAAGTGACAAAGCATCCGTCACGTTTTGACAAATTGCGAGTGAAAGTGACAGATGCTTTATCACTTATTTATCACGTGTTAAACGCAACTATCTTAGGTTACCTAATTAACACATTTGTCTCCAGTGACACAACAAATGTGTTCAAAGAATTTAATTCATTCAATTACAATGTCATTGATATATGAAGAGATATCCATATAAGTAGCTTTAAAAAAGATATCCATATTTTGGTCCATTCTCAAAAAAACTATAGAAGAATTTCCAGAGAGAATTGCCAGAAACAGCCGAATATATTTTAACTTTTAAAAAAATCTGCTGTTTACACCGTTATATCTAGATCTCGTTTACTTATCAATGAGTAAAGCATTGTACCTGGCCATGTAAAATAAGTAAAATAACTTTCAAATACTGAATACCAATAATGAACCGCAACCAACAAAATGTCCAAGTGTGAAACGCCCAAGCAACATTTCAAATTTTTCCTTCTGCTCTGTGTGTCGATCTTTCCATTGTTTAAGGTGCTTCGGGATAATTCGACATATTTTAAGGCGAGTGTAGAGTATGTTAGGGTTTGGGCTCGTAAGTCAGAACCTAAGAAGTATTCCTTCCAAGTAATGAGATCTTTACGAAATTGGATATATTCATCAACGCTTTGTGAAAACAGCGTTTCAATACGTTGCTTGAATTTGGAAACAAATTAGAATAAAAATAATATTTCGAATACTATTTCTTAAGGAGTGGGTAATTTCGAAAGCAAGTGGGGTAATTTCGAAGCTGGTTTTTATGCAATATGAGTTTAAGAATCATATTTCTTTTTAGTTCTAATTTACTCCCGCAAAGATCCAAAAATCGCACTGCTTTTATTTAATCGACTGCAACACACGTGCCCTCACGACTAGCGATGCGAAGTGAACTGAAGCGGGGGAGGAGATAAACATGGCGTTTTGACAAGCGTTGCAAGCGTAGAATTTGTTCCCAGTTTAGTAGAAATGTGTGATTTTCGACTTATTCCCATTTTCGACTTTACCCCAAAGCACCTTATTTGAAATGCTTTACACCTTATCGACCTCCATGTGAAAACGTTAATATTCACATTACCGCATTGTCCATGTAAACTAACCTAAAAACACCGAATTCCAATAATGAACCACCAACAATCTTCCCAAGAGTGGAACAAAAGGTGAAATTCGAAGTATAGACAGATTGTCACATTCGTAAGCCCCCGTGATTCAAAGCACGGACGCTAAATCTCCGTTGACCTGCTTAAATCATCGATAACAACCTACCCGAGCCGTAAACTCACAAAATAACCGACCCTTAATTCTATCACATACCGGAAAAAGGGCGTAACCGCATCTATGCTATAGACGGCGGCGCCCGCGAACTTCGTCAACGCAGTAAAAAACCGAGTTAAGATTTTTTGCTTCTCCGTAATCGTATATAAATTATCCTATATATATTTCTTTTACTAGCCTTGAACTGTATCAGCGCTGTTTAGACCTCACTACCAGTGAGTCAGACTTTGTGTGGAAGTATAACCCGCTAATGTGATTATCTCCACGCCACAGGAGTAATATTTGAAATCAGTCCAGCCTTGTGGTGTTGACAGGAAAAAGATTTCATTTTTACAATGTTATAATAATGTAGAAGTATAAGATAGTAAAAAATATCTGTAAGTATTGAAGTATAGAAGATTTTTCAAAAAAAGTGTAATAGACTAGCCGGTCACTGAATTGAGTTTTTTTTTTGTATCTTATGGATGTATGCATCTTTAAATAAATAAATAAATATTAAGGGACAATCTGAGTGCTTTGAGGGTTCATCAATCATCACGCATAAATGGCTGGTTATTTATGGCACAAAACAAACCTATAAAGATATCCTGTAACCATCTATGGATGCCGAGTTAGGCATATCTTTTACTCGGCTACGGATAAGCAAAAAAATCATAATCCATTTTTCTTCCGCACGGAAGGCTCTAGCTAAATATTATAAAGGGACTTGTGCCCTTCTTTAACTCGAGTTGGAAAAGCTTTGAAGCAAAATTCAATACGCCCGGCCCGCGTTCACCTTTTTATTTTGATGCCGAGCTCAGGTGTTTAATTAGTGGAATGCTGGAATCTTCGGCATCAATTAGGAATAAGCAGCTCTTTTGATTAACACTTCAGTCAGCCTCTTTTCCATGCAAAGTGAACGCTTGTGCAGTTCATTACAGTCTGACCAAAGAGAGTAGAAATTAAAAAAGTGGCAATACTACTGTAGTGTCGTCCCCTTTTTCTTAGATTGATTAGACAGGAACGACACTACAGTATTGCTACTTTGTAATTTCTACTCTTTTTGGTCAGGCTGTATGTATCTATATTTTGAGGAACTAGGAAGTTTTTTTCTCTTGTATTTGGCTTAATGTCCTTTACTCGTAAATGAGCAAGCATCGCTAACTGCAGTGCAATTTATGCAAACTAGGAGTATCTACAAAATGTTTCTTTAGAATGTCCTCCCTCCTTGCATCGGTGACCTCATTACTGAGGGTCGTGATACCCCGATCTTGGAGTAACAATCTTCTTGATTATACCACCATCTGTTTTTATCTTGAGCATCATGAAGCACATCTTGTAACTAGCGTAGAGCCAATTTGGTCCGACTATCCTGATTTTAGAACGTGCTGACAGTTTTATTTTGTTTACAATGAAACGATTTTTTATTTTATTTAATGGTTCAGGCGGGGTTATAAATATAGTTTTATTTTAATTTCCTCATTATTTTTGTACAGTCTTGGTTTATGCGTTGTAAACATAAAACAAATAGGTATTATGTTAATACAAAATATAATGAACAACCTAGCTTAGGACATAAAATAAAATACCAAAGTAAGGTTTTCTCTTTTGATCTTAACATGACGCGTGTGTGCCTAAGCTGTCGTTTTCGTACGGACAAAGGCGGATGTTTGAGCCAAAAACTGCGGTGCTAAACATCTTCATACTTAATAATTAAGATGTCTCACGATTTTTTTAATACCATTACCTATATCTCCATAGATTTCCGTATTCCATAATCCCTTCTATTCCGCAGCCATTCTCTGCTAACAAGCAATGCGGCCCAATTAGCACACGAGTATCGCCAATCATAACCGATCTTATTAATGCCTTCTCTTCCTCTTCTATTTTCTATTAGTGTTAGCAGAGTTGTCCTCTCTCCTATTCCATCTATTAAGTTACGTTACGATGTGGATATTTTTTATTGCCTGTAATTTTAACACAAACTCCACAAAAAGATAACACCAGCGTGCACAATGGTGCGTGTCTGTACCAAAAAAAACTCAATTTGATGCTAAAAGATTTTCCCTACCAAATTAAAATCAAGGTGTACCCTAAATGCTAACGAAGGGTGCGCGATTAATCGCGTTACTATCTGTTTGGGTTCCGTCGAATAAATTCGAGGGCTTCATGCTATAGGGGCGTATGCGCAAAACCCCTACTTTTCAGGAGAGGCAAAAAACTTAATAACTTTTTGTCCCTTCGACGGATCTTTTTGCAAATTTGCATGGAGTATTTATATTGTCACTGTTTTTATCTAGTATGATCAATTTTACGTAAAGTATGCTAAAAACTAGTAATTATGCGCTTACGCCTCTTTACTGCGGCGAAAATATTCGAAATGACTGTCGATTTTCCTTGAAAAATACTTGAAATTGAGGGGCGTATAAATTAAATCTTTTCCTATTCAATTATTCAATGACAATTGGTCTGAGTTCTGTTTTTATATCGAAATACTTTCATTTTACAGTAATTTTCACATTGCTACGAATCTCCTTCAATTTTTTCTGATTTTTTTTACGCCTGTTTCGCCCGACAAGAAAACAGTGCTAGTGGCTTTTGAGTGTGGTCGTATAGTGGTAATCTAAGGAAAATTCAAGCATTTAGTAAAGAAAAAATATACATTTCACTGATTAAATTATTCGTTTCCTTGATTATAACTTTTTAGAAGAACTTATGACCCAGCGCCGCTCTTGAACCGGCGACATTCTGGGATGTTAAGTAATGACGGCAGATGTCGATCTCCAGTCGGCTGACCATATCGAACGATTATTAACTGAGCACTTCAGTGCTAAATAAAGTCCCTCTGTCTACCCGTCGGTCTTTGCCTAGAACAGCAGTCATAAAGTCGTTAAAGGTGACTTCTTGTGAACTCCCAGCAGTTGAGGTGCCCACTCTCTGCTAAAATCGGATTTTACGAAATCTTAATAGGTTCTAGTACCTAGTTTGTAATGTGATAACATGACAGTCTTCTACAAAAACGAAGCATTAACCGTACGCCGTGGCGAGTTGATGACACTACTTTTGCCAACCCAACTCCACCAGAAAGCCCAATTCTAGGAGACCCTTGATATTGCTGACGAGTTATAAAATAGACTACGGAAATCGGTTGATGTTGTGCCCACTATTTGTTCACTCGAGGACACCTTAGCTGCTCTCCTGAGGTTCTGTTTTCCCGTGGCTGTCAAGCAAATCAACCTTTGAAGTGATTGTAGTTTAGCTTCAACGGTGAATCTGAATAGTTTTGTTCTTAATTAAAACTTATTATGCCGGGCATTCTACGTTTTTTTTTTATTTACCTTGCTCGACAAATTAGAGCTCTGTATTGATCATTTTGGGTTAGTTACCACAAAGCATCTGTTAGGGAACATTACCAGTTAAGTGTTTTCGAATAAACTGTCAGTTTGTTGTTAGACAGCCAGTGTAAAGCGAGTGAAGTCACATTCACATACCCTTGTGATTACCGCTCGTTAGTATAACTATGTCGCAGGATATGATGACTCTGTGTAATAGTGATGTTCGTTTAGTGTGGCGATGATTCCACAAAAGTGGTGAGCGGACGTAGCTTCGAGGGTTCTTACTTTGCTACCACTGCCTTTTTGAGTGCACCAGTTTAGGCTTCGCCAGTTTCGATGGCGATGAATCTCTTTCATTCCGGCTCCTACCAGAGCCGCTTTTATGCTGGCGAATTTTATCCTGTCGTTGCCGTCAACGTCCCTCAATGTCTATGAATGTGCCTAAGGCACAGACTTGTTTTTAGTATTTTGCAGGATACTTTATGTTGCAAGTGCTTAAGCAAAAAACTGATTAATTTTCACTGAAGAATCTAACGCCTGACTAGAAGGTTTCTACCTGGTTTTGTATGACAATTACTTTGACTTGTCTACGCAGTACGCAGGCAGCCAAAACAATAGTAAATATCTTGATAATTATCTCTTCCCTTCTATTCCGTTCGGTTGTGGTGATTTGTATGAGTCAAGCAGTTGAAAGCCCTCTGTATTTTTTGTCGCCATTCTCTCTCCGTTGGAGTATTCTCCTCATCCACCCAGCTCACTAACCGTTATAACTCACAGCCCGAGAAGTGATTCTGTACGAGGGTTGTTTCTTCCGCCGCTGAGCTGGTGAAGGTAATATCTGGCTTGTGTAGGGATCCTAAAACTGCAGTTACCTGTTTGGAGAGGAGACTTAGTTTGGACTCGACTAATTTGTGCCCGTGCTCAAATGTTCATTGTTGTATCGAGTTTCCTCGTATTTTTCTGCTTATCCTAAACTTCTCCAGCTTGACTAGTTAGCTTTGTCCCCGCAGCCGTCTGAGATAGATAATTATGCATGATGGTAGCATATCCATAACGGTATAATTATGTAAGGACCCCTGTTTATTTATTTCTTCAGCACCCCCCTGCCCCATATTTCTTGGGAACCTCCGTTTTCAACAAAGTTGGACCTAGTCGGCTCGCATATTATGTGCCCGCATAGTGCGGATTCATGCTAAGTGGGTTCGTCCTTTGGATGACATCGAGCATATGATTTGGATATTGAATCGAATCCACCTGGGATACGAGCAGGATGGTCCCTTAGAAACCTACCAGTTAGAGATGATTTTCGGAGAAAGGTGTGACGTTCAATGACTTTGCGCCCATATGGTGTGACGGTATATGAGGCCGAAGACTGATACTATCACTAAAAAGTATGGTAAATATGGTCGTATGTACATACGCCGCTATTGTGCGACAGTTTTTGGTAAATCACACAATCGAGTAATAGACGTATGAACATATACGCCTTTATACTCCGATCATATTATGAGATTCCATTACATTATTGCGCTTACGCCCACTGTACGCCTCTTTGGATCGATAAAAAATTTGACCTACAATGATACGCCAAAACATATTTTATTTATTTTAAATAACTTATAATTACGATAAAATTATGAAAAAAATTGACCCGATGTATCGTTATTAGATGAATACGATGCCGTTAAAAACGAAAAATCGCATTTTTGCGCATACGCCCCTATAGTATGAAGCCCTCGAATTCATTCCACGTATACGTCTCTTTTCCGCTCCAGCATAGCTTTCTCAAAATGTATGTTGGGGACACTGTCCTGACGAGGTCATCGCCACTTTAATATGACCCGTCGACACATATCAAATATTTGTTAATCATATATTTCACTCTTACCTTCGTTTTCTTGAGTTAATTGACGTTGCTGGATTGAATTCGCTTGATGGACCAGTATATTTCGACCTGCGATGTAGATAATACCATGTAATGCTTTTTTCCAATCCAGGATCTTTTATGAGCTGGCGGTTATGAATTTTAATCCCGGCATATTTTAATATTAATTTTAAGTGATGCTATTTAGTTTACAAAAATATGTATTTTACCATTATCTATGGTCGAAACTTCTAATAAATTACCTATTCATGTATTTTTTCAATTACAAAAATGTGATTTGAATTAATATACGGTATTAACATTTGCCATGTAAATGATTTCATGCATTCTTCATCGCATTAGTATTATGGTGCGAACTATGGCAACACGACATCAACCGCAAATAAAGTTGAAAGTGAATTTAATTTGAAAACTTCCATTTATAGCCGTGCTTTGTTAAGTTAAAATAAACAGACGGAATCAGCGTCTTGACTCAATCCATAACAATGGTCGACTTGGAATTAAATTTAATGGGCAATAAAATTTGGAACCCTTCCCTGGGGCATTAATCGTGCTTGTATTCCGTAGCTTTAGTATGGGACGGGGCTTGAAATTAACAGGGATACAATTTGGTACAAATACCAAGGAGTTGAAGTATCATTGAGGGCTTTTAGCTTCAAGGCTCAAAGTCCCCAGGCAATGAAGAGGGCTAGAAAAGGGAACGGATTCGGAGATCGTTAGAAGAACCAGAGTAACCGACATGCCTCGAAGAATTTCAAAATGTGGCAATTGTTCGGAAAATTGAGTGTCCCTAGGGCCGACAGGATCTTGAGTGGCTACCACGTATCAGACGACACAGCATGAGTAGGCTCTTCACAAGGTGACCTCGTAAAAAGGTTACTTGAGTCAACTGTATGCGAAGAGCGTAGTACCGGTAACATTAGCATTTGGAAAAGGTCTATGGTCAAGCTTACAGGTCTTTACACATATAACGATTCAAATATGTCGCTTGAAATACTTCCAATACTTGTTAAAGTACTCCAGTCTCCGGGATATACTCGATCCGTAAAAATACCTAGTGTTTTCCTCTCCCCAGTTTTCTCAATTGAATATTTCCAAGTCATCCCTTTTTGTAACCAATCGCAGCTAATAACACTTCCCTTGCCCAATAGACTGAGGGTAAATAATGTTTTAAGTGGTGTTTCAATGTAATTTGTCTGAGGATCGCTACCTTTCCGTTTTAATTATAATAATATGATTCTCCGCCAGAATGTCATTTAATGTGGTTAGTTCGGTATCGGAATTTCGACATGGAAGGGTTGCGAAGTTAATAATATGCTTGAAGTGTGTAGGTATATTAAAGAGGAATGTAGATGAAGTAATATACCGTCTATTTAAGGTTTCACAGATATCAGGTACTAAATTCTGTGCCAGTTTTGTATCCAACTGTGATATGAGGATTATTTTGGCACAGATTGCAGTCTAGAGTAGTTGACTGTTTATGACGGCAAATGACGTCGTGGCGTCTGGGGCACAGCTAATCGGTGACGTGAGTTGCCGTCTTTGGCGCTCGTAAGGTTAATTTTGGAATCTGTCTTCCACTGTAATTCGGGCATATCGACTGGAGTTTGTAGCCAGTCGTTGTGGTGCGCATGCGTCGTTTGATCACGTCGCAACGTCCCACCGCTGATTTTGTCGTATTTTACACAAACAACCAATAACGTACTAGTAGTGTATGTACTTATGTATAGATTTTCCGGCCAATTTAATCTCATGACATGGCAGTAAGGAAAAATGTCCTACACTTTTTCCATCAACTTTCGCAATCAAAGTTTTATGGCCACATTTTCACAGCGTCATCCGAGCATCCAAAACTTTGTCGTTAATTGCATCTATTCGAACTTTGTGAAAATGTGAATATTATCCAACGTTACTTGTTATTAGATAGTTTACGCTCATAAAATGTTTATTGTTATCTAAATTCGTTTTTATTGAATTTATTCCATAGTACATTTTGCAATTTTTGATGTCAATTAACTATCGGTTCGCCAAAAACTAGAACCAACTGTTTGCGAACAAGCTCGTTCCGTTTTCTAGGACAAAGTGTATGTGAAAAAAGAGGAAAAAGTATATTTGCGGAATTGTGACATTTTGTTTGTGCTATGTGAACATGGAAAAGTAAAAATAACAAACCAGGCGCCTGGGAAAGAGCAGCTCTTTTTTTTTCATTTATTTGGGTAAAGAAACAGTCATCACAAATTGTGTCATACCTAAGCGTTATAAAACAGTTTTTAAATATATGTGTGACACTCCCAACTAGTACACAGGCTGCATAAGCCCTTATACAGCCCTTGTACATTACATAGTTCTTAAAATACTTCTGAATTTGAACATTAGTCCAGAGATCGATACCGGTATTCATTAAAATGTAAATATCTTTCTAATTTCGCGTTTTTTTGTATCGACTTTTATTAAATAAGATTTCGTTTTAAATATATACATCTTTAAAATTGGCCCACTATAGTATAAAGATGTGTAACAATAAGCGAAAAACCGAATTTGAACATTACAGCTAATTCAAGCTACTTGGACTGAAACGCGTACGTTTTTAAACCTTATTTTATTACAATTTAGTGACAGTGCAAAAAGCTACATGCTTCGCTTTCCTTGACCAATATAAACGATTATATTATTAATATTATATAAGCATGTTTTCTGTCTCTCGGAGCAATAATGTATGATTTATTAGTGGGAACTGTTTTGGCTTCTGTATTATTTATTTTTGTTAACTCTAAGTGTGATTGTATGCTGTTTGTTTTCCATTACAATAAATAAATAAATATACTAGACAAGTGCTCATATTTTTTTGTGTTTGCCATGGTCGGGTAAAAAGTATCCTAAAACCATCTTTGGACGTCCACTGTCCAGGTATCATTGTACCAAAATTTAATTTTAAAAAATTTCGGCTTTACTCTATATCCACATTTGCTATGATGACATTACCACAAATAAATAATAAAATTAGACATATTATTGCTCTCTATCCGCTTAGCTTATGCTATATGGACTTGGATTTTACGTCTAAAACAAGGGTTTAATTCATGTTAATGGAAAATTGTCAAGTTACTCGTACAGTAGAAATTATAGCGTAGAGATTTAAGATACGTGAGAGTCAAAGGTTGTTTTAGATCCCTCCCAAGTAGTAAAGAGACATACCTATTACCTATGCCTGCATTGTACAGCTTAAATAGACTGTATAAAGGCAGTATAATCGCTTGGGCTGCATATTGGCTTTATTTCATTTAGCGCCTAAACCTGTGGTTAAAACGTATAATTTAGAGTGAAAAATGAACTGAAATTTACGAGCGTGATACGGAAAGCAAACATTACATACACGTGTCCCCTGGAGACGCTTGTTGATCCTGTTAATTACAGTGTTGGAGTTTTGTGGAAAGTTGTGGGTTCTGTGAAATTGCGGAGTTTTCACACCTACACTTGTACTGAAATAATGCGGTGTGATTTATGATTGTTGCTCATATTGTGCTAATTTAGCGGAGTACGGATAGAATTGTAGATTACTGTTCGAGTTTTGTTGTATTATGTTAATGTCGGGGATTATGAGTGTGTTTTGATTTTGATGTGGAAATCACAATATTTATTTGTTTAATAAGCGAAGATGTGCCTTTGCGTCAATTTTCGGCAACTTTTCACATTTTGTATGGGAAATAAGGAAAGTTTCGGAAACGACACATCTCTAATTAAATCATGATCCAATTTTTATTTTACTTTAGTCGGGTGAAATGTGGTATAATATCTGTACATCCAGCTATCCCCATACCAAAAGCGTTTGGCCTTATTCACGAATTTATAACGAGCCATACAGATAAGAAATTAAAAGGCGGCAATACTTTACTTTCGTTCGTCCCTTTTTAATAAATCTAAGAAAACAGGTTGACACTACATATTGCCACTTTTTGATTTCTTAATTTTATTGTCGGAGTATACATACCTACATACAAACGAAAAAAGAAAACAGCTATCTGGTAATACCTTATGTCTTTCATGCATATTAAAATACCATCAATTTTTAGACTTCATACATTTAGAGTATTTCTGCTAACCCTTATCCTAAGTATTAAACAAAATAAATTAAATAAATATCAGACAACCTCACACAAATCGATCTAGTCCCAAAAAAAGCTCAAGAAAGCTTGTGTTATGGGTACTAGACGACAATATACATACTTATGTCGATAAATATATACTTAAATACATAGAACAACCATGTACTCAACCAAAAACTGTTACTAAAATATGAAAAATTATTCTTCTTGAAAAGAAGCATTTAATTTTGCTAAAATAGTTTTCACATCTTACACTCAAAACATCACAACAAAAAAAAAGCCCCTATTTTTTGCATCGCAAACTACTTTTCCTTTTTAGCTCCGTCAACTCCAAAAACATATTACATTATTGTGCCGCCATATTTAATATGGCAGAGAGGGGTTTTACGTGTGTCCGTACATAAAGAACCTCTCTTATTAGTAAGATTTATCGTGGCAAGGATTTTCCCCTAGTTGGCTTTTGAAATGTAACATCTTAACACTTTTCTGCTCGTGTGGTCCTGAATGGCCGAACGCGGAGAAATTATGTTAGCTAAGTTTATTGAATGCGTATGTTGAAAAAGTGGATAGTAATGACTTAGAAAATGTTATAAATTTATGAAACATGTAATGTTTCATTTTTTTAATGTGGGTAGGTAAGTACACCACATTTTTTTATTTATGCCTTAAATACAAAGATCAAAGCTTCAAGAAAAATTGAAAAAGGACATACCTGGGGGAAGAGACCGGGAATCGAACCCGGTACCTCTGGATTGCCGGTCCAGCGCGTTAACCATTTCGCTACCCTAGCTCCAGGAAGATTGACGAATTTTTCCTTATGCTTTGTGTGTCGATCTTTGCATTGTTTTATTTGAAAGGTTTTTACACCTTAGCGACCTCTATGTGTGTTTTTTATTTAAGCTTTGATCTTTTTTTGTAAGGATTAAATTAGAAAATGTTATTTTGATTTACAAATTGGAATGAACTATTTTTTTATATGGTCACGACGGTCCCGGGTTCGAATCCCGGCAAGGGCAAATATTTGTGTGACGAACACGAATATTTGTGCCTGGGTCATGGATGTTCTATGTATTTAAGTATTTATTTATCTATATAAGTATGTATATCGTCGCCTAGTACCCATAACACAAGCCTTCTTGAGCTTAATTTGGGACTAGGTTGATTTGTGTAAGGTTGTCTGATATTTATTTATATTTATTTATTATTTATTTATATTTTATATCGCTATTACAGCCCTGTTTTTTCACATAAAATTATTTATACACATCATGGTGACATAATTCTGTTGATATTCTTACTTAAGTTGTTGTAGTTACTATATATGAACTATATAATTATACAATTCTGATACAAAGATCAACAGGCAAAGAAATTAAATTGCGCTCACACGTTCTCCACACCGGGAATCGAACCCGGTATATTTGGCTTATCGTTCCGACGTCTCCACCTTTTGACCAGAGACCCACTGTACTGTTATACGCTTTAATTTTTCTCAATCTGTTTTAATCCCTGTATTTATTTTTATTATCAAAGGTGAACAGGTATTATCAGCATAATTTTGCATGTAATCATTGTATTCTATAGAGCAAAACTCTTTAGCGTAATTTTGTACATTCTTATCAATCCACAAGACTGGCTGTAACGCATCATAACGTTTTCTTTTACCACACCTAACAAACAAATGTTAAAGGTCATATCTCCTTCAAATTAGATTTATCAAGCTCAAAATGCAGTAGTAACGACGACACAGTAAATATAATTGCTAAAGCAGTAAGTCAACTAGGGTCCTTTAAGTATGTTCTACATTTACGGCTCACTGAAACGATATTCAATATTCTCCATGACAATACTAAAACGAATTCTCTGATATTTAATTCATGTTTATGCACACGACTCGTTTTAGAACACCACCACAACCACATATTTATAGAATTGATTTGTCAGTTATCTGTTTTAATTCTGGTGTATTGCGGTATTAAACAAAGTGTCATGTAGGGTAGGGAATGCAGGGACACTACCAGTGCATCATAGATATTCACAAAATGTTTGCACGTACCAGTAACTGCGGCCACTATGGTGCGGAAGCCGAGCGAGCGAAGCGAGCGTGCTACGACCACTGTTTTATATGTAACAAGCATTATTTTCAATAAGAAAGTATGAATTAAGAATATAATATTATGAAATGAATTCCACTTCATGTCTCTATGAATATACCAAATCAAATTCTGCACCGATTTGTTTACTGATTTAAGCTACACTGTGAAGAAGATGTAGCAGAGCGTAACACGGCAAACAGGCTCGGTTCCTGCCACGGGTATCCGTGAACAATTCACATTTCTACATTTAATTTACGAACATTTCCCCTTAATTCTAACGTAGATGTAGGGAAACGCTTATTAAATTTTAGCTCAGCGTTTAAGGTTGTATTCAACGAAGGGTGAGGATGTTTTGAATAATTTTGGGATCCATAAATTGTACAAATCGACGTGTAATGTCTGTACAGAACAGACTACATGGTTCCATTTGGAAAAGGGAGATTTACTCATTATCCTCCGTGCATCGTTATCCTCATTTCTGAGGGTCGTGACATCCACCATGGATTAGCTTCCTCCGGATGATATTGCGCCACCTTCCATGATCCTCAGCCACCTTGAGCGCGTCGCGGAAGTTGGAGTCAAGTGCAGTGCGGATTTGGTCGGACCAACGCATCGGCCTGCGGCCCCGAAGCCTCTTCCCGTGGATCTTTCCAGTGACCAATAGTTTTTTCCAGACTATTGTCTTCTCTTCTGGAAATGTGCCCAAAGAATTCCAGCACTCTTTGTAAGACGATGTTTGATAATCTGCTAGTCACTTTTAAGTTCTTCAGAACGGGAGTATTGGTCTTGTCTGCAGTCCAGGGGATACGAAGCAACTTCTTCTAGCACTACCTACATCTCGAAAGCGTCAACACGCTTCCAGTCCGCTGCTCTGATGGTCCACGCCTCAGCCCCATATAGGGAGATGGAGAATATTAGTGTGCGCTCAAGCCTTACTCATTATATCTGCAATAAAATATTACATAGCTGCCACATGCTGTGCCTACTAATTGTGGCTACCTCGAAAGTTCCCAGATTCGTGGACGCGTGGCATTACATGCCTGTATTAATTTGGCTTGGCACGCGGCCATTTTCTCGAGCCATTTGTCTAACCCCGGTGCTTGCTCTATTGCCTCTTACGTTTTATTTTCAAGCCCTAGCATTTAGATTATATGTTATGTTAGGATGAAAATGCTAAGTTAGAGGTTGGAAAACATTAAAATTACACATAAGTATTCATCTAAATATCATCATTATATCAATCACACGTACAAAAGCTAGCTAACTTATAGAACCACTATTCAAAATTTGACACTGACATCCATCTGATAATGATTTATGAGATAGTCATATGACTAAAGTTCAACAATAACAGACAGGAACGAGCGTACGTCTAATTCTACTATAGTCTTTTGTTCTAATTTTATTATTATTTTAACTGACGATCATGGTATAGATGCATGTAAACTGACTTCGTGTAATTTATATTGATATTTTATAATCTGAAATAAAGAAATCTAATCTAATGTAATCTACCATATCTCCTTGAATTGTCAACTTGTCAATGTCACTGAACGCAGCTCGGAAGCAGGTTTTCTTTAAGCATCAAATATAGCATTGCATCGATTAAGACGATTCTCGTTTCCATTGTAAAGTAATTTCATCCCGAGTTTCCCGCCCTCGTTGAAAAACAGAAGGCATTTGTTTGCGAATCAAAGGCCAATATTGGCCGCGATCGATACAAGCTTTGACATATTTGCATAATAGGATTTTGGCCGGCAAGCTACGAAATGTTGATTAAGGTTTTTGGTTCGGGACAGTCCGTGTTTGTTCGGGATGTTTCGGGCCTTGATTGGAGACTAAGTGCTTGTCTAGGTTTTGAATTAAGTCTTTGAAGAGGCATGTTATGGCAATGTCGACAAGTCGCCTTTGAGTTGTGTGCTTTTATGCTCAAAAGCTGAGGTAAATGGGATTTTAATTTGAGATAGACTGATGGAACTAAAGCTCGGGTCTCTGGATCTATGATAGGTTGTTTTTGAGAAAAAAATAAAATTGTAGGTACTTTAATTTACAAATTTACAAAAACATAATATATATATATATATATATATATATATATATATATATATATATATATATATATATATCTACAAAATTAGAAAAAAGGCCGAAAGAAAACTGACACCGGGGAAGCCAAGCGTTTCATCAGATTGGTTCGCGATTCATCATCAGGAGAGCCGATCAGTCGCGGCGGCGCTCTGTTACCGGCGTCACCGGCGGAGGCAAACACGTGGAGCAATATTTGTCATCATCAACAACTTTTTTTTTGATTCATGAGATTATCCTTATTGTTACTCAATATTTAAAGCCTTTTTACCAATCCTAGGTATATGTTTTACCCCAATCCCAATTACAATGAAACGCATCTAAATCTCGCCCATGCTCTCCCATAATCACTTCTCTGGGTCTAGATCGAGCAGAAATAACTTGTCGGCTACCCGACCTCTTCTGGCACAAAGGCATATGTCCGTAAATATAGACATACGTGTCTATATTTTACAGTTGTAGAATGTAATGTTAGGGACAGATTTTACTAATTTAAACGATCAGTGACGCCTAACACCCTGACAAACAACCCTAGCGCCCTAACGTCCTACACCAGCCCTACCATAGAATGTAATAAATACGTATATAAATAAGTTGCGACCTAAGGTAGCAGAAGGAAAGTGTTTGAAGAGGGATTTTTCCACTGTCCACCATAGACTCATGGGGCCGATCGTATTGATGGTGAAGGGTGTCTTGACCGCAGTGGGAGGAAACGTGGAATGAAACAGAGTCTACTACGATAATATGAAGACTATTTATTTGCAAGTTCTTATAGCTATTTCATCATTATCATCGTAGGCCCTTCAGTCTATTACAGACGATTTGTGGTCTTCAATCTGTGAAGCACCGTTTACATATAGTTATTTTAAATAATAACTTATTTATACTTCAAATATGTATACATACATACAAATATGCATACAGTGCGTTGTTTGCGCATTTTTTGTGCGCTGTTTGTGCGCTGCAGCCTCTTGCCACAGTTAATCTCTGCTGGGTTGCAGTGCAGTCCATTTTTACGTCACGTGAACAGAGAATAAAATCCTAGTCACAGAATAGGTACATAGGTGTAAGTATAGTTATTTGAACCTAGCTAGTGTCAGTCCGGCCCAGGGATAGTGGCGCTAAAAACCGCTTTCATATGGCAATAATGTGCATACCTACGTCATACATACGTTTGCATTATAAAACGTCAATATAGCAATTTGTCAAGGATTTGTCATCAGCGTAATTCAAAACATTGTTTACCGGAATGTTGCTCAATCCTTCTCAAATACTGTATCCTAATGAAAAAAACTTGAGTTTCATCACTGTGGATAGTTTTGGCTTTATTATGCAAAAAATACTTGAAACTTATGCGGAATATTAAGTCCTGTTTCCTCTTTGTTTACATCAGTGACATTCACAGACTTTCAATGTCAGTAACCACTAAAAATCCACAATACGTGGGTTAAAAAACACCACAAATTATCAATAAGCACTGTCAATGTTAACAAAGATTACCCCATCCCAAGTCGAGTAAGTCCGTGTAACCAATTTTCGAATAATAGGAGAATTCTCGGCACGCCTTAGTCGGCTACCTTTTGCGTTCGCCTTATTTAATAATCCGCCATTTTCTTATGTTTTTCCTCGAAATCTTTTTTATAACTTCCTGTTTAATTTTAGTTGGTTGATAAGGGAAACAGAAATTCGTTTGCATTTTTTTGAATAACAAATTTAATGTTAAAATTGTTTTGTGAAAATTGAATTTGTGAGATGTAAATTTGGACGATTATCCTCAATTGGACATTGAATCATAATACTTTAAAAAAGGGCAAGATTCTCGATACGGCCGTTGTTTTTGTTTGTCACGCAATGATGTACATTAAGTTTAATTTGGATCTCTTCAAGGCAAGAGCGAATAGGCTGTTGCTGAACCAGCGAGCTACATCTTCGATCCCGAGTCACTTACCATCAGGTGATACTTAGGTCAAACGCTGCGCTGGTCAGTTTATGAAAAAAAAAAACATTACTTTTAAATTAAAACTGTACAAAGTTTTTTTTTGTAACATTATTGATACAGCCTGTCTCTGACCATGGGGCTTTAAATGTTAATTTCGATTTGACATTTGACGTCTCTTAGAGATAAACATTTAATATCAGTATGCTGTGAGTTTAGCATTGGATTGCGTTCATTGAAAGTAATAATTCACTTGTAAGAAATAAATTAAATTAAACTAGATATATTTTTTTAAAGTTGCAGAACAAGAGATGCTGCAGTTTGAAGAGCACATTAAACCTTGCATTTAAAACCCCATGGTCAGAAACACCCTGCATATTTTTTTAATTTCTAGTTTTTCACTTATTCTAGCATACCTTCTCTGTTTACCTGCTAATAGTCATTACCACTAGGCGCTCCACTGACAACAATAAAACAATTACCTAAGTATTAATGTAATAATAATCAATAAAATCTATTTATTTTCTTTTCTCACATTCTATACCTATCCTAACACAACTGCAAAACAGTTCCCCATTTGTAACGTTTCGCCAAATTTTCATGTCCGATACATATTTTTCCTAGAACCCATGGTATTTTCAGGGTTTTATAAACATTGTCTAAAAGAACCCATTAGATTAGGTTAGGTTAATTTTATAATTATCCTGAAATATTAACAGTTTTGGAAAAAAATAGCCTTCGGTCAAACGAAACTTTGGCGAAACCTTCGCAGATGTGAAACAAAAATTTCCATCAAATTTCTAAGACACCCATACGCAATATTTCCAAGAAAATGTATCAGATTATTTATCAAGAAATTCCGCAAGTCAGCAATATTAAACGTATTACCGTCAGTAAGCGATAAATTTGCCGCTAAGTCAAGGACGTAATCGTTCCTTAACAAGCCTACAATAAATCATGTTAAGGTTTTGTTACCTAGCGGTAAATCAAGTAGCGTGCCGACCTTTACAGGCAAAACAGGGAAAGATGCCTTTTTTTCTTATAAAGCGTCTTTTTTAATAGCTGTCTTGGGAGGATAAGGTATTTTGAATTGACGTAGCAGTTTCTTTGAAGAACTTCGGATTTTTGTGGAGTCGTCCACGAGTAAAACAATCCTAACTACATACTCAATCTGCCTTGCTAAGCTAAAAGGCGACCTTTTTGTAAGGAGCTCCATAGCAAAAGGTCACCTTTTACCTTAGCATTACTTTGCCCGAGAATATCCGACGTGAGCCAAGTAAGTCTAAATTTAAAAGCTATTAAAAAAAACATCTATTGCAGACACTTGAGTGATTTTGTTTATTCAAAATTCAAAGTGTCACTCAAGTGTTTAGCAATAACCTTTATTTTAACTATTTTATTGTGTGACTCGCATTTTCAGACAAACTGTACAAATAGTTTTGCAGGGAACTGTATATACTTAAGTTGTATACTTTAATAAATAAATAAATAAAAAATAAAAAAAATAGAGAAGATTCAAAGTAACCCAACAGAGCAGGGCTAGGAGTTTGTCTGCGTAATATTAATTAAAAGATCCATAGAAGTTTTGAAATAAGCGTCATAGCTCAAAAATGATGGGTTAAATACTCTATATAAAAAAAAAATAGTTAGTTAAGATGGCACTAGTAATAAGCAAACGGGAAATAAAGTTTTTAATTTACAAAATTATAAATAATATTTTATAATCGTTTTTCAAATAATTCCTACTTTTTTTATGTTCTTAAACAACGCGAAACGGCAGCCATCATGATTGTAGCCATAGCCAGCTTGAAGTCATTGCCTTAAGTAAACACAGAAAAAAAATGCTATCAGAAAGTTTTGTGTTCGCAAAGTATGTAAATATTTCTTAGTCCAAGTCACACAACTTAGTACGTACGCGGACGAAGGGCAGTATTCATTTTTAACCCCTGACGAAAAAAGGGGTAATATAAGTGTAAAATGTGTATCTGTGTGTCTGTGTATTTGTATGTCTGTCTGTGGCATCATAGCTCCCAAACCGATAGACCAATTTGGGTGCAGATGTTTTTAATCGAAAGACTTTTCCACCGAGATGGATCGTGGCTATATTAGGTGGAAGTAGGACCAGTAGATTCCAAGATATTCAGCTTTAATTGGAACAAGTGACAAGATTTCGGCCAATATTGAAGGTAAAAATTCCAAATTTGTAGTTATGTGCAGTTTTAGTAGCATTTTCTATATCACTTATTGAATGAGGGTCTCATGATGACCAGTTACTTGTGTCGGGAATGTTTTAAAAGTTTTAATCTTTTTTAATAGATTATTTTAATAAGTTACCTGCTGGCCTGTGAAAAAGCATCCGTCACGTTTTGACAAAAAGCGAGTCTGAGCGACAGATGCTTTGTCACTTATTTATCACGTGATATAAACAAGCATCATAGGCCCTAGTGTTTTAAAATAAGCCTTTTCATCTCTCTAACCACTGTGCTTGTTTGTTCTGTAACAAATTTCGACTCGTCCAAGTCATGCAGTCCCATAAATCGTAATAAATGGTAACGAAATGTACAAAGTTTCGAGAACAACGAACAAACCGACTAACTTTAAAAAATTACCATGTTTATTAGACAGCATTTGCGTTGTTCGAAGTTTGTTCAAAACAACAAGCCACTTTTTCTGGTGACATTATTTTTCTCTGTATTTTGATAAGAAGTTTATAATTCAATATTAAACGGGGACAAGAGGTCAGGACGGGCCGCAAGCCAGAAATCATGGTGCCCGGCTCCGCCTTCCGGTTTTATTCTGGAAAATCAGTGCGCGTTCGTAGCAAGTCACACACTTTGGTCTGCTCTCTTCACTTTTCCCGAGACAGATTGTATCGCATTCAACGCTCAATCTCATTGGTCGGTAACTCGGTAAGTCACAACGTCTGCAGAATTTAAACACATTTATGAAATTGTGTTATTTATATATTCTTTATTTATTTATTAGTAATGAGTATGCTGTTTTAATTAAATCTTATATTACACACATCTTATACAACAAAACCACCCCATAAGGTAAGTACTTTAACGTCCTTCCGAATACGTCATTGTCATTTCACCGGAGATTGTAGACTTTTTGCGCACCCAGTGAATGGACAGTCATAATAATGCTTCGTCATTTGGGTCATTGTCAGATTTAGGTGCGCGTCTTTCCGGTGGACATTTGCGAAATTAAGGATTCCAGGGCCTAAATCTCTGATTAAATGCCTGTGAGAATAAAGAACGTTCCCTCTTCTATAATCCGATCTAATAGCAACATAACCTAGATTCATACAAGCTCTTAACTTTTGACCACCGAAGGGACGAATTTTGTTTTTTGAACTGACAATGACCCATTTACGCGGCAACTTCCGCTTGTCAGGCTGTTTCTAGGACAGACTATTAACTCGATTGACATGGATATAATAATATATGAGCTATGAATCAACCATTTTACGATTTGGTTTTTAGCAGACCGTATTTGATCAATGGCATTGCTCGAAATCCAATTCAGTAGCTTAAGCGGAAACAATGTGATAAGTCAAATCACGTTTCGCTCCACCCAGATCCGCTCCAGTACTTCCATAATGTCACAAAGTCTGCAGAATTTAAACACATTTATGAGATTGTTAGTGCTGTATGCATGTAATTTAATACGTATATTACACATAATTATCTTATGCAACAAAACCACCCCATTAGGTAAGTACGTTAACGTCCTCCCGAATACCTCATTTCACCGGACATTGTAGACTATTTGCGCGCCCAGTGAATGGACAATCATAATAATGCTTCGTCATTTACGCGGCGGCTTCTGCTTATCGGGCTGTTTCTAGGATGAACGTTACGTGTTGAAAAACTGAGGCTTAATTCGATTGACACTGATATATAGCCATTTCAGCGATGGTTATTACACTGCTATATTGGATTCTTGCTAGGTTGCATGACCTGTTTCGTTCATTAAGTAGGGCCATGAATGTTTTGCATCAAGACCTTTTAAGGGGAACAAAATTAAAATGGTTCTCTTTCTGTGTCTTCCTCCTCCTCTTTCCGTAATGTTCGCCCTCCTTATGGATATCTCTCTACCATGAAACGCCATTCTGCACTTTTATGTCATGACTATTAGGTGCCCGCAACGCTGCCCGCGTATTTCTTTTTTTTTACTGTAATCGGGTAAAAGTATGCTTCTATAACTATCACTGAATGTCTAGCTATCCCTGTAGGAATATGGGTATATCCAGCCGTTTCGGCGTGATGATGGGACAAAAAAGTTGTTCGGCTGGTATTGCGTGATCATGCAAATCCTGCGTTGTGCTAATAAGATTTTTCCTGAAGTAATCTCTATGGAATAAGTACTGATGTTTAATACAATTTAAGAATTTTATGTCATTATAGATCAAAAAACTTAAAGTCATGTTTACAGCAACCTTTGGATAGCGGACGGTTTTAAAAATAAAGACACGAGGATTTTTTGAAGATCCGTTCTCAGAAGAAATTCAAAGTAGTGTCAGTATTTTATAAATAAAATAGAACACGGTACACACAGACCGCATTTAACCGCGAAAGGTTGACGCTCCGCAGAACTTCCTTAAAAAACTCAACGTCCCCCGAGACTTTAGACATCACAGGAAACGTGTAAAAAGCGTGCGAAGACGAAATCAAATATTAAAGCTGCATGTTTTATTTATAATCCCTCACATTGAGTAAGGTGAGTATTTTGACGGGATCACTTTTGGTCTTGTTTGACGACAGCCTACATGCTTTTGAATATTTACCCGTCATCCGTCGATTTGGGGTTGAAAGGTTTCCGTGAAGTGATAAATCGCTTATTGAAAACCTTTTAATGGCGTGTCTTCACGTGTAGGTTTGGTTGAAAAGTGATGGTATTTACTGACTTTAAGACTTCTGCTACGGAGCTGTAGCTTGCTGGGGAGTGAAGTTCAGTCTGTGAGCTCTCAGCTTGGAATTTGGATGTGGGTGAAAAATGAGAGGTTGTTATATAAATCGCGTAAGAGCAAGTGAGACATAACGTGAATCACATTCTGACAGCTGACGCACTGGACAATAAGCAACACAAACGATGTGGCCCTATTGACAGTTTTGCAATAGTCCAGTTAAACTAAAGTCAAGGTCTGGGGAAGAAATCTGTCTGCAAGATGGCTGATGTAAAATTCTACAGGCTACTGTAGTTATATGAATAAAAATAGCTCAATACACTCGTCTTCTAGATAATGGGTCTTGACAGATAGATGGACGGACGGACGGACAACAACGTGATCCTAAAAGGGTTCACCTTTCCTTTTGAGGTCAAAAACCCTAAATCTACATATTTAAGCCATTTCAAAAAATGATCGCGTTAAAAATTGTCTACAGTTCACAGAGCAAGTACTTGCTACGGTGAGACAAAACAACGAATCTCATAATTTTTACAGTTAAGGTCACCTGAGGCAATTGCGACTTTTCATGATATCATATTGGGGCTCCACATTACTCGCGAAGTTGACCAAAGTTGGGCGCATATGATAGTGTGGAGAGGCACTTCGCTGTGGAAACGCAAACTTCGGTCAACTTCGCTTTGGACAACTTCTTCACCGAAGTTCGCGAGTAGTGTAGAGCTAGGGTTAGAAGCGGAACATATTTTTCTTAGTCGTTCCCTCATGGCGGAGGATCGAGACCAATAGTAGCTACCTGATGTCCCTCCATTTGGTGCGGTGAAGGGCCAAATGGGTCTACCCTCTGCATGGAACCATAGGCACATTGCATGGTGCCTGCCAATATCCTTACTGCCTAAAGTTTCAGACTAATAATATGAAAAAAACCGGCCAAAAGCGAGTCGGACTCGCGCACCGAGGGTTCCGTACAAAAACTTATCCCGTCTTACCTGTTCGGAGTAAGTTAAGTTTGCACCTGGTATGTATGACGCCGGAAAAAAACGAGGTCCAGAGTTAACGCAACGTTTGTTGTATGAAAGACCGACTTAAATATTTATTCGATCTTGTTTTTAGTATATTTGCTGTTATTCTGTTTTTAGCATTTGCGGCAACTGAAATACATCATCTGTGAAAATTTTAACGGTCTATCAATCACGGTTCATAATATACAGCCTGGTGACAGACAGACAGACAGACGGACAGTGGAATTACGAGTCTTAATAGAGTCCCGTTTTTTACCCTTTGGCTACGAAGCCCTAAAAAGAGAGCGGTGGTAATTATAAAGTGATTCCACGATAATATCATCCAAAGACGCATTTGTCCCGTCGTCGCAATTGCCTCAGTAAAGTTGACCTTAACTTACAATCCTGCTTCATGCTCAATTGGCAACCGTCTCACAAACGCAAACTATTTTTATATCAATTTACTATAACGACATAAGGAACCGTCAAACAGCCCCGATTTTTTATTCAATACCCAAGGAGCAACACTAAATTCGATATGAGGTTACATTTCCATTATTCATTTCATTACGTTACCTGGTTCCTTTATGCGGATAGATAAGACGAGGAATGGTTGAGGAAATAAATTGTTTTGTTTCTGTATAAAAAGCAAAAGGTTTGTTTACTTGGAGATGTGAGGTTTCAGTTACTTCAAGGAACTATGCTGTGTTAAAATGCATGTGAAACGGGCTTAGTCGCGTATAAGTCGAATATCGCTCGACTTTCGAATCGGTTTGAGATTCATCCTCAGGAGTGCCGATCAGTCGCAGAGACAGCTAAATTAACACTGTGGCAAGCGATATTTAACTTATAGGAGGTGAGTAAACTTATTTAATACTCATTTTTACGTCTGAAATACACGGGAGTTATCTATGTAAGACTATCTGTGGACTGCTTTGTTTTTTTTTTTGTAAAATGTATGTTAAGATTCCGGAAATAACCTAAGGTAATAAGCCTTAGCTTTGAAATAAATGTATGAAGTAACGTAACGTACTTAACTGAAAACAAATTCCAAAAATAAAATATAAAATGATTAATTTCGGAACATAATTACATTATTAATAATGTAATTATGTTCCGAAATTAATACACGTACCTAACGAAATATTTTTAATGTGTGTAAATTTACCACAAATTTTTTTACTGGACGGATACAGGACAGTGACTAATGCGTAGATAGTGGCGACAGAATTATAGTGTATCGCGAAATGGTCGTAGAAGGATTGCAATATGTGTAAAACTGAAAAATAACTAAAAACACACGAAATAATATATATTATAAGGATTATTCATTTCCCTTAACATAAGAAATCGTCAATTTATTATTAAGTATGCATTTTTTGTTCCGATTTAGGCCACATCTTAACTACAAATACGAATATCAGATCTGCAATGGAATCCAGCTTGGTGTCCATGGTAAAAAAAATACCTGATATCAATACCTATCTAATAGCATAACTCCCATCTCTGTTGCTTCTTGGTCCAGCCTCCATACAAATTAGGTCATGGTCCATTAACAGGGTGGTGACATTACATTATCGGGGAGTTTTGTTTTCTCGAATATTTTCAACATTAATCGCCAGAAAAAGAAAGCCAATCCCTCTCGAAACATAACATTTTGCATCTGTACTCTCTTTTCTGTGTATTGTTCATAATTGTTTCTCTGTCTGTTAGTTTTTTTATATCGTAAACATTACGCAAAACTTACCTACGTTTAATCCTCGCCAAAGAAACTCAATTTTCGGTGTTTACAACATTACCTGCAACAAAACACAAACATCATTAAACCCAACTCAGCAGTAAGAGCGAAAAATAAAGAAGTAAAAATATGATTACCATTTATACCTCATCTTATAAAACCATGTGGAGTTTAAGAAATTCACGAGAATCTCAAATGAGGCCCAAGTTTATAGCTGTTTTTAGGCAGCACGCGTTCTCTAAGGGCGTTATCACACTTGCGATTTGGGTCATTGTCAGTTAAAATACAAAATTCGTCCTTCCGGTGGTCAAAAGTTAAGAGCTTGTATGAATCTAGGTTATGTTGCTATTACATCGGATTATAGAAGAGGGAACGTTCTTTATTCTCCCAGGCATTTTATCAGAAAATTAGGCCCTGGAATCCTTAGTTTCGCAAATGTCCACCGATAAGACTCGAACCTAAATCTGACAATGACCCATTTGCGAGCGAGTTTTCAATATAAATAAGAGTCGTGGCGAACTTGCTGCGTGACCGCCTTTTGCTCGCAAATTGCAAGTGTGATAAGCAGAAATCGGACGAACGGGCGTCATTATACACGGTATCCTGTATTTAATGGACAACTTTCCAACGTCCTACAGAGCACCTTAGAATGGTCCAGAAAATAGGCCTCTTTTTTAGTGTTACAAAAATCTTTAAAAATAATAGCTCAGTGTCTATATTATATTTTCTTTAATAATTGGGCCCTTTTTTCACTCTAATGACTGACTAGGACAGATAAATATATATATTTTTTTTTTTTATTATGATTTAATAGTGATACTTACTTGCGTGCATTAGAACTTTGTGGTACCTAAAACATTTTTTTTTTATGTGTTGTTTAATGAAATTCGTTTTAGTCTAAAATTATTTCCTAACACATCTAATCACTTGTGGTAAAGAAATAAATAAATAATGGAAGTTGTAAACTTTTTTTAAATATTTTATCTCAAAATTTTCGGTGGGTCCACGGTGTGTCCAATAAATACAGGACACCGTGTATAATGACGCACATTTGTCCGATCCCTGTTGATAAGGCCCTAAAGAAACGGTTACACAGAAGTGAGAAAATTCAGCGGATGCACTTGAAATTTCGCAAGTGAAATTGGCTCTAAACTCACACGTGATAGTGCAATTTTCTGGCACGTTTGGCTGTCAGAACTTTTTAGTGCCGAGAGAAGAATATTTATTCAGAAAGGTAGATAGAACTTTAAGAAGTCGGACTTTAGAACTGGTGGCGTTTATCATGATGGATAAAAAGCAGTTTTTTTTTCTTCTCTCGTTTTTGGGTGGCCGGTACTAAATTTTAAAATTAACATAAACAAAGACGAAGAAGGTTTTGCATGATAAAACTATATATTTTTTTATTAACACTTTCACTGCGGCAATCTAAAACTCTGTCCTGAATTTCAGTGCGTTACGGGGCCTGATTGACCCCGTAGTGGTTTTCGCCGTGATGCGTTACGGGTATAAAAGTGCCCCGTACTCCCCCGTCAGTTAAAACTGCTCTAAAATCCTGAAATCATATTTTTTTACAAATTTGTTTTCATCAATTCAAAGAGTATAATATGACCTATGTGTCCCTGCTTCCGCACGTAGACACGATGAAAGGTTATTAAATTAGAAGAAAAATAAATTTTGGGGTTTTATTGTCCCCGTATCGCACTAGAATTGACAGAGTACGGGGTTTAGCGGACCCCGGACCGCACAGACTTTGTGTGTGTCGATAAGTTGATAGTGATGGGAATAAAAACAAACGATAAATTTTAATCATAATTATGTTTTAAACGTGATTTAAACTACATATAAAAAAATAAACAAGTAGAACAGTCTTAAGTAACTTGACAACATATATAAAAAAATAAACAAGTGGAACAGTCTTAAGTAACTTGACAACATACAAAATATTGCACATACATTTGAGCTGTATTTAATGTTCTAAATTATAACAATTTAAACACAGTGGTTTTTGGCACAGTTTTCTCCGTATGATCTTATCTGTGATACAATCTACCGACATCGATAACAAGACAATAATGACTGCACTAGTGACACTGAGCTCATTCGCCCGCACGGGTCTACTTATATCTATACGGGGTTCTCAGTACCCCGTTTCGCACTGGAAGACAATTTTTGTTCTGTGGTCGGTACGGGGTTCGTGGGACCCCGTTTATCTTTTAAATATCACCTGATTAGACTTAAAAAAAGGATCATAATTATATATTTGTGTCAATCGTAGACAAAGAAATACCAAAGTTACAGGCTCCGCACCAGCGAGTAAACACTGTTTTTTGTCTCCCGCACTGAACGACGACGTCGTACGGGGCTCGGAGGCCCCCGTACCGCAGTGAACGTGTTAAACACGTAAAAAAAAAGAAAATTAAAAAAAAAGTCTTAAACAAAAACCCCACCCCTTTTACCCCCTCTACCCAACTACCTTTGTCTTTTGTTTCTAAAATTGAATTAAAAGTGAAGTGGTGACCAAAGGGCTGACAGTTTCCTCGCTCAGCGTCTTAGTACAGCAATACAGCGAGGTAATGCTGCCAGGGTCTTTTTGGTACAAAGCCGCGGAGCCCATTTTTAGATATAGATAGTTTAGTTTTAGATTTAGTTTAGTAATAGGTACTATACCGGGTGTTGCCTGTAATAGGAGCAATAAATTAAAACATAGTTACCACCCTTCAAACTGAACAACATTTGTTAAGCAACTTCTGAAAATAACGTGTATTAAATGATAGTAGAATAATGTTTAGACAAAGAAGCAATATATTGCAAAATGTGCGATATTAGTAGGGTGACAGCTGTGTCAATACTCAGGCAATGTCAATGTTGGACGACGTACATTGAAAATACTATTTAATATGTTTGAAATAACGAAATTCTGAAAATTGACTTTTTTTAAAGTTGATGAACAAATGTTGTTCAGTTTGAGTAGTAAAATCTATGTTTTAATTTATTGCTCCTATTACAGGCAACACCTGGTATATAAATATATACACATATATAATATATTTACTGAAATGACTGTATTTCATTAAAATCTACCTTGTACTCGACCACAACCTTGTACTGACCACAATAAGGGCTGAGTACACTCGTCCCGCACCGTTAAATTTTGTACAAAGGCTAAGTGTTCTCACCGGGGCTTTACGAGAGGCTTAGGATGTAGTAGGTATTGTATAGTGGCAAGTGTCAGAAAATGGTTTACAGAAAGATACAATATTCACAATATTCCCAAAGGTAAGGTAAAGGTATTCTATATTTACTTTTTTAATTTTTTTATTTTGTATGCCAGAAGCTGGTGAAGTGTGTGAGACCTGTTTTTTCTTACATTGTGACCTGTACTACTGTAACCGCATTTTAAGCAACAAAGAGATTTGACTTTGACTTTGACTTTAATCTTCATTTTATCTCAAGAAACTTTCCATCAATATCTATGCTATTATACAATTCCCAAATTATATTTTTAACCAAATCTACATATATCTAGAAACTAATATGCAACTTAACTAACTAAAAACCGCCCAAGTGCGAGTCTGACTTGCGCACCGAGGGTTCCGTACAAACATTTCCCATCTTAACTAGCCGAGTTATGTCAAGTTTGCACCTGATGGTATTGTATGACGCCGCATAAATGAGGTAAAAAGTTAACGCAACCGATCACATTTGTTACACCTATACAACAAACGTGATCAGTTGCCTTACATATTTATTTTATTCTATCATTCAGTATTTATTTGTTATTATAACGTTACGGCAACAGAAATACTGACAGTCATCATCTGTGATCATCTGTCTAACTATCACGGTCCATAAATATGATACAGCCTAGTGATAGACGGACAGACAGACGGACGGACAGCGGAGTCTTAGGAATAGGGTCTCATTTTTTACCCTTTGGGTACGGAACCCTAAAAATTGGACCCTGATGATCCCGAACGCTAAAACGTTGAGGGAAGAAGCCGTGAGCTCTCCAGTTCGCCGTGGTGTCGATCAGTAGAAGTCAACTATCGCTCGATAGAAGAGCAGATCAGTCGCGAACCGATTCGAAACATGACGAGCGATATTCAACTAAACTTCTACGGTGAGAGTAATCCCGTTTCGTAGGTACGTATTTTAATAGGACGTACTGTATCTTAACCGAAACAATCCTTTGCTGGACAAAAGCCTTCCCATAGATCGTCACAATGACTGGTCTTGTAATATTTTGTGGAAAGCACAATCAGTGACTGTTCTTTGGTGACGATTCATTGTGGGACCGATGTCTCACATGAAGAACTCCGTACAATTTTCTTCGATTTCCGCGATGTCACACATTTAAATAAAACAATTTAAACGGATTATATTGCGTATATTAATTACTAGCTTTTGCCCGCGACTACGTACGCGTGGAACTTGATAAAAGGGATTATTAAAAGCGCCTAAGCAAATAGAGGAGAAATTGGGCTTTTGGTCTAATAATTACATTTCCTACAGGGTCACCGCACCCCGACAGGAATGTTTACTCACTTTTCAATCTTTTTAGGTATAATTTCCAGGATGAAAACTATTCTATGTCCTTCCTCGGATCTTAAACTATCTCTATGCCAAATTTCATCAAAATCGATTCAGCGGTTTAAGCGTGAAGAGGTAACAGACAGACAGACAGACACACTTATAATATTATAATATTAGTATGGATTGGAGCCTCCCTGACGTTTCGGTACTTTTACAGATACCGTTGTCAAAGGTTGACGAAACGTCAGGGAGGCTCAAATAATTAATATACGCGATATAATCCGTTTAAATTGTATAATTTAAACTCCATACAAGTTCGAAAAATGGCAATCCATTCTGAACTCATAAGCGTGGGAAATAATTTACTGAATTAATGTTAGTTCGTGGGAGTCCTTAGCGTCTTTCTACAAGAAATTAGCACAGCCTACTCCAGGGGGCCTATGATGATTGCTTTTAACACGCGATAAATAAGTGACAATAGCATCCGTCACGTTTTGACAAAAAAAAATAACAAAGAAAAGAACCGACTTCAGCAAAACCAAAGCCAAAAATAACCCGTTCAAGTACAGATTACATTTGATTCACCCTTCGAAGTCGGTGCCAAACCTTGCGTAAACTATAATATATAAATATAAGAACTGAGTGGTTTGGGATCGACTTCGAAGGGTGAATCAAATGTAATCTGTACTTGAAGCTGGGCTTGGGCTTTTTAGTTTTACTGAAGTCGGTTTTTTTTTGTTTTAATTTTTGTTTTGCTTTTTAGTGATTCATATAAAATACTTATGGCGGGGTGATCAGGGAGGTCTTGAAGGCATGCATCTCGTTTGAATTATCTCCTAACTCCTAACCGTTAAGGAGTTGTACCTTCAATCATCAGCTCAGCATTGGAAGATGATGAATACCATACGCAAATACTTAAATAGTTTTAGAAAATATATGAAAAATATTATGAGTGCCTATAAAATTTCAGGAATTCCTTCGATTCCTCATGGATCTCGTCATCCGATCTTCACCAAAATTTTATGGGACCAATCTTGAGATGTCTATTCATGAACCTAAAAAGAATTTTCCAAATCGACTCATAAATGACGGAGTTCTGAGGTAACAAACATAAAAAAAAGAAGAAAAAAAACTTACAACTCAACTGAGAACCCCTTCCTTTTTTGTAGTCGGTTAAAAATGCGACTGTGAGTGGTGTCACAATTTATCACGTGATAAACTCAACCATCATAGGCCTTGATCTACTTTATCAAACCTGAACCCAAAGAAAAAAAGAAAGAAATTGTTTATAGCCAAGAACATGATGTTTCATTGCGGCGGCGTAACACAATACCACTCAGCGTGCAGATGTTCGTAAACTTAGTAATTAAGGCGGTGCCACACGGCGGGTTAAGATCATAATTTTCAACTGGAGCGCCCACGTAAGGCACGAAAATGCTGAATAATACACACATACGGTTTCAGTCACACAATAAAGATATGTTATAGGTATTATTACTGGCGAAGTAGGTTTGGGGGCGACGACGCGGCAGGCCCAGACGGAGATGGCGGGACGATCTAAATAATAGGACGGAAATATCACCGAACAGAGAGTTGTGGAAATCGAAGGGACAGGCCTTTGCCCAGCAGTGGAACACAAATATATGTAGAGTAACAAAAAAAAGATATTATTTATCTGCCCGGCAATAGTAAGTGTAGGTACTGTGAAGGTTGGACTTCACTTTCAGTGGAGTTGGCCACTGATATAAAAATAAATACGTTTTATAAATTTGAATGGACGAGTGACATCCGTCATAAATAAAAAATGTATAGTTAGTCTTCAACTAGTCTCCGGGCAATAAATATATTATCGTACCTCTGCTCTTATTAATAGCTCCTCTGAGCTGCATCTCCCACAGTACCTACTAGACCTTTGGAAACCGTGCACCCAGCCGAATCCAACTAGTATTTCGATAATTTAATGTAAACGGGCGCTCCTTCGAGCCGAGCTATTTTGCTTGACATCGGTGGTAATTTTTATTATTTTGATTCGTGAAATTGAATATAAATAAAATCTGGGGACGTCCACAGACAGTACCACTGAACGCAAGACCTAGAGTAAGTAATCATTATTTGATTTAAATATTACCACATCGTAAGTGAAATGGAACTACAGGGCTAGAAATGGCGACTACTGAACGTCTACCTGGTAAATGTTTCATAGCTAAAATGACACAGAAATAACTATGTTTATTATTGTGTATTTTCCTTTTCTTTCCTTTAAATTTGTTTATGCGCTGTATGAGAGTAGAGTAAAGAGTATCGAAAGTTAATACACCTTTGTGATGTCAACTGCGAAACCAAATATTAAACTTAATGAGATTCTAAACTGTTAATAGCTTAGAGTAAATACGCGTAGAACGATGGTTTTCATACAATAGATTTGCGAAGGATTTGATTTTATGTGTGCGTGTCTACGAACCAATCATACAGACGTTTTGCTTGTGATATTGACGCTGTGACAGATGCGTACAAACGAAACTGAGCCCGTGAGAGGCCGCGGATCACTAAAACTGGCTTCACTTTCAAGCGATGACTAGATTTCTTGGTCTAGTTATTCTAAGGTAAGGTCAAACAGCATACCTGGGTCATTGTCAGATTTAGGTTCACGTGTTTTCGGTGGACATGTACAAAGTTAAGGACGAGTAGTCTTTCGATAGTTTAATGAAATTTAAACGGGCGCTTCCTTGAGCCAAGCTATTTTGTTTGACATCGGTGGTAATTCAGGGTCCAGCTTTGTTATTAAATTAGAGTAAATACGCGTAGAACGATTGTTTTCATACAATAGATTTGCGAAGGATTTGATTTTATGTGTGCTTGTCTACGAACCAATCATAAAGACGTTTTGCTTGTAAAATTGACGTTGTGACAGATGTGTACACAAACGAAACTGAGCCCGTGAGAGGCCGCGGATCACTAAAACTGGCTTCACTTTCAAGCGCTGACTAGATTTCTTGGTCTATTTATTCTAAGGTTAATAGCAAACAGTATACCTACCCTAGATAAGTATTGCGGCATAATACAATACAAACCAGCTTGCTGCGGAGTATCGTAAAGTAGGAGATTAAGGCGGTGTCACACAGCGCGTTAGGATCGTAATTTTGAATGAGCGCGCCTCGCAGCCGGGAATTGCTGAATAATTCGGTTTACAATTCACAAGTAAAACATTTTTGTGAAATGATTTTCATTTTTGTTTACAAAACCGCTGTATCAGTGATTTATGAACATCGCGTCGTTTATTACAATGGCAATCATATCAAACTCAATGACCTAAATTTGTATTTTTATAACTACGCCTATCTGTGATATCGCCACCATACGACGATAGTGCAGCTACCTACTGAACTAGTGGTCCTGGGTTGGAATCCCGGCATTGGCAAATATTTGTGCGATTATATCAGATATTTTGGGTCATGGATGTAATCTATATGTGTATTTATAGGTATATTATAGTACAAGCATTGCTTATTTTGAGACTAGATCCATATGTGTATTTTATATTATTTATTAATGGCTGTGATCACTTCTGGCGTTAATTATTACATACATTATGTATAATTTTTGCGTTGAACTAAAATCTTTACTTTGATAAAATCGCAATAGCTTCGTATTAACGTATTACCAACATTAACAAGGGGGGGTATTCGACCAATTTTAGAGATATAATGGAGATCTCTCCTTTTCATCGCCATCCGTCACTTTTGACGTGTGCCTACTTGACAAGTGGCGATATCCCTAGAACATCGCAACTTCGTCAATTCGGACGCGCAAAATTTTCTTCCTTTGTATGTGACGGCATAAATAACAGGCGCATACTTTAAATTGACCACGTAGTACGTGAAATTAGTCCGTTACGTTTCGTTCAAAACAGAAATTTATATACATGAATAGCATTTTTGACAATTGTTATCGCCTTCGTATTTCCAAAACTGAGATGAGATATGTCACATGTGTCATTAAAACGCGATGAGCTTCATCATCGCGTTTTAATGACAGTTCAAAGGCGAGATCACGGAGAGATGACTGTTATCTAACGGTGATCTGACGTTTGGCGATCGACACTCGAATTAGGCCCCTGGTTTTCAAAATAGATTCTAAGAGATAAAGTAAGATGGGGTAAAACTAACATAGGTTATTTTCTAATGGGGTTAGACTAACAGTTAGTTATTTATTGGACTGGCAGTCTCCTCCAGTCGAAACCTGGTGCAGGATCGGGACAAGTGGCGTGCTTTCGTTTTGGAGGCTAAGATTCTGTTTGGGTCTCTGAGCCAAAATAGACAGTTAATTGGTGGCAGTCTTTCCCCGG
Source organism: Apotomis turbidana (assembly GCA_905147355.2). NCBI lineage: Eukaryota > Metazoa > Arthropoda > Insecta > Lepidoptera > Tortricidae > Apotomis > Apotomis turbidana. The sequence goes on along the minus strand of LR990299.1, from coordinate 10,707,100 downwards.
TGATAGTCTTATCCCAATTTACCTTACTAAGAAGTTAAAGTATCAAGAGACGGGCAGTACCTATTCCTGTATTGCGGCATGTTATGATAAAATTCAACGTACTGCAGATGATCGTAAAGTAGGAGATTAAGGCGGTGTCACACCGCGCGTTAGGATCATAATTTTGAACTAAAGCGCGCTTTCCGCCCGAGGCCAAGAAAATGCGGTGTATTATGCTTTATGACAATAAGTTCATTTTTAACAGGAGAGATGAAATGTTTTGTAGAGTATTGCGTGTTATTTATGAATTTGTTGTTATACGTGTAATAACAATTGAGTTATATCAAAACGATTTTGGCACATTATAAGTATTCATATTTAAAAATAGATACTCCAGTTTGACGAATTAATACTTGAAAATAACATGTGATATACCATTCCCTAAACAAATTACGTGCGATGCTGCGTGAAGTATAAGGAAATATTTATGATACATGTGAGGAAGCATGGTGATTTCAGACGAGTGATATTTTTATTCACGAGCGAGTAATTAAATAAACACGAGTCGGAAATTATCTTACACACGAGCTTTATACAACCTTTAATATGATTTCCGGGAAAAAAAACTTGTTGGTACGTATTTTTTTGCATTGGAAAGAAAGTATTTCACCTTTATTTTATCCAGCAAGAGGGTATTAAATTTAACATGTGCGTTTCATATAACATTTTCCGGGGTTAAATTTATTGATTCGTCACTTGGTCTCAACATTATTTTAGCAGATGTGCACAGATTGACTTCGAAGTAAACAAGACATGAGTAAAAATTGCGGGTTTAATTGTAGCTGCGCGCTCGACATATATCTACTAATGCACATGTGCAAGAAGCATTTTTTAAATGTTCGGTTATTTTGAAAAACTACGAGCGCATGTACATGCCAAATATATTTAATGAATCAATATTTAAAATTAGTTAATTGATCAAATTCTAAATTTAGGGCAATTAATAACGTTGTTCAGTGAAATATTTATTAGTTCTATTGTACTTATTTATATCAATAATGATCGGTAATTGACTAATATATATAACTTTTTTTCAAATAGGTAATAAAACCTCTGTTGCGTTAGACTGATAGACAGAGTTAAAATAAAAAAGTAATCATCATAAACTTGAGAGCTAGGCTCTTGTCGGTGGAGCAATTTCCAATTCTCTCTATCTTGAGCTCTCTCCTTGACGGTCGTGTACGACAGGACGTTCACCTTTTCCTTTATTTGGTCCATATAAGCTCTTCTTGGTCTTCCTCTTTTCCTCCTTCCTTCAACTTTGCCTATATTTCCTTTTCCCTATATTTTATGAAAGCCACATAGTGCTTTCGGTGGGGGGTGTTTAGTATTAACCTTTATAAAGCTATACTGACTCATTTATAAATGGTGGGGACACTGGCCGCTTTGCTGCTCTCCGTATAAAAAATGTGACTAGACTTCAGTGTCAAAGTAGTGTCTGCGAAAATAACAAGAGTTCCAGCTAAACATTATTTATTAAAACCGTGAGATTAAAAGGAAGCTGACGGAGGCCTCCAAAACAGAACGGGCACATCAGCAACGGTAAGTCCTTGATATTTATTCTTGGATCAGTATAGTGTTTACATTTTTCTGACTCCACCCCACGATCCTTAATTAGTTAATTACAGTCCGCTAACGGCTTTACGCCACATTTTCTGGTAAAAAGTAATAGGTAATTGAAAAATAAAAAGCACTAGTGCGGAAAATTTGTACTTTAGGCACAGAATTATAAATATATGTTTTCGATATGAGCAAAATGAAGATATCTATTTCGCAAAGCTCGAATAGTCAAGATCTTATCCATGATAATAATGTAAGTACCTATCAATTGAATCGCGTAGTTCAATTAACTCTATCCCTGGCTACTAATAACTTTCGGAGCTAACAGCGTACAATGTTTCATACTGAAGTCACGTACCGCTAGATTACAAAGTTCGTTATACGAATTAGATCACCGCGTTCGTTATTTCCAATATTTACACACAGGACATACGGACGCTGCGAACTATACACATAAATAAAGGCAAAATTATGAACCCTGGAAGGAAACTATTAGGTATTATAAAATCGTGAAGTTAGCTCATTTGACAAAAAGAGGAAACATTTACATAGAAAACTATTACGGCTACTATTACGGCTCGGTTAGCCGCCGCCGCCGCGAGTGATCGGCTGCCCTGACTATGAATCGCGTACCGATTCGATACATGTTGACTCCTACAACGTGAGTAAACCCGTTTTGTATTTTAATAGAAAACATTTATTCAAAAAATGAACAACAAGCATTTAAATATCAAAGTTTCCTGTTTTAGATGATTTTCAAAGATACATTTCTGGAGTTTGAGTTATAAGTTGCGTAATGTAATGTTTCAGGTTCCTGAAGGGCAGTGAAATAGGAAATAATTATTTAAAAAATGAAAAACAAGCATTTAAATATTAAAGTTTCCTGTTTAAATGATTTTCAAAGATATTTCTGGAGTTTGTGTTATAACTTGCGTAATGTAATGTTTCAGGTTCCTGAAGGGCAGTGAAATAGGAAAAACATATTTAAGAATTGAAAAACAAGCATTTAAATATTAAAGTTTCCTGTTTTAAATGATTTTTAAAGATACATTTCTGGAGTTTGAGTTATAAGTTGCGTAATGTAATGTTTCATGTTCCTGAAGGGCAGTGAAATAGGAAGCAATTATTTAAAAAATGAAAAACAAGCATTTAAATATTAAAGTTTCCTGTTTTAAAAGATTTTTAAAGATACATTTCTGGAGTTTGAGTTATAAGTTGCGTAATGTAATGTTTCAGGTTCCTGAAGGGCAGTGAAATGTTAATCCAACATTTAAACTCAAACTCAAACTCAAACTGTTTATTGCACACATATTACAACATAGTACAATACTACAATTATAATATGTACCCTGTAAGGGCACAGCAATTTCCTTAATTCTACTTAACACTAGCATTACAATAAAACTACAAAATGACATTCTATGATTGATTTAGATATTCCTCTAATGTATAGTAACATTTTTCTAATAAATATTTATCTAGCTCCTTTATAAATACATTAACTTTTTTTATACATTTAATTTTGGGTGGTAGCTTATTATAAATTTTTATGTACATCATGTGCGGTCCCGTGAGGAATAGTTTTAAGTAGAATTGCAACAGAACAGGAACTGCCTTTGAGGGCAACTGAAGCGTGTTCTGGAGTGCCTGCAAGCTGCACTGATGAGCACCACGTGACCTGCAGTTCTCCAACTATAGGTCACGTGGTACCTGTGGTTGGATAAATTCATTCCGTATATAAAGAAAACCAACATAAACTAAACAGAAAAAATTTCGTCTGTACAAAATTGAAAAAAAAAAAAACGTGTATTCAAAACCTTTGTTATATAATATACGTCGCGCCACACAAGCTATTTATTTTCACATCAAATAAACGATAGTAATAAAGCAAATGCATGTTAAAATGTCCGCCCGTGTGTCCCTCGACACTCGGCAGTCATTCCGATTGTTAATTGCATCGGCGCCATTATTTTTTTGCCTTTTTTTCTCGATTCGTATATTTTCCATCAAACCGTTTTAATAGCAAAGCTTTGTTGCCGCCTCATTAATAAAAAACAATGAGTTTTAGTTTTGCTCGCTTAATGAGTGTAACTTTACTTTTAGCGAATCGTTTGCGAGTTTTGTTGTTGTGAAATGATAATTTCGTACTTATTTACGATTACACCCTGTTTCCTATTGCGGAGCCTATATAAAAAACAGAAAGCAAAAAATTTTGATAGCATTATTACTTATAAAATTCACGAGAATAGATCATTATACAAAGGGTTAACAGATTAGTGACGAATCTAAACTTAGCTGACTTATTAGCTAACAGAAAATATAATCGCATTTTTCATTTTGTACAGTTGGGACTATTTTAAAATGCTGAGAATTAAAGCGAAAGCACGCGAAAGTGGATAGTTTCTTGATGCGATTTTTCATGAGATATCATTTTCAGAGAGCTCTAGTAGAACCAATCCTGTAAAAAGCTATTGAGACCTCCAGCAAAAAAAAAGTTCGGATTTAGTAATTGGTCGGGAAAACCATTTCGAGACGCAGGACAGATACCACCTAATTTGTATTGTTTTTTGTATTATTTTTTATTTATTTTTTGTATTTTTATTTTTTGTAAAAAAAAAAACGTATTACGCATCTGAATATCATTGTTTTCATTGCATCACCTTTACGCGCAATTGTTTTCCATCGTCCGATTAATTTGCCACGATTTTCCAGCACCACGCTCCGATAGTTTTATATCAGGGTACTAAACTTAATGAGATTTCCCATTCGTCGCTTTTTCCAATTAATGGAGAATTCAATTACGGATTTAACACGCCCAATAACAGTATATCCGATTTCGGCAGTTAACCGAAAATGTGCCGGCGCCGTGCTTTGGACGCTTTTATGCGTTGTCAGGAATAATATTTGCGTAAATGCATTAACATGTATAAATTGGTTTTAAACTACAACGTGAGTGACTCGTTTACAGGTGTGTAATGAGTTTTCCAACCAAACCGCTTGTGTAATACGGAAATCGACCGATACATTATGATGATGACCTTAATCGTAATTGTAAAAAATATGAAATTTCACAAGCTGACTTTCATTATTAAAAAATGTTTTACCCATGTTTTATAGACAAAGGTTTCTTAGAATTTCATTTCACAGAAATATCATTTCATCGAAAACATTTTTTTCTGAAACCATAAAATATTTTGGAATCTTATCATCATATCAGCAGTAGACGTCCTCTGCTGGACATAGGCCTCCCCATAGCTCTCCACAACGATCGGTCTTGCGCCGCCCTCATCCAATTTCTACCCGCGATCTTAACCAGGTCGTCGGTCCACCTTGTTGGAGGCCTTCCAACGCTGCGTCTTCCGGTCCGCGGTCGCCACTCAAGAACCTTTCTGCCCAAACGGCCATTGATTCTACGAGCAATGTGCCCCGCCCACTGCCACTTAAGTTTGGCGACTGTCTGTGAGCTATATCTATATTCTATAACCTTGGTTGTCTTGCGTATCTCATCATTTCGGATTCGATCTCTCAAGGAAAGTCCGAGCATAGTTCGCTCCATTGCCCTTTGAGTAACTTTGAGCCTTCTTATGAGGCCCATTGTAAGCGACCACTTTTCAGTACCGTATGTCATCACTGGCAATACACATTGTTTAAAAACCTTCGTCTTAAGACACTGCGGTATTTGGGACGAGAAGGCATTCCGCAGCTTCCCGAACGCTGCCTATCCGAGTTCGATTCGACTAGTGACCTCTTGTTCGAAATTCGACCTACCCAACTGGTCATATAACACAAACCTAAGCTATAGGTTGACATAATCAAGATTTCTGAAAAAAATATCACTTTCGGGAAAAATATTGTCTAAAAATGAAAACTCTATGAAATTAACTAGGCATCTTCGATTTATCATAAAGTAACTCAAGTTTCGACACATTGCTCGCATCACGTTGCATCCTGTCACTAATACATAATGTCAATCAAATTAGCCGCCTATTATTTTAAACACAACGTACGAAAGATAAGCGGTTTTACGCAAGATAAGTGAAACAATACAGCACATGTCTGAACAAACGTGAACAAAATATCGCTGAGCGAGACACAATGGGACGACAAATAGCGCGAGCGAACAAAGGTTACAATAATATGAACAATAAGACACGGCGGCACACTTAGCGACGGAGTTAGGTTATCACTGTATGTTTAACAATGTAGGAATACAGGGTGTTTTTCTTGTGTAATGTAACATTTTCTTGCTTACGCGCGTTTTGAAACTTAATCACTAATATACCGGGTGATCAATCCAAATGGGTCAGTAGGGAGAAGTCACAAACTATAAGAGAAGGGAAATCTGTTCTTAGGAACCATGGCGTCGATTTTAGATTTAATAAAAACTGCATTATAATATTTTTTTATAAATCTCATACATCATTTCATACTTAACCCGGTCTAAACCGCTGTAACGAATGTTAGAACACGACATGCGATTACTTACAGAATTTTAACTAGTAATTATAAAAACGGTATAAACTCACGTAAAAATTGTCAGGAACGGCCCGACATGTTTCGAACTCATTTGGAGCTCTTCATCAGGGGTAGCTATCCGTGCCGTTACGCGACTCGCGACCCACTGCACTTTTAATCGCTCTTCTTGCCGCCCTCTGCGCACGCGCAGATAGCGCGGCGCGGGGAGGGCAGGGCTCTTGCGCTGTCACCACTGGACTGTCTGTCACTGCATTTTCACTATTACCCACTGATACCACGCACACTTGACTTATTGTATCAACGACATTGTCTGAACGCGAGATGTTTTTTAACACAGCACAGTGTCAGCGTGTAGCGAGCCCCAGTACAGCACAACGCCCGCAGACTGTAGAGAGAGCGCCTGCGTACTTACCTTATATCAAAGGTGTGACGGATACCATCGGACACATTTTACGCCGTAGATATAGCATTACAACCTGGTTCCGTCCTTTGACTAAGATGAGGCAGTTGCTACGGTCTCCTAAAGATAGGGATCCATTTGGAACCCCTGGGGTGTATGAAATACCGTGTGAGTGTGGCAAGGCGTACATAGGAGAGACGGGACGTAATGTGTCTACAAGATTGTCTGAGCATATACGCAGTGTCAGAAAAATGGACACGAGAGACTCCGCGGTTGCGGAGCATGTTGTCGAGGCCGGTGCGACCCATTTCGTACGTTTCGATAAGGCACGGTTGTTGGTTCGTGAGAAACGCTGTGTACAACGGAAGATACGTGAAGCTATCGAAATTGGACGGCGCCCGAATTTCAACCGAGACGGTGGTTGGGCTCTACCTCCGGCATGGAAACCTGTGATTCCGGCGTTAAAAAACATCTCGCGTTCAGACAATGTCGTTGATACAATAAGTCAAGTGTTCGTGGTATCAGTGGGTAATAGTGAAAATGCAGTGACAGACAGTCCAGTGGTGACAGCGCAAGAGCCCTGCCCTCCCCGCGCCGCGCTATCTGCGCGTGCGCAGAGGGCGGCAAGAAGAGCGATTAAAAGTGCAGTGGGTCGCGTTTTTATAATTAGTAAAGATGTCTCACGATAGTTTTAATAACATTAATTTTAACTAGGTTAAATTTCCGGTTATGTATGAGATTTATAAAAAAAAAATGAATGCAGTTTCTATTAAATCTACAATCGACGCCATGGTTCCTAAGAACAGATTTCCCTATCTCTTATAGTTTTAGTTTTCTCCCTACTGAGCCATTTGGATTGATCACCCTTTATATTTATGTTTATCACTAAGATGCGTAGTGGAATGTTTTTTTTCTTCACCCTAGGCCGTAAGTGGGATTTTTGGCTTGCTTAGCGGAGAGAACATCTCACTTCCTGGTCAAGACAAGAAGAAAACTTTAGACAAACCACGGGTAATTCTTAAAGCCCTTCCACTTCCTATATATTAGTATATATTTATCTATATAAGTATATATATCGTCGTCTACTTAGTACCCATAACATAACACAAGCTTTCTTGAGCTTACGAGATTTGGGACTAGATCGATTTTTGTGAGGTTGTCATATATTTATTTATTCCCTCCTACGAAATGTACTTTTTCTGAAGCTGCAATGGAGACGTTTCGCTTGCTCGGTCAATTAAAACATAGGTAGGCACTTTTTTTTACTCACAAATGATCCAAAGATTTATTCATTTAGTTACTCAATCAAAATAACTATAGGGATGGATCATACTAAATAATTCTAACAAAGAATATAATCAAATTAAAAAGATATTAGTACTAAAACCTGAATTTTTATCATCTTACATCGTAGCAACTATTTTCGAGACTAAAGAATCTTAAACACCTCCACTTAAATAATAGGAGTTCATAAAAATATTTCAGCATGAGAGGAACTTTAGTTTTAAGTTCAGTTCATAATGTGCATTAGGCGGAGGGTACATCGGGGACTCTTTCAAACTTAGCCATAGGGATGAGACAAACACGTTGGAGCTGAGGAACGGTTACCTCATTTAGGACTGCATTTTTTGAATAAAATAATGTAGAATGAAACATAATAATGGGGTTCTCTGCTTTTTCGCCGAACGCCGAATAATTTTTAGTCGAATGTTTCATTTCACCGATGTGTCATTTTCTAGAAAGCATTTTTCTCTGAAACTGGTCTATTTGGTATTTTTAAAACAAATCTAACCTAATCTAGGATGATATTTAAAAAAATTAAGAACGTGTGACTTCAGGAGAAATAAATTCGATTTAATGACTTATTCCATGAAAAATTATTCGGCGAAAAGCTATAACACCATAATATGGATTAGTAATTATCATATTCAGCAATATTAATTGTATATTTTATATATTTTTTACTAATAACCTGATTAAACAATATTTTTGAGGAATTGAGGAAATATCATGCATGATTTTACGAACAACCTTAACAGCTTGATGCAATTTTTCCTTAAATTTTACATTTAGCGCTTTGTAAGCCATAAAGAGGTCCTTAAACCCCGTCGTGATAATTGAGGTAAGAGGTACGATTACGCTGACTTTATTAAAAGATGTGACTCGTACCAAATTTTACGCACTAGGACTATTATGTTAATGTTATTGTTATTATGTTACTTTTCAGTTTCCAAGTTTAACTACAGACTAGTTGGAGTAATATAACAACATTCGTATGAGATAAAATGTTTTCATGAGCAGGTTGCATGGCAACATTCTTTTGTCGAGTCATTTATTAGATATTTTTGAAAATGGCGGAGATACGGGTATCTTAAGTAAACGTCAACTCTTTAGCTATTTCTAAAATTGATCACGATGTCTAGCTCACTGAGCCAGTAGTTTTTTTTGTTGTACAAACCCTAATACAAGAAATAATAATAATAAGAGAAGGACAAACTCAGCAAGTACCTTGACTTGGCTCACGAGGTGACCGCTATGTGGGATGTTCATTCGACCATCATTGTCCCGATAGTTGTTTCGACGAGCGGTCTTATAGCGAAGAGTTTCGACAAACACCTCAAGAGACTCTCACTAGATGGCTGCTTCGCGGCCGTATATATGCCACGGCGCGCATCGTCAGGCGGTTCCTCTCTCTGCCAGCGGAACCACCGCTAGCCTGGGCCCTGCCCCTCTGCCAGCGGCAGCCTAGGTTAGGTTTTTTATAATGTATTTATATTTTGGAAATTTTGTTTTGTATTTTTATAAATATATTGTGATAACATGAGATAATAAATAAATGAGTGGAATAATAATAACAGTTATAATAGTTTTATGAATACAATACCAGAAAAACAGCTTTCTGCAGCTCTGCTCCCCGTGTGCCCCGCCACACTCTACGTGTCAACCCGTCGACTGCCATTAAACATGGAACTGCATAAAGCTGGAAAGTTGGACAATTAAATTCTCAGCCGCGCTCGTTAAGGCAAAGACACGGGGGTTATGAACTGGTCTGATTTACTGGACGTGCGACGTAACTAAGTTTACCGACTGGAACTGAGTGGTGCAATGATTGTGAACGGATTTTGGCGTGTTTGATGCGGTGAGTTTGTCGAGAGCCAAATACCCAGACGGGCCACTTTCATTTCTAGTTTAATAATCATTTTGATAGGAATCGTTGTTTTAGTGATGCCTAAACTATTGTTAAACACATCGATTGCATTAATGTAACAAAACCATCAAAAGTCTTGCCACATCATTCAGTTCATTATATTATAACGAGAGCGAGGGGCTACAATGAACTACAGAATTGCATGGCCCATAGTACCCTGGGCTCGCGATACGAATTTCGATTTTCTGGGTTCCTTTGAAGTGGTGGCACTTAATTGTTAATACTACTTCTTTTCTTTGAAAATTAAGTGGCTTCTTTACTATACAAAATTCATACGGTCACTATTTGACCCCCTTTTCCCCTTAATTTACGAACGCTCTGCGGCGCAAGAGTTCTGCGCATAGCCAATTACTAGCAAATATCAAATTGAACGAATTTCCTGTCATGGATTACAACACTATTTTATTCACTTACCCAAAGAAGAACCCTTTCAGTAGAGCAATACAATACATAAGTTATTACGTCCATAACTGATACTGCCAGTAAAACTATCGCATTTTTCTATAAATAGCCCCCGGCTTCCGTTGATTCTCGGTACGTGACCAAACTGAGGCATTCCTACCCTCTTTACGTCGGTACCGGAATTCTTATCAAATACTTGTACTTGCGTACTTTCATTTTGTTTTCAATCCTGTAGGAATTTTGTTGCTTTTCTAGACATTCTAGTTGAAATACTTAAAATGTACTCAATATTGGAATTTATAGGTACGCGTCTTCTGTTACATCCCTTAACTCTTAAATCACATCTTTGGAACAACAAAACTGTAATATTGTTATATTACAGTTTCGTTTCGTTTTAATCTTATAATGATACACATTGTTATGTGTATCATTATAAGATTATAACAATTTGTGAAATTACACTATATTAGGTTCATAAAATTTAATCACATTATATATTCGCGTTCTTCACCATTATGAGACTCGGATTATATTTATACTCGGTTACTTCGCTCGCTCGTCCAAATAATCACTTCGTGTCACAATGACATATTTTGCCCCTCGTCAAACAATCTATCTTCTATATATATAAAAGAAGAAACTGACTGACTGACTGACTGACTGACTGACTGACTGACATATCAACGCACAGCCCAAACCGCTGGTTCTAGAGAGTCCAAATTTGGCACGTAGGTTCCTTATAAGGTGTAGAGGTGCACTAAGAAAGGATTTTTCAAAATTCACCCCCTAAAGGGGTGAAATGGGGGTCCAAAGTTTGTATGGGGAAACAAGATTACTTAGACTATTTTATTCAAAACTTCACAGGAGTATTTCTAACGATAAATGAGTAAACACGTGTTTCAGGTTTTTTTGAAAATTCAACCCCTAAAAGGGAGAAATGTGGTGACAAAGTCTGAAAATCAACATGGGTATTGTTTTTATGGTTTATCGGGTCGCTGATTACGAAAACCGCAACGATTTTAAAATCCAACGTGGCGGACGTGAATTATCATCTCCCCTGTAGGGGTGAAATGGGGTTGAAATGTCTAAATACTAAACCGCTGGTTCTAGAGAGTCCAAATTTGGCACATAGGTTCCTTATAAGGTGTAAAGGTGCACTAAGAAAGGATTTTTCAAAATTAACCCCCTAAAGGGGTAAAATGGGGGTCCAAAGTTTGTATGGGGAAACAAGATTATTTAGACTATTTTATTCAAAACTTCACAGGAGTATTTCTAACGATAAATGAGTAAACACGTGTTTCAGGTTTTTTGAAAATTCAACCCCTAAAAGGGAGATATGTGGTGACAAAGTCTGAAAATCAAAATGGGTATTGTTTTTATGGTTTATCGGGTCGCTGATTGCAAAAACCGCAACGATTTTAAAATCTAACGTGGCGGACGTGAATTATCATCTCCCCTGTTGGGGTGAAATAGGGTTGAAATGTCTAATTCAATTCAATTCAATTCAAATTATTTATTTCGGAAAAAGATCCATATATTTTTAGTAAATACAGCTTAACATAAGGTTAGTACACACACAATGAAATATTGACATAATAAATAATGAACTATAATAAACAGCACTTACACTTTGCTCACACTAGCTTTTTGTAATTCTAGATGCACCATTTCTCGACATCTGTTGCTGCCACATGTAGGCTGTTCCAATGCTTTAGCAATGGTGCATCTAGCATACCAGCCAACGTTCTCAGGATGCCATTGCCAAATACTAAACCGCTGGTTCTAGAGAGTCCAAATTTGGCACATAGGTTCCTTGGGGGGGTCCAAATTTTGTATGGGGAAACAAGATTTTCCGGTTTTTTGAGAATTCAACTCCTAAAAGGGAGAAATGTGGTGACAAAGTCTGAAAATCAACATGGGTATTTTTATTATGGTTTATCGGGTCGCTGTATCCCGGAAGGAAGAGGGAAGAGGGAAGATGGAAGAGGGAAGATGGAAGCGGGAAGCGGGAAGCGGGAAGCGGGAAGAGGGAAGAGGGAAGAGGGAAGAGGGAAGAGGGAAGAGGGAAGAGGGAAGAGGGAAGAGGGAAGAGGGAAGAGGGAAGAGGGAAGAGGGAAGAGGGAAGAGGGAAGAGGGAAGAGGGAAGAGGGAAGAGGGAAGAGGGAAGAGGGAAGAGGGAAGAGGGAAGAGGGAAGAGGGAAGAGGGAAGAGGGAAGAGGGAAGAGGGAAGAGGGAAGAGGGAAGAGGGAAGAGGGAAGAGGGAAGAGGGAAGAGGGAAGAGGGAAGAGGGAAGAGGGAAGAGGGAAGAGGGAAGAGGGAAGAGGGAAGAGGGAAGAGGGAAGAGGGAAGAGGGAAGAGGGAAGAGGGAAGAGGGAAGAGGGAAGAGGGAAGAGGGAAGAGGGAAGAGGGAAGAGGGAAGAGGGAAGAGGGAAGAGGGAAGAGGGAAGAGGGAAGAGGGAAGAGGGAAGAGGGAAGAGGGAAGAGGGAAGAGGGAAGAGGGAAGAGGGAAGAGGGAAGAGGGAAGAGGGAAGAGGGAAGAGGGAAGAGGGAAGAGGGAAGAGGGAAGAGGGAAGAGGGAAGAGGGAAGAGGGAAGAGGGAAGAGGGAAGAGGGAAGAGGGAAGAGGGAAGAGGGAAGAGGGAAGAGGGAAGAGGGAAGAGGGAAGAGGGAAGAGGGAAGAGGGAAGAGGGAAGAGGGAAGAGGGAAGAGGGAAGAGGGAAGAGGGAAGAGGGAAGAGGGAAGAGGGAAGAGGGAAGAGGGAAGAGGGAAGAGGGAAGAGGGAAGAGGGAAGAGGGAAGAGGGAAGAGGGAAGAGGGAAGAGGGAAGAGGGAAGAGGGAAGAGGGAAGAGGGAAGAGGGAAGAGGGAAGAGGGAAGAGGGAAGAGGGAAGAGGGAAGAGGGAATAGTTGGTTTCTATGGATTATCAGGTCGCTGATTACTAAAAAAAGAATGATTTTAAAATTCAACGTGGCGGACGCGTAATACCATCTCTCATGTTAGGGTGTGATGTGGTAGAAATGTCTAAATAATGACTAAAAATATGGGTGTCGTTTTTAAACGCACAGCCCAAAACCGCTGATTTTTAAGAGTCCAAATTTGGAACGTAGGTTCCTTATAAGGTCTAGGGGCGCACTAATAAACGATTTTTCTAAAGGGGGTGAAATAGAGATCCAAAATGAAGAAAATGGAACAAGGAGCAGCCACCTTTACAGGTAGGAGATCTCGTACTAGTCGTGGATCCGGGAGCACCGCGCAACGTGTGGCCGAAAGCAGTCGTGCAGCAAGTATTCCCGGGTAAGGACGGTCGGGTCAGACTGGTCGAGGTCAAGACCAAGACTGGTACTCTAAGACGGTCGGCGGCAAGCGTCGCTAAAATCCCTCTGGTTGATGAGTGCTGAGCCAGCACTAGGGCGGGGCGTGTTAGCGACGAGCTCAAAGGGTTCTTTCAACTTTATAAAATTTAACTATTGTTTTTAGATCATCGCTTAATGCGGCACTTACTGATTTGTATTGTTAGTTTTAAGCCAAATTTGAAGGTACGCGTGTGACGCTGCGGAACGATCGTTATAACCGTTGCATTTTGGCAGCTCCAGTCGGCCTTTGTCTATCCGAGCGCGACACACGTATCGACCTCTCTCTTAATTGTACCACGTGTTGTCGCATATTTCCAATAATTAAATAGTTTTCGTGACCCTAAGTACTGTGTTCTCATTGTGCATCACCTGGACCACCTACAGTTTGTATGGGAAAACAAGATTAGACTATTTATATTCGAAACTTCACAGGAGTATTTCTAAAAATAAATGGGTAATCCTACAAGTACTCTTTATGCACACCTCATAAAATATACAGGAGAAATACAATGCAAGACATTACAATTAGAGTTAAACAACAGGCGGTCTTATCGCTAAAGAGCGATCTCTTCCAGACAACCTTTGGGTAGTGGAGAACTTGAAAAAATAAGATTTTGTTATTAGGCGGTGCAAAAATCTGATAGTAATAATAATAATAATATATACATAAAAAACAAAAAAATAACATAAATATAATAAAAATTAAATACATAAATACATTCAGCCAACAGATAATAGGACCATTTGAATATAATACGAATTATGAAAAGGATAGATAGTGTTCTTTCAGTTGAGCTTTGAAAGAAACAAGAGATTTAAAAGTAAACGAATTATTATAAAATTTTGAGACGGAAGAAGGTACGGCAAGGAGCAAATTTTGGGCAGATCGAGCAGAAGTGAGATAAGTGAAACGCTCTTTGAGATAGCGGGGAGTTGCAGGATGAAAAAGTATACTATAAAGAAGAGCAAGAATATGAGAGTTACGACCTAAACTGAAACCTAATAGATGTTTAAATTTGTATTTGGTGCCATCTCGATTGTCGTCAAGGCCAGTGCGGGCGGCGCGGCGAGACTGGACGAGTAGTCATCGGGAAACTTCCTGCAGCCGTAATAAATGCATTCAAGCTTTTCAACAATAAAACGGCTGGACGGATATGCATGAGGAATAAGCAGATAATATCCTAACTTTAACAAATAGCCTAATTTTTAACCTGAAAAAAAGAGCATCGTTCCCGTAGGATAATGTATATTGTATAGGAACGCGGGCGAAGCCGCGGGTTAATGCTAGTTATATATAAAAATATAAATATATTAAGGGACAATCATACACAAATCGACCTAGTCCCAAACTAAGCAAAGCTTGTACTATGGGTACTAGACGACGATATACATAATATATAAATACATATATAGATAACATCCATGACCCAAGAACAAATATTTGCACAAATATTTGCCCCGGCCGGGATTCGAACCCGGGACCGCCGACTCAGTAGGCAGGTGTCTACAAACCGAGCCAAACGCGTCGTCAAAAACCGTAACAATGACTATGATCGATATGCGATATGGTTGAACCCGATCACAATGAAATAGAGTGTAGCACACTCGTATCGTGCAATAGAAAGGGCTTGGCTCCAAGTTTCTCTGCGTGATAGAATCAGAAACAAGGACATTTGCAGAAGAACCGATATAGCTCACAGGATTGCACGGTTGAAGTGGTAATGGGCGGGCCATGTTGCCCGGAGAACGTATGGCCGTTGGGGCAGCAAAGTCCTTAAGTGGCGACCACGTATAGGAAAGCGTGGAACGGCCCCCAACTAGGTGGATAGACGACCTCGTTAGGGTAGCAGGGAGTCCACGAATGTGGTCTGCACAGGATCGCACCTTGTGGCGAGCTATGGGGGGGGGCTACGTTTAGAACACGTCGTAGGACACTTACTACCTATACACGATTCGAAAATGACTAGAGCAATTTTATGTCCTACAGGAAAAATAATCTAATTACACAAAGTGACTGCTCACCTGATAAATCCACGGGACCCGGTACACACCTGTGATTTAGGGGCGGCATTTATCAACCGCCCTGGTTCATGAATGATGCAGACCATTTATTTTTCAATGTCGCCTTCGGGGAAAGGATTTTTTTAGAGTTAATCAAGGGTGATGACAATATAGTTTCTTTATTGGTTTTTGTTATTAGTTAATATAGTGCAGTATAAATAGTTCTCCTAGTAGTTTTTGATGACGGCAACCCTTAGCTGAAAAGCTATGGGCTCGAATATGGTTACGTATGTATATACGTACTGGAGCCAGGAGCTAATAATATTTCAAAATGTGGACACATCTATTTATCTCTATAATCTACCCTAAAACATTCCCAAAACATTATATAAATATATAATTATAGTCCTCCTTGACGTATCCGTCAATGGCAAACTTCCATGACCTTTACGAGCGTCGATCTTGTGCCCGAATGTGGCTTGCAAAAGCTAATTTATTAAGAACCAAATTATTCAACTATTAGGTATTATATAGGACCTTATCACACTTGCGATTTGCGAGCGAATTTTGTATGAAAACTATCACGCAGCGAGTTCGCCGCGGGGCTTATTTGTATAGAAAGTGTGATAAGGCGTAACACGTATTAGGCGTCGTTCAGTTTCTGGGTCCTAAGAAACAGGCTCAGCCTAGTTTAGGGCCCACTGGATATCTCTATATCTCATGATATAATAATATGCCTTAAGTTTCAATAAACATATTTCATTCATGTCATTCAATCATAGACAAGCGAAGAGATGCGTAAGACATTGGGTTAGGCGTCGCGATGAGCGGGCAAATAAAACATACATATGTCGATAGTCTAACGCCGGAGTAAGCATGACTACACGGAAATCGGTAGCTGCGGTGTGTTAGATACAGCGGGTTACGCTGCAGAGCTCGAGGCACTAAACGCTGCAGGTGTAGACCTCAGAAATAACTGTCAATATTGTTGTTGTTAAAATTGTCAGCTACTTTTGATGGTGACTAGGGACTGTACTATCATAAAATGTGGTGAAAGTTATTTTTCTATGAATATTTTATGAAAAAAATCTACAGATCCACACTACGCGCGGCTATCAAAGGCATTGAAAATGTAGTTTAGAAATAAAGCACATGATCAAATTTGACTTTATGATGTAGCATTAATAAATAATTCAAATCCAAGATTTATTTTTTTCCGTATCTTGAATAGCGAGTCAAAAATAAGTTATAGGTTTTAGGTTATAGGTTATCGCGGGCTAGTTTTCCGCAACTAGACGTCTTACAATGCGCCTATTCTGCGTGAAGGGTTGCTGGCACTACTCTTGCCAACCCATCTCTACCAGAATCTCAAAAAGTTACCGACATATTTGAGAATTTAAATAGCACTTTGAAGCCCTTTGGCAGACGCAAATTTTGACATAACGGCATATAACTGCAGAAACTGCAGGCAGATATCACAATTTCAAAAATTAGGGCACTGTACTCGATCAGAAAAACACAAACATTTTCAATGTTAAAAACACCCGTGGTTCGAATGAGCAATACAACGACATGCTATCAAAACTCTTAGCAGAATTTATTAGGACATCCAAAGACGGTTATATAAGTTACTTTCTGACAACGGTACAAAAGTAGGATCACGCGGACGAAATTGCGGGCATGTCCTAAACGTCTAGCATAACTTTGACCCGCGACTCATGTCGCGCAAGATAGCGCTACCTCTCACTCCCTCGCATTACTGCACAGAAAGAGACGGTTAATTATCTCGCGCGAGAAAGAGACGCTAGTCTATCAATATGGGCGAAGCAACGCTTTTCTATAAACACTCTTCATATATGTCACGTTTGGTTTGCCTCCACATCGCGTCGCTTGCCCATAAACGACGCCTTAGCAGCTTCATAGAAACCAGGTGATATCTACCACCTTTATTCCATAATTCATGAACATTAGTCCTCGTGGAGGTAACATAAGAAGGCTGGGTATAAATAGTCGTATCTGTGTAGCTAAGCTCAACATGGGCGTACATTTCTTACGTAGGTATAATACAGCCTAGCGTTAGACTATACTCGGCCACTCGGCCTAAATGGAACTGACTTAGACATTAATAGAGTTGCTAAGCCGCGAAATTGTGTGCCTCGGGTTACAAGCATAAAATTTCTACCACAGATAGAACGTTCCGCGGTAATTATTTTCTGATGTGAAGGGAAGATTCGTCTCCTGCGTGGCGGGAAAGAGGAGTGAAAAGGACAAAGAAGTCCTCTTTTTCTTTTTTTGTTACTGGTCAGTTAACGCTACTAGTTTACCTTCCTGAATTAAAAAAACTTGTTGTGATTTTTACCTTTTCGGCCACACACCCATATTTTTACATGGAACTATACAAAAATAACATAAAAATGAATTTCTGATATTTATTTTACACAAAAACGGTACCAAACAAGTCCTAGTAGACTTAACTGACCAGCAATAAGGAAAGAAAAAGAGGTATACTCGGTCCTATTCACCCCGCTCTCCTGCCTCACAGGGGACGAATCTGACTTCCCTCCACATCGGAACGATTCAAGAGGAAGGTTTTTTATGTATAATACTTGCAATATATAGCATTGCACCCGTGCGAAGCCGGGGCGGGTCGCTAGTAAGTTAATAAAGCGAAGATAAATTGTATTGGCAATGCAGAGGATAATCTCATAACTGTGAAACTAGCATTGCTTTTTCTATTTTCTCTCCAATACCGATATAAATAAGGAATTGAGAGCAATATCATTTGATTCTCAAAGAAAATGATGTACTTAATACAGGTACCTACTTAAAGCACAATAGATACGCCACTGTAAGCATGCTTCTCGGTAGCAATTTCAATAACTTTGTATCGGATACAAGGCTGCTGTGAGTAATCTTATTACTCGCCGTTCCTGCAGCCGCCATTTTGAATATCTACTGTATAGTTCATTTAATTTACCCGACATTCTTGACACATGGACATCAACATCCACGGATGGTTATAAGTTAGTTTAGTAATAATTATTATCTTATTGTGACTCAATTGTTTTTGGCGATCACGGAACGAATTCGTATAATTTTGACATTAATCAAACTTGTATTGTCATTTTGATCGTTAAATAAAATATATCTGTTTCCGACTATGAAGAAGCAGAAGCAGCGTTAACTTTTCTTCTTTCGTGCGAACAACGCCTCCTTTATTAATCCATAAGTAAGTGCATTAGGTTAGAATGGCGATCACGGACCGGAAGACGCAGCGTGGAAATGCCCCCAACAAGGTGGACCGACGACTTGGTTAGGATTGCGGACAGAAATCGGATGAGGGCGGCGCATGACCGATCGTTGCGGAGAACTTTGGGGGAGGCCTTTGTCCAGCAGTGGACGTCTATCGGCTGATATGATAAAGTAAAGAAAATAACCCAATGTATTAAAAGCGATATCCTCTTCTGTTACAGAAAAACATTCCACAGAATTTTAATTTCATAGGCAATGTTTCCCTCGAAAGTCATACATTTTTCTGAAATCTTTTAAATGTCAAAAACCTATGGGTTACCTATCATATCCCGAATTTTTGTTTCCCCGCTGTAACGTTTCGCCGAATGTTCATTTGCCCGAAAGCTATTTATTCCAAAACTATTAATATTTCAAAATAATTATAAAACAAACCTAGGTAACCTAACCTAATGGGTTCTTTAAAACGATGTTTATAAAATCCTGAAAGTACGGATTTCAGCAAAAATTGCTTTCGGGCAAATGAAAATTCGGCGAAACGATACAGCGGGGAAACAATGTTTCGAAGTTGCGATAGGTTACCTAACCTATGGTTTAGGTTAGGTTAGGTTAGGTTTGTGTTATAACATTCCAATATAATTTATGGTTTCAGAAAAAAATGCTTTCGACGAAATGAAATTTCTATGAAATGAAAATTCGATGAGACATTTGTCTATTTATTGTCTGTCTGTCCATTACGAGCACAATATGGATACTCCGGTATCGAGTATCTTTCAGCAGCAATTTCAATAACTTAGCATCGGATACTAGGCTGCTCGGTAATCCCATTACTCGCTGCTCCTGCAGCCGCCATCTTGGATATCCAATATCCATAGTACACTTGTTACGGACGGCATTAGAACTGCAACCCAGCTGCAAAATAACAGTTCTTATTCACTTGATGTAACGTTTATTACTAACACTTACACTTTTATTACTTGTAAAATGTAATCTGCTAAATGTTAATGAGCTGTACACATTTCGGCATTGCATTCGATTCTTTTCTTTTCTCTTTTTCCGCTAACGGTCTGCAGTGACATTGACAACACTGTCGCTTGCCAATGTCATTGTCTTGGCATTGACAAGCGCTTACGCTGCGTTCAGTCTAAGAGTGCAGCAGTGTGTGTGCGATTCACCGTGGCGTCACCGATATGTTTCACCGGAAGACCAGCGCTGGTTCCCGGGCCAGCATTTATGCTGAGGTGTGACCTTTTCGTGGCATACACAACATCGCTTTTATTTTATTTCTAATATTTGTTGTCCACTTTGTGTATGTTGACGAACATTTTTTTATTCTATTCTATTCTATTCTACGTGACCGTACTCGCCAGCGACAGCGTAAATACCTACAATTCCCCTTACAATCCTCCATACAAATCCTTTACGCAGTCACTAGCGAGTACTGTCACTGTAAACTCATAAGAGTACTGGCAACTTCTTCCGCGGAAGATGCATTTTCTGGCCCTCTCTTTAACGTACTTGAGTAAAAAGTAAGTATCATAGGTACAATCTACAATCATCCTTAGATATTCTACGACCCCTGTACCTATCAAAATTCCATCTTGCCCCTTTAGATTGATCTCAACGGGTTCCTTGTCAAAACATTAGTTCAGACGAAATCGGCGCGCATTCGCGTCACGATCGCGGCTAGCGACCGCTGCAGCGTGTAGGTATCGAAGGGAGTTGTAATCTTATTACAGAATTACTGAAATATGATAAATTTTATGTTTCCATTTGAACCTGCGCACAAATTTTCACGAAATCGGTTGAGAAATGCAACCCGTAGTGAAAGAAAGGTGTTAATTGATCGAATTAAATTCGAAAACTGAAATAAAGTAGTTTAACCGAATAGATTTACGTAGTTTAAGTTCCAGAAATAGAAAGTTGATTTTGGTGCAAGTGCGAATGGGGCAGCATTAATTAAAAATAGACGATGTCGCAAACAAATAAATGAAATAATCGAATATTTAGGAAATAATTTAACTTGGCCTAGAGAAACGGGAAAAAGCCCTAGAGGAATATTATTTAATAATGATATTCGTATGAAACGGAAATAAATAAACAACCTAATTGTTCGCTAAATAACTTTCTCAAGGATAAAAACGCAGTCAATTTCCTTGACGACATCTAATAAAAAAGTTAAATTAGTTTTTAAATTACACCATTCAATATTAATTAATCTAAATATTTTAAACACCCAAAACACAAGTAGCTGGTCATCATGATGTCATGAATAAATTAGTGGAATAAAAATGTATCTAAATCTGAACATCACCACAACATTTGGAATTCTTAGCTTCAATATTGGCTGAGATCCTGTAACTTGTTCCAATTAAAGCTGAATATTGGAAACGACTGTTTTTATTTCCACCAAACTTAGCTAGGAACCATCTCGATAGCCAAAAAGTCGTTTAAAAAACGCATCCAAATCGATCCATCCGTTTGGGAGCTAGAATCCGACAGACAGGCACAGATACACATGTTACACTTATAACACCCTCTTTTTTCTAGGGTTAAAAATATACAAAAAACTCGCAAACAGATAGCCAACAAATCGAAGTATTCAAGGGAAAATATTTTCGTCAAAAAAAACTTTGAATGTGAAAACTTTGTAATGATAAGGAAAGGTCCAAAGTAATTAGCAACAAGAAAGACCCACTCGTTAGAACTTTGCCCCCGACTGGATAAAATTTAAGGGCCAATCAACAAAGGGCCTCTTAAGACGTGATTTTGATAATTTTACTCCAATGGGGCGTACCTAATTAATATTATTTTTAGAAGACATTTGGTCGTCTCGTGGTGCACGTGTCTTAACTTTTGGAAGATGTCTTTTGTTTTAAGGCACCTTATCCGTTCAAAAATGCTGATTGTTGTAGACATTTTTCTCTATGTTCAAACATGTTTCCTAACATATTATCAATGCTACTACTCAGAACAGGGCCATTGCGATTTATTGGTATACATATATTTGAAACCTACTGTTTGAATTTTTCATTGATGATTGTTGTTTCAAAAACTACTCGAATTTGACAATAGTCACGCAGGAAACTGTTTTTTTTTTTAACTTGTTTTCGACTGCATGCAATGAAAGCATTAAATAGCTATTGTACTTTCTAGAACTCAGGGAAAAGTATTATTCACTTCAAAAAGTTGGTTGAAATTATCAATATATATTATTTGTCATAATAAAAAATAAAATAAAACTTAAAAGCCTTTCCTTTTAAGTTTTATTTTATTTTTTAATTTCTTAATGTTTTTAATTTTGTTTTCTTTTTGAGTTCTATGCTATTTATTACAATACTATACAAATTATATTAATTATACACAGAAAACATTAAACTAGAAGTAAGGTAAGGTGGGGGAAGATGAAAAAAGGGGAAAGATAAAAAGTATCACATAAGTCCCTACATTTTTAATTTTTTTTAATACTGGGATCATCAATTAAACCTCCATTTTATTAGGACCCGCCAGTCAGTCGCCCGTGACCGCTTGGAGTGCGTAGACGCGTGTTATGTGTTATTTTGTGAAGGTCAGCATTGCGTGGTCAATTCGTCGATTTTCAATCTTACCCCGTGTTTCATAACTTGACTAATAGGGTGTGAATAAAAGTTCTGACTGAATATTTATGTATTATTTTAGATTTTATATTTATTTACTAGTGCAAGGTATAGCTATTACTCTTACATTGTGATTTACGAGAAACTTCAATCTTTCCCCAGTCAATTTCAATGGGGTAACATTGAAATAGTAATGTTTCAATCTTTCCCCGTTTTTGAAAGTCATAGAAAAACAGACAGATTCTCAAACTTTGGACAAAAAAAATATTAACGTACACATTTTTTTTTACTGGCCTCATGATAAGGTAAATATGTAGTAATTAGGAAGTATAAATGAAACATATTGTGAGTCTTAAACTTATACTCATAATTTTTTTTTTTTTTTTTTAATAGCATTAGCCACCTTTTAGTAGAAATTTATTTGTTTTTTTAATGTTTTCTTGTAAATAAACAATCTTTCCTATATTTTCTTAGTTTGTGACTAAGTCGATTTGAGTGAAATCGTCAGATCAAACGACGTACCCACTCATTGGTCAATAGATATGTAATTTATAATTTGTTGTTTTTGTAATATTTTAAAGATTGAGATAACTCTCTGAAGCTTTCGTTTGGGAACAATACTTTCCATTTGAGTAATTCTTATATCTGTTATTTCATTTAGTTACGAGTAGATTTGCCTTTATGATACCTACTTGTTTTGCGCGTTGAGTTTAATTCAATTCAACAATTAAAGCTGCCTCATACAAATACTTTTGTTGAGTCGTGACCTCTGTATAATCAATAACATTTTTTTTGTTCCCAAAGATGTTTGTTATTTTAAATGTAAGCACCTTAGAATCTAACTTAATTTGCAACGCGGATTTTAAATGTAAATGTATGTCTAATGGAACACAGATTCATATTTCATTTCCTAATATTTTACATGTATCCGACTTAATAGACTGGTAGATAAATCCAAATATCGGCTTCCTTTACCGTCCTAACGGCATTTTGTGAGCCATTTTGGCAACATGACTTTTTCGATGTAAAAAAGCCTGCTGAATTCGATTCTGGATGTTGCCAAGCCGAAGTTTGCCCCCTTCCCCCCATCTCCCCCCTTTTTACCTCAAAATATGTCCCTAATCACGGGTTTTACGGTTTTATACAAAAAATATTACAGCTAGAAAAAAAATATCACAGACAAGACTGATCTCTATAAAATTTGCTATAACATGGTGTATAAACTTTTTTAGTAGGCCTTATGGTTTGTGAGCAATATCTTCCCGAACTTCATAGAATGTTAGAAAATTCTAAATATCGGCTTCCTTTACCGTCCTAACGGCATTTTGGGATCCATTTTGGCAACATGACTTTTCCGATGTAAAAAAGCCTGCTGAATTCGGTTCTGGATGTTGCCAAGCCGAATTTTGGCCCCCTCCCCCCAAATCCCCCCCTTTTGACCTCAAAATATGTCCCTAATCACGATTTTTACGGTTCTATACAAAAAGTATTAAAGCTAGAAAAAAAGTGTCAAAGACAAAAATGATCTCTATAAAATTTCCTATAACATGGTGTATAAACTTTTTTAGTAGGCCTTATGGTTTGTGAGAAATACCTTCCCGAACTTCATATATATATTTTTTAATTGATATACATGGTCGAGGCAGTGAAATACACTTATTTTGGGATAATTGGTAACGCACAGGATCCAGCCGCTCTACAGCTCTTGACGCTGACATCCAGTTGGCGTGCTGCTTATTATATGTCAAGTCTTACGAGGCTTCAGTCATAAGCAGTCGTCAGATTTACACGCAGAACTGTATGCAAGTCGGGCTAAAAGCGACGTAGAAAATAAAAATGCTATAGTTCTGACCATGAAGTCATTCAAATGCTCACGCCAGATTCTCCAGAAACGGGCCTCAGAAATGCAGTTAGCCAGGATCTTGCAGCAGAAAAAAATGGCATGGTCCTTGAATCAATCTTCTTCCGGATCTGGCGAGCTGATAATTACCGTTTCTGTTTCGTTGCAGCCGTAATTTTAATGAGGTGAGCATCCACAAGTTATTCAAGAACTTGCGGATATTCTACTGTTTCGGTAATTAGCCTGAAAACATTAGACTTTTCCCGCCCCTCAGGGATCCATCCGGGGTGTACATGGCCAGGGAGACAGCATGTAGCTCATGATTCAAGATCTCTCACAGACTTAAAATTCTCCCAGCCTTGTCAACAGCTGTCAAGTGTTGTTGGACGCTACGGTTTTTCTAATTTGTAGTTTTAGCAATGGCAGATTTTGAACGACCTGCCAAGGCAGGGGTATTTAAAGGTCGGGCCTTTGTTAATTTTGACCTTAGCGCAGTTGCTTACCTGCTATTGGTGAGCCTTTCGGAAGCAAACTTCGTTACTTGGAGTGAGCCAAGCTGCTTGGCAGTGAGAAGTGACACTTTATTTTTTTCTGCTGCAAGATCCTGGCTAACTGCATTTCTGAGGCCCGTTTCTGGAGAATCTGGCGTGAGCATTTTGAATGACTTCATGGTCAGAAGTAAAGCATTTTTATTTTCTACATCGCTTTTAGCCCGACTTTGATAGTTCTGCGTGTAAATCTGACGACTGCCTATGACTGAAAGCCTCGTAAGGCTTGACATATAATAAGCAGCACGCCAACTGGATGTCAGCGTCAAGAGCAGCAGAGCGGCTGGATCCTGTGCGATGCCAATTATACTAAAATAAGTGTATTTCACTGCGTCGACCATGTTTATCAATTTAAAAAAAAAAAATGAAGTTCAGGACGATATTGCTCACAAACCATAAGGCCTACTAAAAAAGTTTATACACCATGTTATAGGAAATTTTATAGAGATCATTTTTGTCTTTGAAACTTTTTTTCTAGCTTTAATACTTTTTGCATAAAACCGTAAAAATCGTGATTAGGGACATATTTTGAGGTCAAAAGGGGGGGATTTGGGGGGAGGGGGGCAAAATTCGGCTTGGCAACATCCAGAATCGAATTCAGCAGGATTTTTTACGTCGGAAAAGTCATGTTGCCAAAATGGCTCACAAAATGCCGTTAGACTTGAATTTTTTTATTTGAACTACCTACCAGTCTATAATTTGTAACGAAATTAATCATGCTGCAAGAAAACACCCAATTTTTGGTATTACTTAATTTATTTTC
The DNA here is from genome assembly GCA_905147355.2 of Apotomis turbidana. Lineage (NCBI taxonomy): Eukaryota > Metazoa > Arthropoda > Insecta > Lepidoptera > Tortricidae > Apotomis > Apotomis turbidana. Next base: position 10,681,667 of record LR990299.1, on the reverse strand, counting down.
TAAAATAAACAATTTATCATCATGAAACCGTAATTTTGATTCCAAATTGATCTTCTTGATATAAAAAAGTGTTTAGTTTTTAAGTGTCCAATTAAAAGTTTGAGAATCACTGTCCTTTTCCTATATAGTGGAATAAGAGTGAAATACTTTTTTTTTCTACTGTCGTTTTCTCGTTACCTATCAGGAATATTCACGCAACAATCAGCTGTATCTGTTCAGCGTAAGAAACTCTATAGAATAACGAGCAACAGCCACCGTTTGCATTCATTTAAAAGCATTTAGAAACTATGTCAATCTTACCCCTCCACCATTCCATCTTGACCCGTCTATTTTTTAGACAAAAGTGTATTTTATTTTATTATTTTTATATATTAGAATAGGCATAGCCGAGTTTTATCAACAGAATACAAAAATATAATCCTTGCCCATGCCTTCCAATTAATACCATTGAAGGGATATAAATAGTTTTTATTCTATAAGGGTTTTAACACAACACTGTCTATCTCGACAAAAAACCATTCAATCTTCCCCCACCTTACCTTACGTTTGACCTGCGTGGCTACCATACTGCCATGTTACGGTAAAAAAGTCTTATCTATATACGGATGTCATAGCAAGATACGTCCTTTTGCCATATCATGGCAACATATCTTGCCGCGACTTCGCTTGTCGCGCGACTCAGCGTTATCTGTCTTGTTCCCACACTATTGAAAGGAAAGTGACAGCTAGTATTTGTCCTGTTGACGCATGTCATAGTTATGCTGGATGTATTGGACACATGGCAGAAAGAGAAACATGCACTCCACAGAGATGACTGATGATAAAGAGAAGTGAGACAGATGCAGGCTGAAAAAAAAAACAGAAAACGTAAAGTCGGCTATTTAAAGGGCGCTGAATAGTTTTTTTTGTACATGTTAGTCTGTATGTCTGTTTATTTACTGCCTCATCACGCCTAAACGGCTGAACCAATTTTATTGCAATGCCATCTTTGCATACAGAGTTAACTAGAAATAGTGTTATGTTATAGTAGGATTTCCGTAAAAAGAGCGCTGTCAATCTCATTGCGCAATATTAATTTATACTGCGCAGGGTGGCTCTTGCTACATTCATGTAAATATACTTAGGTCAAAAGGGCATAATTTCATGTCAATCTCATTGCGCAATACTAATTTATACTGCGCAGGTTGGCTCTTGCTACATTCATGTAAATATACTTAGGTCAAAAGGGCATAATTTCATGTCAATTTCATTGCGCAATATTAATTTATACTGCGCAGGTTGGCTCTTGCTACATTCATGTAAATATACTTAGGTCAAAAGGGCATAATTTCATGTGATTCGTTTACGTCTTTTATTAATAAGCAAAATTTATAACCTTCGAAACGCCTTGAAACCTAGTTAACGCTTGAAAGTGAAGCCAGTTTTGGGTAGCCACGGACTAAGTTTCCTCTGTGTGCATCTGTCACAACGTCTATGGCACAAACAAAACGTCTCTATGATTGGTTCGTAGACACTCACACATAAAATATTTTTTTTATATCGGCACAACAAAGTGGCTTCACTTCGCCTGATGGTAAGCAAAAAGGGGAGCCCAATGGGGAGTCGTAATGGCAACTGACTAGAAACCAACGGTGCCATATATGTCAGTTGACACTGCCATGCTAGCCCGAGAAATGCTTCTTCACGCTACGTTTGAACGGTTCCAAGTTATAAGAAGGAGAAAACACATGAGCCGGCAAAGAGTTCCATATTTTAAAAAGGGAGGGGTAGGATAGAAGAAAATAGCTCTTCGGAGCAGCACTCACTGTAGGCGATAGAAAACGCTCAGCGACCCAATGTCCCTACGCAATTGAAGGGGTTCGAGGAACCTGATGTTGTTTGACTCTCGCTCAGGCGTACTTATTCTAAATTTACAAACAAAATGCACGGCAGCTTTATTCACTTTGAAACAAAAAATATTGTATTTCTTTCTTCATAATGTCGTGATGGCGTCTGATCAGATCGTTTACTAACTAGCCCTTTTGATAAAAAAGCGGTAATGTAGGCTTGGCCCCATTACGTTAATGCCTTATTTTCGGTGCTTGATACTATTTATGTATAGGTAATAGCAATTTATTTTCTGAACACTACAAAAAGTATAAGCGATATACTACATAAATGCTTCCAATAGGATGTATTTGCAATATGTGTGGAAGTTGATGTAAGCTTTTAGGGCCTTAACACACTTGCGATTTGCGAGCGAATTTTTTATGAAGGCGAGCTCGCAGCGAGTTGGCGCGACGGGTATTTGAATTCAAAACTCGCTCGCACATAGCAAGTGTGATAAGGCCTTTAATAGTTGTTATAAAATATTTGAAAAGTCAGGCGTTACGTTGCGGAATTCCATGTTAAGTTACTGAATATTAGTTCCGTGGCAAAATATTGTATACCGGCTGTCCCAGGACTAGTAATTCTTAGAAAATCTTTAAATGCAGAATTACTAACTTTTAAAAATAACAAAGTCTTCTTTCAGTAAAATATCCTATCTACGATATTTAAGGTACTTTCCCTTGATGTCGCATAGTCTTGGGACGCCCTGTATACCACTGTGTACACGCAATCAGTCTTCTTCTACCTAGCGATATCCCGGCTCTTCTAGCGACCGCTTTCTTATTAGTACCCTTACCACGAGTTAACGTGATCGTACTCGCTAGCGACAGCGTGAAAAAATTGTATGGAGAATAGTACAGCGCCCTTAGCGGTTACTTTGTAGAACTACAACTCTACATACAAATCGTTTACGCAGTCGCTAGCGATTACAGACACTGTAAACTCTTGGTAAGGGTATAGCTCTCCTTCACTTTCTACGCTCACTGCCTTTGTGATCTCATTTTGACGTAGTCCAGCCATCTTCTTATTTGGACTGCCACGGGGCCGTGAACCGCCTAGGACTAGGTCAAGGCATTTGTTCTCTACGTAATCACAAAAAATATACACTTCAGATAAATGTATGCAAGTTTACATTGCTGTAGAGGCTGAAAAGTAAGCAATAGATGATCGAGTAAGTTCAGAGATACATTTTCGACCGAGACAAAACATAACTAGTGTTATTTCATACTTATTACTTGAAAAAAATAAGGCGGGTATTTTTGGGGTCCACACTAATATATCTTCCGATACGTGGTCGCTATTAAATAACTCCTAAGGCCATCAGTTTTACGAGGAATCTATCCTCTTTTCTGTTACATAAGTCTGGCTAATTTTTGAGCTATGTCGAGAATGATTCTTATGTTTTATGTCAGCTTAAAAGTATCAAGTTTAGGTACCAAGCTTGGCTTCAGCTAGAGTCACCGTACTCAAAGGGGCGAAATACCACGTTTTTTCCTAAAAAAATTAAGAGCCCATTACGCCAACCAGAACCTTTTTAACTAATTAGTAAAATAGACGTATACACGAACACCCGAAACTTTCCCGAATGCATTTTGGTGTTAAACTTTTGCCGAAACGTGAGTGCTCTTTTAAGTAACACCGGGAAATTTTGGCAACTGTACCTGCGGGTTTTGATAAAAATTTACATTTAAGTAGCGAAGTATAACAATAAAGTAGGTTACAATAACGCTAATAAGGCTTATAACAATAAGTTAGGCGACCGTACCTACCTAGGTACGGTCGCCACCCGATGAATCGTAAGAAATAAATAAATATTCAGAGACAATCTTACACAAATCGACCTAGTCCCAAACTAAGATTGCTGTGCCCTACCAGGGCCCATGAGAAACCTATTAACTACTGTAACAGCCAAATGTAAACCATGGATGCAATAAATAAATAAATAGGCAAAGCTTGTACTATGCGTACTAGACGATGATAAACATGATATATAAATACATAATATAGATAACATCCATGACCCAGGAGCCAATATTCGAGTTCATCAAACCGATACTTGCCCTGGCCGGGATTCGAACCCAGGACCGCCGGCTCAGTATGCAGCTGCACTACAAACTGCGCCAACATGTATCTGATGAACCGTGATAGCTAAGTATAGTTGACATTTTCACAGATGACGTATTTCTGTTGCCGATATAACAACAAATACTAAAAACAGAATAAAATAAATATTTAAGTGGAACTCCCATACAACAAACGTGATCAGTTGCGTTAACTTTGCATCTCATTTGTATCCGACACCATACATGCCAGGTGCAATCTTAACTTAACCCGGCGAGTTAAGATGGGATAAGTGTTTGTACGGAACTCGCTGACCGGTTTTTAGGCTCATTCAGCCATCACTCTTAGTCCTTAAATTAAGTCCCCGCTATCCGTAAACACCATCGTCACTTCCCATAATTAACAAGCCACTTGTCCTACGCATAAACAAAAAGTTTCGGGACAGCAAACTAGCCCCATCGATCAATCAGCCCGGCTTGGGGATCCCTACCTACATACCAAACTAGTCACAGTAAAATACAAACAAAACAGTGTGTTTCCTCCTTCTTATAACAAGTGTCCCAACCCTTTAAACGACGCGGGAAGAAGCGTCTCTCGGGCTAGCATAGCAGTGTCAACTGACAAGGCACCGTTGGCTTCTTGTCAGTTGCCGTTGCGACTTGGGCTCCCCTTTTTTGCTCACCACTAGGCAAAGTGGAGAAAAAAGAAATAAACATAATCAGTAAGCTTTAAATAATAGGGGAAGGGACTATATTACAAAATCTAGTCACAAACGAAGCATTGCTTGTACCTACTAATGGGTACCAGACGATATAATTAGAACTTCCATTAATGAAACTAATATTCGTGATCATGATACTACAAGGATTTGCACTCAGGACACCGCCAGTTCCGTAGGTATGCTGTACTGCTGTATACAACTGCGTCGCCTTAGAAACTACTTTCCTTCGTCATTGTTCTTAGCGGAAAGATCATGTAAAGTGAGTTCTAAGCCAGGTATCAACTAGGAGACAAAGATCTCTAAGTGGATATTGCAAACGTAAACACTTATTTATTTCTTTATTTAGTACATTTTCTTAATATATAAGCTGTATTTGACGTACAACCCTGCCATACGATTAAATGAATAAGTAAATTTTCTATGCATTGAAACCGAAAACTTTTTTGAAGATAACATTGAACTCAGACATAGTATTATACCTTTGTTATTGTATTACTTTTCATTAGAATAATGCACTCGGTGATTTTACATTTAGTTGACTGTGAACAGTCTGTATGCGTATACAATACAATACACGTACTCTTTTTTTGCACGCCTAAAAAAACATACAGGAGAAAGAAAATACGACTCAAGAAAATTACAATATATGTTGTAACCAATTTTTTTGAATAATATATTTTTCGAAACCTCACTCAAGAAACGGAAAATCATTGTTAATTATACACATGTAAAGCTTGTGTATTTGACGTACTGACCGTGCTAGTTTACTGTGGCAGAACTCTAATCCGACCTGTAAAACTTCCCTACAAAGCTTAGGAATTTTTGGATAGTTCCCTGATAGGAGGGAAAATGGTTTGTAATTTCGTATAATAGATTCAGGCTCCAACGAATTAAGATGTTAAATTAAATTAGACGCCCGCCGACGGTACCTACGGGTTTTATATAATTTACTAGTAGGTTCCCGCAACTTCGGCCGCGTCTTTTTGTCTTTTACTAAAATTGATGAAAAGTCCAGTCATTTCGGTCTGATGAGAGGACAACAGACTGCGCCGCGCGACCATACAAAACAAAAGACGTACCTGCATCGCGGTATGAAGATTTTGTAATCTCTCCATAGAAAACTGATTTTCAATTCAAATCTAAACTTTTATAATAGTATACATAGATCTGTTTATAGGTACAGAGTTACAGTAGTCCCGTGAATTCGCGTGTTATTGTCGTTAATATTTTGTGTTACGTATTAACATAAAATTTATTTCTGTTTTTTGCGTAAACATGTTATTGAGTGTTACCGAAATATTGGGCGTATTTGAAGTATTTTCCTCGTCATAGTCACAGTACCTGTAACAAACAATATATTCGTTAAAAAGTCACCATTAAATAAGATTATTTCCCTTTTTATACCTCTTAAAAGTGAAAATCAACGGGCTATAATTTATACATATAATAAAGCTGAAGAGGGTCAAAAGTCTGTACCTACATGGAAGATATACGAAAAAAGGTTGGCAGGGTTACTTAGAATCGATAACAGAACAGGGTCCGACAGTTTTTAAAAATGTTGTCTTTATCTGTTTATCTGTTCATTTGACCGCGCGAAGTGAAAACGGCTGCAAGGATTTTGATGAAAACTTCATAAATCGAGAAAATCTCTGGCCATATTATAGGCTATACAATTTTTACCAATTAAAGGGGGTTGGCGACTACACTCGATTGAGTTAAGTTTGCACTTGAATCTTATGGCGAAAGAGGTGCTACTTAGGAAGGGTGTTCGCATTGTTGTGTTCCGGTGTGGGGGTAAGAGGCATTCTATCTTCGTCCTCCGGGTAGGCAAACACTTGTGACTCCTCTGGTATTGCAGGTGTTTATGGGCGACGGTAATCGCTTTCCATCAGGCGATACGTTTGCTCGTTTGCCTCCTATGACATAAAAAAAAAAAAAAAACCTACTTTTTTACTGACACAGACAGATTTCCACGCGTGCGAAGCCGCGGGCACAGCTAGTAATAAATAAACGTCAATATACTGTTATACAATGTGTTACCGCCAAGTAGGCTTTTCTTAGGGCCTTATCACACTTGCGATTTGCGTGCGTATTTTCTATACAAATAAGCGACGCGGCGAACACGCTGCGCGATCGCCTTCATACAAAATACGCTCGCAAATCGCAAGTGTGATAAGGCCCTTAAAGTTGAGTAAAGTAACATAGATCTTTAACGTATCCTTGTCCATAATTTAATTAATTAACTTAAATTCAGGCTTTATTAACTTTCTAACAAAATTTTAATAGCCAGTAGTGTACAGCACAGTAAATTGACAAGTGAGTGTTAAATGACAGCGTGATATGAGTAGGTAGCGACAATTACGCTGTACACCCACTTCATTGAATGTGCGGATTTAAGAAATTTAATTGTGCAATTAATTCACATAATTATAATTAGCTAATACATGCAAACAATTACTAATGGATTATATTATTATCAGTTTTAATAAATGCCCGCATGCCGGTAACAGGCTGTATAATATCCTATTCTGCAGTCTTGTTTTATCCGTAAATATGGAAATGAACCTTAAAAAAAAACCTAAATACTCAAATTAAAAAGGTCCTCACCAAACTCCGCTACTTATTATTGAAATGAAAATGGGCCGTAAGGGCACTTTTACAAGTCAGATTGTGAATCTACCGGTATTTCCCAAGAGGAGACCGCCGTTGAGAAGAAAGCCGAAAGAAACTCAACAATAAGTAATTTATATAACAATACTTAAAAAAATCAATTACATTTATAACTAATTACACTGGTAATGGCTGCTGTACATGTTAATATTATCTTATTTCTAGTAAAATTGTTTTGTTAGTTCTGCCGAGTACATATATGGGATTCTTTTGAACTGAGCATGGTAACATTGGGCCTAACAGAAAAGTTCGCGAAAATACTTCGAGCTAGTAGAATAGTCCGGCTCCAAAAATAATAATTCCTCATCTAGTACATTTGACACCAACTGAATCCAGACATCAAGCTCTACTTAACATTTTTGTTTACACCACGAATTAGAGATGTGGATAAGTATACAATAGAAGTGACTGTCGTCCCTGTTCCAAAAAATTCACAGTGAAATATCATTAGAACTTTGTCATGCCAGATAGACTAGTCACGTCATGGCTAAATTACAGTCAGTTCGCTCTAACAATCCTTCGGGATATGGATCTGAAAAGTTCAAATCCCGACTGCATAAGAGCGAGCGAGATAGTTATAAACCCGGAGGGCATTTAAAGTGATGTAATCAATCAGATTAATTAAGCAACATTACCGTACTTTTGTCACACCTGTTGTTCACATTGCTACTTGCGTTTCAGATGGAGTATTGACACCTTTACACACATCAAATGATGACATCAAGAATAGATCACTGTGAGCTGCTAAAATTGCCTTCGGGTTTAAATATCTACCTACTTTTAATACAGACTATACATTTACTATCTAATAACATGTATAGTTTTAGATTTTCTCCTATAGTATACGACGGCATTATTTTTAAAATTACATAGTTCTAGGGCACGGAAAATAAACTTTAAATTCTAATTCCCTTGAGAGTGACCAAATATACGCTTTTTGAGGCATTTTGTTGTTTGCAGTTTGATTTTTTCACTGCTTCAAGGGACTGCAAAGACTGCAAACTGAGTATATGATTTTAATTTCAACTTAATACCTACGCGTTGCCGAGATAAAGGGTCTTGACTGACAAAACGGCGGACGGACGGACGGACGGACAACATAGTGATCCTATAAGGGTTCCGTTTTTTTTCCTTTTGAGGTATGGAACCAAAAAAATATATATGTGTAACCGCTGCCACCATGTAATGAAACTAGCGAGTACGAGACAACAACTGCTTTATTCCATAACAATGCGGGTACATGTGTATAGTTATAAACCTACCCACAACAATATGAAAATCTAATTTGTGTTTTGTCTTGTCATATTACAGGCGTATACTCGCGCCCTTAGACTGTACTTTTAGACGATCGATAACTGTGATTTTTTCATCCCGACATCACCCACCTCTACCAAGAATAAAGTAAGAAAACCAAGTAGTTTGAAACTTCCCAGTCAACATGGCGCTTTTGCAATTCAGTTAGTTCTCTGCATTATTACATGGAGCCACATTTACTTATACGACCAGATTCATATGACGGAATATCGGAAATTTAGAATGGAATCTAAAGTAAGATATAAAAATTTGGGTTGGGTAAAATATTCGTCACTGGAATAAAGGTTCTCTCCCACCGGCGCCGGTATCAATTTTCTAAATGAAATAAACGTCAGTAAACAAAAACATGCTAATGAATTCATAGCAACAATGTTTTTTTTAAACGATTAATCAATGGCACTTATTTAATTAGTTATTTGTAAATAAAGAGTATTTTTTCTTCACAAAACGTTTACGTTGTGCTTATTTCTAAGTAAGCAAAAAAAAACTTGGTTGAAAAAGTTAACTAAATGTGAGACAGTAAATAGTTACACCTTAATATCACATTAATTGTTATTGAAACTTACTTACTTACTTACTACGCTGTCTCAGTGACCCGAAGTGGATCTTGGCCTCCGACCCTAAGCTATGCCATCCTACCCTGCCTATATCTTGCGCAGCTTGTCGCCAATTAAAGTCGGCTCCCTGAAGCTGGCATATGTCTTTCCGGACTTCGTCGATCCCCCTGAAGCTGATGGCATATTTTGTCTTTCCAGACTTCATATTATGTCGATCCTAATAAAACATATTGAACATAATAAAACATCTTTTTTGTATGGCGTCTTTAATTTGCATTGTAAAAGGTATACTGGTGGTAATTTATACGTTAATAAAGCATAAAGGAGCGTATATACAAATAGGTAGGTATTGTCTTTGTCCAAAACATTATCTAATTGACAACGACGAAACAGTTATCCAATTGTATTTTATTTTTAGACTAGCGACCCGCTCCGGCTTCGAACGGGTGTAATGCTGATAAATTATGCATATATACATATAAACCTGCCTCTTAAATCACTCTATCTATAAAAAAAACCCGAATCAATATCCGTTGCGTAGTTTTAAAGATATAAGCATACATAGGGACAGATAGACAGCAGGAACCGACTTTGTTTCATATTATGTAGTGATGATAATACCATACCATCAATTTATTTCGATAATCCATGATTTAAACTTACAGGATTTCCACACATTATTGTAACCAAACGGGACTTGATCGTTTTCAAAAAGTGTTTTCTTAATTACCTCGACGTTTGGAACGTGATTAAGACCCGTTTTATCATAATAATGTTAGATAATCCTTGTTATATAATACATCGTATATTCGCTGATAATGTAACAATTCTATTAATTCTATTATATTACTAACTTATAATAGGTAAGCAATTAGTCATTACATTACAAATTAGCGCCACCTATTTACCGATACAATAGTTGTTTCTACGACCTCTTCAATATTCAGTGGCAATTTATGCAATTAGTTTGTGAGACTTGAAGCAATCAATTATTGATCAGATCCAATTTGGTTCAGAACCTTTTCATGATTAATAGCTCAGCGAAGTACTTAGAATCGTATGGTTAGAAACTCCTGTAGTGAATCGTTAATATTCCAAAGAGAAATCGGACTCACGCAAATTGGCGCAATTTGGCTTCTTGCGCAACTTTCCACACACCATATAAATAAAATAAATATCAGACAACCTCACACAAACCGATCTAGTCCCAAGTTAAGCTCAAGAAGGCTTGTGTTATGGGTCCTAGACGACGATATACATACTTATATAGATAAATATATACTTAAACTAGCATTAACCCGCGGCTTCGCTCGCGTGCCTATATAATATACATCATCCTACGGGAACAATGCTCTTTTTTTCAGGATTAAAAGTAGGCTATTTGTTAAGTTAGGGTATAATCTGCAATCTGCATTTCCCTCATGCATATCCGTCCAGCCGTTTTAGCGTGAAGAAGTAACAAAACATACACAGACTTTTGCTTTTCTAATATTACTGGGAAATACTTTTTATTTTATCATAACTCCACTTTATCAAATCAAACCGAAAACTCAAGCACTCAAATCAAGCGATCTCAGCTTTTACTGTACCAAATAAAGTTCACTTCAAAATTCATAACTCGAAGTGAAGCTAAGACACCGGGATATGTGTGCATTTTATTTGTATAAAGCTTTTATAATGTCCCGAGCCTCCGCTTATCGATTTGGGATATTCGAGATTGGTTTAATGATTCTAAGCCATGTTCTAAGTTACGTCATGTTCTATTGTAAGATATTGAGGTTCTCTTCGTTGATGAATAAAAAATGTATTATTCTGAGCCAGATAAACGTAATTCAGAATTCTGAAATGACTTATTATTGAAAAGCTTGAATGTATTTATTACGGATGCAGGTATCCCGTCCCAACGCGCCGCCCGCCTATAGGTACCGATTGACGACGATCGAGATGCCACCAAATACTATTTTTTTAATCTATAAGGAACGCGGGTCTCTATCCATACCTCAAAAGCAAAAAAAGAACCCCCTTATAGGATCACGTGTAGCTGTCTTTCAGTCCGTCTGTTACAATCGATTTGCTGCAAAACTACTGGACCGATTAAATTGCAATTTGGCGCAAATGCTTTCAAGAATTTTCATGACCACTAATAAAATTTCAAAATAGGTGGCATTTTCGTAATTAACGTCCCAACAAACCATAAAAATTACACCCGTACTCATACGTAGTCATTTCAACCCCATCGCACCCCAACAGGCGACCTGACCCGATAAACCATAAAAGCATTACCAATGGATTTTCAGACTTTGTCACCACATTTCTCCCTTTTAGGGGTTGAATTAAAAAAAAAAACCTGAAACACGTGTTTACTCATTTATTGTTAGAAATACTCCTGTGAAGTTTCGAATAAAATAGTCTAACTAATCTTGTTTCCTCGTAAAACCTCTGGAAAAGTTTTGAAAAATCCTTTCTTAGTGCACCGCTTCACCTTATAAGGAACCTACGTGCTAAATTTGAACTCTCTAGAACCAGCGGTTTAGTATTTAGACATTTCAATCCCATTTCACCTCAACAGGGGAGATGGTAACTCACGTTGGATTTTAAAATCGTTGTGGTTTTCGTAATCAGCGACCTGATAAACCATAAAAATAATACCCATGCTGATTTTCAGACTTTGTCACCACATTTCTCCCTTATAGGGGTTGAATTTTCAAAAAACCTGAAACACGTGTTTACTCATTTATCGTTAGAAATACTCCTGTGAAGTTTCGAATAAAATAGTCTAACTAATCTTCTTTCCCCATACAAACTTTGGACCCCCATTTCACCCCTTTAGGGGGTAAATTTTGAAAAATCCTTTCTTAGTGCACCCCTACACTTTATAAGGAACCTACGTGCCAAATTTGAACTCTCTAGAACCAGCGGTTTAGTATTTAGACATTTCAACCCCATTTCATCCCAACAGGGGAGATGGTAACTCACGTCCGCCACGTTGGATTTTAAAATCGTTGCGGTTTTTGTAATCAGCGACCCGATAAACCATAAAAACAATACCCATGCTGATTTTCAGACTTTGTCACCACATTTCTCCCTTTTAGGGGTTGAATTTTCAAAAAACCTGAAACACGTGTTTACTCATTTATCGTTAGGAATACTCCTGTGAAGTTTCGAATAAAATAGTCTAACTAATCTTGTTTCCCCATACAAACTTTGGAACCCCATTTCATCCCTTTAAGGGGTGAGTTTTGAAAAATCCTTTCTTAGCGGATGCCTACGTCATGACATCTACCTGCATGCCAAATTTCAGCCCGATCCGTCCAGTGGTTTGGGCTGTGCGTTGATAGATCACTATGTCAGTCAGTCAGTCACCTTTGAGTTTTATATATATAGATACATACATAGAACAACCATGACTCAGGCACAAATATTCGAGTTCATCACACAAATATTTGCCCTGGCCGGGATTCGAACCCGGGACCGCCGGTTCTGTAGGCAGGTCTCTACAAACTGAGCTTACCGCGTCGTCAAATGAAATGGAAAGGGACATACCACTTTCTTCTTCTCCTTATTCTGTTCTTCTTGAAGAAGAATTAAATGAAAAGGGACAGACTACCTACATGTCACGTGAAAGAGTCGCGTGTGACAAAAGCTTAAGTTCTAACTACAGGAATATTATTAAATAATTAATTTTTCACTTATAATTTGAAACTGTTAAAGACAATATCATTAAAATGTTGATGTAAAATGTGTATGCATTAAAAAACAAAATGGTATAAGTTAGGCAAGATGATGCATGAAACTACGAATAATCACAAACAGTGCATTTACAATAATAAAAAAAACAGGAGGGCTATTCGACCTATTTTGAAGAGGTGATGGAGATCTCTCCAGTTCATCGCCATCCGTCACTTTTCACGTGTCCCTACTTGACAAGTGGCGATATCTCTAGAACATCGCAACTTCGCCAATCCGGTCGCGCTTCATTTGCGTCTTCTTTGTATGTGATGGCATAGATAACAGGCGCATACTTAACTTGACCGGGTAAGTACGTGAAATTAGACAGCAGGTTCTTTCATTTAATCGAAAGAATATATTGAAATTAGAAGGAGTTAAGATTTCACCAGTGCTTTAAGATCGATCGATCTCTTGTTATTTGTTCACAGAAGAACATCACCATCAAACCTTCAAAAAAAGAGCGTACTTCCACCTAAAGGCCGCAACGCACTCACTGAGTCACAACTCCTCTGATGTTGCAGGTGTCTATGGACGACGGTAATCGCTTTTCATCAGGCGATCCATTTGCTTGCTTGTCCCGTATGATATAAAAATAAAAACACATTCGTAGATGAGGTCGGTTAAAACCGTACAACTCATACAGAACCTCTGACTGTCTCAAGAACGCGAAATCTAATTAAAAAGTCTCATTACAATTTCCTTAAACCCGACCTTCTGAAGATCCCTCGAGATTTATACATTTATATTGAATTTTCCTCCTTAGCTTCGTTATTAGGCTTTTGATATGTTACAATGATCATTCACTGAAGATCATTAAGAGTCTTCGGTACTGTCAAGTGTCTATTATAGCGATAAATAAATGTATGAATGTTTCCCGTACCCTTCTTACAAAAATCATTGATTCTAGTTCATTAAGTATTTTCGGTAAAATCAACCAATATTGGGATAAGTGCAACATTAGTGTATTTCCAATATAATTTCAACCGATGCAACCATTTGGGCAATTGGGGCTGGTTATATTTCATCATCTAGAATAGGCGATTACGGTGTCACTAAGTTTTTTAAAAATACTATCTCTAAAGCCGTAACGTAACATCTGTCTAGGAAAAAATACAAAATCCCGATTGTATCAAATGCCTTTTCAGAGTCATATCATCAAGCAGAGATCTGACGGATCCTTGCACAACGGATCATTGCACGACCGATCATTGCATGCAATAATGTGACTTGAAAACAAGCAAGTGATAATGAAATAAGGAATTTTATTACGAAAGTAAGCCACAAGGGCCCTTTACATGTCTGAATCTACCGGCATTTTACAAGAGGACGCTACTGTTGAGAAAAGAGTCAGTATTTTTTTCGTAAATTATACTTATCAACTACAGTAATATAAACACAGTAAATATGTACCTGTGTTATAAGAAGTTAGGCTTATACGTAGTTTTGTGTACAATATATTAGTATAATTAACGCAAAGCAATCAATGTATTCAATATTTGAGCTCATATCTAATTGCGTGCAATGACGCCAATCCGTCTGATCCCTGATTATCAACAACTCAAGGTTATCCACAACCACCGATCATCCGCGATCCCGCGATCTGCCATAGAATCCCAATGAAATAATTATTAACCAATCGAGTTGATATAAATTAACCCAGTTACAGTGATATTTCAATTTAACACAACACAAAACCCACAGCAGACCCCTAGTGCGGCCCCGAAACGATAAAATTTGATAAACAGCTGAAAGTTAGCAGTGAAATAAATTCCGATACAAAATTGGCCGGAGCAATTTGTTTCGTTTGAAACAGTACTTTGATAACTACGAATGAACTGGGTTCAAAGTGAAACTCCCGCGATCAGTAGCAGTTCGCAACTAGTTAACATTAAATTATTTATTAGTGCTAACTTCAGTGGAGCGATAAGGGACTTGGAGTTTGGGTTTGAATGTTTCTTGTGGTGGTTGAGGTGCGTTTTTGTAGAGTTCATTCAATACTGCTCCCGTTAAGTGCGACGCCACTTAGTGTAAGTTTGATTTTAACGTAGTTTTTTATAGAGGCCTCAAGAGAGTTTTGTAAAAGTGTCATTTTTAGGTGACATGAGATCGAGACGTTTCGTTCAGTTGGGTGCATACACTTGAGGCACCGGGCCCTAATTTGATGACGCTTTGCAATAGAACAACATTATATTAACATTAACACAGCGATAGCTAAAAGTAAATTATGGCCCCTAATTTGATGAGGCTTTGCAAAATAACTACATTATATTAAAATTAACACAGCGATAGCTAAAAGTAAATTAGTGCACATTACTGTGTGAAATCTGTGTGAACACAGAATTTTTGAGCACTAACATTTCTCAATAAAGGAAAAACTGAAATAATGCCCTTCTTCTATGTAGTAGGGATGTGTCCGTCATGGAAAATTTGACATTTAATACTACCTATAACAGGTAGTGTCTCCAAAGAGCGATCTATTCTAAATACAACCTTTGGGTAGTGCAGTTGATGAAAAAAAAAATGTAAATATATCACACAAGAGAAAAAGTCGTGGTCGACTAACAGGTTCGTATTTGATTATTTTGAGATAATAATGCTGTTTTACTAAATTACAATCTTATAAATGGTTAACAACATATCCCCTTAAATAAGTTTTAGTTTTTAATTGTAAGATATTGCTGTGCCCGACAGGGCTCATGTTTTTAACCCACCTAGTATGTGCTAGTATTTAAGATCTTTTATGTACCTACAACATGAATCGTAATAGACTAAATTTGAATTATGAATTTGAATAAGAGCAAAGCCTTGTTCAAATAACTAGGTATGTTTTCTTAGACTTTGTCTGTATTTCTTCACTTTAGAAGCAGAAATATCTCATGAATACATATTGACGTTTCTCATCAAGCATTAACCACGGTTTACCGAACCTTAATAAACGTAATTACTAAACCAAATTCACTAGGCTTCCCCACAATTCCATTCAAAATACCCGAACATAGGCCTCCAACTTTACTGGCTTGCTTAGTAACATTTCATTGATGATGTTTAAGAACTTAAGTACAAAGACAAACTAAAATTTACGTACCAACTATCCACTTAAGGAACTTTCGCCATTTAAGGAGGATGTTATTGGAAGCACTTAATCTCTGTGGTCTGGTGATCCGTTGGCCATTAAATTGATTAAGAGGATGGCAATGATGAACGTCTACAAATCCGTTATGTTCCCATCAAACTTATCTGTTAAGTGGGGCGGAAAGATTCGAGAGTTATGGTTCGAATATTGCATAAGTTTCCTTCCATGCTTGTAGGAAAATATTTGTGGTGTTGGCATTCTTAAAAGAACTGAAAAAGTATTATTATTATTATTATAATTTTTTATGTCATAGGGGGCAAACGAGCAAACGTATCGCCTGATGGAAAGCGATAACCGTCGCCCATAAACACCTGCAACACCAGAGGAGTCACAAGTGCTTGCCTACCCGGAGGACGAAGATAGAATGCCTCTATGCTAGTAATTTCACCGGCTATCTTACCCCCACACCGGAACACAACAATGCGAACATTGCTGTTTGGCGGTGGGTTAGTAGGCAAGACGGTAGTAACAATCCGGACGGACCCTGCACGAGGCCCTACTACTTCAAAAATGTACAAGTAGTAAGTAATTAAATGATAATAACGCAAATAAATCTCTAACATTTTCTTTTATTTCCGTTGTCACACCACAGATTATATCGTGTATATTGATTATTTAAGCCTTCCTGACGTATCATTAATTTTATAATAACCGCTGTCTAAGGTTAACTGACACGTCAGGAAGTCTCAAATAAATACGCGATATAATCCGGTATATATTGTTTATTTAAGTGTATAAATAAAATAAATAAAATATTAAGGGACAATCTTACACAAATCGACCTAGTCCCAAACTAAGCAAAGCTTGTACTATGGATACTAGACGACGATATACATAATATTTAAATACGTACATAGATAACATCCATGACCCAAGAACAAATATTTGCCCCGGCCGGGATTCAAACCCGGGACCGCCGACTCAGTAGGCAGGTGTCTACAAACCGAGCCAAACGCGTCGTCAGTATAAAGCTGTTTTCATTAGAATTTTTGTAGTGTTCAATCAAAGTGACTCAAGGCTAATTTTATCCAAATATTTTTTCTCCTGCAGGAACTCGAGATATTAACTCCGCGTAAAACACATGTGTGGGACTGTTTATTTCTGAACATCTCTATTGAAAACTTCAGACCAACTTGGTCTTCCCACCCCTGAATTAAAGGGCAACTCGTTAAATTAGTGAGTCCCTAAATTAATTAAGTACAAAGTTTAGACAGGCTAGTTGAAGATCGTAGCCATTGTTTTAACTGTTACGTTAAATAGAGTGGAAGAAAAACAAAATGTGTAGAATGTAGCGGATAGGTACATGAATGGGTGCATATTTAAAGTCTCTGGGAAATAGGTACAGTCGAGTGCAAAAATAATTATCGAATGTATGCTCACATCAATGTGTATCAAATTTATTTTGTTGAAGCAGTTTTCTCAAAAGAGTAGTGAATTTTGCCATTAATACAATTCAAATATCTACTCTGTATTGTACACTTCACAAAAAAAACAGGATATATACAATTTAAGAAATTGCGATTAGATTTAATCAAAAGGCGGTCTTATCGCTAAAGAGATTAATTTGTGCGACTGACATTTAAAATTTGACATTATGTCAAAAACTATTGTATTAAGCGGTTTACACTCACGTGAAATTGTCAGGAACGGCCCGACGTCGGTCAAAGTATCAGCAGTGACGAGTTTGCCGCGGCGGTGTACGGGCAGCCGTCCCTGATGAAGGGCTCCATACGAGTTCGAAACATGTCG
This sequence comes from Apotomis turbidana, assembly GCA_905147355.2. NCBI lineage: Eukaryota > Metazoa > Arthropoda > Insecta > Lepidoptera > Tortricidae > Apotomis > Apotomis turbidana. The sequence goes on along the minus strand of LR990299.1, from coordinate 10,663,864 downwards.
GGCCGTTCCTGACAATTTCACGTGAGTGTAAACCGCTTAATACAATAATTAAATATGTCTCACGAAAGTTTTAATAAAATTATGTCAAAAACTGATAATTTTCATCTTATATTATACAACATAATTAGGTATATATATTTTTATTTCGAAACACACTTATGTTTTTCGTTTTTTTTTATGTAGGTAAATTAAATACTATATTTTTTTATTGCTCTACAGATAAAAAGAGCAACATGGAAAGAAAAATTAAATTTCGCTCATACATGGTCCACACCGGGACTAGAACCCAGTATCTTTGGATTACCGATCCAACGTCTGAACCTTTCGACCAGACGCCTGTACCTACGCTTTCAATTTCCCCATTCGTTTTAATCTCTGTACCAATTCGACAACGCCTTTGGCGCAGTTTGTAGACACCTGCCTACTGAGCCGGCGGTCCCGGGTTTGAATCTCGGCCAGGGAAAATATTTGTGCGATGAACTCGAATATTTGTGCTTGGGTCATGGTTGTTCTATGTATTTAAGTACATATATATTTATCTATATAAGTACGTATATCGTCGTCTAGTACCCATATCACAAGCCTTCTTGAGCTTAATTTGGGACTAGATCGATTTGTGTGAGGTTGTCCGATATTTATTATTTAATAATAATTATTATGCATTTTTCTTTGAGTGTTGATCTTTGTAGCTATACATACAATTACTTATAATTTTACATAATAAGGATAATGTTTTAGAGCAAACAAAACCAAGCCACCTAGTGAAGGCGGTCAGCAGTCTCATAAATTGCAATTTTATCTCATGCGAACAAACACTCTCAAATTGCCTGTACCAATAAATCCACTGAGATACTAAATTCCCTCGAGGCCTATTTTTATTTTCAAATTTCATCACGATTTATGCTACCTGAGATCTCGGGGCGGGGTCCCAACTTTGTTAATTTTGCTGAAAGTTGCGCTCAAGGGGGTTATTATGAAGGCGGCGAAGGATGAAGTATTTTAAAATTTTCAGTTTCCAATCGTTTGACGTTAACAGTTTCAGAGTCACATGTATATGGAGTTATTATTAAGGGGTGTTTACTTTGTCATTTTTAATTTTTCAACCCTCGCCATATTGCGGATTTTAGTGGTACTAATTTATCTTACTGGCAAAGAAAAATTTTTGGTAACTGACGTTGCAAATCGGTGAATGTGTAACGTATAAATATCGTCAATATATTTAAACCATAATACGTTAAAGGAATAAACATTAATTAAAGAAAAACTAAAATACATTAATATCAAAACAAGTAATATTAGAGACTACTAACGCCATCTATAGGATTTTATCGTAATCACCAAGCTCACAATTAAACGTTTTCCTTAAACAGTCATGTTAGTTCGCGATACTAGATAATTAGTTCCAAAAACAACCACATTATTAGGAAGCGGCGCGCGCGCAACGGCTCTTTCTTTTCGATCCAAACGCGAGACGTTCAGGACGCTGCCATTATAATTTTTTGAATACTACTTAATATAAATGGCGAAACTTCGTCCCTGGATCATTAATACTTTAATAATGTAGCCAGGAGAGCTACCAAATAAAACTTAAATGGAGGAATAAGGAGAACCCAAAAATGTAAGTAAATTCTTTTGACGCGAATTCAAAATGTACCTACCATGACACGTGTTGGCTTGTGTGAAGTGCTTTGGTTAACCGGGTTCATTATTTCTAGGGGTTCTATTTCCAAGTCTTAAGCTGCATACACTTTTCTACGGGAATATTTGGGACCTGGCAATGACTACGCCGTATAGATGGAGCTGCATCTGATGTCGAACTGGACCCTGGGCTCTGCTTCCTGAAGGCACCAGCGCGATCATCTGATTATTGTGTAAGAGTGTAAGACTAAAAGGTCAGTGTCATCTCCATTATCTAAATGTGATCAGTGCCATACCGTGAAAAGTGTAAAACAACATATATTTATATTAAAGACTTTCCTCTCGTAAAGAACATCTATCATTTATCACCAACAGTAGTAAAAAGGCGCCCTGAGGTATTTTCAAAAAAAGAGAGTTTCATGCCAACGGTGAGTAACCCGGTGGTAACGCGTAAAAAACGTTACAAGAGTGTCTACCCAACGTATGGCCTTAATCTACTTGTTGGTAATAAATGGTTTAACTTAATTAATTTAACTTAGAATCAACAGTGTTAGAATAAGATAGCTTAAAACAGTGATTTAAAATTTTATCTAGAGGTATTTCTACCCACTTTTTTTTTCCTTGTGACGAGAACAAAGAACGATTGTTCTAGAACTAAAGTATTACTATGTATTGTTACGTATATGTCAGTGGTACAATGTTTTAATATTTCTAGCCTTAAAAACGATTATTAACTTGTACTTTCTTGCATATGTGAACTGGGACCCTTGAAAATTTAATCGCAAATTGTATACTTACCTATGAAAGTTTCTGAAATATTTCAGTGTAATTTAAACTTGCTTTTGTAAAAATAAATTTGACAAAATGTCTGTCCAAAAATATATCGACTGTTTACATAAAGATGAGATCATGTATGAACTTAATATTCTTGGAATATCCACAGAGCCTGGGGTGAGCGTCGATGCCTTGAGGAAGCAGATAAGACAGGTGTTTAAATTGGCCCGAAGAGGGAGTATGAAGGGTGAGCCAGTTATGACACCAGATGCAGCATCAGAAATCGCGACCTGCACGCCTAAAGTAGTATTGCTGGAATCGGAGTTGCCTGGACCCGGTACGGTGAGTGACCAGAAACTTCTCATCAAGCTAACACGTCGTGCCAACTATCTCGTCGATAGATTAGCTAGAATCACGCAAAGCAACCCCGAACTGTCAGACTTACGTAGTCGGTTAGTTAAAATTTTGAGCATTGTAGATGGTGAGGACAGTGAGGTAGACAGTGATAGTGAGGTAGCTATAGTACACCATTTACCCGAGAAGCAAGTACGCCAAGTGATAGTAGTGAAAGACAAATCGGTAAACTTAAATTCACTCAATTTAAAATTCGACGGAACCACTTGTGTTCGCGTTTTTGTCGAACGACTTGAGGAACTTCGACAAGCGCGCAATATTCCCGAAGATCACATGCTTTCGGCTTTTTCGGACTTACTTGACAAAGCGGCATTACATTGGTTTAGAAATAACAAAAGTAACTTTCAATCGTACAGACAATTGTTAGATTGTTTACGTGAAGACTTTGATTTGCCAGACTTAGACTACAAATTACGCCAAGAGATTATGCAACGGACTCAATCCAAAACGGAAACCATAGTTGTATACCTATCAATAATGCAGGGTATGTTTTCCCGATTAACGACTCCTATTTCTAGTAAAGAACAACTTGACATACTTATGCATAATATTCGTCCCGAATATATGAAAAACTTAGCGCTTCAAAACATAGATTCCATTCTCACTTTGAAGCAGTATTGTAAACAACTTGAACTAGCACGCTCGCGAGCGGACCAATTTAATGAACCGAATTTTCACAACTTTAAAATTACGACAGATTTACATTCTCAGCATACAAAAAGGCCAGTAAATAGGGAAGTTTCAGCGTTAAATGAGCCGAGTACCTCACATCAAATTAAAAAATGTTTTAGGTGCAATAAAACTAACCATTTTACTAACCAATGTAAATCCAGAGAAATCGTATGTTTTAAGTGTGGAATGAAAGGTGTGAAACGAACGGAATGTGAATGTAGTCTTAATCCAAAAAACTGATAAATGGGCCTCTTAACAATAAACGGCACCGTAATATATCACCTAACCATCAGGTTAACGAGGTCCTGTTTAAAAAAAAATTAAACGATATTCGACCACATTTAAAACTTAGAATATTACACTTACAGGCTTTCGGACTTCTTGATTCCGGAGCTTTCTGTTCAGTCCTGGGTAGGGATTCGCACTTAAAATTTATAGAACATGGATTTAAGCTTAATTATTTTAATACGGAGAATCATGTTAGGACGGCCGACGGCACAGAGTTGCATTGTTTAGGTTACATGCCATTACCAGTAGAATTTAATAACAATATTAGAGTCATTAACTTTCGTATTGTACCTAAGATAACGACACCTATTATACTGGGAGTGGATTTTTGGCAACAATTTAATTTGGGAGATGGCCTAGTTTCAAGTCTTGAGTCAAATTTGAGTATGATAAATCCATACTACGATTTAGATTCGTGTATTAATTCCGTTTCGCCTAATAATGGGTTAGAGGAATATGAGTCTTTGACAACCGAACAAAAACAGGTTATAGACAATTTAATACAGAAATATGATACAATTAACACAGCGAAGGTCGGTTTAGGTAGGACTAGTTTGGCATGCCATAAGATCGACACGGGCAATAGCAAGCCAATTAAACAGAGATATTATCCTTTATCTCCCATTAAGCAACATGCCTTAGAAAAAGAGTTAGATAGAATGTTAAGCTTAGGAGTAGTTGCACCGTCTCAATCCGCGTGGAACTCACCCGTTGTTATGGTACAAAAGCCTAATGGGGACATGCGTCTCTGTCTTGACTGTAGGAAACTTAACTCAGTATCAAAACCGGATGCTTATCCTTTACCGTACATTAGTAGTATCTTAGATCAGCTCAGAAATGCTAAATACCTATCATCCATAGACTTGTCTGCTGCATACTGGCAAATACCGTATGATAATGAATCATCAGCAGAGAAAACCGCATTCACTGTGCCACGCCGCGGGCTATATGAATTCAAGGTCATGTCCTTTGGCTTAGTTTCGGCCAGTGGAACAATGCAGAGACTCATGGACAAGCTCTTTGGTGCCGAATTCGATAACAAAGTTTTTTGCTTTCAAGACGACATCATTATCATAGCGAGCACGTTTGAAGAACATGTACAATTGTTACACCGAGTCTACCAAAAGCTGAAAGACGCAAACCTCACAATTAACATGGAAAAGTCAATGTTTTGTAGAAAAGAATTAAAATACCTAGGTTACTTAGTAGATAGACACGGACTTCGTATGGATCCTTCCAAAGTTGAAATTATTTTGAACTATCCAACCCCAACAACAGGAAAAGAAGTTAAACGATTTTTAGGTATGGCCGGCTGGTATAGACGATTTATTAACAACTTCTCAAAAATAGCAAAACCCTTAAATAAATTGACAAGCAAAAATTTCTCGTTTGAATGGTCGACTGAGGCAGAGGAATCGTTTAACCATCTTAAAACTGCCTTAGTGTCCGCACCAATCCTTAAATGTCCTAATTTTGACTTGCCTTTTGCTATCCATACAGATGGTTCTTCATACGCAATCGGGGGTGTCTTAACTCAAACATATGATGGTATTGAACATCCTATAGCCTATTGTAGTCGCTCACTCAACAAAAATGAAATTAACTATAGTGTTTCAGAGCGCGAATTATTAGCTGTAATATTTGCATTGGAGCAATTTCGACAGTATGTTGAGGGACAAGAATGCAAAATTATAACTGATCATGCCTCGTTATTATGGTTTAATAAAATTGATAATCCATCAGGACGTCTAGCAAGATGGAGCATGAGGTTAAGTCAGTTTCAGTTTCAAATCGAACACCGCAAGGGCAAACTTAACGTAATTCCGGACGCTCTAAGCCGCATCACAATAAACGCCATAGGGTCAACGAACTCGAGCGATAGCTGGTATAATCATATGTTAGAAACATGTCAAGCGAATCCGCGCAAACACCCTAATTACTTAATTACGGATGGTAAATTATTTAGACATACAAAAAATAAATACCAGCTAACGAGCGATTTCGAATGGAAACTTGTAGTACCTCAGGACGAACGACTTAATATCCTTAAAAAATGTCACGATGATCCTACAAGTGCACATTTAGGTATATATAAAACACATAAACGCTTAAGTCTCCATTACTTTTGGCCGAATATGTATAAAGATATCAAAGAATACGTAAGTAAATGTGAGACATGTAAAACATATAAACCAGTTAATACGGCACGACCAGGCTTAATGGGTAATCCAAAAACTGTAAATAAACCCTGGATGTCAATATGTGTCGATTTTCTCGGACCGTTCCCCCGCTCTCGTAATGGAAATACCTACTTAATAGTCTGTACGGATTACTTCAGCAAGTACGTTATGTTGCATCCTATACGGAGTGCAACAGGTGTAGTTGTGGCAAAATATATAGAGGACAAAGTATTTTTAGTTCACGGGGTCTGTAAATCGATATACATTGATAACGGAGCTCAATTTATATCTGCACACTTTAGACAATTATTAAAGCGATATAATGTTCCAAACATTTACTATAATCCTCGTTATCACCCTCAGGTGAACCAAGCCGAGCGAGCTATTAGAAACGTCGTATGTGGCATAGCATGTTATGTTGGTTCAGATCATCGGAGGTGGGATGAAAATCTCACTAAGTTACAATGCGCACTTAACACAGCAGTGAACGAAACCACTAAACATACACCATATTTCCTTGTACACGGCAGAGAGTTCATTATCGACGGGAATTTACACAACTTACATTGTGACCAGCCAATACTTAGATCTGAAGTCACAGTAGGTGAACCCGATAGTTATAGTAAAAGGTTGAGCGAATTGGAATTGATATTTAAGAAAGTGCATAAGCATATATATGATGCCCATGTTAAAAATGCGAAACAATATAACTTAAGAAAACGAGATATCGAATATAGGGTCGGACAAATTGTTTATTTACGTACTCACTATCTTTCCAATGCATCAAAGAATTTCACTTCGAAATTAGCCCCGAAATTCCAAAAATGCATTATAACTGCAAAATTATCAAAATTAGTATATACTTTAAGTAACATGGATGGTAAAAACTTAGGGACCCATCACATAAAAGATATACTTAAGCAGAATGACATCTAACGAGTGATTTGATAGGTTTATAGAATGATCGATGAATAGTATGAAAGTGTATTTTTTTCTAAATTTATTCCATATGGACTATTTGAACGCAGAGTAAGCTGTGACAGAGATAAGAAAGAATGTGACTCGTAAGGACGTTATGTAACCATCTGGCTCGATGCAGTTTGCGTAGTAAACAAATGCTCGGATATACATTGTTGTTATATGATAACCTTAACTTAAATAAACTAACGACTTAATACTAAAATTACTTAATGGATCCAATCTTAAACTTAAATGGTAATTAATTTGATACGTAATGTTTAGTTATGTTGATAAACAAACATACTTAAATAAACATGTTTTTGTTTATCAATAACAAAACTCGATCAAGGTTCGTGGAATACTAACCTTCGTTTATTTAAATCTTAAAATATAGTATTCACGTGAACCAACCTAAATAGGTAAAAAGTAATAGTTCAACCGCGGAACATCGGTTTGTACTTAATGTATAGAAATAGACGTGAGATTATCGTACATAAAGTTAACGATAACTTATTATCAGGTTTAGGTACATATTGTTAGGTACTCTAAACCATTTTTTTTTCTTTGTAAATAATCAATTGTATTTTAGGTCGTAAGTTAAATACGTCGCTGGATAGTGATGTAAACAAATAGGTAGATAGAACCGCATGATCGCTGTCTACCGAACTGCATGTTAGGGTTAGCTGTACATACATAATTAGGTTTAATTCTAGTAATTCAGTTATAAATCATATAGTCATAAGTATATGTAGGTCAGTAGAGTACTTGCAAAAAGTATCTTCGGTACGAAGAACTTTTTAACCCAAGAGGGAGGAATGTGTAACGTATAAATATCGTCAATATATTTAAACCATAATACGTTAAAGGAATAAACATTAATTAAAGAAAAACTAAAATACATTAATATCAAAACAAGTAATATTAGAGACTACTAACGCCATCTATAGGATTTTATCGTAATCACCAAGCTCACAATTAAACGTTTTCCTTAAACAGTCATGTTAGTTCGCGATACTAGATAATTAGTTCCAAAAACAACCACATTATTAGGAAGCGGCGCGCGCGCAACGGCTCTTTCTTTTCGATCCAAACGCGAGACGTTCAGGACGCTGCCATTATAATTTTTTGAATACTACTTAATATAAATGGCGAAACTTCGTCCCTGGATCATTAATACTTTAATAATGTAGCCAGGAGAGCTACCAAATAAAACTTAAATGGAGGAATAAGGAGAACCCAAAAATGTAAGTAAATTCTTTTGACGCGAATTCAAAATGTACCTACCATGACACGTGTTGGCTTGTGTGAAGTGCTTTGGTTAACCGGGTTCATTATTTCTAGGGGTTCTATTTCCAAGTCTTAAGCTGCATACACTTTTCTACGGGAATATTTGGGACCTGGCAATGACTACGCCGTATAGATGGAGCTGCATCTGATGTCGAACTGGACCCTGGGCTCTGCTTCCTGAAGGCACCAGCGCGATCATCTGATTATTGTGTAAGAGTGTAAGACTAAAAGGTCAGTGTCATCTCCATTATCTAAATGTGATCAGTGCCATACCGTGAAAAGTGTAAAACAACATATATTTATATTAAAGACTTTCCTCTCGTAAAGAACATCTATCATTTATCACCAACAGTAGTAAAAAGGCGCCCTGAGGTATTTTCAAAAAAAGAGAGTTTCATGCCAACGGTGAGTAACCCGGTGGTAACGCGTAAAAAACGTTACAAATGTCACTGATGTAAACAAAGAGGAAACACGACTAAATATTCCGAAAATTTCAAATATTTTTTTGTATAATAAAGCCAAATCTATCGACAGTGATGAAAGGCAAGTTTTTTTCAATAGGATTCAGTATTTATTTCGCAAGAAGAACGAAGGATTTAGCAGTATTCCGGATGAACAATGATTTGAATTTGGTTAATGACAAATCCTTGACAAACCGGTAGTAACATTTAATAATACAAATATACGTATGCACATTATTTCCGTATGAAAGCTGTTTGTAGCGCCACTATTCCTGGGTCAGACCGACACTTCTTAGGCTATAATTTCTTGCCAGGACTGTTGGTACTAAGGTACTACGATACACTACACTCAACATAATGAAAGCCATTTCAAAGAGACGTTGTAAAGTAAATTGTACTCAAATGGTCGCCATTAACGTACTGACCAGACCAGCCGTAAAACTAAGCAAATCAGGGTAAAATTGAGTTTAGATTTTTTTCATAAAGATTTCAAGAACAGTTGCAAAATAATATTAAATTGATGGTGTTATGGTGTTATGCTCATGTGTAATCTTTTAGTAGGCAGTTACCCTACAGCGTGTGTGGTAAATATAGACATTTAAAGCAATGTTTTGAATACCACGTCTATTTCTATTCCCCATTTATCGATCAAAGGACGCTGGGCTCCTACTCGTTTTTACGCCCAATTAATACCATTAACCTTCCACAGAAATGTCAATTTCTTATTTCTTGTGACTTTGGATGACAAAGCTCTAAATAGGTTTAATGCATATCTGTTATATCCATGACTAAGTTTCAAAAGAAGACTGTTTATTCTGTATCGGAAATGAAACAGAATTATTTTTCGTGATTCGAAACCAGATTTCTAAAAAAGAAAAATAATTCTGTTTCGTCAACTGGTTTCGAACCTGTGGTTTCAAAAACGGCCGAAGGGCATGAAACATATGAATTATAAATATTATAATAAATTAAAAGGGTGATACTCCGTGGAGTTCGAAATAAGTTGCTTACATACAATTAAACTGTTAACAAAACAGGATTCAATATACATAAATACTCCGCAAGTATTACGGTATAAGATTATTGATGAGGGATGATGTAATATTTATTTCAATGCCTCATAATACTAAGTGAAGTAGGTACTCCTACATGAAATTGTCAGGAACGGTCCGACATGTTTCGAACTCGTATGGAGTTCTTCATCGGGGATTGCTAAAAGAGACGGTGGTTGGGCTTTAGTCCCTGATGAAGAGAATGAAGAGTTCCATACGAGTTCTAAACATGTCGGACCGTTCCTCAAAAATTTCACATAAGTGTAAACCGCTTGGTACAAAAGAATAAAACTGTTAGGTATGCATTTAAATATTTACCCAGCAATCAAGAGAAGCACACACTAACCCTCTAGTGACCTGACATATGACTTAACCGTTCAACTTCTAACCCACAACGCACTAATCAACTGAATTCAACACACATTTTCATCATTAACTCGGCCACTCGTTGATAAATCGTCCCGGCCTCACAACGCCTGACTTTGGCGGGAATTAATTAAACGTCAGATGTCGGATGAAAGCGAGATACTCCTTTAGAAAAACGCTTAATAGTGACAGCGATAGCCAATGGCTGACGTTCTTTCGAAATTGGAACGTTACGATATTTGAACATCTTTTTCAACGGTTTTTATCGGGGAATTGGTTTCTATCTATTGCTGGATTTTACGTTTTCAGGTAGTAGGTATAATCGGACTTTGTACCGTTAAAACAAAGTAAACATATAAGTGCAATATTTTTACAGCGCAATGGTAATATTTTTTTGTAATATACTATGTTTTATTTTGTTTATACTTTATCTCAAGATAAGAAGTCAACCATGACAGCTGTCGATTGGGTATATTTTATAATCGGAACATAATTTTAAGGTTTTAAAATTCTGAATTAACTTTTTATTATTAATTCAGTGTAAACTGTTTCACTGTTTAAATGTGTAGGAGTTGACATTGTTTTTTTTTTTTCATTTAAATACCTTGAGACTAAAAAATTCAATTTACCAAACTTTTATAATTTAAATGAGAACATAGCTTTTCTAGAAATAAAAATAATTTCCTCCACATTATTGCGAATTTCGAAGATATAAAATAATGGAAAACTATGTACCCTATTCTACTAATAGGTAGATAAGATAAGCTAAATTATTTCTCAGTCAAAACCGCAGTCAAAAGCTAGTGTGTAAATTAAATTCAGCATTTGGCTTAATGCGTCCATCGTCCAAAGCCTGATGGATCATTAAAACAACGGAAGAGGGCTGCCGCGCTCCGTTACTGACTTTACCTTTTTTCCACCACGAAATTAAAGGGTTTTTGTTTTTTAAAGGACTTTTAACATTTTTATACACTTTTTGCTTAATAAAAGGCTGCTTGGAGCTTAATTTTGGTTCCATGAAACCTTACAGAAAACGAAATGAAAAACGAAAATTGGCAATGGTTGGTGTTATGCAAAAGTCTTCTTTTTACTACAAAATATTCGTAAAGTGAAATTTGGTTAGATTGCTTAAAATTTCGAATTTTACTCCTAAGGGGTGAACACAGAGATTGGTTTTACTATAGTGTTGCTCAGGGTTTGAGTAGGTATAATAATTATGTCATTAATGGAATTTTTGCCAATCATATTATATTATTTAGGCCTTATGACGATCAACTAGTACCTATACCCCTTTCCGGATAACCCGCTTAATTTTCCCGCCAATGTCTACCATCCTCGAGGTTGCTTGACTCAACGAATTCACCTCTTTTATTTCTTTAGCGCAACCTTGTCGTGAGGTTGTCCGATATTTTATTTGTCTTGTTTGCTTTCGTTACGGCCACGCTTTACCGAAAATATAAATGTTTTCCTACCAAATAACGGGTAATGACGTAAAGGTAAATAATAACATCGTTATAATGTCCTAGAGTGAATAATGTAACAACAAACCAGGGCTAAATTCCACGTGGAAAATAATACTTGGCCAAGATATAGCCAGAGGGTTGATATGTTTACGAGATTCCACCAATCTGGGCCTAAAATATCCTGTCCTGTCCACTAATGGGGAGCGGGGCGGAGATGCACTGAGAGAAAAAAAAAAACATTTCTTAACAGTAGCCAATGTTAGCTGCTAGTGACATAAATCGGAGGACTGACATACTAAGGGCTACTAGTAACCAAAATAAGTTCTATGTAAAATTAGCAGATTTTGGTTACTACTACGCACAATTTAGCTATTTTTTCAGCAATTTTTTTTTTGAGTGTTTGTAAAATAAACCAATCATCATTCCTCAGATTTAAATGCTTCTTTTGGGTTTCAAATAAGTTCTGTCAAAAATGACATTTTAGTGGCAAGCTTTTATAGCCGACTGTACTTTTCTTTGGATATCCATCAAATGCTCACTGAGACGATTCTAAAGAGCCCAAGCTCGGTAGGATTGCTTTTTCTATTATAGAGTTCCTATGGCCTCCTTCCTGCTCCATCATCAGATCAGCCCCACGGTACCATATTATTGTATTGTCATCAAAGTTAAGTAAATATGCAAAATTTCAGCTCAATCGGTTGACGATATCTGCTTCAAAATTGAGTTGCAACATTTCACCCGAACAAACATACTTTAAACATACAATGCAAGTTAAATAAAAGCTTTAAAAAAGGCGCGGCGTGATTGTCTAATTTTCTCCGTTCCAAGTGGACAGGCAACTTAAGTAACGACTCTATATTTGCGAGACGATTCTAAAGAGCCCAAGCTCGGTAGGATTGCTTTTTCTATTATAGAGTTCCTATGGCCACCTTCCGGCTCCATCATCAGATCAGCCCCACGGTACCATATTATTGTATTGTCATCAAAGTTAAGTAAGTATGCAAAATTTCAGCTCAATCGGTTGACGATATCTGCTTCAAAATTGAGTTGCAACATTTCACCCGAACAAACATACTTTAAACATACAATGCAAGTTAAATAAAAGCTTTAAAAAAGGCGCGGCGTGATTGTCTAATTTTCTCCGTTCCAAGTGGACAGGCAGCTTAAGTAACGACTCTATTCGAATATTGAACACTTTTTCATTGAGTTAACGACACTTAGGGTAAAGCCGGACGAGCATAATTTGAGTCGCGTAGTTTCGGTCGCGCCATAATTAGTGTGACGTGATCACGTGACATGATGTATGGCGCGACCGAAATTATGCGACTCAAATTACGCTCTTCTGCTGGCTTCACTCTAAATTTTTATAGGCGTAAATTGTACCGCTGAAATTGTTTAATACAGGCGGTTTGGAGCCATGAAACCTTATACAGAAGAATAATAAGTACAAGCTAGATGGTTCAAGGCAACTAAGTTTGAAAATACCTAAACCCTGTTTTCATGATCAAGATGATAACGAACTTTCGCCCAAATACATTTTTTTATTAAAGCAGTAACGTCTGCTAACGTAAACCAAATGTTTACATCCATAATTTTTTTTTATAATTAGTTTGCGTGAAAATATTGTTACTATTCTTAGCATAATTTGAGATGATAGTGAAGTCTGAATCTTTAAAGTCTTTCTTTGTCTGAAGAAAGCCGTCCGCCGTGTCCGAAGAAACTCAACAATAAGTATTTTTTTCGTAAATAGTACTTAAAACATACAATTACATTTATGTTATAACTAATTACATTGGTACACGTAAAGGAGACGTATAGATTATCCATTAAAATAAAAAAAGATTTATCAGATCTAGGCATTTTTTAAGTTGAACATGAACATCCTAATAACCTAAATCATTTCAGAGCCTGACATAATTTTATTCTAATATCAATACAGTCCAGCGCGCTACTTAATTACATTAGGCTATTGTGTGGCAGAACATTGCTTACAATAATGACAAACATCTTGATATATATTCTAATCGTCATTGTCAACGAGCATTGTCACGGCACTGATTGTTATCACAAACACGTCAGGACAATTTAACTGAATTCACATCCTGCTGCGTGTTCAAGCCCTGTACTCTAAAGTTCATGTCGTAACTCCCTACTTTTATAAGTTTATAACCTAACAGCTTTAGCCCGCAAAATAGTCTGCATAGAATTAGTAAGTACTAATTTAGTTGCATGGTTATAAAGCTGGTGTGACAATTAATCAGTAGTATAATATGCATTCTGTTCTGTTGACAACCAACACTCACTAAGTGGGTCATTGTTAGATTTAGGTGCGCGTCTTTCCGGTGGACATTTGCGAAATCAAGGATTCCAGGGCCTAGTTTTCTGATTAAATGCCTGTGAGAATATAGAACGTTTACTCTTCTATATAATCCAATGTAATAGCAACATAACCTAGATTCATACAAGCTCTTAACTTTTGACCACCGAAGAGACAAATTTTGTTTTTTGAACTGACAATGACCCAAGTAACAAATACATACTTAAAACAACGTTCGTATCTTAGTATAAATCTACAAACTTTGTAGATACGAGGTTCTGAAGAATAGTGGCAGAATTTTAGTGTGTTTTGATTGTCACCAGGCGATACAATACAATACAACACAAAATGCTTCATTGCACACCAAAAAGAAAAGCTTACAAATTAAACACAGATACAATAATTCTAGTAACGGTAGACAACAGGCGATGTGTATTTTCTAGTATGTTTATGCTTATTTCGTGTGACGTGCACCCAACTGACATTACATGATTTCATTGTGATATTCAATTAATTCCTGAACAACAGCATAACGTTAATGTTGTCAGATTCAATCACATTTGACAAACGATATACACAATATTTATGGACTCCAAATGTCAATCTCGGGAGTAGATCCCTGATCGGATCAGATCTAGTGTGGACAGTTCAAAGCGATGCATTGGTCACTATCAGTGTGATTTTGGTGCATATCTGATCTAACGAAACAAAAGCAGTACATATCTGAAATAGCAACTGTTGCTAGTAAATGTATGCCTTGTGATTGACTATTCTTACTAAGTACTTGAATAGATAAAGCTTGCATTCTTTGTATAGTAGGAATCCTATTTTGAGGCTGAATTCACTGTTTTGTTGTGACAAAAAATGAGAGCCGATGGGTATTGTGAGCATTATGAACCGCGGTCACAAACGTCTACTCTGAAATGAAAGGTGTCTTAGGATTCTTACTATACGTTACACGGCGTTAACCTATACCCACTAAAATCAAATTAAGTACTAAACTAGTCTATTAACGATCTTATTATAGATCTTAATAAAGATATATCTATCCATCTATTTATCTATTATATACATCTACTCAAAGCGTTAAGAGCGTACCCCGTCTCTATGACCTTGCTGGACATACGAAATAATTTTTAGCCAAGCTGGATCAGAGGCGACTCGCTCGCTCGGATAGTAACCTTATTCATGTTCCCCGCGCGGTTAAAGATATTTATTTAGTTAAGTTGAAGTAACAAATTTACTAAAAGAAACTTAAAATATTTTTATTATTAATATTTTCTCGTTTCTTTCACGCCCAGTCACAATAAAGTATTTAGGTACAAGTAAATTCGGTTTGCAATTGTATTCCATTTTTTACGCAAATCTAAAACCTCCCACATTAATCACGGAGCTTGAAAAACTCGTCTTTGTTAGATGTTTTTGCGTGAATTATACCGAAAACTATTTTGTTTGAAACTAAATAATGTAACCGTAAAATAGCGCGACCGAAAAGATGGATCACCGTTAACGAATTTAGTCTAGTTTATTTTAGTTGTCTGCGAGTCCTCAACTAAACAGTCTAGATAACAATGTTTAGGTAAGCTGGCTTAAAGAAACTAATACAGTAAAATAAAATTCTAAAATTGTATTGAAACAAAAAAACTAAACCCTCTCTATAACAATGTTAAGGTAAGCTTATAAGCTGGCTTAACGAAATAGTTTTAGGGGTTGATCTTTCGTGGTGAAAGTATAAATTAAAATTCAATTAAATGACACTGATTTAATTACTAAATGGGACAAGTACACTTACTTGTCCTAGCCGGCAAGGGAAAACTGGCGTTACCAGTCAGCGTATCTAGACATGTCGCATACAGGCTGCATATCTAGCCACGCCAATGTGTGCACCACACAGTAAAATAAAATTCTAAAATTGTATTGAAAAAAGGTCTATAGAGAGAGCGAGATGCGTGGCGCCCGTTATATCTCTTGGAACGTGCAGGAGAATAAGTAACAGAGCACCATAAAAGTCAATGTCAAAGATCCGTTTTGGCGACGCCAGATGGCTTTACGGAGATGCCACGACTTTGAGCTACCAGCAGCGGTACGGCAAGCGGTTGAGCGAGAGATCCAAGCGCGACGGCATAACGAGTGAGCGAGACACACGTACATACATCGCTGCCGCTATCGCGCAGTCATGGCATCTCCGTTATACCTTCCTTATGCACGTCTACAACACCAAAAGTAAAAATTTCGAAATTCCGAATACCCCGAATCCACAACTGAGCTGGAAACGATATAATCTATTAACGGCCACAGCGAACTGAAATCTTAATCCAAACAAGTCAATCAGTCTTTTCACCAGAAACGATCTG
This sequence comes from Apotomis turbidana, assembly GCA_905147355.2. Lineage (NCBI taxonomy): Eukaryota > Metazoa > Arthropoda > Insecta > Lepidoptera > Tortricidae > Apotomis > Apotomis turbidana. The sequence goes on along the minus strand of LR990299.1, from coordinate 10,647,638 downwards.
AAAACACTGTTTTTCTGACCTAAAATAGCCTATATTCATACCAAACATCCACTACATACGTCATTTTGTAGATGGAGAACAACAGCCAATTGCAATTCGACTGCATACTGCAAAACATGCGCATGTAAGTTTTGGGGATCGCTGAAATTTGGACCTTTTGACTAATGTGCCAAGTTTGGTTTGGATACTCCGCTGTAGGTGGAAATAAGAGGTTTTGTAAGTTGTGAATCGTAATGAAGGTTGCATTTTGGGTCGAATAATAAGGTCAGTAGATGTTGGAACTGTAACGGGGAATGTTTGTTTTGTTCCAATTTACAAGGGAGAAACAGGGCATATTTCGATGAGGCATTGCGATGCCCCCAATCATAGTGATGCCACGTGTTGCAACCAATTCAGACCAATGTCTTTAATAACCGAAATAAAGAATTCAAAACACCCCCGACACACGTAGCTGGTCATCATGAGACCCTCATTCAATAAGTGATATAGAAAATGCTACGGAAACTGAACATAATTACAAAATTTAGAATTCTTAGCTTCAATATGGGCTGAGATCTTGTCACTTGTTCCAATTCAAGCTGAATATCTTGGAAACTACTGGTCCTATTTCTACCAAACATAGCTAAGAACCATGTCGACGGACATATTTTTCGATTAAAAAACCCGCACTCAAATGGTCCATCCGTTTGGGAGCTACGATGCCACAGACAGAACACCGATACACAAATATACACGTTGAACTTATAACACCCCTCTTTTTTTAATCGGGCGTTAAATACACCGATGTAGCCCGCAGGGCCTTCTGAGTTGTGAAGTGTATTATAGAAGTGTATGGAAGTACTTCTTGGTTTGGTATAAATTGAATTGGCTATGTAGACCTCAAAGATCTGACGCCTGCAATGGGCAGGGCACGTGTTGCAAATTGACGAGGCCAGAGTACCCAAACGCCTTCTAGAAAGCCGACCGGAGGGTCGCAGAAGTAGAGGCAGACCCAAGCTCTGGTGGTTGGATGGCGACGAACAGGATAGCAAGATCTTAGGGGTGATAAGTTGGAGAAGGAAAGCCACGAATAGATCAGACTGGAGATATTTGCTAGACCAGGCTAAGGCCCATCCGCGGCTGTAACGCCTCAGATGATGATGATGGTGATATGTCAGCCACCTGAGGGTTCATGAGCAACGTTCTTAATAAATCGAATGACGTCAGCTAGTTTCCAGTTGCCCAAACCAAAGTCGGCCAGGATACGCTGATGATAATAGATTTATGAACATAGTGCCAATTTTTTTTTTTTGAGTGCCACTTGCAAAAATTGCCCGTTCTCGTTCACGCTGTATTTGCTTTATTTGATATCGGCTTTCGCTAAAATATTCGCTAAAGTCTTCTGTACCTACTGGAACTTTTATTATCTAAGTGTCTTCCTACTTCATCAATAACCCACCCGACCGACGAAGCAAAACAAATACGACGCAAAGAACCCATAAATCTCTCATTCGTAAATAGTTAAAAAAGAACATGAATACCGTTTTCTATCTGAGATCTCCGCACTCTGGCGATGTGATGTCAGCGGCAGATAAAAATAAGCCTTTAAACTCAGGCGTAAAGATAAATTCAAAGGTGAGTGAAAAATGGATCTACTCGTAATTCTAGATTACATAATTATTATCTGTACTAATATAAAATTGTAAAAATTCAATGAAATTAAAAAAATAATGTAATACATATAATATTTTGAAATAAGTGACATAGCCTATTTGGGGATCATTGAATTGATTTATGTTAATATATATATATATTTGCTTTTTATTCACGAACTGACCGGCGATTGACCTCAGTCCGTCTTGCCTACTAACCCACCGCCAAACAGCAATGTTCGCATTGCTGTGTTCCGGTGTGGGGGGGGTAAGATAGCCGGTGAAATTACTAGCATAGAGACATTCTGTCCTCGTCCTCCGGGTAGGCAAACACTTGTGACTCCTCTGGTGTTGCAGGTGTTTATGGGCGACGGTAATCGCTTTCCATCAGGCGATACGCTTGCTCGTTTGCCCCATGACATAAAAAAAAGTATCACCTGATGGTAAGTGACTAAGGGGTCAAGGATGTAGCTCGCTGGTTCAGTCATAGAGCCTATTCTCTCTTACCTTGAATATACCCAAATTATATTTCAGCCGTTTCAACAGTATACAAGCCAATTGTAATAGTACGGACAAGTAACTCCAGTGGTATGGTCTACCAACTTTAACTAGCGGATAGTTTAAGTTAGCAGATCGGGTTAGGTCTCCGAACCGGATGCGTCCTATTCGGGCTCCGATATCGGACCGTGACGACGAACTAGTTTGCTAAGGCTTCTGCGCTAAGTTCTTTCTACGGTTTACTAGGTATTTTGTCAAGACTAATAAATAATAATAGTAAATAAGTGACTCATCATCAGCATCATCATTTGGTATGGAGGTAGCTGACACCCTGGATTAACACGTAGGCTACTTTTTACCCTGTTTCTGTGGGATGAACGAGTAATACCGCGGTGCACAGCTAAATAGTTGAACAGCACAAAAAAAGCAAAATAAATCCTTTAGGGACGCGTGAATTTAAAATTCCTACCACTCCTTTTATCGATAGGAGCCGTCTGGGAGCAATTTCATTAAACATCCCTGGAGCAGTGTAGCCTCCGCTCAAGCGGCCAACAGTAAATTACTGCTGGTCCATATCAAATACAAATTCATAAAAACATAAGTAACTAAACTAGGTCACATTTTTGGTAGCCATCCACGGAAACGCCGGAACATGACACCCTTCGGCCAATACTTTCCCAGGAAAAGTGAAAAGTAAAAATGTAAAACTAAAATTATATGTTATGATTTATTTCCACGAGGACGAAGCGTAGTAATTGTAGCAGTGTTATACAAAAATTACAAGAAAATGTCTCAAATTATTAACAGTCGAACGTTTGTCGATAGGAGCTGTCTGGGAGCGATTTCATTATACATCCTTGTAGCCTCCCCTCAAACGGAAGTCGTTATTTATTTGAACACTTGATTTCATTTCATTTCGGCCGCCTCCGGGCAAAATCGAATCATTCAAATCAGGTTCATGAACCGTGCGCTCATTGTTAGACGAAATCATCATTTGCGAGGCGAATATTACATTTTTGTTTTTCGGTTGATTTGGAAAAGAGTTTAAGCTTGGTCCGTTTCTTTCGTATGTATTACCAGTTTTTGTATATTCTTTTATTAATTGAGTGGTAGTAAGTTAATTGCGAGGCGAATATGTTTTTTTGATTTTCGATTGATTTGAAAAAGAGTTTAAGCTTAGCCCGTTTCTTTCGGATGTCCGGATTTTGTATGTTGTTCTATAAAGTGAGTTGAAGTATAAGTAGCTAATGTTGACTTTGATTGTTCCTGACATTCCTTGGGCTGAGTGTGACAGTGCAAATAGAACCAACTTGACGTTGACATAATACGACGTTAGATATTAACACGCTTTCTTAAACGGTTACAGTGTCTAACCTAATCAAACCTTTGTTTACCTATTTGAAATCACAAGTTAATAGCTAAAAAAAAGTAAACCATACTAAAAAAACGCGTTATTTCAAACGTTTTATTATGCAAAAAGTTACATTAGTTAAATAATAATACTACTTAGTAGCTCTGTGGTGATCTTTAGACCTCGCGGTTTTTTTTTTTCGAAATGGTTGAAATATGACTCCTATTACGTTTTATATCTCCAATTTTTTTAATGTCGATTATCCGACTCGACAAAAAAAGCTATGTATTATTATTGAACCAGCTCACAAAATCTCACGAGTATTAGTTTAGAAATACGGCCTTTAGGCCGAACTCCGAACATCCGAATATACGTAAAAGTTTCGGGCCAAGCTGAAACGGAAACACTTCGCTCGCTCAGTCAATAGCGTCGGGCACCCGTTTGTTACAGATGAAAAGCTGTGACAAAATCGCTTATAAATTGATTGAAGTATATTGTTTAATATGGGTAACTTTTTCAACGAACACATCACAAAATAAATACAATATATAATTATATATATAAATATAAAGTAGTAAAATAATACAAAGGATAAATAAGAAGCCAAAATTTTACGCAATCCACTGAGGTCTAAGTGGGGATGAACCCGCGACCTCTGCTTGACCGGAGCAGTGCTCTCACCACTGAGTCAAAGAATATTATATGCTAACATAAAAAGAAACGACATCGACACTTGTGTGCAGTAACAAAACTCGCGGCTATGTGTGCGTGTCGAAGGGCGAGCGCGGGACGCGCGAGGTGGGGAAAGGCATTCACGTGAATGCCTTGTCGAAGGATTCGGCATTACAAGGTCACCGACGCCCGATTACACCGATAGGCCGCTGTCAACCAGTTATTGAAAATGTACTATGTATATATATTAAATCAACAGAATTCCTAAAACTAGCCCGTTAGTTATTAAAAAAGTTACGCGTGTAAATAAAATGAGACGAAAAATGCGAAATTTGAAACGCCATAGCAAAATAACAGTATTTCATAATATAGTAAGAATTATTTCTGGACTCCGAATCTACTTACCCTTGTTACCTGAGAACAATACCATTATCTCTATTCTTACTACGTCATTTCTTACTTTGACGCGCGTGAAGGTCATGGAGACAGGTTCTCCATTGACGGATACATCAAGGAGGACTATATACTTATATATTTATATTATATATATTTCTCTTTTTTTGTTCATGACGCTACTTTTCAGTGACGCCAGTTGCTCATCCTATATAGTGAAAATGTATCTATTGTGTTAAATATATAGCCTCAAAAGGTTTGCCAGGGTCTATAAAGAAGTTATGAATGTTGAATCTGAAATAAAAAGCTAGCCAAGCGGAGAAGCAAAAAAGGTCCAGTTATGAATCCGGCGGCCGCACGACAACCTGAATAGGACATTTTAATTTAATAATTTAAATTGCAGGAGAGCGCTTCACACTTGTTTGTGACAGAAGTTGGAAAAATGAGAAAAACTGAGCTGGTTGACACAAATAATTTAAAGTATGATGTTATCCCACTAATATTATTAAAGCGAAAGTTAGTGTGTGTGTTTGTTCTTCATGCCGACGGATTTATATGCAACTTAGAACATAATTTGTTTTTACCCTAACTTAACACATAATTATGCTATTTTGTTTTCGAGCGAGGCTGCCGGAAGAAACTTATAGAGAGCATTATCACCACTTTTTAGTCTGTCGAGGTTATCCCCGGGGGTTACAGTATGCGGTTCTTCAAGACGGTAGTAAACAGATTCTTAAAGGGTTGGCAACGCGCGTGTGATGCTCCTGGCGTCGCACGCGTCCATAGGCGGCGGTAACTGCGTGACATCAGGCGGGCCGCATGCTTGTTTGCCACCGTACGTAGTATAAAAAAAGTACTGAATTACCGGAATGACACTACAAGGAAGTTTTTACAACTACGGAAGAAGTAAACCTTCTTATGTCTTTTGTTGCGTGACTGTACTTTATAATATCAAGAGCTGCTTAAACTAGTAGGTAGCACTAGGATTTAAACATAACAAAATAAAATACTGTTAACACAATACAATAAGTACAAGAGTTAAAGAGAACGGAGAGAAGCAAGCAAAAGAGAGCAGAGTTAAACAACCGGCGATCGCTAAATAGTAATTTCTTCCAGACAACAAAGGTTGCCTAAAGAGGTAGCGGAGTAGATCAACAAAAGTTTGAATTGAGTAGGTGATGCAAAATAACTTTACAGTAAAGTTAACAGATACATTTTTATCTGTACGACATTTTATAGGTCATTTAATGGCTGAATGACGTCAAGCTAACCTATCGCCGCGCCTTAGGCTCACGTAATAGTTAATGGCAGGCAGTAATACCTTACGATATGTATACCTAGGCGTTCAGTTGAATGCCGACAGTGAGTCAACGGCCTAGATTTAATTAAATAGCCAATTTCTGTCACATAACTACCAAATTTGTGACACACATCTGAGGTCCCTTGTTAAACAGTTTGCTCGAAATGTGAGCATTCGTAGTTGCGGTGTGTTGGTGGCTAAAATAGGCATATGACCGCCAGATTACGCTATAGCGCAAAATGAAAAAACCAGAAGGCCCGCACGTATGAGCAATTTTGAGTACGTGGAATTTGCGGGGGCGTTAATTTAAGATAATTTTATTTAAGTTGCTACTGAGCCTTTGAAGTCATTTATTTTTTGGAATATTGTGCCGGTAGGGTTGTTCCACGGGATGATTAATCATCCGTGTTTTAACTCAATGACTCTAGTTTTTGAACGCTTTCATAATGTGACTCCCATGAATAATACATACCTTAAAATCCTGCTGGCATCTTATCTCCATTGCAATCGCTTTTCACCAACTTTGATATCTCTGTGGCTATTTCTTGTGGGCTAATGCATTACATTCATTTGCACATGTTGCATGTGGACGGTTTTTGTTGAACAAGCTTTGGTTTTCTGTTGAATGTCCTTTACACACGAGGGAGAAATAATGCATTACGTTTACTTATTGCAAACAACAGGTAATATAAAGTATGAGAGAGAGAGAGATAGTCTACCTTAGCGATGTGCTTCATTTGTCACCATACCTTCAAATGTCATCTTGTCAACGTCACTTAATGCGGCTCTAGCGACACAGCAACATTTTCGACATATGGCTGATACCAATATGATGGCTCAAATGGCTATTTGTCAATATCAATCAATGGTTTAATATCAATTCAATTAAGGGCCTAGCTAAAGTTGAAGATTCAGGCTATGGCCAGTCCGAGATTTAACCACATAACTTTAAAACCCATGAGATAATATTCTTATTATGAAGTGTCCATGTCGGCGGCCGTAAAATGCGCCAGATCATGAAATGCCTAAGCATGTCGTTAAGGGTATCCTATCTCTACTTCGAGACATTGTTTCCCATCTGTAACGTTCCGCCAAATATTCATATGTCCGAAAGTATTTTTTTCCCGAAACCCATTTTTTCCGAAACCCTTTTTTTTCGAAACCCGTTTTTTCCCGAAACCCATTTTTTTCCGAAACCAATAATATTTTTAGGAAATAAAGGTTAGGTTAGGTTTGCTTCATAATTATTCTGTAAATTAAGTCTCGAAAAAAATGGCTTTCGGACAAATGAAAATTCGGCGAAACTTTACAGACGAGAAACAAAAATTTGTGTTTCAGATAGGTAACTGTCGTTAAGTGTCGCTTCGCGGGGCTTCTATTTCAATTCTTAGAAACGCAAAGTACCTAACAAACCTTACCAGACCGAACTAAAATGAGTCACAGAATCGTTCCAGTATATTATGATATGACTAGGAATTTCATAATTTGGCGAATCATACGATATCCATAATTCATCTACGCCAAAACGTTTGCAATGAACGGTTCATGATAAACGCCTGTATACGGGTTAAATCAGATCAGCCTCAAAATGTCTAGCAGCCAAAACCGATCAAGCACTTCTGATGCTGACAACATACGTAATCTATTTGCTCACACAAATAACACAAACACAAAACTTCCTGTTTTCCATGTGATCAAAGAACTTTTTCTGCCTTGACGTTTATAAAGTACGGTTTTTGTCTCATTTTTCGCCTTTATGAGACACAATACGCTTAAGTTTGGCATTAAGTCCGCCATTTGTACACTTTTTGTTTTGTGCAATAAAGTTTAAATAAATAAATAAATAAATACGCTTATTTACTTAAGAACATTGAAGTGAATTTTGTTATGGGAAATGTTTGAAATTACCCTTCGAGTAGTTCAAAAGCTAAATTCGATGTTACAATGACATCACACATGTGTAGTTTATCACTGTCACAGACAACACTGAAACATCTCGAATATAAAAAAAAATAAGACTTACAAAGGTACTTCAAAAACGTACCTAATATTAAGACTGGTACTTATTTGAACCTGAAATAAATTGATGGAATTGAATTGACAATTACTGTAATAGTTAAGTATCATTTAGGAATAAATGGCCGAATGTTGTGTTTTTTGTACTGTTACAAAATTCTAAAATGTTATTGAAAATAAGTTGGTAAAATCTTATTTAATCATAATCATAATACACAGAATATGCGGCATATGTAAAAATTCACAAAACTTATTCTCTAAGTAGTTTTTGTGAATTTTATAATAGAAAGAACATAAAGTACATTACAGCAGACGCCGGGAAAGAAGGGCTTGCCGGGTGAGTAGGTATAGGCGGCCGACTGTAGGGAGGCCGGATGGTGATACGAAGCCGGAAAGCCCTTTTCACGGCTACGCATGTGTAGTGTGCTTTTGTCAAACATATGAAATGAAATAAAATAATACGCCACTCAAAATAAATATAATTTTCGCTGTTTAGCCTGTTCATGTATACATATACAGTTCAACCGAGTAAGACAGATACAGTAAACTCCTCTTTTAAATACACAGTATACTCAGATGTGAGATAGCTGCAACCGGCCCCAAGGGACCAGTCTGAAAACCAGCGCGGGGCACCCTAGCCCAGCACAAGCTGAGATTGGGACCCATTGCCCTAACTTAAAATAACCAATTTATTATTATTATTATTATTATTTTAACAATTTCTTCCAAATGTTTAATCGTAGCATTTTTAAATAGCTATTAAGTACCACTTCTTTTTTTTTGTTTTATGTTCATGTCTAGATTAAGTTTGTGGCAATAAAGATTTTTTATTATTATTATTATTATTATTATTATTATTATTATACGCCACGTTAAAAAAAATACTTCCCTACTTAGGCCTTCAATTTTGTATGAAATTCCTTTACAGTTCTCTCGAGTTGTTCCGCCCGAAACGTGATACTTCGAAGCCTGTTATAACGCACGTTATGACGGCATTTCGTTGCATGTTTGAGAAAATGTATTTTATTTGAAACTGTAGACTTTTATTCTGAAGTATTCGGGAGACTGTATTGTGCTAGATCGCTTTCGCCGCTAGGCATTTGAGGGTTGGTTTGAGACGTCATGAGGCGTGCAAGTGGTAAACATGCTTCGGGCTCAGATTACATGCTTTATAACTAGTATAACTATGTAACAGATATGTACCTACTGCAGATAACGCCCGCAGAACACGCACCAATAATGTTTTTGTTTGGCCTTATAGTTGACTGGTGGAAAATCATACCTCATGGCATTTAGTTCGCCGCTTGAAATGTGTAATAAAGTTTAAAGAAATAAATAAATAGTGAATTAATTGCTCCATTTTTATGTCAGTTATTATCCAATACAGGTAAACCTCATTTCGAAAACGGCTCGACTTAACGCAACGCACAGAATGGTTAAAGGACACTTGTTACCAGACTACTGTTAAACTAAAAGTGTCTTAATACACAAATCACACTAATCTTACAAAAGCGAAAGTTTGAGAGTGATTTTGTAGTATGTTTGTTACTGCATCACTCTTAAGATGCGTTTCCACTGAAGATGTGCGAGGATGCGTACCGAGGGATGTTTGTTAAGAATCAATGGAATAGCTTCATTTACTTATCCTCGCTCAGCGCAGCTGATTCTATTGGTTAAGAAAAACATATCCCTCGCTACGCATCCTCGCACATCTTTGGTGGAAACGCAGCCAGCAAGACCAATTTTTATAAAATACGGTATGGAGGTAGCTAATAACACCCTGGGTTGCCAGATAGGTGGCACGTTTTCTGATAAACCGCGGATAAAAGTGCAGGGCACAGCTAGTACGTTATAAACGAAAATACACAGCAACCAATAAAATCCCAACTTGCAACATTTTCAATTCCCTACACATGTTGGAACATGTATCAATGTTAAGATCGCAAAGTATTGTTTGCCCGTAGTTACAGTAAATTCTTCCCAACTGCAACTTAAATCCGGTTTTATCCTTCTGGCACCATCTAGAACGGAGCACGGCAATTTCCAGCGGTTTCTACCCCGTTACTATGTTTATAACTTGGTGTTTGAGACACACAGACCACCCGGTACAGTAATTGGGTAGGTCTTTCTTTTTTGTCTAAAACGGATCTATCTATAAAATGTGGTATCCTATCTCAAACTCCGAAACATTGTTTCCCATCTGTAACGTTTCGCCGAATTTTCATTTGTCCGAAAGTACTTTTTTTCTGAAACCCCTAATATTTACAGGATTTTATGAACATCGTTTTAAATAACCCATTAGGTTAGGTTAGGTTAGGTTTGTTTTATAATTATTCTGAAAAATTAACAGTTTTGGAAAAAATAACTCTTTCGGACAAATGGGAAACAAAAATTACCTAGTGTTTCAGATCGGTAATCCTAAAATGTACATACACATTGCGCATTTGTAAATGATCATCTGTCAAGCAAATGCTGAAAAGATAAAACATAGTTGAAAAAATAATAGGTATAATGTATATAAATAATTTATGATATTAAATGAAACGATAAGTTTCCGTACTATTATAAAATTCTGAAATTGTATTGAAAATCATTTTTTTATAGAGAGAAGGACACGTCACTGCGTAAACGCACCTTCAACTGAGATGTGTATTTGTCAACGTTTTAACATTGAAAATTATTGTTTTCCTGATCTCGAGTACCTATAAGTAGTGCCTCGATTTATCAGATTGTGACATTTGCCTGTAGTTGTGCAGATATAAGAGGTACGCGGATGGGCCGATTTTATTATGTCAAAATGTGCGTTTGTCGACAGGCTGTAAAGTGCAGTTCGAATTCCCAAAATCGGTTGGTAACTTTTTTGTTTCTAAAAAATAAAAATAAAAAAACATTTTTTTTTTAAGTTTAGTTGATAGCGGGTCCCTTACGCGCGAGGTCAGAAAACAAATTTCTCAAATTTTATTATGTCTATCTATTTCTTAATGAATTTTCAATGTCTTTGATAGTTGCGCGTAGGGTGGATTTTTTGAGCAGAGGTGTGACGATCCTTTACTTGTGAACCTTACGGGCCGTGTGGTTCCGTGTTTGGGAACACTTGCTAGTTATTTTCCTAGTGGCTGTTATCGGAAATCTCCCATAGTTTTATTACCAGCCAGCCGCGCTTGGAAACAATTGCACCAGGCTAATACATTTTCTGGAGGCAAATAAACAGCTCGGCTCTTATTAGGTGTAAATGAAAGCCCTTTTCGGTTTTCGCCTCAATGATTTTATAATAGTAAATGTTAAAGAATAATTTTATTTATAACTTATCTTTCTACTATCTTTTACGTCACCCTAGGCCATAAGTATGATTTTCTGCCCGAAAATTTCCTGGCCAAGGTAAGACGTAAAACTTTAGACAAACCAAGGGCGGTAAATCGTAAAGCCCCAGATCGCATATACTTTATGACATTCACGAACTCACCGCCCTAGGTATATAATGTACTATTATTTAGTTTTACCTAAATGTCAACGGAAAGTTTCCAAAAATGCAGAACTTTCTATATACATGACAACATTTGGAAAATTTCTCTAAATTTCCTACAGGAAATTTTCCAATTGAAACATTCTTTTAAATGCTTGTGAAATTTTGTAGAAGTTTCCGGAAATTTTCTCAGCTTTTCGGAAACTTTCTGCAACATGCCCAATATGCCCATCCGTAACTCTCGCCTGTGCCGTTGACTGTTTGTTTGCTTAACCTATATTTGTGTGTAATCAAGTCTTGCAAGTTAAATTTTACCCATGCACTTCCCGGGTTTTGGAGCTAAAATTTGGTTTACTTATGTAACATGACAAGACAACAATATGGCACCATGGAGTTGGTCTGATGAAGGAGCCGAAAGTTGGTCAAAAGAACTCTGTAATGAAATCACGCAATCCTACCAAGTTTGGGCTTTTGAAGAAGAAGCTTTTTATAGGAAAAGTGAAGTCAACACATTAAAGTTTATTATCACAAAAATTACAATTTTTGCAATAAAGTTAGTGAGCTATTCATTTGTAATTGCATTCGTGTTTAGGCTAGGTGCGTACAAATATTTTATGATTCAAAATAAAACGAAACGGTTCGAGAAAAGGCAAGTAGTGCCCGGCTTTTTTTTGTTCGTCTTAGCGGGGGCACTGCCGTGCCCCCAGATTGTGGTAAGATTTGTAAGTTAAATAATAAATAAATAAATAAATATCATGGGACAATCAGACACAAATCAACCTAGTCCCAAACTAAGCAAAGCTTGTACTATGGTTACTAGACGACGATATACTTAATATATATAAACACATATATAGATAACATCCATGACCCAAGAACAAATATTCGAGTTCATCACACAAATATTTGCCCCGGCCGGGATTCGAACCCGGGACCGCCGGCTCAGTAGGCAGGGGTCTGCAAACTGCGCCAACCGTGTCCTCATCAAGCGTCCGCGTAGGATACCAGAACAATGTAAATCCCCATCTGTTAGCATTCTGTATTTATCATGACACCACATAATTCAGAACAATTTGCGTCATGTTACACAGATAGACGGTGATTTATCAACTTAACCGCATCTCATTGCCTCCATACTGTATATCCCATTCCCATACACATGGTGATCAATCCAAATGGGCCAGTACGGAGGAAACGAAAACTATAAGAGATAGGGAAATCTGTTCTTAGGAATCAAGGCGTTGATTTTAGATTTAATAGAAACTACATTCAATATTTTTTTTATAAATATCATACATAACCAGTCATTGAAACCTGGTTAAAATTCTGTGAGTAATCGCATGTCGTACTCTAACAGCCTTTACAGTGGTCTTGACCGGGTTATGTATGATATTATTATGTATGAGCTCTATAAAAAAACTAATACAGCTTTTAAGAAATCTAAAATCGACGCCATGCTAAGAACAGATTTCCCCATCCCTTATACATAGTTTGTGACTTCTACCTACTGATCCATTTGGATTGGTCGCCTGGTATATCAGGTTTCCCATGCTAGACTGCCATAGACTGCCTGTCTACAGAAGCGGAACGAAGCGGAGATGTGTAAATTGGATCAATCACATTCCTCAGATTTAAATGCACTTTTTTTGGCCTTCGCAAACACTCAGTCGGATTAGTTCAGTTTCTCCGCTGCGCTTCTGGGAACAGGCAGCCTAAATCATAGCAGATTACTTTAGTCTCTCTACATTTCGACGACGCGTTTGGCTCGGTTTGTAGACGCCTGCCTACTAAGTCGGCGGTCCCGGGTTCAAATCCCGGCCGGGGCAAATATTTGTGCAAATATTTGTTCTTGGGTCATGGATGTTATCTATATATGTATTTCTATGTATATATTATGTATATCGTCGTCTAGTACCCATAGTACAAGCTTTGCTTAGTTTGGGACTAGGTCGATTTGTGTATGATTGTCCCTTAATATTTATTTATTTATTATTTTAACCGCTCATTTCGAACCTTCTTGTTGCCTCAAACCTATCTCTCCCTGTTACTCTATTACAAAACTCTCAACTCTCCCAGTTGGTCTGTTACAAAACAAAACACTGCAGTGGGTTCTTTATTTGAATTTTCGCAAATCCGCATGATACTTTATCCTATAGATGTGTGTATACTATGTGACGTGTTGACTGGTGATATGACCGAAAGTCCATACGTACTACTCGCATGCTGATTGTGAACGAAACTAGTGCATAAGCTGCTAGCGTGGTTCATGCTAGTATAGCCAACCTGTGTTGCAACAACAAATGGGCAAGCCATCATAACACTGATCAAACTTTACTCAGCCCAGCAGAGCTAGCACTCCACTTGTCACGCAACTCAGCGTTACCTGTCCTGCTCGCACGGTATTGAAAAGAAGGTGACAGGTGACAGGTAGTATATGTCGCGCGACAAAGAATCGCGTGTCATAGTTAATGCTAGAGGTACTGGGCGCTAATTCGAATGTACTCTGATATATCGCCAAATAAGCGATATCTTCAGGTATATCTCAGGTATGACGCCTTTAACTTGCATTAAAACGCGATGTTTGCTATTTGAGCAGCATAAAGTGACATTTCACGTTACTACACAATAAAGTTCTGTTTGCGTTTAATATGGCGTCGCATATAAATGAAAAGAAGCGCAATTTCAACGCTACCTGGGTGGCTTATACCTAGTATATCTCCACTTCGTAGATCTCTCTGAGATATCAGATGGCATAGAACCGACCATTTGCAAATGGATAGGCAACATGTTAAACGCCAGGCTAATAAAATCGTCTCTGATGGGGGATGAAATACTAGCTACGGCTACAAAAGGGTGTCCACAAGGAGGAGTACTCTCACCAACTCTATGGAGTTTGGTGGTGAACTCCCTAATGGAGGAACTCAACAATGGTCCTATCTTTACGGTAGGATACGCAGATGATTTGGTGATTCTTGTTAATGGGAAATTTCCCAGTACGGTCTCAGCAATCATGAGTGAAGCACTGAGGAAAGTGGAGAAATGGTGCAACAATCACCAATTATCCATCAACCCAGGCAAAACAGTGGTAATACCATTCACGAGAAAGAGGATCCTTAAGGACATGCAGGAACTAAAACTGTATGGACAGGTACTCGAAATGTCCAGTGAGGTGAAATATCTTGGTGTCATACTAGATAAGGAACTCAATTGGAAAAAGCATGTCGACTACACAATAACAAAGGTATTTGGGATGTGTAGATCAGCGTATGGTAAGATGTGGGGACTAAGTCCTAAGGTACTAAAGTGGATTTATACCATGATGGTACGGCCGATCATCCTATATGGCAGCCTCGTGTGGTGGCCAAGGACGTTGAGGAGCACATGCAGAGACGCCCTAACGAAGGTGCAAAGAACGGCGTGCATGGCTATAACAGGGGCGTTTAGAACTACGCCAACCGCGGCGCTAGAAATATTGCTAGATCTACAACCGCTACATATAGTGATACAGTCCGAAGCGCGCAAATCACTACATAGGTTAAAAACAATGGACCTGTGGAGTTACTGCTCGCCGAAGACTAAGCACACTAACATGGAAAGCAACAATTTTCTTGACAGAATAACAACCATGAGCTGCGATAAAATGCAGCCTAAGTTTGTATTCAATAGGAACTTCAAGGTACAAGTTCCAACGAGGGCGGAATGGGCCGAGGGTCGCGAGCCACCTACAGCGGATGGTGAGGACATTATCTGGTACACTGATGGATCTAAAATGGGATCAGGTACGGGAGCAGGCATTCATGCAAACGACTTCAATGCAAGTACAAGTATGGGAGGTTATGCGACTGTCTTCCAAGCGGAGACATACGCTATAATCGCCTGTGCCCAGGAGAACATAGATAGACTTACCAGAGGGAAGCACATCTACATACTCAGTGACAGTCAAGCGGCACTTAAAGCGCTAGGTGCGCCTAAAGTGGATTCTAGACTTGTGTATAATGGCGTCCTAGCTTTGAACAAGCTTGGAAGGCACAATAAGGTGCAACTGGTATGGATCCCAGGGCATGAAGGCTTCATCGGTAATGAAATTGCAGATGAACTTGCTAGGAAAGGGTCTGCGACAAGTTTCATAGGACCTGAACCATGTGTGGGTCTCTCGCAGGGAACCATAGCAACAGCCATCAAGGACTATGCCAAAAACCAGCACCAACAAGAGTGGAGGAAAATGGCTGGCTTGAGGCACTCAAAGCTATTCATGGAATGTATAGAATCAGGCTGGACCAAGAAATTATGGAAATACAGCAAAAGACAACTCCGAATCATAACGGGGGTGTTTACTGGTCACTTTGGGGTCAAAGGACTATTGGCCAAGTTGGGACTGTCTGACAATACAGATTGTAGAATGTGTGGCGAGGAGGCAGAGACAATGAAACACATAATGTGTGAATGTCATGCCCTCGCCAGACTTAGAATGAAGGAATTCGGTATTGGGTACCCAGAACCGAAGGAATTCCAGGCACTACCAACTGGTTCCATCATCCGATATATGGAGGTGGTGGAACAATCCTTTGAGTAGGTGCAACAAGGGGTAACTACACAAAAGATCCCACTGGGTCGAAGTGTATCCGTAAGGACCCCTATAATAAGATAAGATAAGATAAGAGAGATATAACATAGAATTCGGGGCTCTGTATATATAAGTATCGTAAATGGGGGAGCAATGATCATTTGTTAAAAAATAAAAAAACATTCCGATGACATGAAAATGACGACAAAAAATTAGGCAATTTTTTTTATATCCACTCGTTGATTGTGTCAATTCGATGAAACGTAATCATAACTGAACGTGACTGAACCTAATTCAATTATATCTGCAATCGGTTCTGTGCCTTTTCGCCGAATTACGTTTCGTCAAACGTTTCATTTCGCAAAAGTTTCATTTCGCCAAAAGCATTTTTCACTGAAACTGTAAAGTACCTATTTCGAATTGTTATAAAACAAACCTAACCTAATCTAAAGAATGATATTTACAACAATCTGAAATAGTTTACAGTTTCAGAGAAAAATACTTTTGGCGAAATGAAAATGACATGAAAATGACGACAAAAAATTAGGCATTTTTTTTATATCCACTCGTTGATTGTGTCAATTCGATGAAACGTAATCATAACTGAACATGACTGAACCTAATTCAATTATATCTGCAATCGGTTCTCTGCCTTTTCGCCGAATTACGTTTCGTCAAACGTTTCATTTCGCAAAAGTTTCATTTCGCCAAAAGCATTTTTCACTGAAACTGTAAAGTACCTATTTCGAATTGTTATAAAACAAACCTAACCTAATCTAAAGAATGATATTTACAACAATCTGAAATAGTTTACAGATTCAGAGAAAAATACTTTTGGCGAAATGAAAATGACATGAAAATGACGAC
This sequence comes from Apotomis turbidana, assembly GCA_905147355.2. NCBI lineage: Eukaryota > Metazoa > Arthropoda > Insecta > Lepidoptera > Tortricidae > Apotomis > Apotomis turbidana. The sequence continues at coordinate 10,630,883 of LR990299.1, read as the reverse complement.
AAAAAATTAGGCATTTTTTTTATATCCACTCGTTGATTGTGTCAATTCGATGAAACGTAATCATAACTGAACATGACTGAACCTAATTCAATTATATCTGCAATCGGTTCTCTGCCTTTTCGCCGAATTACGTTTCGTCAAACGTTTCATTTCGCAAAAGTTTCATTTCGCCAAAAGCATTTTTCACTGAAACTGTAAACTACCTATTTCGAATTGTTATAAAACAAACCTAACCTAACCTAACCTAATCTAAAGAATGATATTTACAACAATCTGAAATAGTTTACAGTTTCAGAGAAATATACTTTTGGCGAAATGAAACTTTTGCGAAATGAAACGTTTGCGAAACATAATTCGGCGAAAAGGAAGTACACCTCTGCAATCATACAAAAATAAACTCTAGAAACTGTGAAAACGGTTTCATATCGCTATCAATACGAAATTTAATCGAAATTTCAAAGCATTTCATTAGTTTTAGGGCATTTATATTCCAACAAAGTTATCCTTTGAAATTCGAAAACTCAATATCAATTAACTTCTACCTAAAACTATGAGCCCCGTAACCGACGACCGTCAAAGGTAAGTAATAAATAGGCTTTTATTATGCTCATTGCTCTCATTCTATAGAAATTCAATGGATCTAGCCACAGTCGTAACTCATATGGCGACAGATAGTTTATTGCGTCAGGAATTAATAAAATAATAAATGTATGAATATCGGACAAGCTGTGTTGTATCGGACAGGTTGTGTTATGGCTCTAGATTATAATATGTTAAATTACGTTTAGTACCCCTAACACAAGCCTTCTTGAGCTTAATTGGACTATATCGATTTGTGTGAGGTTGTCCGAATACATAGATAACATCGGATATTTGTTCCTGGATCATGAATATTAAATATTCGACTTTTTCACACAAATATTCGGGGACCCAAGAGCGTCGGTTCATTAGGCTCAGCTACACTACCACTGTGCCAACGACGCCCTCAAAATCAAAATTAGTAGCTAACTAAAATTCGGCAAAACAACATTACGCGTATTAAGATTCGGACAAATGATGATTCGGCAAGATAAACATTCGGCGGAATTAATAGGAAACGTGCAAACGTGTCGGTGAAATGTTTCGGACAATAAAAATTATATGATATATTTAGCACCCGGTATCTCTGTTCTGATGGTGTAGTGAACAGTCTATATTTTGGCGCTAGAATAAAAAGCTTTCAAAATCACTGTGACTAGGCTGTTGTAAGCTGCGCTAACCTACTTTATTTCCGCTCGCTAACGTGTTTATATATCTGTCTGAATAACTAGCACAAGCATAGGGGCGGGAATATTAGCGCAAGCAAATCGGGAGAAACAACAGTCGGTCGAGTCAGTCTGTCGGAAAGATGACTCGACGAAATACAACACAAATAGATTAGGAGATATTATTTGAAATAATATCCACACACACCGTCATTGTGTAGAATTTTCCCGCGACGTGTTCGTAAGGGTGAACAAATTATAACCACAAAAAGCCGTAGGCCGTAGACTCAGGCAAAAGGGGGAAGACCCCCGCTCCGAGTCGTTTCTGGTACAAGGCTGTCCATTGCGATCCAGCGTAGAAATGCTGCGAGCGTTATTTTGGACACCTTTGGACCAGAAACGACAGGGAGCGGTGTTTTTTGAACCTTGTTATTTTTATAATTTAGTATTAAGTTACTAATTTATTGATCACACGTCAGGAAAATATATCCTCATCATAATAAATCTCGAATAATGGACCACAAAATATTATTGCAAAATAAATCTGAATGCTGTAACGAATGAGAAGAGATTGTAATAGAAGAAAATGTTATGTACATGTACATGAGCACGCCTTTATCAATAGTCGCAAACGTTTTTGTTTCCCATCTGTAGGTAACGTTTCGCCAAATTTTCATTAGTCCGAAAGGCATTTTTTTCAAAATCGTTTTTTTTTTCAGAATAATTATAAAACAAACCAAACCTAACCTAATGGGTTATTTAAAATGATGTTTATAATATCCTGAAAATATTACGGGTTTCAGGTAAAAACTATTTTCAGACAAATGGAACGAGGCGATACGTTACAGATGGGAAGCAATGTTTCGGATTTGAGATAGGATACCCAGTCGAACATATGTAAGTTCGGGGCTGCCTAGTTCACGAGTTCCCATATAGGTACATCGTCATATATTTTGCTGGCTGCCTCACCAAGGCTGCCCAAAATGCGGGGGCTTTATAGATTGTTTTTACCTATCTAAGTCTGAAGCCAGCATAAAACATTTTTAAATAATTATCTCAAAGAGCCCGAAGCCTGACTGAACACCTAAACTCATATAGGGTAAAGGCACCAGTAGTCAGCCAGGAACCTATAGTCAGCCTTTTCGGGCTTTTATTGGCCATAAATAGCGCCAGTTTTTAAATTCCCCAATAAGATAAATGCAATATCATTCTCCAACTCCCCATTGGTCGAAAAATTACTTGATCTGTGTGGGTAGGGGTCATCAACGAGCGCAAAACAGGTTCATAACAACATCGTCCACGAGCATGACCTGTCGTGCGATGTCCGCCATTTTTTTTGCTAACTTTTCGTGTGAAGTTTATTAGCGGTGAGCTTAATTTTATACTTTTTTACAGATGTTTTCTTGTGAATTTGTTTTATAATAGTTTACGAGTCTCATTTATAACCGATGATGCTCCACACAGAAGTAGTATTTTGAGGCGGCTGACTATTGAGATCTACTTTTTTAGTAAATAATCCAATAGTCAGCCGTGGGCGGCCGACTTCTGGATTTCAGTTGATTTTTTAATTCAGAATGAAAGTTACATCATTTAATGCACGGTATTGAAATATTCAGTTTGGTGATTACTTGTTGAACTAGATTACAAAGAAAACCCAGTAGTTAGCCGAATTTAAATGTACTTTTCGAAGTGACCGACCAATGGCTCGATAACCATTAGTCAGCAAGGTTCCGAAGTTCAGCCGCCGAAATAGCTTCTTTTTAATTTAAATGTTTCTCGAAGGCACACAGTAATTGGTCATCCAAAAAAGTAACGTTTGCAATGGTGCCATCATACATCTTTTATTATAAAATATATGACTATAAATCAGTTAAAAATCATAGATGTAGACATACCTACATCCAGAAGTTCATTTAAATGGGTTTATTATTTTTATGATATTTCTTATTATTAATCTGCAGCCAATATAACGGCTGAGTACTGGGTACCCAAAGGCCGACTTAAGGTCGTCCGGGGCTGACTACTGGGGAAAAGTGCCTTTTTTTGTTTTTCCTTAATTTACTCCGAGTTTAAACAATAATTGACAAAATAATAAAAAAATATAATTATTGACCAATAATAAAATGGTTTTCGTCAATTGGTCGATGCAGGTAAAAATAAGAGGAGTTTGAACTCGGAACTTTCGTTAAAAGGCTGACTACTAGCGCCTTTACCCTACGTTAGATCTAACAGTGAAAAGCCAAAGAAGCCCGAAGAACGTTTAATTATATTTAATGAAATAAAATTGCGTAAAGAGCTCTTTTATTAACTTAAAAATTTATTATCTACTCAGCGTTTAATGCCAAGAATTTCTTAGTAGTAAAGTCTAGGCTGTGACAGACTCGTGATGTTAAGACATAAAGCAGTTTCAATAACAGGATTATTCGTTTTAGTTTTAAATACGATTACGTACAAAAATAATCGCATATTCATTTAAAAACTATTATTGAGTACTTACAGATTGATTAAACCAATCAAATATTCTTAGGTGTCCAACTACCCGTGTTTTTTTTGTTGTTTAATATATCTGCTAAATCTCTAGCTGCTGTTTCGACGCGATGAGATATTCTGAACGATATAGATGGTGTTATAGTGGCAACTGTTGTACTTTTTGTTGATCCTCATGTTGTACTTTTTTTCGGGATCATAAATAGTCCGAATAAGCCAAAAAGTTATAATGTAGTATTAGTGTAATTCGATTTGTTGTACCTCTATCTGTTAGTTACATTATACTATTTGCTTCTAATCCTGTTTCTGAACCTCAATCATAAACTTGGGATAGTCAGTTCTCTCGCAGTTCCACTGATAAATTAAAACTTCCCTGCGGTTGTCGATATTTTTCCCTATTAAACTTCTTTAGACTCAGATCCGTCGATTTGTTTCATCTATAAACTTGGTTTTATAGTTTGTGAATCGATCATAAATTTCTGATATTTTTATTGGCTACCCAATGGTTGTCTGGAAAAAATCGCTATTAGTGATACGACCGTCTGTTGCTTACCTCTATTTAATGCTATGTACGTGTAATCTGTGTTTGTTTGTATTACTTTCCCGTAGAGGTGCGCAATAAATAATATTCTATTTTATTCTTCACTCTCGAGCATATTTGTAAATATTCACACAAGCCCGATATTAAAAAAAAAATTTAGCCAGTATGCTCGTTTTGATATCGTTTAGTTATTTTTACATTGTTACTGACTTGATATATAATAGCACTATATCATACTATATCCCAAATAATAATGGCCGAGGGGAGACTATTTCAGGTCCTTACCAAACGAATTTTCATTAAAAAAAATATATTCCTAGGTATAGATAATAGTCAAAAACCTAAGATTTACTCAAGTCAAAGCAGATTTCAATGAATCAGCCTCTTCTAATTCTTGTAATTAACCATCACTTCCGGTATACTAGATAACCTAAGAAAACTTAAATATATCTCTCGGACTATTCATTCGTTTCATCTAGAAACTTGGTCATACTTTTCATTCCGGCCACCTGAAACGGCGGCGAACTTTTCTAATATTCCAATAGCGATATACATAGCGATAGCGATGGCGTGAACGTGTCGATAATTAAACTCCGTGAATACTTTAAGAGTTTTTAATGCCTTTTTTTTTAAATATCTTCCTGATTCCTTAATCAATGTTTAAGAATGCAAGGGGAAAACGAGTTTAGTATTTAGGTAGCTGTTAAACTTATTTATTTAATGAAAAATAAAGCGGCTAAAACCATATCGGGTTGATATGCCCGCTAGTGGCGTGGCGTTCATAAAAACCGATTCTCATCGGCTTGCCTTATGCGTCGAGTGAACGTATAAGAATTCTGCTGTTAGTTACTTCCAGTTAGGATAAGCTTTGAGTTTAGAATTTCGATTTTCATTCCTCTTTTTCCATACTAACTCGTAGTTCACAAACAAAGGAGAGCGTGATAGCTTTAAGGTGTCGGGTAATGCGAAACAGTGCCACTTCCGATACTTTTTCTTATATCCCAACTTAGCCATCGAAAAAGAGACTAGAGTTATTTGTTGTTACATCACTGAAAACCAACATCGCAATTTGCCGTAAGTAGTAAAGTCGTAAGATTGATTCCTTTAGAGCCATATAATGTATTTCTTTGAAATTGATATTTAGTAAATAGGCTACTTTCACAAGTTAGATCTTCATCTACCGGCGCTTCCCAAGAGGACACTGCTTGAGAAGAAAACCGATAGAAACTCAAATTGCTGTTGTAAGATATTATTAATGTCTATGCGTTCAAACTAAATAATAAGTTTCTTGATACTTGTTTAATGTATGAAATACACCATTTTTTTTACTTAACTTGCAATGTATGTATGTATGTATGTATGTATGTATGTATGTATGTATGTATGTATGTATGTATGTATGTATGTATGTATGTATGTATGTATGTATGTATGTATGTATGTATGTATGTATGTATGTATGTATGTATGTATGTATGTATGTATGTATGTATGTATGTATGTATGTATGTATGTATGTATGTATGTATGTATGTATGTATGTATGTATGTATGTATGTATGTATGTATGTATGTATGTATGTATGTATGTATGTATGTATGTATGTATGTATGTATGTATGTATGTATGTATGTATGTATGTATGTATGTATGTATGTATGTATGTATGTATGTATGTATGTATGTATGTATGTATGTATGTATGTATGTATGTATGTATGTATGTATGTATGTATGTATGTATGTATGTATGTATGTATGTATGTATGTATGTATGTATGTATGTATGTATGTATGTATGTATGTATGTATGTATGTATGTATGTATGTATGTATGTATGTATGTATGTATGTATGTATGTATGTATGTTTGTTCGGGTGGAATCTTGCAACTCAATTTTGAAGCAGATATCGTCAACCGATGCTGAAATTTTGCATACTTACATAACTTTAATGACGATACAATAATATGGTACCATGGGGCTGATCTGATGATGGAGCCGGAAGGTGGCCATAGGAACTCTATAAAAGAAAAAGCAATCCTACCGAGTTTGGGCTCCTTAGAATCGTCTCAGTGAGCATTTGATGGATATCCAAAGAAAAGTACAGTCGGCTATAAAAGCTTGTCACTAAAATGATTTTTTTGACAGAAACTTTTTCACGCTTTTTAAGTACAAGTTCGACCGAAATTCGTTACGACCACTTTCCGCTTCTCGAATATTCCTCAAACTCCAAACTCGGCCTTTTACAATTCCGGGACAAGCCCGAATTTTACCTTCAAATTAGGGTTGGTTCAGTGAGTAATATGATAATTGGGATAGTTTTAATGTGCCTAATATTAGAAGGAGATGCCTTATATAAGATAAATTGAGAGGAAGAAAGATGTACGCATTAGAGATGTGCTGGAGGAGAATTATTTGTAGGTCAGGTCGGGTTGCTAACAAATTTTCTATACTCCAAAAAGGTGACTCACCAGATCCAGAGAAAGACCACCTATGCGATGGACTTACCAGCTACTATTAGCAGTCTTATACATGTTTTTTTTTTTTTTATTTTACAAAAAAAAATTACATAACTGCATGCCACTGAAATTAACTCGCCAAACTACTGAGTGGTGGTGGTGGTGAGATCGCGCTCATATAGATTATTTATTTTTTAAGAATATGCATCTAACACTACAATTCTATACCTAGTGCAGTGAATTTAGTAAATAAGAAAAACAACACATTCACTGACACACGTATAATTTATTTGTTTAATGGTACAAAATTACGAATTTGTCGATAATTTACACTGGAGCTCACTTCAGCACACGTTTAACACCGAAATCAAAACACACAGATATTAATGGGTAAAATTAACAAATAATCTTAAATTTATACTTTAGGTTTTTCTAGGGGTTGAATCAAAATGATTAAGTTTCTCGCGACAAATTTAAGAAGAATTATACTGCAATTAAACGAAAACCAGTCAAAATTCTCTCACGTGAAAGGATTTTGGCTGGGCTGAGAATTTTGACTGGGCTGGCGATTAAAAACGGTTGCATGAATTGTTGAAAGGCTGGTGAAGAGTGAGGTATGGCTGATGGATGTTATGATTATGGTCGAAAAAATGCAGTAAAAGAAAATATGTGCCCGACGAACGAGGCTTTCGGAATTTAGAGGTAGACTACGAACAAAAAAGCTTTGTCCGCATTAAAATCAAATAAGCATTATGATCACAACTCGATACAGTTAATTAAAACTAACAATTAAATATCAAATAATTTTGAATTGGTTTTGGCCGAATATTACACTAAAATTAAATTATCCTAAATGCACCGAACCGCTCGAAGATGTGCGCGCACCAGTCGCGCCGTGCGCGTCGATGACACCAACCTTCTGTAAGCCCTCAAGGGCAGGACTCGTACATTGGACGGCAGGTTAAATAAACAAACCCGTTCAGATCTGACGGGCACTGGATGGAGGACTGTGGCTCCCAGTCGCAATCAGATCGTGCTAGACGCACACACAGGATCACACGCCGGCCGGCAAGAGAACCAAGCACTCGGCGCACCGCTTGCAGCCGTTACATGAACTGCACCGCACAGACCCTCAGAAAAATATAGGGAGGGCTCCTTATGGGATCACAAAAACGTGGACATAAACTGTACTACTCGGATCGCAAAACGTGGACAAAAACTGTAGTACTCCGGTCAAAATACTTGAAAATTCAAGCAATTATATTAATAAGATGCTTCTTGTCTCAAACTCAAAATCTCAAATCACATTCCTTCAACCAAATTTTTCCTTGACAGAAACCAAAAGAACGAACGAAAAACTCTTTTTTTGAAATTTGTATTCAAAAACAGTTTTCTATAGAGAGTGGAGAGGGGTCATGATTTCAGGAAAAATCTTAATAGCGTGATCGAATTGTTTTGCCTGGGCGCGCGGTGCCATGCCAGCCCAGCGCCATCTATCGGCGGCATTGTCCACGCATCACTCCGAAACGTTGGACGGATTTCAACCAATTTTGGTACAGGGACAGCTGGACATCCAAATAGGATTCTTTTTACCCGTCTACGGTAAAGAAAAAAATACGCGGACGACGTTGCGGGTGCCTCCTAGTATTTAATATTTTATTTCGAGTTTTTAATGTAATGAATTAACACCACATTTTTTAATGGCTATATAGATACAAATATCAACACGGAAATTATCCATGCATTAATTATGTTTTCAAAATCAAACTGAACTGGCATGAGCATCCGATATATCTGTAGCCGAATACAATAAACACATAGGTATCATTTGCATACATACCTAATATACTTTGGACCTTTCTACGACTTTGACAATACTGTCAGCATCACATAGTCGAGTGACATCGGGGGGGCACGGCAGTGCCCCCGCCAAGTCGAGCGCGAAGCAAACACTGCCGTACCATCCTTTACTGGAAGCATCATATTTAGCGAAAATAATACAAACAATCAAATGTTATATTGGCACACTTGAATGCCGATACTAACGAATGATGTTGTAATCCCTTCACTATCATCTTTTAAGTGCACAGTGGAATCGCTGCCCAGGACACACAGAGCCGGTCGGCACCGCGAGCGTGACGTCACACTCCGCTGGTTCCGCCACGGTCCTACCGGATAAGTAACTGCTGAATGCTAGGCTGGCGGGAAATAGACCACTGTGGTCTATTTTCCGACAGCGCAATTTAGCGCTACACCCACCTGACGACCAGGACCGCCCGGTCAAGAGCGTTAGAGCCAGCGCACACTACGGCTTCTTGTGGCCGCGACAGTACATAATGTCTCTTGCACACTCGAAGTGAAAAAACCGGCCAAGTGCGAGTCGGACTCGCGCACCGAGGGTTCCGTACAAACACTTTCCATCCCTAAGTGGTTAAGTTTGCACCTGGTATGTATAGCGCCCCATATAAATTAGGTGCAAAGTTAGGTATTAAAAAAACTACTTACTAGATCTCGTTCAAAACAATTTTCATTGATAGTTTTTATAGTAATGTAGATCATATGTTTTATTTAGATTTTTCATTTTCTTATTTTAGAAGTTAAAGGGGGGGGGACCAACTTTTTTCCACTTTGGAAGCGTCTGTCACACAAACTATACGGTTTAGAAATAAAATATTTTAGAAACCTCGATATCATTTTTGAAGATCTATCCATAGATATCCCACACGTATGTGTTTGATGAAAAAAAAATTTTAGAGTTTCAGTTGTAAGTATGGGGAGCCCCCAATATTTATTATATTTTTTTTTATTTTTGCATCAAAATCTTAATACGGTTCACAGAATACATCTACCTACCAAGTTTCAACAGTATAGCTCTTATAGTTTCGGAAAAAAATGGCTGTGACATACCTACGGACGGACAGACAGACGGACAGACGGACAGACGGACAGACGGACAGACAGAAATGACGAATCTATAAGGGTTCCGTTTTTTGCCATTTGGCTACGGAACCCTAAAAAGAGAGATGTACTGTCGCGGCCACTAGAAGCCGTAGTGTGCGGAGAGGCTTCGGTTTCCTAGGATAGTGGTGGCAGCGAGTGGCAATCATAGGTGGGAGCGAGAGGTCCGAGCGCAGCGTCTCACTGTTCTACGGCTGCCGCTCGTCGCATACGATGAAGAAGAAAAATAACTAGATACACATGCCACAGATGAGGGGCCTTCTTGATGCTCACAGTACCAGAGACCTAAAGAACCCAGCACAAAAGTGTGTGAGATTGAACCCATCCCAAACGAGATCCGAGGCGCGTAATTGCCGAATACATACATGATTAATTGATTATACCGTATCAAGCCTCAAGCCAAAGTATACCGTATTATCAAGCTATGAGTAAATCAACACAGAAAACTAAACCTTTTACAACCGTTCGTTTTATACCTAAAGTTAGCCCATGAGGAAACGTAGTACGGCTGGTGGTCATCAATTTTTTATTTCCCGCTATTCCCGGTTTTGCTAGTCACCGGATAGGCGGCCGGTGAATTCTAGGGTTCCGTATTTTTTTTTTGTAAACGCCGCGGGCTTATGAACAGAGCGAGAGGGAAATAGGTATAGACATGCGTGATCAGCATTTTGATGCGTCATCGTATCAGAGATCCGCAGGAAAAGCAAAGTTGTCGGCATAGCTCCCAGAGTTACCAGACTTAAGTGGCAAATGGGCGGGGCACATTGCTCGTACAACTGATGATCGTTCGGGTAGTACAGCAAGTGAGTGGTGACCGCGTGCCGGAAGACGCTGCGGGGAGGGCCCCAAGAAGATGGATTGATCTGGGTTGGATATGGGTGGAGTTCGATAGCTCATTGTAGAGAATTTTAGCGCAGTCTTTTGTCTGATTGTCAACTCGAAAGCAAAAGTTTACTAGCAAAATCGAATATTTGTGCTTGGGTCATGGTTGTTCCATGTATTAAGTACATACTTATATCGATAAATATACACTTAAATAACACAAGCCTTCTGGAGCTTAATTTGGGACTTTATTAGATCTATTTTTGTGAGATCGTCTGATATTTATTTATTTAAAATAATGTTATTATAAAGGCAGACCACGTTATAAAATCGCGAGATATAAACGGGATCACTTTATTTATTTATTTAATAATTACATACAAATTAATAGTTCACATGACCAAAACATTTGCACGGTATATACACAGAAACACAATTAGGTACTTAAACATAAAACGAAATAACAGTAAGATAGCCATTTCAACATTGCATTTAAATAAATAAATATCAGACAACCTCACACAAATCGATCTAGTCCCAAATTAAGCTCAAGAAGGCTTGTGTTATGGGTACTAGACGACGATATACATACTTATATAGATAAATATATACTTAAATACATAGAATAATCATGACCCAAGCACAAATATTCGAGTTCATCACACAAATATTTGCCCTGGCCGGGATTCGAGCCCCGGACCGACGGCTCAGTAGGCAGGTCTCTACAAACCGAGCCAACCGCGTCGTCAAGTATTTAATATTATGATTGCCCATATAATATAACATTGTCTTTGATATATGAATGGGTATACCTTCGCTTTCCCGAATTTCATATGCCCGAATTTCGTCTGCCATAATATTCAATTGTCCGAATCTTGTTTCTTATAATTATGTTTCCCATAATCATTGTTTGCCATATTAATCCTATGCCCGAATCTTTGTTTCCCATAATATTAATTCCAATAATCACATTTTCCATAAAGATTGTAATCCATAATTGTCACATGCTATAATTTCATATGCTATCCAAATGGAACATAGGTCGAAAACCGACATCTGTAGGTTAGGTTAGGTTTTTTTTATGACTGAACTGCTACCAAATAGTACATGGATCTAAAAACGAAAACTATAGGTTAGGTTAGGTTTGTTTTGTGACCCGTATAGCGGAGCGAGCGAAGCGAGCGGAGCGTCAGAATGTTTGCCTCAAAATACAAATCCTAATCTAATTTACAGTTTCCTAATTTACAATCTAACCTAGTTTTAGAAGAACTGCTACCAAATAGTACATGGATCTAAAACCGAAAACTATAGGTTAAGTTAGGTTTGTTTTGTGACCCGTATAGCGGAGCGTCAGAATGTTTGCTTCAAAATACAAATCATAATCTAATTTATAGTTTCCTAATTTACAATCTAACCTAGTTTTAGAAGAACTGCTACCAAATAGTACATGGATCTAAAACCGAAAACTATAGGTTAGGTTAGGTTTGTGTCGTGACCCGTATTATAGCGAAGCGAGCGAAGCGTCAGAATGTTTACTTCAATATACAAATCCTAGCCTAATTTACAGTTTTAGAAGAATTACGATAACAGGACGTACGACATTCGACCAGAACCGAAAACTTTAGGTTAGGTTTGTATTGTGACCATGTAGTACATAGTGTCTATGTACATACGTGGCCACAATATATAGTCAAAATGCTTGCTTGCATGTGTACATCGTAAATAGACGATTATTACATCAAAATGCTAGAAATGACTAGAAAAAAAAAAACACAATTTTAGACAATGTCAATGCAGCCAGGTTGGAATCGCACAGAAACAATATTTAGTATGGCGTTTAAATATTCTATCAAACAATATTATGGCACTTAATACTATGGAAAACAATACTTATGGCATACGTATCATTATGGCATATAATATTCGGGAATACAAGAGTATGTCAAATGACTTTTCTAGGAAACGAAACATTCGGCCAAATGAAATTCGGGTAAGTGAAATTCGAGCAAATCAATATTATTGCATATAAATTTCGGTCAAACAATGGACAACCATATGAATGGCTTTGAAAAACCTACTGTGGAACCCAACCGCTCCCTTCATTTGTTCTTGCCGGCTTTTTTGTAGTGACTGTCATAAAGCCGAAATGGCGGCCGGACGTGTCATTGCCGTTTTCATTAGTATTAGCCTGTGCTTACTCATTGAATTGTCATTTGGAGGGAATATTGCCTGAAAGACGGATTTCAGCTAAGCTAGACGATATTAAGATGGCTTAGGGTAAGGTTGTATGGGAAAGATAGAGCAAGATTTCTTTCAGCCGATGATTAACTTATTATTATCAATTTATGTATGGGTACATAGTTGGTGTTTTACCTTTACGCCGAATTGTTTTTCTTCGAAAGTTTCATTTCATCGAATTTTCAATTCAGTAAGATTTTTCTCTGAAGTTAGGGTACGTACCTATTACAATGCCGAAGTTCAAAATGCCGAATTTCATAACACGTTAACGGAAGGCCGAAAATTAAAATGTCGAATGTTTATTTGACCGAAAGTTTAAAATCCCGAAAGAACGTTTGACCGAAAGAATGAAATCCCGAATATTATAATCCCGAAGACTGTAATCCCGAAGGCTATAATTCCGAAGGCTATAATCCCGAAGATTATAATCCCGAAGACTGTAATCCCGAAGGCTATGTAATCCCGACGGCTAGAATTCCTACAGTTCAAATGCCGAACGATTAAAATAGTTTGTTTAACGCGAAATTGCGCGTGCACGAAATATGAGGGTAGATGCCCTAATGTGCCTAAGTATTCTAACAAATGGTAAATGATACGTAATTTTTGATGCCACAACGGCTCCGCGCTGCGGGCAGTGCACCCCACCGCCCTCGCGAAACAAAGCGCTTGCACCCACGCTCGCCCACACATACATACGTATCACAAGTACAACAAAAGGAGCGTTTTTTAGGGATATAAAAAAAAACTAACCTAACCTAACCCGGCCGAGTCGGATCTGCTCTGAAAGGTGATTGATTCACCTCGACCTATTCTACCTCTATATCCCTAAAAAACGCTCCTTTTGTTGGAGTTGATGATCATATTCTTAAAAGAAAAAAATTTTACTGACAATGGTTGACTTTCGGGATTATAAAATTTCGAGATTTAAAACTTTCGGGATTATAAAATTTCGAGATTTTGAAGTTTCGATCCATTGAAAATAGGTATTTTGAGCTTCGGTATATCGAATATCGGCTTTTTGTACTTTCGGCATTTTGATTTTCGGTATTTTGACCATCGGTATTTCAACTGTAGGTATTATGAACTTTCGGGATTGTAATACGTACCCCTGAAGTTCAATTATTTCAATTTTCTTTTTAATTTATTCAAAACAAGGAACTTATGATCTAGTACATAATATACAGTGACCGAAAACCGCGCACGGTTTATCTGTCACCGCGTTATATCTCACTTGCAACTTATCCCAATATTTTATAAACTATGACACAGCAAATCATACAACCGACTTTATCACCTTACAAAAAAGGTTTGATTAGACCAATATGGACCAAGGTATATTCTAGAATTCATGTAAAATTTCTATGGAATATTGTCACTTTTTATCTGGATATTAAGTCTTATTCCATTTTGGTCAAATCCAGCCTATAAGTTGGATTAATAATTCTATCATCAAAATAATTACTTATCATCCTATTGACTAGGTTAGGTGAGATTAGGTTTGTTTTAAATAAAACATTTAAAATACATACTTAGACTTTTTACGAAATGAAATTTCGGTGAAATTGAACATTCAGCGAAAAATAAATCGACGAAGAGGCAGGAAACCATACCCATTATAAAAGATGAAAAAGGTTAATTATAGGTATTTAATAGCACAATAATTATGCGTTGAGAGTGTGTTATATGAAAATAACCTTTAGGTACCTAGTTTCGTTTGTAGTCTCGTAGATTGCATTATGATGATTTACCTGTAACAATAATAAAAGTATAAGTAAACAAATATTTATTACGATTTCCATAAAACAAAAAAAAAACATTTTACCAAACTTACTACTAAAACAAAACACTGGTACATTCAAAATACAATAGAAAAGCTGCATTTGAATCTACGAGACTTTAGGTAATATAGAAACAAAAGACAGTCGAGGTGTAGTTGTCTTAGTCAATATCTCATAGTATTATTATCTATAAGGTATACGCGTCAAAAACATAACACGGGTGAAAATCAGAAGCGTTTCGACCGGTACTTCAGTTTCGTTACGAAATGTAGACGGTAATCGTAACGAAAGCTGATGGACGCGGTTTCACCCTGTACCCATAGAGGTATTTTGCCTGGACAAAGGTAACAAAATGACACGACTCCGATACCTATCAAAGGACAGAATACTTATCAAAGGACAGTTGTTGCTTCCCCGCCCCGCTCGGGGTCATTAAGTCTGCGTCACGTGACGCTCTCTGATAGATGTGACGTCACAGAAAGGAAACTGATGGAGATGACGATATACGAGATAATTTTCAAAATTACGGTTTTCACTTATGACTCGACATTTTATTTACTATTTATTTATTTATTTGTATAGAATCTTTTTATCGATTCATATTTTTTTATGTGGTAATACCACATTTTTTATTTTTATAAATAATGACACAAAGGTAAATTAAGAAAGAAAAATTGAATGCGATCTACTACAATCGAAGCGGGGTAGATCGCATTCAATTTTTCTTTCTTAATTTACCTTTTTTATTATATTTATTTATTTATTTATTTTTGAATGTGTTTCTGACCATTCACCTCAAGTCCGTCCAAATAATATTTTAGTGTAGTAAAGTCGCAAATACATTCTCGCCGATAAATGGCGTAAGGAACAAAAGGAAACGTGCACATTTTACACAGGGAGTGAGACTAAGACATTTATTTATACACGTGAAACGTGCACTCATGTCATTCAAGTCGAACATCGCTTGACGGATTTTGAAGCGATTCGCGATTCATAGCCATGAGAGTCGATCGGTCGCATCAGCGGCTAAGGCTGTGCACTGAAGCGGAGCCAAGAAAGCCAATTAGGCTGCTATAAACTTACACGGTTTGAACACGATTAAGTCCCGTTTTATTATAATAAATCAGGCTGCGTCTTTGAGGAGCCCGAAAAAAAGCATTTAGATCTAAAAAATGTGATTGGTCAATGATATACATCTCCGCTCTGCTTCTGTGGATATGCAGACTAATTGCAAACTATGCGCCTGCTGTATTTTAATAAAATGTAGACGTACACAATTTCACGATACCTGTATGTATACCTACATATAACAGGTAGCACAGAAATGCTTTACACTTCCCACATAGTACACTGCGATGTTTAAAAACACAAAACCTAAAGCACGAAATTATAAATTACACCCATACACTCTTTTAACATCACAAAGGGCCGCGAGCTAACCGCAAAAACGACAACTTTTTCACCCGCGTTTGCTCCACCCGTTTCTGCCCGTGCCTTCGCCCTACTTTGTCACAGTTTGATGGATGTTCACAAAGGGGGAACCCTGCCTTCGTACTGATATGGATGTGTCAAATCGCTCCTCAGTCCTGATATTTATTAGCTGAAGCCGTAATTCCTCGCGCCTTTGCTTCAATATCAATCATTTTATCTTTCTAGACAACGAATTTATTACATTAAATGTCCGTTGCTAAAAAGACAGTCGTTATCGGAGTTTTTCGAGAATATTTCGCGTTTCTTTACGATACCCAGAAGTGTCGTTCGTCTTTTCTTTATTGACGTTATTATGACTGCGACGCAATAATGTGGTCGCAGAAATTCTTTGGGAATAAGAGCTATCGGGGCGCAGAGTTCTCTTTGTTAGCGTGACGGTTCACAACGTGAGGTAAGGTAATGATTGAAAAGCTAAGGGAGACCGGACCTTATCGTTGCGTTGTTTGTAATTGCGCGGTGCGTAAGGACATGCTTAATTCTTATGATAATATGTAGCTTAAGTTATTTATTTTAACTCACACGATATTCATTCATTATTGTAAGAAAACGGGAAAGAATTGCGTTCAAAATGAAATGGTGTTTATTTAAAAAGTGTATATTTATTTAACCTCGACATGATTTTACGACCATGCACTGAAAAAAATACCCAGTGGAGCCTACTGAAATTACAGTAAGCGTAACCGTTATAACAGTTAGGTTTACTGAAATGTCAGTAGGCCTAACTGTTATTGCAGTAAGTCTTACTGTAATGTCAGTAGGCTCCACTTGATATTTTTTTCAGTGTGTTCTCAAAGAAACCTTGTTGTTGTCAAATGACGTCGAGGTAATTATAGAAACAACTTTTTGAACACGATTAACACTCGACACCAGCAACCCGGTAGCCGGGCGCTCTGCTCGTAGTAAGTTATCGCTACATACGGTTTTTCCCATGTTATCGGCTACGAGCGTAGCCCGTAGCGCTACGCGGTAGTGAATGCGTTAAGTCCCTTTTTGTTGTAATAAAGTCTTAAGTTATTTTTCACAAATATGAAATGTCGTCATGACGTGTGTAATAACAAGCTTCGAAGTATCACGTTTCGGGCGGAAAAACTGGAGAAAACTGTTAAGGAATATCATACAAAATTGAAGGACTAGGCCGGGAAGTATTTTTTTTTAAACATGGCGTCTGAGTGCATGAACAGGCTAAACAGCTGTTTATTTCTTGAGTGGTGTTTTTTTTTATTACATTGCATATCATGTTTGAGAAAAGCACTATACATGCCTTATAGCCTTGAAAAGTGCTTGCCGGCCTCGAATCACTATCCATCTATACCTACTCACCCGGCAAGCCCTTCTTTCCCGGCGTCTGCAGTAATGTACTATATCTACACCCCTATTATTACATATCTATATCAAGTTCAGATACTTAAGGTTAAGAACTACATTACTATGCGACAGGTGGTGGTTATATTACATGGGTACAAGGCGACAATATTACTTACTTATAATATATTATGTACTTATACGTACATAAATATTGCTCCAAAATAAAAACGGCTTTTTTTCAAACCAGGAAAAGTCACGGGTTCTATTCTAAACCTTAAAACAAATTCTAGTTGGAATATTTTGCATCAACATACTAACAGTAGAGTACGTCATTACAGAAACTGGGATTTCACTCGCGAATAAAGCGCAAAACATCTCAAAAGATAATGCTTTGGCTAAACCATTCCAAGAGTTCTTTTAAAGGCCAGACCTCATTTTCCGCGTAGCAAAATCCAAGATAGATAAATATTAGATTTACCTCTCAATTGCGACCTTCCCAGGGCTGTGAAAATGAAAATCAAAGTCTCTTTCCATTAGGAATAATGGTAGTTGAAAGAAAAAACACGCCCAAGCCAAGTGGCCCGCTAAGTACTTTGAAAGATTTTCTTTGTAGTAACTCGGGAGAATTTAATAATTCTGTAAGCGTTTTTTTTCGAGAACGAACTTCAAATTCAAATCATTATTGCTAGAACCCTTGATGGGAGGTATTGTTTACAAAAATAAATCGAGTTTAGTGTGAATTTAATGAAAAGGCATTACATTTAAAACTGTGTAACCTAATGGGCTATGCGTGGCATCTCACTTCAAAATCGAATCAGTAATGACGAGATTCGTAGACGAACCAAGGTCACCGACGTAGCAAACCAGCCTGTCTTGCGACTCTTGTCGCGCGACATAGCGCTATTCGTCACTCTCTCACATTACTGCACAGAAAGAGACGGGTAATTATTTCGCGCGAGAAATAGTCGCGTATGACAGTAATGCTTGAGGTGCTGGTAAGCAAACTGAAGTGGCAATGGGTGGGGCACATAGCTCGAAGATCTAGCCCCTAGGAGCAGAAAGGTTCTCGAGTGGAGACCACGAATGCAGTGTAGGGCAGAAGAAGATGGCCGAACGAGCTGGTTAAGAGTTGGGTCTTGCTGGATGCGGGTCGCTTATAACTGGCCCATGTGGAAGTCCATTGAGGTCTGTGTTCAGCAGTGGACGTCCTATGGCTGAAATTATGATGACCTTAATGACGCATATAGTAACATGTACATAGGTCTACCCAGTCAACATTCAAAATTTTTATAGCAGTCACCTCGTGATAAAACGTTTTTTTTTACACTATTTTTGAAATTTCTTCACTTATTTAATTCTACTACTTTTAAACTTTGTAAAATGTCACCTTCAAATCATGGCATTCATATAAATTATAGTGTACAAAAATTGTCCAATATCCGAACTGTTAAACCTAGTAGGTTCACAGAAAATATATTTATTAGAAGTCCGATTTCTTGGTTAGACTGAATAACGCTAAGGACGAGTTGATTCGGCCATTTATTGCCTTATAAGTTGAATGTACTTCTCTTTCTCATTCATTCATATACACATGTATACACATTATGTCTGAATGACTGAGATTAAACGATTTTGTAAACAATTTTATTGTCCAGCTGATTTCAAAACATGAACTCAACTGACTCTCAACTTCAAAAAGTCGGATTTTATAAATAGGAACCCCGTATCCAATAAAATGCAAACATGGAAAAACAAAGTAAACACAGTCGAACCCTAATACGGTGGTACAAGTTAAAGGTGATATACCTACTGCTAAATTGTGCAGCTTATTTTCGATAGTCGACGCAGCTCGAAGCCGTAGCTTGAAGTGAGACTGGGCTGGCCACATTCGCCGCATGCCGAACGACTTGTGGGCCAAAAAGACAATAGAGTGGAAGCCACACAACTAAACGGAGACGCGGCAGACCTCGTCGGCGGTGACGCGATGACTTGGTCTTTTTCCTCAAGGACTAGCCTGATACAGCACATAATAGAGAACGGTAGAAAAATAAATAACAAATAATAGTAATGGTGTTCGAGGTCTTCGTGAATCGTGAATTTGGGGGCCAGCCGTGGGCTCGCGCCCTGAGTGCCCAGGGACATTGTGTCTGTTAGCCAATCGCTTATCCCTTGCACCACATCAAACTCCGGTACATGACACCTCTACGTACAGAATGATAAATGAGAGTATTTCCTTTACAAAAAGGTGATTGATACCTGGTTTACACCGGATCTATCCGTATTGGGTGTACGAATTTATCACGTGCATGTAGCTCATATCCGATACCGGTTGTTTAGAATTGCGTTGGATGGACCGCTAAAGATAATTACTGTGTTTTATGATAACCTAGCTATGCCCGCGGCGTTACCCGCAGTATACTAAATAAAAAGTAGTATATATATTAACCCACTATGACCTAAATTAATTTAGTCACACTCACACCACTCACAAACTTTTGCCATTTTAATAATAGCCTAACGGATGGCGCAGCTTAGGTGAACTGATGATTTAATAAAGGTCGCTGGTGGCCGCTGATTGCGGGTGGAGCAGGACGATATTTTTATTCATCAAAAATATCACAAGGTTCAATGTGCCCACCAAACCCATAGGCGTAGCGTATACATTCCGAATGCGATTCGAATTCCCTTGGCACGGAACGCAGTGGGGCCTGTTAAATGTTTATTCTCGTAAAATATGAACGCTCCCTAAATTCTGGTGCCAACTAACCGACTGGCCTATTCTGTAAGCTGCAACGAAAAAGGTTATTGAAACAGTTGGATTTGTTTTATTTATTTCTTTTAAGCTCTCCAAACATGAGGCACATGCACACTACACCCTGTGAGCGTAATTGCCTTAAGTACCGGCACACACCAAAATGCTTGACTTGAGCGTGCGTTGGTAGCCACTTACGGCTCAGTCACAAGTTTCCGCGACCAGCGACAGCGACAGCGGTGGGCGGCGAGCGACAAAAAACAAATCATACCGATGTATGAAGCATGCCATGTACCACCACACGCGATTTTTTTATTTAGCGCCCGGCATGGCGTGAACAAATGTATCGGTGACTAGGAAAGATATGCCACGAATGAGCGGCGCAGGCGATGGTCCGTGCGGTGTCCGTGGCATGTTTGCCGCCCCGCGCGCCGACCGCTGCCGCACCGCTCGCCGCCCTCCACGCCGCTCGTTGCTATGACCAGTCGTGGCCAGGCCCTTACAGTGACGCACACACCTCAATCAGTCGTGTAGACACGCCCCACGACCATTTGCGTCGAATTTTACCCAAACAACCATTAAGTACAATTCAGTTCACAGGTGGTTAACTGCGATAATCAAAACACGAAAACCTTCTGAAATATTTTATTCGGCGCTCATAGCGCAGTTAAAGTAATCAAACAATGCGGTTTTGCGGCGAACACAAAACATTCGCGTGTGTCTTTTTCAAATGATGACGTCTAACCAGGCCTATGTATTGTATTAACTAGCTATTATTGTATTCTCTCTTTGATGTGGTCGCACACAGTGGGACTTATAAGGCGACTTAGAGTCACGCAACGTGCAAAGGGCTCGGAGTATCTTCGCGTGATAGAATCAGAAACGAGGATATTCGCAGAAAAACAAAAGTAACCGATATAGGTCACAGGATTGCACGGTTGAAGTGACCATAGGCGGGGCCATATAGCCCGAAGCACGGATGGCCGATGGGGCAGCAACGTCCTGGAGTGGCGACCTCGCATAGGAAAGCGCAGCGTGAGCGTGGTCTGCACAGGATCGCACCTTGTAGCCAGCCTATGGCCCGGTCTACTTATGTTTAGCTGCCCTTTGGGCATCAATTATTTGAGGAACCTCGACACGAAAGAAGAAGAAACAGTGGACGTCTGTGGCTAATAGATAGATATATTTTCTCTCAAACAAACACGAACAATCTATTAATAATCAGTTTCCTAAGGACAAGGGTCATTATCTGAGGGGAATTGGCGCTCTGCACCAACCGTACAACGAGCGCTGTCTGTTGCTAAAACTATCTGTATCTTTATTTCTCGAAACGGTCAGATGGAATAAGCAATTCCGTTACAGGGATAGATCCAAAGATGGTTATAGGATACCTTTTAAATGACTACGGTAAGGAATAGTACTTTACTGCAGACGCCGGAAAAGACGGGCTTGCCGGATGAGTAATAGGTATAGACGGCTGAGGCATGTATAGTGCTTTTCTCAAACATATGCAATGGAATAAAAAATACCCCACTCAAAAGTCACTCAACACAGACACCATGTTTAAATAAAATACTTTTAGGCCTAGGCCGGGAAGTTTTCTAAAACATGCACTTAAATGTCGTCATAACGTGCGTTTAACGGGTTTCTAGGTACGTTTCGGGCGGAACAACTCGAGAGAACTGTAAAGGAATTTCCTACAAAATTGAAGGCCTAAGCCGGGAAGTAATTTTTTTGAACATGGCGTCTGTGTTCCTGTACAGGCGAAATAGCTTTTTTTATTTGAGTGGTGTATTGTTTTTTTCATTGCATATGTTTGAGAAAAGCACTATACATACCTAGTCGTGAAAAGGGCTTACCGGCTTCAAATCACTATCTAAAGCCGGCAAGCCCTTTTCACTATTCCTACTCAACCGGCAAGCCCTTCTTTCCGTAATGGAAGTCTGTCTGCAGTAATATACTATTACGGGGACGAAATTGCGGGCACAGTCATTAATACTTGTAATATTGGAGATGAAGGTAGTTATGCCACATGTACTCGTATATGTTGTTGTGTCGGAAACAACCCGACATGTTTCGAACTCGTATGGAGGACTTCTCTAGGGACCTCGAAACCTCAAATGCGGTCACTACCGATTGGAATATGTTTGTTTTTAGATCCATCAATGTTTGATTTCTCTGCTACGTCAGAATGGCTGAACGAATTTCCAATATTCAGGATATTATGATTTGCTGATTTTTTTTAGAAAGAAGTAGAAATAAAAATAGACTAGCTACACCGCTCTTTAATCTTACATCATTCGATCTAGACCAAAATTCTAGGCTCTATATTATGAAATATCTAATAACTCTCAGGTTCTTACTATCTCCTATTATGGTCAGCATCAAAAGTAGCTAATCTGGGGGCACCCGTGCCCCTGCCAAGACGAACAAAAAAGAGGTGGGGCACTATATATTACCTACCTTTTCTCGATAAATATTACAAAAACAGCTTTGATAAACAAATTTGATAAAATCTTACAAAACATGATTAGAATCTAAGATGCAGAATGTATGCTATGTAATAGAATAAAATTAATAAACCGTAAATATTTATTTTTATTATATAACAGGTAGGTACCGTTAAAAAAAGATCGTTGCCTAAACTTGCCTACCTATTTCTTAATGTACCTACCCGCGTTTAAGCAATAAAGTTTTTTTAGCAAATATAGTTAGAAGGAATACGGATTTTACAGACCAATTAAAACCCGGCGAAAAGGTCAAACGATAGAGCCTAGAATTTATTATGAAAGGCTAATTGTCTTATAATAGTTGAAAGGCAGCGGCCGGCACTCAATCAACCCTTCAACCAGACGATAAAGGTATTAAAAGTATATGATATTCATGTGTATTTACGACCTTGTTACTCTAGAGTCTGGAGTTGTATGTAACGAGCCAAGTTACTCAAAAGGGTTAGCTTATATTTCATTTTGCGAGTGTCCCAAAATAATATAGAAGAAATGATTATTTTACGGTACTGTAGCAAATATATAGGCTCCTTTTATGGACATTCAGATATAGTAGTTTTGGTGCTAATTTGACGGACGGAACTTTTTGTATTATTTTCAATATTACAATATCACGGTATTACATTGGAAATAAATCTATTTCTCCTATACCTACTAGAGCTGTATTGGATGACATAAAGTACATATTTTCTTCTACCTACAAGCATTTATTTAAAGTTTATGTAGGTTAGTTAGTTATGATTTTGACTTCTTTTCACGCGGACGAAAAACGCGGGCTCCTTTTAGTATCAAATAAAAACAACCGTATACGAAGTGTTACGATTTTTGTAGCTATGTAAAATTGCTTACTCAAGTATTGGCTCAATGCTGAATATATTTTCTAGATCACTGGTTAAGAAATTATTCGCAATTAAATACAGTTCGTTAGTCTCAATACTGGCAATAAGGATCTGAAGAGTGATTCCGGGTGATTTGCTTTACTATTTTTATTAATTAATTATTAAGAGCCGGGAACTTGAATTATTTTTCTACACATTGTTACTATAAGTCGATTGTTATTTCTATTCAATACAAAATAAATCTATAGACACCAGTGTTGGGCAAAAAGTAATTGCATTACGGATTATGAATTGCAATTACAAGATATTGTAATTTGAATTATGAATTGAAATTACGGAAATGTAATTTCTAATTGCATTAATATTTCACTGCATTACAAAATGTAATTTGCAATGCAATTTGAAATTACATTTTGTAACATTTTCATTGTTTTTATATAGCATGCTATACTTGTTTGGGGGTTGTGTTTTAATTTTATATGTTAAGGCCAAATTTTGCAACTTAATTTTAAGGAATTTATCCTCAAAAATTTCAACATTTTTTTTATGTTTTTGTGTAAGTTATAAATAGTTTACACAACGTAATTACGTAATGCAATTACGAATTAATGTAATTTAAATTAAAAAATACCACGTAATTCAATTAATTACGAGCGTAATGCATTACAAGTAATTGCATTTAATGTAATTTAATGCGTAATGCAATTACAAATTAATTGCATTATACCCAACACTGATAGACACGACAAACACAAATTAATCGGAAACATCTTGGAAGGGATAATCGTCGGGAAAAGGAGCAGAGGAAGGAGAAAGCTAACCTGGTTAGACAACATCAAAAGCTGGTCCAACATTAATGACACTGCCAGTCTTTACAGACTAGCACAAGACAGAAACAAGTTCCGGAAAATGGTCACCGACATCCGTTAAGGATATGATAGGCACAATGAGAAGAGAAGAAGAAGATACCTACAAGATTGCAAGCATAAGGTAACAAAATAAATCAAAATGCGCTTATCAATTGCTCACTCAAGCACCAACGACGTGTTTGTGTCCGCAAATCAACCGTCTTCCACCGTCAACCGTTGACCTCAAATTTCATACCGTATTCCCCGAATATTTGACCACGCTTCGCTGACTCACCAAAAACCAAGTTGCTCAATGTACGACCTTCATAATGCACTGAATATGCACATCTCTATCTTAAAGCCTAGCTCGACCTACGTTATGCCCACAATTCTGGCATACATATAGCTACGTCACTGGTTTAATTTTCACGAAGCGGCAGCTCTGTTGGTACAGATGACAACAGCGGAGCAACTTTAGATTTTATCAAATGCCAATTTCATAAACGACTCTTCTCCGTCATATTATGCATAGCAACAGAACAAAGCGCGGGTTAGTAAAACTTAAAATAAGAACAAAGTATAGCAATGATCTTGAATGCACGGTTTCTGCAGCACAATAATAAAATTTCAACAATGCAACTGTAGATTAAGATCTCTTAACATATAAAATATTAAAATCGGAGATTTCTGTGTTTGTACGCTCTTCAGATACAAGTTTCAGCTTATCAAAAGAAAAAACCAGAGCCGTGGGCAATAACTAGGCCAATCCTGCATCGTTGAAAACTTCTTCAAATTGATAATTTATTGGAAAAATGCTCGTTTGTGTTGCTACTACCACTGGCTCTAAAAAAGCAATTTTTTTGAATACATTTCTCATTAGAGCTCTTTAGCTTTAATTTTTAGAGATACAAAAAAGTTTTTTTTTTGGGCTAAGTTTTTCTGGAAGATGAGATTAAATAGGCACTTATTTAGGTAACCACACTTCATCGCCACTGTTGACCAACATCCAACAGGCAAGATTGCCAATCATGCCAAAAAATCAAGTGGTATTTCTGTGCTACTCTGTGCCTGAGTAACCATTCCTTCTAATTATGCCTCTCACCTTTAATTAAATCGGTGTAGGCAGATAAATTCCCGTCTAACTTCGTACATTTCAACGGGGCCATGACAGCTTGTGTTGTGGCATGTATTGCACGTGTTTCTATATGTTTAGAATTTAATTTGCACTGCAGTGATGTATGTCTGTACTATTTTACTATAAAATTATTTTATAAAAGAGTTTGAATGTTCTTAGGGATATTTTGGCATGCATATGTTTTATTTTCCTGTAAGGAAACTATGTTTTGAGGTCTGAAGGTTTGAATAACCTGTGTCACATTTATATAGCCATCTTTAAACATGACACTTTTTGTAGCACCCTGATGTGAAAAAAAATTGAATACGAAATCAATCAAATAAATAGATAGGTACCGGTACCAGCATCTATATTCAACTTGTTAAGTTGCAAAAATAACTTAAAACAGTTTTCATAGTATTCTAATGAAATATATACTTAGTCAAGTTTTTTAAGACCTCGTAATGTACGTTGAAACAACTTTTAGATAAAATCATAAATAAAATTTGTATCAAAAAAATCCTTAAACTCTTCTTCAACTTTTCCGTATTTTGCCACTTTCCCGCATTTTTTCTAAACTTCAACAAATGGCTACATAATTATGTTTTGTGTTATGACCATCACAATCCCACTGGACCAAATCTGCATAATGCCTGCTCAAAAAGTGGTCCTTCAAAAGCGGAGGACATAAGTTCGCCAAGATAAACAAAAACTGGGGCACAAAACCGGCAATGGCTTCATAATACGTGCTCTGCGGATGCTGAATTAACATGCATCCTACGCAACTTGTCCACTTCAACCCTGGTGAGGAGTTGTGAAAGAAACAGTAGTTTCACAACCCAGGCCTTCCTACAGCTACACGTACAACGCAGACGGACAGCTTCACTGTCCCACTTGTGATCGTGTGTTCGTAAACAAGCTGGGTTTCACGAGCCACGTGCGCGCGCATGCCAGAAACAAGTGACAGGGTGTCGCCGTTGACGGATACGTCAAGGAGGACATCATCATCATCATCATCATCAGTTTCACTAAAGAAAATTATGGATAGCTGCGTCTAAACAGGCAAATGCTTCGTTTGATGATATCATAGACACACAATACTTTATATAGATCTGCACGTCTAGCATAACTGTGACACGCGACTCTTTGTCGCGCGACAAAGACTATCCGTCACTTTCCTGCCCATACTGAGCAAGCAAGACAGGTGACGATAAGTCACGCGACAAGCCGACCTATCATGATATGTTAGCCCCTCTGGGGGCCTATGATGTTGTCAAATGGTTGATTTTATCACGCGATAAATAAGTGACAAAGCATTCGTCACGTATTGACAAAATGCGAGTGTGAGTGACAGATGCTTTGTCACTTATTTATCACGTGGTAAACGCAACCATCATAGGCAGTTTTGGCACTATTCAACTTTTTGACGCCTGATAAAATGCTGGCACCCCAAACTTGCAGCCACTTTTGCACTGGCAACCTTATTGCACCAAAGTTTATATTTGATACAGCAATTACTGAAAAAAACTCAACGACCCTCTGAGGATAAAAACCTTTAGATTGCTGTCATCATCATCATCATCAGCCCGGAGTCGTCCACTGCTGGACATAGGGCTTCCCCAGTTCGCGCCACCATACCCGGTCCTCAGCTTTCCGCATCCAACCGCTTCCCGCCACTCTTTTTAGGTCGTCGGTCCACCTGGCGGGAGGCCGTCCTACAGGGCGTGTCGTTCGTGGTCTCCACTCTAGAACACGTCTGCCCCATCGACCATCAGCACTACGACAAATATGCCCCGCCCACTGCCACTTCAACTTGCATATCTTTAGGACTATGTCGGTCACTTTGGTTCTCCGTCGGATCTCCTGGTTCCGGATTTTGTCCTTCAGAGAAACTCCGAGCATAGCCCTCTCCATAGCTCGCTGAGCAACTTGGAATTTGTGGACGAGGCCTTTTGTTAGTGTCCACGTCTCGGCCCCATAAATAAGGACCGGAAGGACGCACTGGTCGAAGACTTTGGACTTAAGGCACTGGGGCAGTGATGATGACTGCAAAATATGGCGCAACTTCCCATATGCTGATGCTTCCTAGATTGCTGTGATTGCGGCTAAATTTTGACTGGCAATCCAGTGTCGTTGTAAAGTTCCAAGAGTAAACCTCCTATTACACCCTATTACAAACATATTGATTGTTTGCAGAGGAGTCGTAACTCATAGAGAGCTCTTCATGCGTGAGTTCGACTCTCTGTCCTGTACTTTTCTCTGTTGCATTAGTAATTTTCAAGTCAGATCTGTTCGGACCATTTAGATCGCTAAAAAAATTCGTTATTCCAGGAAAACATCAAAAACCTGTCCACTTCAAAAAAATAATTACCGTATCGCAGCCAGCCAGGAAAGGTCTCTCTGCAAAATATGCTCTGGTCCTGCAAAATATTTAAACATTTTCAACATAATTGCTTCACCGGCCTACTGGCACTTTCTCTCACGCCACCGCATCCTCCCTAAACTAATTAAGTTGAGGGCAGACCCTTTTAAAGCTCATTAAAATGAAATGCTTGTAGCCAACAGCGCGCATTATTTCAAACATGTAAGTTTCTATGGAGTATGCAGAGAGAACGCTGAGAAAACTGGACAATTGGACATTAATCAAAATTAGTTTAAACTCAGAACTTCTAAAGTGTTCTCTCAATATTCGCCACGAAGCCATCTGATGACATCTGACGAGTTGAAAAATGTGAAAATTGGAATATACCTTTTTTACGACCTAACATGAATAATCAGAAATAAATTCTGGGAATAGGGTTATCACATCGAATTAAACAGATTATGTATCAATGTTATTACATGAGAAAACTTATTGATATTTTAATTTTTAGACTTTCATTTGTCCTTGCCGTTTTGCAGTACAAGTAAAGTCGAATAGTCACGTCATCGCAAAATAAATAACTATGGGAGTAAAACAAGAAACACATCTAATCGGGAAACGGATTATATATTAGTAAACTTATATACTTGTATCTTAAAATGGCCTTTCTTTTACAATTAATTAAAAATTCATTTTTTTTCCATGTCCCAATGAAATCTGTAATTTTTTAACTGAGATCTACTAAAGTTTTCACTCAAAATTTACCAAAAAGCCATGGAACCTGCCAGTCTAGCACAACTACGCTTCGCGACAATTGTCGTGCGACATAGCATCACCCGTCACTCTCTCGCAGTACACCGAAGAAAGAGATAACTAATATTTCTCGCTCGAGAAAGAGTTGTGCGAAAGATGCTGGGCCCTAATTCCATATATAACATATATCCGAGATATCGGAAAGATCTCCCAGCTCCGTTACGACCCGGTCGCGATAAGTTCAGTCAAACTTAACTTGTCCGGATAGTAACGTGATATGGCGTTTTAATGGCAGTTAAAGGCGATATACCTGATATATATCTGAGACGTCGCTTATTTGGCGATATCTCAAAGTAGACTCGAATACGTGTTCTGACCAGTTGAAAAATATAACAAATTGAAATCCAAACTTGTCTCTTCTCATGAAAAAACTAGAAAAGATATTTTATCTCTTTATAAAATACTTGTACTGGGTACATAAAACATGTCGACCAAATAATTTCAGATAAAAAAATTACACTACACCTTGACCAGGAGAATTTTATTTACTAAACTTACAACATAGTTGTCAACTTGTGACGTTTCAAGTCTATTAAAACTAGTTAAATTTTACTCAGTAAATTGACAAATAAACATATAACCAATACAAAAATAGTCTAACTTATACGAAAATATAAATCATGTCTAGAAATTCTATTTTATAAATATACAGGTTTTATAAACACTAACCTGACCTAAAATAATTTAAGCTTTGAGTCAAAATGTTGCTCAAATTTTAACCTTTTTTGCTATTATATTATATTCTACAAAATGAGTTTCTCTTATTCAAAATTTCAACGAATTTTGTTCGTATAATCTTCATAAATCGTGACTCGAAGAACTAAAAGTCAAATAAAAGTCAGTGAATAGTTTCAAAGCAATATTTCTCCCCTTTTAAGGGCTATTAAGCATTTTAATTAAACGTCGGTAATTAATACTTTAATGATTATTTATGGTATCCCAGACAAGTTTCTGATTTGTTTGCTTCAGTACTATTTTCAGTAAAAATATCATTTTACAAGCTTTTATTTCATTCTCAATTTCAGCAATTAATTGTGCGTAGAAATTGCCAAAATTTTCTGTAAATTATTTTCATTTCAGTCAAGACAATGCATGCCATAGAACATTGAAGTACGAGTATAATAAAAGAATTGAAATGTTCATAGTTAATGATTTAAGAAGGCATATTTTCAATTAAATTTTTGATTTCAATAGCTATGTTTATGTTCAAGTACGTAGACGTACCTGCACATACAATAGCCATGATGTTTTTTTTCTTTGAGGATGGCAATTTGATCCTATGTTTTATTGGAATCAGATGTCTATAAGGGACTAGCTACACTCAGACTGCTCTAAAAGTCTGAAATGTCAGTTAAAGTTAGACATCCTACGCAGCGCTAAAAAAGCTGACGTCATCTCTCTATATCGGGTACCAATATTTAGTATTAAAAAAAAAGTAATTTGCGCTTTTGCGAAAAAGTGCGTTTAAGTGCACACTGGTAGTTGTACGAATATTGTTTTGTTGAATTATGAATAGGCTGGAATCAATTTCAAATTTGCCGTTTTATTAAAATAAAAACACATTTGCATACCCTTTATTTTTAACGTTATATGCATTTAGTTATTTTTATTCATATTAACTACAACAATTTGTGATGTAGTAATCAACTTCAATCATCGTCTCTATTGCTTAGCTTAGTCTTTCTTGACGCGGTTGGCACAGTGGTAAAGCAGCTGCCTACTAAGCCGACGGTTCTGGGTTCGAATCCCGGCAAGGGCAAATATTCGTGTGATGAACAAGAATATTTGTACCTGGGTCATGGATGTTCTATGTATTTAAGTATTTATTTATCCATATAAGTATGTATATCGTCGCCTAGTACCCATAACACAAGCCTTCTTGAGCTTAATTTGGGACTAGGTTGATTTATGTGAGGTTGTCTGATATGTATTTACATATTTATAATTTATTTCTTTGTCTTTTCTGTATTCTTAGTGAAACTGGTTCACGAGTTAGTGTTCTCTTAAAGTAATAATTTTATAATATGAAGTACAAATACTGACAATTTTTTTTGAGGATGTCAATCGATTCTATTTTTATTGGGATCAAATGTATTTTTTTTTTATCTCATACAATGCTTACATTTGGTACATTTATCTTATTATCGCCAAACATACGTTTATTGTCGAATGCTGCGCTCACTTTTATAACTACGTTTATCTAAAAATGTACCTAACTAAGTATATAATAATTAGAGTATTCTCTCATATATAGTTTGACCTTTATGGGACTACCTACACTTAGACCACTCTTAAAGTCAGAAATAACCGTCAAAGTTCAACTTTCCTACAGAGGACTAAAAACGCTCCACACAAATGGCCTACCTGCATATGACGTCATATATGGATTGGATATCAGTATTTGTATGGAGAAAATAAGTACCTAATTTGCAATTTTCACCGTGAAAAGTGCGTTAAGGTTGTCATACAATTATTGTATGCCATTTGGCATTAAGTCCGCCATTTGTACTGACTTTTGTTTTGTGCAATTAGTTTAAATAAATAAATAAAGATTGTTTTGTTGAATTATGAGGATTCTAAAAACAATTTCAAAATTTCTTTAGGGTTAATAAAATAAATCATAAAATGTTCGTACCCTTGAAGTCACGTATTTCAAAAATAGGTTTTGATTTGTATTATGTCATGACATATTAAGCTAATTTTATATCATATAACTACACTATGTTGTTCGACATCAGTCGCATCCCCTATTATTTTCTATATTGATTTTCCTTCTTCCAAATTCAGGCAGTGGGAACAATGAACAAACGAAGCAGGTAAACGGGAACAAATGCGAGAAGATTCGTGTAAAGCGATCCAAATGAGTAAATTTGTATTTTAATCTCGAGTTGAGAGCGAGATGATACTGGTTGGGGCGGAGCGCGTCTTAAAGCAATATATTTCTGTTAATGAAAAAAATAAGTGAAGCTCGCCGTTCCCAAGAAGGTGTTCGACATACCTAAATATGAGCAACCATTTATAAATGTCTAATGACGGCAATTCTTCTGGTTACTGGGTTTAGATAGCCACTCAATTGCTTCGAATTTTGAGTTGGACTCTATTTTTTATATAATAAAATAAGAGCGGTGACAGGTAGCCGTAGTTACCAAAAGCAATCTATTGGGTATTAGGTACACATATCATAAAACATACAGGAGAAATACAACGCAAGAAATTACAATTAGAGGTAAACAATATCTAGGCGGTCGTAGGTACGTACCACACAAGGTAGGTACTTACCACATTTGTAAATTTGTATTTTAATCTTGCAAAGCGATTTGCTTCTGATAATTAACTAAAACAATGTGTAAACTTTGTGCAGTTCAGGTTCTCAACATATACACGGTGCCCGCGATAAACCCGAATGATTTTAACAGCATACTCCTGGTCACATTTTAATGAATAAAATGACTTATAAAGTTCACTGAACTACTATTTATTAACATAAAACCAAGAAAAATCTCGGAAACTAAACCGAATCGTATCACTAGTGTCAAATGCCGTATTAAGAAACCGTACTATCAATTTAGTAGCCAATTCCCGCAAATTACATCACCTATCAGTTATAATATAACTTATCACAAGGGGATGGCCCAAAGTACGACGATCAATCAAAACTATCAACCATCTTTAGCCTCAACTCACCTTTACCGGGATGCCAAGTCATCTGTCAAATTACCTCTCGTTAGAAATAATAATGCGTTATCATGACTATTGTTTTCAGTCGTAGAAATAAAGGGCATGATGAGGGTCTTCATTTTATAAAACAACGAACATAATAGAAACTGCGTGAGGCATGATTTTAACCACGACACGTGCCCCGGAAAAAAAGTTGAAACATTGTTTAAGATGTCAGTCGATCCTATTTTTTGCTGGGATGATATGTCTAGTCCTGTAACTACGTTTAGAGTGTTCTTAAAGCCAGAATTGGCCGAAGTATGACATTTCTACGGAGTGCTCAAAACGCTTCATACAAATGGCTACGAAACCGTGACGCCATCGTTAGTATGAAAAAACAACCAATTTGCCATTTTGACCATGAAACAGTGCGCATTTAAGTACATGGTTGTCATACAATTATTGTTTTGTTAAATTATGAGGATTCTTAATATCTTTACTTCTGGATTTTAAAAATAATATAATATTTGTTGCGTATTTATTAAGTAGGTATTACACTGACATTAGAATTATTTATAGAACGTAAAAATAAAATATTATTGTGTGCAACTGCTACATAATAAGAGGTCTTAAAACGAGCCGAAGGCGAATTTCATAACAAGATTACACGAGTGTTTTAAGACCTAATTATGTACAGTTGCATCGTACTTTATCTACCACACATAAAAGTATACCATACATACATTTTTTTTTTTATGTAGACATGAAATACTTAGTACTTCCACTGACCACCGTGGAGCGGAGGAATGATTTAGGCGACCCCGCTTGCTGCTCGGGCGCACTCCAGGTATCGTAATATTATGAAATAATATCTCTGATTTTGTTCATCCATGCTCCACCGCCGTCTCTGCCAAAGTAATGTAGGTCCTTTCCTATACTATAGTATACTATATGAACTTGTTAAAGTCACAAAGGTAAATTAAGAAAGAAAAATTGAATGCGATCTATTACAATCGAAGCGGGGTTTGAACCCGCGACCTCTGCGTTTCCGGCGCATTGCTCTTCCAACGTGCGTGTAAAACGCACATCCTAGGGTATGGCTAATGCGCATAAGCATTTCAAAAACATATATGACGCAGAGGGCGCTCCAGTAGCGTAAAGAATTAAGGGATGAAAGATTTGGTGTAATTAACGTAGCGATCGGATAGCTCAGTTGAAAGAGCAATGCGCCGGAAACGCAGAGGTCGCGGGTTCAAACCCCGCTTCGATTGTAGTAGATCGCATTCAATTTTTCTTTCTTAATTTACATTTGTGTCATTATTTATAAAAAATAAAAATGTGGTATTACCACATAAAAAAAAATATGAATCGATAAAAAGATTCTATACAAATATTGTTATAGTCATTTAACCATGACGTAGGTGTAGACAAAGTTGTTTAAATTTCTGACATAGTGCAGTTACAGATTTTGGCTTCAACTCAAGGCTTTTCATCATAAAAAAGCTGCTCCAAATGTATAAGTACAATTACCAGAATGCACTAAGTACTAAATCCCATGTAACTGTCTGCCAACTTTTAATTTGACTTATTGTTCCCAAAAAATGCAGTAAATCCAAATTATAAGAGACACAGACATGCAAAGGTGAGTTTTTACGAGTTCTACTAACTTTTGCTTGACTTTAACTGTCCATCTGGCTCTCGTAAAAGGTACATTAATAAGGACACTTTTATTGTGTTCATATCGTTTGTATTCAAAAAGCGCCACAATCAGACTCCGTAAAAATACTAAAACTTAACCCATTTTTTTTCTTACCGTGTTTTAAAGTATTTACAGTCAATTTGATGATGATGATGAGTAAAGTTGATGGATGATGTATTAATTCTTCAATCCATACTAATATTATAATGCGAAAGTGTGTCTGTCTGTCTGTTACCTCTTCACACTTAAACCGCTGAACCGACTTGGATGAAATTTGGTTATGTCCATACCAAATTTCATTTTGTTTGTTCGTTTGAGACCCGGGAAATGAAATGAAATGAAATAATGAAATGAAATGAAATAATTTATTCAGTAAGTAGGCCACAGGGGCACTTTTACAAGGAGACCGCTGTTGAGAAGAAAGCCGAAAGAAACTCAACAGTAAGTCATTTTTTTCGTAAATAATACTTAAAACAATTACATGATACATTTGTGTTATAACGAATTACACTGGTACACGTAAAGGAGATGTATAGAAGGAAAGGACAGGACAGGACAGGACAGGATAGGAAAGAACATAGGATACTTTTCATCCCGAATAAATTTAGTGTTCCCGTGGAATGAGACAGAGGGTATAATCTCGGTCGATATACGGGACGACGCCCCGTCGGCCGCCACATAACGCTGAAAACTGTAACTTTACCATGAGTTTACAGTGACTGTACTCGTTAGCGACTGCGTTATCGATATGTATGGAGAGTTTTAGTTCTATAAATCTATAAATTATAAATTAAAAGTATTATACTTCATGCAAATCGTTTATGCTGTCGCTAGCGAGTACGGTAATATTAACTCATGGTACGGATACGGGGAGGTAATTCGACCAATTTTAGAGAGATGATGGAGATCTCTCCATTTCATCGCTATCCGTCACTTTTGACGTGTCCTTACTTGACAAGTGGCGATATCCCTAGAACATCGCAAGTTCATCAATCCGGTCGCGCTTGATTTGCATTTCCTTTGTATGTGACGGCATAAAAAAATTACAGGCGCGTACTTTAACTTGACCGTGTAGTGCGTGAAATTATTCAGTTACGTTTCGTTCAAAACAGAAATTCATATGCATTAATGGCATTTTTGACAATAATTATTGCCTTCGTATTTCCAAATTTCATGACAGTTCAAAGGCGACATCACTGCTATCTAAATAGAATTTTGACGTTTTGCGATCTCTCAAACGTCATTCTCGAATTAGGTCTCTGGTTGCCCTGGTTGGAGACGACACTAGATTGCTAGTTATTACTATAATGTACATACTGTAAATATCAATATTAGTTTATTTTCTGACAGTAGCGTTCTAGCTCTATGAAAATTAACAGTTTTCTGCATGTGGATGCAAGAGTTAATTACAACAACGAGTATAAATCGTATTTCAAAGGACAACTGAACACAAAAATCCTATTGTGCCTCTAATGTGTATAATATTCGAGGAGTTTTTTCAATTCCTCATAGACCACATCATCAGATCTTCACCAAAATTTTATGGGACTAAGTGAAGCAAATAATGTTCCAAATCGGTTTATAAATGAAGGAGTTTGAGGTAACAGACATAAAAAAGTACAACCAAATTGAGAACCTTTTCTTTTTGTAAATCGATTGAAAATATACCTGATTTTGAATAAATTGCCAAATGAAATGAGTCGGGCCTGAAGTCCACGTGACTAATGACATCTAAGAGAGTTCATCATTACGAAAATCCCAAATCCAAAGGTTGTCTGGAACAGATCGCTCTTTAGCGATAAGACCGCCTACTTTACCTCTATTTCTAATTTCTTGCATTGTATTTCTCGTGTATGTTTTGTGCGGTTTGCAATAAAGTATACTATTGTATTGTATTGTATCATCAGTGTCATTCCTAAGTTCGGCGATGCTTTAATTATTTTTCGTGCAAATTAATTGTTTCACAAGCCACACCTTACACTCCGTTAACTGGAGGTGCGATTTGTCTCTTTTCCACAACTAATGGTCCACTCCACTAGCTAGGTACATTAGCGACTGTCGACATTAGGGAATGTCACTTAGGTGTATTCACCTCTTTCACTAGTGTTATCATTAAGTTGTAATCGAGTATTAAGAGGCCTTATTCCTTTAAAAAAAATTTTTTTTTCATTTTATGACAAATATATTGATAATTTCAACTAACTTTTTGAAGTGAATAATACTTTTCCTCGAGTTCTAGGTAGTAACGTAGCTATTTATTGTGTTTATTGCGTGCAGTCGAAAATGAGCTGAAAAAAACTAAATCTCCGCGCGAATTTTGTCAATTTCGAGTAGTTTTTGAAACAAAAATTATCAATGAAAAATTCAAACTTCAAATATACTACTAATACCAATAAATCCCAATAGCCCTGTTCTAGGTAGTAACATCAATAATATGTTAAGAAACATGTTTGATCATCGAGAAAAATGTCTAAAATAATCAGCATTTTAAAAGGAATAAGGCCTCTTAAGAGAATATTTCACTGCTCTTGCTCCTGGTAACTGTGGCAGCAGATACAAATGAAGTCCAAACTTAACGTAACCGCCTTAAACAAATCGAGGTTGCGTTCTCCTCTGTGTCCTCCCCCAAAACGTTCGATTTTCAAGACTCCTTAAATTAAAATAATTTATTCAGTAAGTGCCACAAGGGCACTTTTACAAGTCAGATTGTGAATCCATCGACATTTCCCAAGAGGAGACCGCTGTTGAGAAGAAAGCGGCAAAAAACTCAACAGTACGTATTTTTTCATAATACTTAGAGCAATCAATTACATGTTATAAGTAATTACATTGGATAAAAATAATCTATAAAAATATTGTACAAAAGTGTGTAAAACAGAAGGGAGCTGACTAATTCCGACGCGACACAGTAATGAGGCCCCGGGGCGGGATACGTCGCGCGAAAATGATTGCAAATATTAATGAATTGCGCGTCCAATTACACGATACACGTCAGCGGACTTCGGGTATACTTGCCGGCAAAGTTTTAGAACAAAAATGGCGGATCTGCGCATGTACATTTGTACGTAAATCGGCTACTGCGCAGTCAAGGTTATGCTCAAAAAGTTTGCCGGCAGCTGTACTGAACTTGGCACGGTTAACCTGCTCTGTGAAGTCGGTTATGTATTTTTGTCGAGAAGGACGAGAAGAAAAGAAGGAAGTCTAAGAATCCCAGATTTTATTGTTGTGTTCAGGTTTAGTAGCCTTTTATTCCACTCCTTAAATGTATCGGGTATAAAGTCTGAATCTTTACGGTAGATGGCGCTACGATGCCAACCTAAGGCATGTAGAAGCAACTGGTTGAAAAATTCAATGGCTCTGGCGTCGGGTTCGGTGGTCCAGTTGGTAGGACGCCCGTGTTGGCCCGTAAAGCCGTTGAAGACGCAGGTTCGAATCCTGCCTGAACCATTAAATTTTTCAATTTTTCGCTTCATTGTAAACATTTGGTTTACGTTAGCAGACCTTACTGCTTTAATAAAAATAATTTAATTTGGGTATAGCACATCGTTATTATCGATTCTCAACATAATTTGAGACGATGGTGCCGATTACAAAGTCTGAATCTTTACGGTAGATGACGCTACGATGCATCCCTAAGGCACGTAGAAGCAACGCGTTGAAAAATTCAATGGCTCTGGCATCTGGTTCGGTGGTCCAGTTGGTAGGACGCCCGTGTTGACCCGGAAAGCCGTTGGAGACGCAGGTTCGAATCCTGCCTGAACCATAAAAATTTTCAATTTTTCGCTTCGTGGTAAATAATTATTATGACGGAACGTCAAGTTTCAATATGCAAGACAACACCTTATAATATACTTAGCACTTCAAACAACATTCCTCATTGAAAATTAATCCAATAGTTCTAACTTAATTACCTACGTTAAATGCAATTGCCAATCTTATTGATATTCATTAAGGATTAAAATCCAATTTCCGTTGCGTTACGCTTACGTTACGCTTCGATCATTTATATACAAACATATCAAATCACACAGGATCGCTTATTATAATATGCAAATATCCCTTACGTGACACTTGATTCGTCTTACGTTTCATACAGCACCACCAACTTATATCTTCAGGTGGAGAAATGCAGAACTAACAATGTCATATGAATGATTATCCGTGCACGTTGATGTTAGCGACGCTGCCGACTGAACAGTTAACATGGTAAAATTGTTGGTGGTATCGATTCTGTGCTCATTAGAAATGGAGCGTATTATGTTTACACCATTAAAGTACAGTCTGCATCACGAGATGCAGATTTGCCAGAAATGTGACGTGCAACTGCGCTTTGGGTAAACTGACGCAGTCCTACGTTCACCTGTGTGTGATGGTCTCTGACAGGAGTGAGTTTCTGTCCACACTTGATGTAGTGCTCCGAACTAGTCAGCGAAAGAGATCTAGGGTATCTTATTGGGTAAGACGTCGTCAACGGGTATGGATGAGTTTTTAGTTTAGTATTATATTTATTAAGAAAGAATAGAGAAAGAGAGAGGGCGCCAGACACTTTTACTTTATACTCCAAAGGTCAGGAGTTCAAAGGGGATTATGCTAAGGAGAGAGAGTTAAACAAAGCTTGAAATTATAAACCACACATGTATAATTATTAAGTGGCAAGTTATAAATTACACAAGAGTAACACTTATTCTACTATTAAGTACTTAAACTATCAGACAGTTTGGGCTATTCCCAAGAGAATACAGAGCTCTTTAAGAGGCGTATACGCATATAAGTTGAATTAGTTTAGTGAAGTTGCATGAGGACTTGGTTTTGTGTGTGAGGCTAAAGAATTTACATTATAATTTAAACAACAGGAATGCGACTTGGGATTTAAAACGGAACGTTTTCACCTTGGCATAGAAGACGTGACGGATCCACGCCGCCGACGTGCGCTTCGACATCAGCTGCTTCCACCCCGGGTCTTATGCGAACTCGGCTCGTGCCGGCTTTGACATCCGACGTCGAAGTCGCGGGCCCGCGGTGTGGAACCAACACGGAACAAGGCCACTTGCTCGATCACCTCTGCATTTGTCTGCTACCGCCAACACTAGGGTGTGGCGTAGACATGATTAAAACGATTTAATCATGTCGAAAAACCCAACTCGATAAGATAATATAACGTTTTCGTAAGATAGGCGTTTAAACTAAACGTTTTAACTACCTAGAGCTTACTGAAATTTGATAAAATTTTCTTACATATCTCGGAGTCGAGTGTCATAATTTAAAATATATGGAATACATGACATAAATTGTGATTTAAATAAGCACTGCGGGTTTTTTTTATGTGTTACACAATTTAAATCAAAAATCTTGGTTTCTATGTAGATTCGTGTTTTTTTTTCACCAATTGAAAGGTGGTTATCCTCATTTTTTCAACCGTCTAACTCCCTATCCGTAACATTGACAAAGTCTGCATAAATTGATATGTTATTGTTGGCTATCTAGTAGGTGTCTTTTTTTTATCAAAATAAATATATATTTGTTTTTATGAAAGGCCCTAAAATGTTTTTTTTTCCTAAAGGTAAAATTAATATAAATCGAATCGGTAGTGGACTCGGGTTGTATATATATTTTGGAAAATCAATAACATCTATTGGTAAAATAAATATAATAAATATATTTCTGTGTCAATTTATATCCAAACTTAAAACATCAGTTTAGTCCCCGTCTAAACTCTGTCTAAAAATAATCTCCTTTTTTGAAGTCGGTTAAAAACAAATAAGAGCCTAACAGAATAAGAAACTCGTTGCCTGTATCGTGGCCTGGATCTTTCTTTAACTTTTTTGAGAGCTTACTTCTTAACAAACAATTAATCTTCCCGCAAGATTAAACTTGCAATCCCGGCTAGGAATTAACTTAGATTCCATTAAATAGGGGTAGCGTCTGAAGGATTTGTGTAAAATAAAATAAATAAATGAATACATTATTAAGGGACAATCTTACACAAATCGACCGAGTTTTACTGAAATAACGTTACTAACCTGACGTTAGCAAATAAAAAGACATATATCTGAAGTCTGAAGTCAGAAGTGGGAAAAAGGTATTTATTTCAACACCACAAAAAAGGAAAAACAAAGAGACAGTAAATTAAAAAAACTTGAACACTACTACTAAATAAGTACAAAAAAGCTAAAATTAAAATAATTTAAAACGAAGTCAAAAAATTGCTCCCCTTTGGCATGGTACCGAAAATGCTGGCAGCATTTCCTCGCTGAACAGCTATGCTGATACGCTGTGCGAAGAAGCTGCCAGCTCTTCGGTCCCATGTGGTCTCTTTCAGCCTTT
Source organism: Apotomis turbidana (assembly GCA_905147355.2). Classification (NCBI taxonomy): domain Eukaryota; kingdom Metazoa; phylum Arthropoda; class Insecta; order Lepidoptera; family Tortricidae; genus Apotomis; species Apotomis turbidana. Next base: position 10,590,642 of record LR990299.1, on the reverse strand, counting down.
TGGTGATCTCTTTGCGAAGTCAGAAGTTGGATGAAATTTGACGGGTGTGATGCCTTGCGTAAGAACAATAATACTCGTATCATCGTTTTTGAGATACGCGCTGTGGTAATGAGAAATCAATATCTCAGATCTCTTTAGCCTGAAAGGTTTTTTACATAGAAATACTAATAGGGATTCAATATGCTAGTTTTTCAATGTACTAGATTCAGTATAGAAACGAGCTGAAGTATACGTAGAGGCGGGCCTGTAGTTGGTGCACCCTCAACGAAGAGCCAGAGTCTTCCGGCGGCGGACGTACACACCCACACTACACCACAACGTTGATCATACTCCGCATATCTGTGCGGATGATTTTTATAGCCATCCGCACTTCGCAGCGCCAAGCGGCACCAAGTGTGACAACCGCCTTAAATTAATAAATAAACGAGTACCCACAAGCTTTTTAGGGTTCCGTACCCAAAGGGTAAAAACGGGACCCTATTACTCCGTCCGTCCGTCCGTCCGTTTGTCACCAGGCTGTATCTCAAAAACGGTGATAGCTAGACAGTTGAAATTTTCACAGATGATGTATTTCTATTGCCGCTATAACAACACATACTAAAAATAAAATAAAATAAATATTTAAGGGGGGCTCTCATAAGACAAACGGTTTGGTTGCGTTAACTTTGCACCTCCTTTGGATGGGGCGCTATACATACCAGGTGCAAACTTAACTTAACCACTTAAGGATGAAAAGTGTTTGTACGGAACCCTCGGTGCGCGAGTCCGACTCGCACTTGACCGGTTTTTATTTAAAGAGCTAATCGCAAGATTCCATTTATTTACATTTCTGAGTTTTTTTTTTAAATCCATTAACAAAATGAACAATTTTATTATGAGAAAGGTACGGGACATTGGTAAATAATTGAATTTGCCTTACCATTGGGAAAGGATTTAAATTCCCATTTGCACACCTTAATTTGTATGTATCCGTTTATACCATTCAGGGAGCCGTTTTAATCTTGCCTTCGGAGTCCTTTATCGATAAATCCCGAGTGAAGGTCTTTTGAAACCAATAAAACTGGGTTTTCTTTCATCTTGAATGGAAAGTGTTTGAGGGAAAGGTATAAACATGTCTTCTGAGTAAAGCTTAGAGAATTGTGTATCACAGAAAAGGTGTACCTCAATACTCAGGGATTTTTACCAACTTCAAAAAAAGTGGTACCTACTCTATTACAATAAAGTTACGGCAGAAATCGTCATATTCTATGAACAGATTTGAAAAGTTATTTTTTGTTTAAGATATCTAAATTTTGTTTCCCTACAATTTAAGCCAGTTGACACTACTTATTTTGAATTTTCATAATTCCAAAAACCGTGTTCTGACGAAATATTTAGTTTATTTAGGACATCATATACCCATATTATAACCTTAGCTTAACGTAAAACTCTTCAAATATCGTAGGTTACACTTATCATGATTTGAAATTTATGAAAAACTGAAGGATCATTTCCATTGTTCTTTTCAATGTAAATAATACATTTAAGACAACCTCACGCAAATCGATCTAGTCCCACAGTATGCTCTAGTAGGCTTGTGTTATGGACACTAGACGACGATAGACATAAGCACTTGTATAGATACATACATACTTAAATACACAAAAATCATCCATGACCCAGTAACAAATATTCGAGTTTATTAAACAAATATTTGCCCTTCCGGGATTCGAACCCAAGACCGCCGGCTCAGTAGGCAGCTGTTCTACCACTGCGCTAACCACGTGGTCTAAATTGTGCACACAAATATAAATTTAGACATTATTTATATTAACTGGTGCATTTGTTTTCAGAATAAAGGAGAATAGGATTGATTTAATATGATGATTTAAAAATAAAGAATTTAATTGACCTACTAGCTTTAACATCTTTTTTTGGAGTTTTCTAGATAACTTAAGCTGGTCTCAACCAATTCTCCAATTATTCCACAAAAGAAAATTTCGAAAGCATTTGCGATTTATTCGCTCCTTTAAAGAGGTGACTACGGATCTAAATTCCTAATAATTACGTTTAAATGTCAAGAAATTCCACATTGTTTGAGGATCCGCTGAACAAAGACGTCGGATTGAGAACCGAATTAATTTCCATTCTGTTGGCAAATTACATTTTAAATTAAACGTCGTTAAAAATTGTGACGATATTGGAAGGTGTTATTACGTTTACACGTGTTTTATTCATTATAAATCCTATTAATGAAATTTAGGATAAGTACATTTAATCTAATTAGTATGCTGTAGAATTCAAACGTCAGGTATCATCCCTATTGCCTTACGGTGATCTTGCGTCTGCTTACGTTTCGATCCAATCATAGTGTAGAAACTGCAAACCAATATTAGGTAAACACCAAGTGCGTATGCGCACAAGTAGTTTAATAAACTGGTACTTCTAGAAGAAACCCGAATCTAGTATATTCTAGCCAACAAAAGCAGTCCATAACCTAAATTCAAATTAAAAAAAAACCGGCCCCGAACCATCTCGATAGACAGCCTTCGATAAAAAAAATGCATTCATATCGGACCATCCGTTTATGAGCTACGATGCTACAAACAGACATACAGATACACATGTTAAACTTATAATGCCCCCTTTTGTGTCGGAGGTTTAAAAATTCTGATGATTACAAGAAAAATCTCGTTTTTAGGTACTGTTACGACATGCAAACAGCGTTTAAGTTTATTACTATATTTTTATATTGTATCCATGAACTCTTTTAATAATATGACTTCAGATGTATTTCAAACCTGAAACGGTTTATCAGATAACATAAGCGGCCATAAAGTTGACTCATCATTTTTCATTCAATCATTTATCAAACAGATGACTATCACGAGTTAATTGAACAAAACTCCGCAAAAGATAACGATCGTGTCTCTGAGTCACTGAACGATTGAACTGAATGTCTTTCATTCACTTCGTTCACTCAATCGCCACTCAATCCGCATTTCTCCGCAGCATATCTCCGCGGTATCGCCTAAGCTGAGAATTCTTTTTAACCACGCTTAATGCTGCTATAGATTTCATTTTGAAAGTTAGTTCATTGAGCTCAAATCGATTTTTATAAAAGTGACTGATAAGCTTGGGTTTCAGCGTGAAAGTGGAATAGAAGTCCTCTGTGCAGTCAAATCACTCTAAATAAATTGACTGCCTAAATTATCTACCTGAAAGAACAGTATAGCACATAGCGTCTTTATATGATAATATAGGAACATTCATTAAATATCTTTTCAGTATCGTTTATTGCGTGCATAGCCTATTATACCTATAACGCCTTTATTAATGTTAAAAAATGCATTGAAATTGTGAATTACTTAATTATTGCTAAAAATAAAATTTTACGATTGCTTCCCAATATCGCCGCCGCATTTTGAAAAATAAAAAAAAACAAATGCTTATCAAACCTACTCTCAAAACTTCATGGGCAGCGGTTCAAAAACACAACCTCTAGGCGAGAACAGCCGGAATGCATCTAGACATCTAAACATCCGGAGATACAAAAGAATTTTGGGCCAAGCTGAAACATAGACGCTTCGTTCGCTCGGCGAATCAATTGCTTGATGTATGGTAGGGACTTCTAGATAGTTCAAGAAAGGGTGGTAGAGGTATAGTGCTGAAGAGAAATAATTCGCTCGCACATCTGAAACTCCTGTTAGTGTAACTGACCAAGTATGCTACTGCCTTATAGTAGTTGTTAGTCCGCTGTTTTCTGACATAATTGTGCGCATCGGGTTACAACCACGAAATTTCTACCACAGATAGTGTTCCACGGTAATTATTTTCAGATGTGGAGGGAAGTCAGATTCGTCCCCTGTCAGGCGGGAGAGCGGAGTGAATACGGCCAAGTATCCCTCTTTTCTTTCTTTATTGCTGGTCAGTTAAGTCTACCAGGACGTGTTTGGTATCGTTTCCGTGTAAAACAAATATCAGAAATTCATTATTTATGTTATTTTTGTATAGTTCTATATAAAATTATGGGTATAATGGCCGAAAAGCTAAAAATCACAACAAGTTTTTTTATTCAGTGAGGGAAATTAGTTCAATTTCGTGTACATTTTCAAATTATTATTATTATTTCAAAAAGTTCATTTAATCTGGTTTCTAAAAATATATGCATGTTGGGCACTTCTCATACAAACAGTAGCTTAAAATATATCTTTACGTCGGCGTAACCAACGTAAATCTCCGAACGCATCCTATTTCGCTTCATTAAATACATTAAATAATGATTTTTAACATGCTTTTACATATAATATTTACTATATACGTCCTAGAAAAACAAAAAATGTAATTAAAACAAAATATTTTTTTGCTAATGCATCACGAGCACACGGGCTAATCTCAACATCAGCAATTTATTTAAGTTACTGTTTGTATGAAGAGTGCCCAATATTTATATATTTTTAGAAACTAGATTAAATTTGCTATTTTTAGTTGTAAATTATAACTAATTTATCTCCCTGAATAAAAAAAAAATTGTTGTGATTTTTTCAATTTCGGAAATACAACCATATTTTTATATGGTACTTACTATGAATAAATAACATGAAAAATGAATTCCTGATATCTGTTTTACACGAAAACAACACGACACAAGTCCTACTAGCGGTAATTGATCAGTAATATAAAAAGAAAAAGAGGACTCCTTTGTCCTATTCACCCCACTTTCCCGCCGCACAGGGGACGAATCTGACTTCCCTCCACATCTCAAAATAATCACCGCAGAATACTCTATCTGTGGTAGAAATTTCGTGGTTGTATCCCGATGTACACAATTTCGCGACTTAGCAAAATGTACTAGAACACGCAGGCTAAGCTTAACATCAACATTTTTTTCAAGGTACTTTTTGTATCAGATGTGCCCAATATGAATACATTTTTAAAAACAAGATTAAATTTTCTGTTTATTGATATTTTTTAAATTGTATATATTCAGGATAGATAGCTAATTTATCGTTCAGAATAAAAAAAACTTGTTGTGATTTTTATCTTTTCGGCAATAAACCCCAATTTTTATATGAAACTATTCTTAAATAACATGAAAAATTAATAGCTGATACCTATTTTACACGAAAACGATGTCGCGCAAGCCCTAGTAGCCTTAACTGATCAGTAATAAAAAAAAAAAAAAGAACAGTACTTGTTCCTCTTCACCCCGCTCTCCCACCACACAGGGGACGAATCTGACTTCCCTCCACATCTGAATATAATCACCGTGGAACGCTCTATGTGTGGTAGAAATTTCATGCTTGTAACCCGGTGCGCGCAATTTCGCGGCTTAGCAACTCTACTATTAGAATAAATACGCCTAGAACGAGAGTCTTCATACAACAGATTTGCGAAGCCGCTTTGGGTTTTATGTGTGCGTGTCTACGAACCAATCATAGAGCCGTGTTGCTTGTGAGCTTGTCGTGACAGATGCGCACAATGACAAAACTTAGCGCGTGGCTAACCAAAACTGGCTTCACTTTCAAGCGCACTAGGTTTCTAGGCATTTTTATTCTAAAGCTATTTTAGCCAGCTCCTTGATTTTGTTATTTATGATCAGTGTGAAGTAGACTGAATTGGACAATTTTATTTTAAGTGAACCATCTGTCTTATAAGCTGTGGTTCTCTGGCTTCCGAGAGGGATTCAATTAAAGAACGCTCTTAGTCAATGTAGGTCGTAAACTACTTGGTGAGCCAAAGAAATGGCGTCTCACAGGAAAAGGATGCAGTGTTTTGCATGTCTATTTCATTAGTACTGCACTTTAATATATGACTTGCTTATGTAGCTCATAAGTATTCTTCCTGAAGTATACTTTAGCTTTATGTCTCGTCTTAACCGAATGACTTCTACAACTGGACAAAAACCACCCCTAGAATATAATAAAGTCCCTTAAAAGACGAATGGACGATCTTGTGAAGGCCGTGAGACGCTGTTAGATACGGATATCGCAGGATCGTTCAACGTGGAGATATTAACGAAGATGCTACGAGTTTGCGCGTCCAGCAGCGCGCGGCAAGCGGTTGAGCGAGACACGTACCTACACCACAGGCGCGACAGCGGCCTATCGGTGTAACTCGGACGTCTGTGACCTTGTAATGCCGAATCATTCGACAAGGCATTCACGTGAATGCCTTTCCCCATCTCGCGCGTCCCGCGCTCGCCCGCGCTCGCCCCTCGACACGCACACATAGCCGCGAGTTTTGTTACTGCACACAAGTGTCGCTGTCGTTTCTTTTTACGTTAGTATATATTATATTCTTTGCCAACACCGCTGCCGCTGGCAGATTGGAGAACCCTTCCACCCCAGCCGTCGGTTCTGCTAGCGATGTAGCCTTTTGTTTCACCGTAGTTGGGTAAAAAGTCTGTCCAAGCCTTTTATGTAGTAAAAAAAAAACAACACGTTATAGTATCCCTTATTTATTTCTTTGTCCTTTATTTGTTACATACGTCCAAACAGATCAGTTTGAATAACGAAGTTCCCGCTATTTTAGATATTAAAAGAGCCCCGAAATTCATTAGGCTTTACGCGAAAGGATTACAAAACTTCACTAATAAGTTCTACATTACAAATGTAATTTGCTTTTTCAAATGAAACTCGTCTTCTGAATATGTATAAAATGTTTTCAGTTAACAATATTGGACGTGCGTGCGCATTACGTCTCGTTAAAGAAGTAATGAGATTTTCATCACGAAAAATACAATTTACGTAGCGAAGGTACATATAATTCGATTTCGCCAAGCTTTGGAGATTTTAAATTATTGTCAACCCAAATAATCAACGCGTAAATTGCTTACGACATTTTTTATGATAACGTTTAAATATTGAAATTTCGCGCGCGTATAGTAGGGGAATGAAAACGTACGTCACATTTCGACTTTATGTTACGGTGTTAAGTTTCAATAGTTAGTAACGAACCTTTTCATTCTACAACTATAAAAACATTAATTGTGTACGCACTACACTTTTAATTGTAATAAACAAAATGTAACATAATAATAATAAAAATAATTTATACCCACGTAAATGGCCCGACATGTTTCGAACTCATATGGAGCTCTTTATAAGGTATCGCTACATATCCGTACTGTGAGTTTAAACCATTTTTATAATTATCAAGGATGTCTCACGATATATTTAATAACATTAACATGTAACTGGTAATATTTTGTTCCAGATAAATAGGGCAACTTAATCCGTACGGAAGAAAAAGATCATAACCCTATCTGAAACGTAGTGATTACATACTCTTTGCCTATCTGTTTGGTTTCACCGCAGTCGACAGTCGAGTGAAAAATTATCCTACAAGCATTTCTTAAGCAGACGCCTTTTTAGTGTGACGGAAGCACTCCTGTGGCGCGGAGACATTCCCGTAAATGGGTTTATATTCCTGCACAAAGCCCAACTTACTGGTAATAGTGGTGGCAAAACAGCCCTGATACAGTTCAAGTCATGCTTATAAAAAAAACCGGCCAAGAGCATGTCGGGCCACGCTCAGTGTAGGGTTCCGTAGTTGCTCATCCTTCACAATAAACTGCTGTTTTAAGCCCGAGGTTTACGTTAAGAAAGATTTTAAGCTCTATAAAAAGGTCGTAAACGCCCTAGAAACTGTAATCACTTCCTTTATTACCTTCTGGAAGTCAACTTACGACCTTTTAAAGATAAAATATGAAATTTGGCGATAACTCAAAAACAGCTCGACCGATTTTGTTCAATATAGTTTTCATTGAAAGTACTTATAAGGCCTCATTAACATGAATTTGCCGCGGACGGACGGACAGACGGACATGGCGAAACTATAAGGGTTGACTACCCTAAAAAGGTGTGATGTGACCACATACCAAGCAAAAGAATATTATTTTTTTATTTAAGCAGCATCATGTCAACCGCTATTTTAATTGCATATTTGGGTCATTGTCAGTTCAAAAAAAAGTTATCTCTTCGGTGGCTAATAGTTAACAGCGTATGTATAGTGCGCGCTCTGTGCGCCTGATTGATTGAATCGTGTTCGAGCTTGTAGTCTCTGATAGTGTCTTGAGATGGCGCTACTATGTGCGAAATGCAATAAAAACATAATAAACAGAGAGTTTCTTAAATGCTCCAAATGTAAACAAGTACATGATATCCAATGCGCAGGAAGATCATTACAGCTTTTCCTATTAATGACAGCAGAGCATAAAAAGAAATGGACATGCATACCATGCTCACGTCCTGACTCAAATTCACCGGGAGAAAACGCTGCTAAAAAAACAACACCTTTAACCAAACTTGCTGACAAGAAAGATAGTGCAAAAAATGTGTCACCAGCACAATCTACACCCGGTACGTCACTATTATTACCCAACAACATGTTGTCACAAAGCAGCCCATCAGCAAAAATCACTCAAAGCCCGTCTAGTACCTACCATAGTGCGAATAGCACACCATCACATGACAATATAACATTAAGAAAACCAATGCAAGCTCAACAGCACCAAGCGCTAAAATCACACTTGGATCCAGAATCCACAGACGACTCTCTTCATTCCAACGATTCCAGTGACCTCAACTCTGGGACAATGTTGGCCTCCAGTCTACACAACAGGAGTTGCCCCGACATGAAAGCTACAACTGAAGATATGCTTGCAGAATACAAAGAGAAAATAAATAATTTAGAATTAATGTTACAATCTGCAGAGCAGGAAATTTGCAATCTGATTTCGGAAAATGGCACCCTGAAAAAACAAATACAAGAAAATGAAAATTATATTGATAAACTTACACACATATGTTCATCTACAAATAAAAAGCATAAAAATAAGCCGTCAAAAAAAACAGAAACAGTTCAAAATTTGCTCCTAACCGGTCCGAAGAAAATAAAACCTGCAAGACAAACGCAAGCGCCACCGTCGTCGACCTGTCAACCAGCCATCTGGACCAGACTCCACAGATGGAGCGCCCAGTGGACCAGCACGCCCATGCCTCTACTCCCCGCGAGCGCAGCGCTATGCCGACCACGACTGAAGCTAATGAACCAAAAGTTAAATTGTGTATCTTAAGTAATCAAAGTAACAATGGTATTCTGAACGCTTTAGAGCATACATTTGAACGCGATGCTGAGTACTGTCACTACGTGGTGCCAAATAGTAGTATATTTAAGTCATTAAATAACTTAGAAAAAAATTTACAACATTTTACTATGAGCGACTATTGTATTGTGATGATTGGCGAAAGAGACCTAGATGCAACTGAGAATAGTATTGAATTAGTGAATTGTATACGCGACTCTCTTAGCAAAATTACGCACACAAACAAAATAATATGTCTTCCTACGTATGTCTGTGGTGCACTAATATACAATTATAAAGTTGAAATGTTTGGAAACTTGCTGGCAATGGACATGCAAAGTAATAATTATGCATATTTATTCGACACTAATCAAGATTTAACTCTTAATATGTTCTCGTATTATTCTGGAAAAATAACGAAACTTGGAATAAGGTCCATATTTATTAGTCTCAAAAAATTCATATCAGGAATTAAAAGTTACTTGACTTTCACAAATAAGCGACAAAACTCTACCCTTATTACAGAAAAACAATCACCAAATAGAATACCTGATAATGCTGATTTTTTTCGAGGCTAATGTAACAAATGTCCGGAATATGAGGCTCTTTCACCAAAATGTTGCAGGGATACTTAATAAAAACGATCTGTTTATAATAACTTTATCTGATCTCTCTAAAAAAATTGGTGAAATAGACTGCATATGCCTTAGTGAAACATTTATGAAACTTGGTTCGGAATGTAACTTGAAAATGTCAAATTATAACCTCGCTTCATACTTTTCAAGACATCACCGGCGAGGACCACCTCTATATATTCTAGTCCTTGCCTTAATAGTATACAAGTACCAACTTGTATACTATTAAGGCAAGGACTAGAATATATACCATTAAAAATAACTAGTAAATTGAGTGCCGCATACTATTTTGAGTGCTGTGGAGTTGAGTTAATTAATTACAATCTAATAGTCATTTGTATCTATAGAATACCTAACCGTGTCATAGACTTATTTATGTATAAGTTAAAGGCTTTGTTGGATAGCTTAATGCACAAAAAGAATAAAAAAATTATTCTATGTGGAGATTGGAACATTGACATTTTAAAAAATAATAACCAAACAAAAGCCTTAAAATCTCTACTGACAAATTTTGGACTCGATATTCATGTAAACTCTCCAACTCGAAAGAAATCTTGTATTGACCTAATAGCTTCAAATTTAGGTGTATCTAACGTAGTGTGTAATACACATGATCTTGCCTTGTCGGATCACGACACTGGACAGACAATATCGTTTAAAATTCCGCAAAATTCTTATGAAAAACATGGAATAAAGTGTTACACTGAACAACGGAGAGACTATTGTCAACAGAATATCGACACCTTCTGTAAGCATATATCATGCCTATCTTTTAATGAAGTGTTTGAAGAAGTGGATTGCAATCGTTCATTTGAAATTTTTCATGACTTGATTATTCTATTCTTCAATTTGTGTTTTCCAATTGTGCGAGTTCAGATAAAGGATAAACCCATTTATATTTTAAATTAATATTTTAAATATCACAAAGAAAACAAAAACAAAAAACACAATAAACGCACATATCTGACGTACACAAAAAATTTGAAAAAATGTATTTTGAAGTCGCAACAACTGAATAATAATTTGTACATGAAAAACTCACGAAATAAAGGGAAGGCAGCATGGAACGTCATAAAGCATAACCTAAATTTAGATAACACTAATAAAACGGAAATCAAAAACTTAACATGTAATGGCGAAGTAGTTGACGATCCAACAAAAATGTGTGAACTATTTAATGAGTTTTTCATGAATAATTCTCAAATAAACATAGGAATCGATAGGCATACAGGCATAAAAACCGCCAATAATAGTATTTTTCTCTCCCCATTAGATAAATTTGATGTAATTAAAATAATAAAATCTTTAAATAATACCAACTCAACCGGCTATGATGGATTTCCCACCAAAATATTGAAACAGTGTGCGAACCTAATAGCTGCGCCTCTTAGCCATTTGATTAATCTGTCTTTTGAACAAGGTTGCTTTCCTGAGCGTTTAAAGTTAACCATTATTAAACCCCTCTTCAAGAAAGGTGATCCTAGTGTGATTAACAATTATCGTCCGATAGCACTAATACCGACCCTATCGAAAATCTTTGAAAAAGCTATGTACAACAAAATTAATGTTTTTTTTAGTGCAATGAACATCTTGCATTAGAATCAATATGGCTTTAGGAAGGAAAGCTCTACGTCTCTGGCATGTTTCTCTTTGGTCAAGCACGTTACGGAATCACTTATAAATAAATAAATAAATAAATATCAGACAACCTCACACAAATCAACCTAGTCCCAAATTAAGCTCAAGAAGGCTTGTGTTATGGGTACTAGGCGACGATATACATACTTATATAGATAAATAAATACTTAAGTACATAGAACATCCATGACCCAGGCACAAATATTCGTGTTCATCACACAAATATTTGCCCTTGCCGGGATTCGAACCCGGGACCGTCGGCTCAGTAGGCAGTTGCTTAACCACTGCGCCAACCGGGTCGTCATCACTTAACGACAGACAACCAGTCTTAGCAATCCTCTTAGATATGAGTAAAGCTTTCGATAGTGTTTGCCATAGTATTTTACTTACCAAACTAGAGAAATACGGAATAAGAGGTATGGCTAATGAATGGTTGCAAAGTTACTTGTCTAATCGGAAACAGTATACTGAACTTACCAAAATAACTGTTAATAAAAAGGAAACATATAAATCCTCATTAAAAACAAATAATTGCGGTGTTCCACAAGGAAGCGTTTTAGGCCCTCTCTTATTTTTGTCCTATATAAATGACTTACCAAACAAGTTAAAACATACCTGTTTTTTGTTTGCGGATGATGCCACCTTAATTATCAAGTGCGAAAAAAGTGACAATCTAGAGAAGGAAACTATGAACGAACTAAATACTGTAATAAAATGGTTAGAAGAAAATAGCCTTAAATTGAATTTGGATAAAACAAAAAATAATAAAATTTGTAACACGCAATTCTCCCAAGATTACTGTTAAAGTTGAATGCAATAATTCACGTATACAACTTGTAAATTCGGTCACCTTTCTTGGTATTACTCTTGATGAACAACTTAATTGGAGAGCACATATTGAAGGCGTATGCTCTAGACTGGATCGATTTGTGTATGCACGGCGACGCCTTAGGTCTATAGCATCAAGAGAGGCTGCGCTTTCCGCATACCATGGATATGTTTCCTCCATCTTACGCTACGGGCTTATCATTTGGGGTAACAGTACAGATACCCAAAGAGCATTTGTGACTCAAAAAAAATGTGTCAGGGCTGTATACGGAGCTGAATATCTTGCACATTGCAAACCAATATTCCAGGACCTTAATATCTTACCTCTACCTTGCCTCTACATATTAGAAGTTACCAAATTTGTGAAAAAGTATCCACACTTCTTTCCACTGCATGATACGATAGTCAATAAGGGCAATAGACCTAGCCGAAAACCGCTCAAATTGTATCAGCCTAGGCAAAAGCTAAAGGTATTTGGCAGAAATGTATATTGTATGGCTATCCAATTGTATAATAGGTTACCTGACAACTTCAAAGGCTTACAATTAAATCAATTTAATAAAATAATGTTTAAATGGCTGCTTGACAAATGCTTTTATTCTGTTGACGAATTTTTGAACCATAATGGATAATTAATTATTTGAATTGTACCTAATCTAATAATTTAATAATAATCTAATAGTATAACTAAATTAATTTAATGTTCTTAGTTATAAGTTAAATATTTCTACGCCGTACTGGCAGAATATGCTGAGCTAACCACATCTACTAACCTAAATTGTACCATATTCTTTGAAATAAACGATTGATTGATTGATGTGCATAAAAGTTATGTTTGAACACGCAAGCCCATAGAAAGGGAAACGTCGTTTCATCATCATCATCATCATCTCAGCCATAGGACGTCCACTGCTGAACATAGGCCTCCCCTTTGGACTTCCATATATACCGGTTGGAAGCGACCTGCATCCAGCGCCTTCCGGCGACCTTTATAAGGTCATCTGTCCATCTCGTAGGTGGACGTCCTACGCTGCGCTTGCTGGTCCGAGGTCTCCACTCGAGCACTTTCCGGCCCCATCGGCCATCTGCTCTGCGTGCTATGTGGCCTGCCCATTGCCACTTCAACTTGCTAATCCGGTGAGTTATATCGGTCACTTTAGTTCGTCTACGGATTTCCTCATTTCTGATTCGATCACGTAGAGACACCCCGAGCATAGCCCTCTCCATTGCTCGTTGAGCGACTTTGAGCTTTGAGATGAGGCCGATAGTGAAAGACCACGTTTCGGTGCCGTAAGTCATCACTGGTAACACACATTGGTTGAAGACTTTCGTCTTGAGGCACTGAGGTATGTCGGACGAAAAGACATTGCGTAGTTTCCCGAACGCTGCCCAGCCGAGTTGGATTCGGCGGTTGACCTCTTTCTCGAAGTTGGACCTACCTAATTGGACCACTTGTCCTAGGTAGATGTATGGTCAACAACTTCGAGTATCGAGTTTTCAACAGAGACTGGGATGGGCACAACCTTGGCATTTGACATGATTTTCGTCTTGTCCATGTTCATTTTTAAGCCCACCCGTTGAGAAACTCGATTAAGGTCATCGAGCATCATGCTGGGGTACACTACATAAATACGAAAAACTTAATTCCGATATTTATAATCACGAATTTCAAAATACCGATTTTTACATTTCCGAATGGATCAACATTCCGAATATGATTATACCGATATTTCATAAATCCGATTTTTACATTCCCGAAATTACAAAAATCCTAATGGTTATAATAACGAATTTCAAAATTCCTAATCTTTGTACACCGAAGTGTAAAAATTCCGAACTATTTAATATTCCGATTTATCACAAGTACGAATTCCGATTGCTAAAAAACCGATTTTCAAAATTCCGAATTTTAATACACCGAAAAATGAAAAGTCCGAGTCAATATTAATACGAAACATCAAAATACGGAATTCTAATATTAATAATAAGTATAAATATGTATTAGAGTCCGAAATTAAAACTCACATAAACCTGCAAAGCTAATTCTTATGTGAAGCCGATTTGAGTCGGACCTGCCTTAAGCTAAAATAGGTAATGTTAGGATTTTTCGACCACTCGATATAGATCTCCGCGGCTCGGGGCTTTTCGGGGTCCAGCTAATAACCAAACCTATAGTTTTCGGGGTTCAGCAAGTCTTTTGACGCTCCGCTATACGTGGTCACAATACAAACCTAACCTAACCTACAGTTTTCGGGGTTCAGCCAATAACCTAACCTATAGTTTTCGGGGTTCAGCAAGTCTGACGCTCCGCTCGCTTCGCTCGCTCCGCTATACGTGGTCACAATACAAACCTAACCTAACCTACAGTTTTCGAGGTTCAGCCAATTCGATATTTGTCCAAATCCGGTTTTCTATTTTTGTTTTAACGTAAAAAATCGGTACAGCAAGTCTTTTGACGCTCCGCTCGCTTCGCTCGCTCCGCTATACGTGGTCACAATACAAACCTAACCTAACCTACAGTTTTCGGGGTTCAGCCAATTCGATATTTGTCCAAATCCGGGTACTTAATTTACTAATTCCGATTTTTAAAACTCCGAATTTCATAATTCCTAAGAAAGAAATTTCCGATTATTGAATACACGAATGTCATTATCCCGAATATCAAATTTCCGAATAAGTAATGAAGTTTCGGAAAATTAATAATCGGAATTTTCATTTTCAGGCCAATGACACTTCGGGCTTTTCATTATTCGGAGTTATAAAAATCGGAATAATATACAATCGCAATTTTGAAATTCGGTTAAATAAATTTCGTGTTTTTTAGTAATCGGAATTTTAGTTCCTAGGAATTATGAAATTCGGAGTTTTGAAAATCGGAATAAGCAAAATCGGAATAAAATATTTCGGAGTATTTGGGTGTTCCCGGTGGCGTTACTATACAAACACTTCAACACTTCAATGTACATCGCTGAAGTGACTCGAGCACCGCCCATGTTTCCACCGAATCGAAGGCTTTCTCATAGTCCACAAACGCTAAGCATAATGGCAAGTTATACTCTTCAGTCTTCTGTATAACTTGCCGCAGCGTATGTATGTGGTCTATGGTACTATAGCTTCTTCGGAAACCGGCTTGTTCGGGAAGCTGGAAGTCATCAAGTCTATGTTCGAGACGGTTCGTAGTGACCCATGAAAACAACTTATAAACATGGCTTAGAAGCGTGATGGGCCTGTAGTTCTTCAATAGGCTGTTATCACCTTTCTTGAAGAACAGTACCACCTCGCCTCTATTCCATGCTTCAGGCGTTTTGCCCTCCGACAAGACGGAATTAAAGAGCTTCTGGAGGACCTTAAGTACCGGTGTTCCACCCGCTCTCAGAAGCTCTGAGGTGATTCCGTTTTCGCCCGGCACCTTGTTGTTCTTAAGCTGCTTCAGGGCCATCCTAATCTCGTACAGACTGATGTCCGGGATGTCTTCGGTATAACGTCGGGCCGAATAATCGGGCGGGAATGTTGGCCGTGGGGTGACCGGCTTTAGAATTGTCCCCCACCATATCGTCCCGTGGTTGCAGTAGAAGCCTGCTAAGGGAGTAATAATAATATCCCGGAAGATGGGCAGCAGCGTCTTCCAGACCTTACAAAAAAAAAAAACTGCGCGCGCCAACCCGCCTGCCAAGCGTGGCGCGTATGGCAAAACCCCCTTTATGATAAGTCACATTAATACCAGGCCCCCAGTCTCCGGCAGCTCCGCTATCCCTGGCGCGGGTAGCGGCCAAGGTAATAGCGGAGCAGGGGGTGCTAAGAATCCCCGGACGAAATCCGGCTACCCATCCCCACGACGACTGGCCCTGGTAACACACAACATACGCACAATGAGGACTGACGAAAAGATTTGCGAGTTGGAAGAGGAACTGAGCAGGTTACACTGGGACATTGTAGGATTATGCGAAGTCCGTAGAGAGGGGGAGGACACCGTAACCCTGAAGTCTGGTAACCTGCTCTACTACCGGGAGGGCGCCCAAAAGTCCCAAGGCGGTGTCGGGTTTCTCGTTCACAGGTCCCTCGTTAACAACATAACAACCATCGACAGTGTGTCGAGCAGGGTGGTATACCTAATACTCAGAATATCCGAAAGATATTCGTTGAAGGTCATTCAGGTATACGCACCGACCTTGTCACATTCTGGTGAGGAAGTAGAGGCTATGTATGAGGACGTAAGTAGGGCCATACATACTTCCAAAACCTACTTCACTGTTGTTATGGGGGACTTCAATGCAAAGTTGGGCAAGAACAGCGGTGATGAGTTGAGAGTGGGGCAATTTGGATACGGGCAACGGAACCCTAGGGGACAGAGGCTGGCCGACTTTCTGGAGAAAGAGGAACTCTTCATGATGAACTCTTTCTTCCAGAAGCCGCCTCACCGGAAATGGACCTGTTTAAGTCCCGATGGTTCCACGAGAAACGAGATTGACTTCATCATGACCGACAAGAAACGGATTTTCAGTGATGTGTCTGTGATCAATAGGGTAAAGACCGGCAGTGATCATCGAATCGTAAGAGGCACACTGAATATCAATGTTAAACTGGAAAGGTCCAGTCTGATGAAGTCTACGCTCCGACCTACTCGGGCCCATATTCAAAACCCCGAGAGCTTTCAACTCGAGCTCTCCAACCGCTTCGCTTGTCTGGAGAACTTTGTCTCAGTGGACGAGATCAACGACGGGCTAGTGGAAACTGTCCACGCGGTAGGGTCTAAGTTTTTCAGACCCCGCCGTAAAGATAGACCTCAGAAATTGTCTGATCAGACCTTAAACCTCATGGCTGAACGACGCTCGCTACAGTTGCAGTCTCCCGATGACGCGAGGTCATATAGGCAGCTCAATAGACGTATATCGAAGTCCTTGCGACATGATCTGCGGCTCTTTAATACGAACCGTGTTAAAGAGACCATTGAGCGGAACAAAGGCTCCAAAGTGTTCGCAAAGGACAAGTCTATTGGACAAAGCCAGCTGACCAAGCTGAAACGGGAAGATGGCAGCATAGCGTCGACCAAAGCAGAGGTTAGTTATACACTTCAGTCGCAAAGCCCGTTGACAGCTTGGTAGGAGATCCAAGAGCCAAGCTGTCCCGACATTATACCGAACGTCGTTTATGCTAATATAATTTTGATCGGAAAACTAGGCCTTAAGTCCTTAACTTTGTATGTGTCTACCGAAAAGACGCGAACCTAAATCTGACAGTGACCCATTTGTGCATAAGTCTTAATTATTTATTTTGCTAATAAAAACATGATTAGGCGGACAAATGATTACTAGCGTTATTTTGCTATGTTTTCGTTTTAGCGTTTTACATAGTTGTATTTATGGTTGTGGTCAGACGTGAAATTTTTTATCCCCATTCCCAATAGAGAATATTTTTAAAAAGTAATAAAGTGACTGTAACGATAACATGTACCCATAAATTACACGTTGGAATTTCGCCAGGTATAAGAAATCTCGGAACCACAAATAAAATGTTTCCTGGTGAATTGCAAACAAGTACAATAAATAAACTAGAGATATTGTTTAAGGTCAGTCGGGACAACCATGCCACATGGAATAATGCACTTGACCATAAAAACATAGAAAAGTACAGGTGCTATGCTTCTACTACTTCTATTGTTCTACAACTAACTTAGTTGCGGTAGTTGTAAGAATATAATGGAATGAAATGGAATGTTTCATACCAACAATGAAAAAAAAAATACGGTTTTTTGTATTGAGGCCCATTAGTTATTAACTTTTATTAGCCACAATAATATTGACAACAAAGATTATATTTCAGAATATTTTGGACAGACTATACCATAAATGGAATCTTTTTCTAGACTTATTTTGCATTGACAGTTTATATTTAACTCTGTCTCAAGGGAAAAACTTGAGTATTTCGCCATTTACACTAGGAATACAGTTAGCAACAAACGTAGCTAAGCATCATAACACGCTTACAATGATCTGTAGGTACATAATAATAATTAATTCAGCCGTCTCCTACTTTCCCAAACTTGGTATGTTTGATAAAAAAAAAACGAATATGTCGCTGTAGTTTAATAATGCAGTGTATATTTGGAATCAGCTCGAAACCCTTAAGATAAGATTCAGAACACAAAAATACAATACATAAAATACGAGTAGATCACGTCATCCTTCCCGCACTAAAATTCAAGATGGTTCTTCTAAAAATGCTCTTAGGATTTAGAAGGTTCATCCTGTCAAAGTGAACCTTCTGATTATCAAATGCCGTATACGCTTATATATCGTGAACACCGCCCACTTATTATTTAATTAATTATTCTCTAGACAATACAGTCCTTGTGCATATAATTTTGAGCAGCTAGCGTGCGCAATTTATATTGTTGTAATAAATAGGTTCATAATAACCATGATAATATTATTTCTTACAATGACTGCTTGAATAACAACGAATTCTAATCAGAACCGCAAAAGTTAAAAACAGCGCTCCTCAATAGGTATTGTTTAAGCACAACTGGTTTAACTCCCTCACAGACCTAGCTTTGTCAAAAGGTTCAGAACCTCAGCGCGCCAGTTGTACAGCGGTTCTCACGTCTACCCATTGTTCTAGCTTTAAACGACTGACTGAATGGTTGAACGGCTGAATGAATGGATGAATGAATTGTCCTTTACAGTCAGCGCGATACAAAACCGCTTTAGGTCTGAGCGTTTTGCGCCGGTCTGTGACTTTTGAACGCATTTTGAATATTTGTAAATAATATTACGTACCCATCAACTCTGGAAACCATAGAACTCCCATTTCGTTGTTTAACTTTTTAAGCTTGATCGATAGGTACATTTCTCTAGATAAAAAGTACCCTATGTGCCGGCTACCTCCTGAATTATATGCCTTGAATTTTAATTTACAAACACATTTACAAACTTTTGCCTTTATAATATTCGTGTGATAAAAAGTGTACAAGAGCTGACTTAATGCCATAAGGCATTTTCTACCTGCCTTAATACTAACATAGTTATTTAAGTGTCTGTAGTACTAACAAAATATGGATTCTGTTGTCCGAAATAAATGCATTTTTTTTTTACTAGACAACTATAGCAAAATATAAAACGTCTGCAAAATATAAAAATTAGACCAAAAGAGAAGATTAATAATGTTGTCTACTTAATAATAGGTACCTATTATTAGGCATATAATTTCGAGTATTCCTATACAGCACAGCGAAAGATGACATAAGAGTGACGAAATCTCAGACATCTTCAGAATTGTCGAATCCCTTGGATTTGGAACATAAATATTAGATACACCAGACTCTCTTAAACAATCAAATTTGTCAAGTTCGTTGACTTTATTCATCTTGACTAACTTCTTTATCCGATTTTCTTGAAATTTGGCACGCGCATGAACCATGACAATCTAATATAGTACAGTGAACGATAAAAGTGTTACGGTAAAAATGATTTTTTATGAGTTTTTACCCAATAAATTTGTATTGGGTAAGACCAGACGAGACAGTTACAGAAGGCAAGTGAATCATTTTCAAAAAACCATGTACATAGTTAAGGGCTTTAATTAAAATAAACTTAATTGATTCCTTTGTGTAACGATAGTTACCCATATCTTTTGTATGAGAAACTTTCGTAACAAAAAAGAAGCGATCGTAATTTTGTTTTTATTAAGCCTTTAACTATGTACATGCTTTTTGAAAATGACTCAAGTGCGTCTTGATAATATTTATGTTATAGTACTAGAAGATGCCCACAACTACGTCCGCGTAATTGGGTAAAGAGTATCCTTTAACCATTCTTTCGATACACGGCTATCCCATTACCAAAATTCCTTATATTCTGTCTAGCCATTTCGGCATGATAAGAAGACAAATACATTTGCACCAACAGTGCACCAACATTTGCAACGCAGTGTGTCTGCTGCACAGCGCTGTTAAGATTCTTCCCGCAAAAAAAAACATTACAATTTTGGGATTTTATATATAAATATAGATATTAGTGCCCAACTTTGAACAGAGAGAGGAGGGTATGAAATTCTTGGGGCCTATGTTAGGAGTAGGTAAGTAATATTCAGACCAGAACGTAAGGGGTTTTCATGATCTTATTTTCAAAAATCACTGACAACTGAATCTGACTGCTGAAAACTCCGATTTTTTAAATAGAAAATAAGATAAAAAGAAAAACACCTTTTCATTAAGTAACGCAAATTATTTTTTTAGTTAAGTAACGCAAATATTTTTTTTAGTTACCTAAGTTTATTTTTCCCTTTTTATTAACTATGCGTGAAATGAATAGGTTTTTTTATTTTGCGCCGGTCTGAGACTTTTGAACGCATATTGAATATTATTTATTTATTTATTTAAACTTTATTGCACAAAAGAAAAACTTAACGTACAAAAGGCGGACTTAATGCCATGAGGCATTCTCTACCAGTCAACCTTAGGGCAAAGCAGAGAAATTGTAGGCGGTGCATCAGAGAACATAATATATTATATTCATTTGCAAATAAAATTACGTACCTACCCATTTACTCCATAGACCTTTGCCTGCTCCGACCGTTTCCAGCGTCTTGTGCCTCGTCTAATCCAGTTATACGTGTCCTTCACAATATCGTCAGCCCAGCGAACGCATGAACGTTCTGCACCTCTAGCACAACTGTGACACGCGACTCTTTCTGTACAGCACTGTCAGAGAGTGACGGGTGAGGCCATGTCGCGCGACATGAGTCGCGAACCATAGTTGTGCTAGACGGGCTGGTCTGCCACTTGGTCCCTTTTTGTCCATTTGGCGCCGCGCATTTCCTATGTGCCCTCTCCATTGTTATTTAAGCTTGAGAGAGTATCTAAGGCCATCAATAACTTTGTTTTTTTGTTTCTAATTATACTCGTACTATGTTTTATTTTGTTTATCAGTCGTACTTTTTACACACTCCATTGAAGGGCTCTCTGGTATCTAATTTTATTTATTTAAACTTAATTGCGCAAAAAAAAGGTGTTCAAATGGCGGACCTAATGCCATAAGGTATTCTCTACCAGTCAACCATTTGTCAGCTAATTTCACGTTTTATGTAGTTACTAGTTAGTGAATTTCCACGTTTGGCAGCCACTAAGTGAAGCAGGCGTGAGTGGTGAGTCTAATATGAGTGTTATATTAAGATTTCAATAAAAAAAAATGTTGGTACATAAAGAATTGTTGTATCATTTATTGCATTGAAGGTCAATCCATCGTCGTATAATAATTTAAAGATTTTGTAACATTTTCAACTCCCAATTTGTCCCGATTGATTCGAACTTACACTTATGTAAAGAAACATTACAAAAATGTAAAGAATATTTTTTCCCAGTCAGTTATTAAAAACAATTCAGTGTTAAAATTAAGCGAGATTCACATCAAAATATTTCCTTAACTCTCTGTTTGCGATCGGTTCAGTGAATTTGATGCTAACTGGTTATTTTGTAACAATCATACCTTCATGTCTGTATTTCCCTCAAATTAATATTGCAAAATATAATTTGCCTCTGAAACATTTAAACATCAAAGTGTAAGTGTCTAATTACAGTCAAACCTTGGTTTGAATTGTTACCCCTGAAATAATTGATATGAGGGCATATTTATATTTTGTTGTCGATTTCTTTTTTTCTCAGATTTCAATAAAATTTGGTGAGTTGCTAAAGTTGCTTCTTCTGACCATGGTAAGCCCAATTTCTCGATATGTCCTACAAATTTTTATCCATTGAGTTCCACAAAATGTATTAGAGATATTGGTCCATGAGCCAATTTTTATTTTGCTGTCAAATTATTAATTTTTCATTTCGAGCTACTTATTTTGTACTAAATTTTAGTACAAAATACGAAATTTTGTTAAAAAAAATCCATACATTTTTTGTAACTCAGTGGAAAATTTTGTAGGACATATCGTGAAATTGGGCTTACCTTGTTCAGAATAATCAACTTTACCAACTCACCAAATTTTATTGAAATCTGAGAAAAAAAAAGAAATCGAAAACAAAATAAAAATATGCCCATGAACCACTGTTCCTGTTATTATGGCTTAGCTATGAAATTATAAGAATGAGTTTGTCAATTACATTTGGATAATATAACAATGATTTGTTTATGTTCCCATGCAAAATTTCAGATTAATTGAAAACTAGAGTGTAGAACAAAGTGTTGCATAAGCACTGGGACAGGTTAAATTCAATATAAAAACCGGCCAAGTGTATGTCGAGCCACGGTCAGTATAGGGTTCCGCAGTTGCCCATCCTTCAGGTTTAAATTACAAGAAAGATTTCAAGCTCTATAAAAAGGCCGTAAACGCCAAAGTAACTGTAATTACTTATTACCTTCTGGAAGTTATCGATTACACGCTCCAGATTGAGCGGAACGTTTTAGTGCAGTATGGCACTTAACTAATAGGTGTAACGTTCTAAGTATAAGGACACCGCGCGGCACTTACGTCATTTTAAAGAAGTTATGAAATTTTGCGATACCTCAAAAACGGCCCAACCGATTTTATTTAATCATATAGTTTTAATTGAAAGTACCTACTTATAAGGCCTCATGACACGTGGTTGAAAAGTTAGGACGCTATTTCTTGGATTTCCGGAAGGAATATTTACTAAACTGCTGACTTTATTTATAAAATTATGTTTGGAGACCCCTATTATTTTTAAAAGACCTATTCAACGACACACCACACACTATAGTATTGTACACTATAGTAGTGTTGGAACGAAAAAAAAAACACCCCACTAGGTATACGAGAGATACCTACCGAAAAAAGTTTTTTTTTTAGTTTCTATTTTACCGTTTTGTCGGCGGGCATACTCATACCAAATTTCTGCTTTCTAGTACTTATGATCACGGAGCTAAGCCGCGGACGGACGGACAAACGGACAGACGAACATGGCGAAACTATCAGAGTTCCTAGTTGACTACGGAACCCTAAAATAAAAGTTATTCGCTTGGTCATGGTCAAGGTGGGCGTAAGCTTCAAGCCGAAAACTGGCAAGAAATTGCAAAGGATCGGAACGAGTAGCGTAATCACGTTTCGGAGGCTAAGATAACTTTTCGGTCACTCAGCCAAAGAGTTAGTTAGTTAAATGTTTTGGAGAATACTAAAAAATCTGTAAAGTCTGTCCTGAGCTGATGATATATCGGGCCAACGAATGCTACGCTGGAGTCCTCGAAGGGGACCTACAAACCCAGCAACCCATTCTTACAAAATAGTACAGTACATAACAATAATTCAGAGGCTTCACACTGCACAATGCACTCAAATGCTATTCGGCCGTCAATAACTGACAGAGGCA
Source organism: Apotomis turbidana (assembly GCA_905147355.2). Taxonomy (NCBI): domain Eukaryota; kingdom Metazoa; phylum Arthropoda; class Insecta; order Lepidoptera; family Tortricidae; genus Apotomis; species Apotomis turbidana. The sequence continues at coordinate 10,567,148 of LR990299.1, read as the reverse complement.
ATAGCCAACCAGATTGGGATTAAATGCGGTGCGTAAGCGCCTTTACAGTTCTAGCACGGTGGCGAATTCGACAAATGTCTGGGAGGGTGATTTGTGTGCGTTGGGCCGTATCAGCCCGGCGTTGCTAACGCGATCCACGATCCACGGTTTTGGCAGCGTGTGGACGCTTTATGAATGCCTACAATCGTTCTCAAATTCATGCAACTACATGAAAGTGCTTTAGTATCTAGATATGTAAATATCATACACGTGAGTATTTTTAAACATTTAGAAAGTAGCAAATTTATTTTATAAGTATGAAATGTGCTACACTAAAGAACCGTCCATCATGGCTTTCAAATTAATACCGCTTTGCAGTTTATTCCATAATTTGCAAGTTCTCTGTAAAAATAGGCGTGATAACCGTTTGTTTTTCGGATGCTAAGCATCTAAAAGTACTGCGGCATGAACGGTATTCTGTCCTACAGAAGTGTAGACCATCGTGATGGGAAATGTACCCGGAAAGCATAAAGTGGGTGGACGCAAGATGTCTTGGCTCCGAAATATCAGGGAGTGGACAGGAATTAAGACCGTTGAGCAGCTGTTCAGATTGGCGCTTGACAAGGAATTGAAGAAGCTGACTGCCAACCTTAAAAGAGGTACTTGAAGAAGGAGAACAAAAAATTACCGATTTCAACGAAAAAAGGATGCTTTCCGGGGTCAACTGTCCAAGTTACGAAAAAATGCCCATCATCACGATAATTGTAGCTATAGTTTGCCTATAGACCTGCTAGAAATTATACCCTTTCAAAACAATTTTCCTAATTGAACCAGTCGTCTACAAGTAATCGGAAAACAAGCATAAAAAATATATTAGGTACATATCTATCTATATATATATATTATATATTACGCGAGGCCGATTTTTGTACATCCCATCAGATCTACAGTTATGGTCCGATTTTGATAAATTATATGTCATTAGATTCGTCTCATGCTGGAGAGGTGCATAAAACTCTTGGAATTTTAATTTTTTCCTGAAAAGGTGCTGAAAAATGGATTTGAAAAAACTACTGTGCGCTAACCACGTGACCTGTGATCCCTATTTTGACAAAAGATGACCAAATAATAATAAGCATGATTTGCTCACAAACCTGTAGTAAGTAGTTCAGCATGATGAAATATTATTTTTGAGTCGGCAACATAATATCCGCAACACTTAAAACATGTACGAATATGCAAAAATAATTTTACAGTTTGTTGACAATGAATGACAGTAACCATATTCTGACAACTTTTAATGTCTTTTTTATTGGGGGCTATTATGTCAATGCTCTAAATTGCCAGGTTGTTTTTCTTTTTAAAATGTTGATATGGAAACTTTTTTCGCATACCTACCTGTTAAAAATGTGGAGAAAAAAGCCGATTAAGTGCGAGTCGGACTGGTGCTCGAAAGACTAAAAAAAAATAAAAAAAAATTTAAACGTCATTCAAATAAGTAAATTTATGGTAGATTATTATAAATATGATTATATAAGTCCATCAAAAGATAATTCCAAGGAAAATGGCATGAGTTTTGGTAAATTAAATGGTATTTTACAAGAAGAAACTTAGTCCTTCCGCTTGCATGTCGACGGGATGGGAAATGTGGTCGTGGTCGAGTAGAGAATATGGACGACTTGACAATGTAGCTAAGTTGGGAATGTATCTACATTGTTAATATGGATGAGTTGGTAAAATGGACGAGTTGGAAATGTGGACGAGTTGGGAATATGGACGAGTTGGGAATGTGGATGAGTTGGTAAAATTGACAAGTTGGCAATATAGACGAGTTGGGAATATGGACGAGTTGGGAATGTGGATGAGTTGGCAAAATAAACAAGTTGGGAACACGGACGAGTGGGCAATGTGGACGAGTTGAGAATATGGACGAGTTGGGAATGTGGATGAGTTGGCAAAATGAACAAGTTGGGAACACGGACGAGTGGGCAATGTGGACGAGTTGAGAATATGGACCAGTTGGCAATGAAGACGACTTGGTAATACGGACGAGTTGGTGATATGGAAGATTTGGCAATAAAGACGAGCTGATAATAAGGACAAGTTGGTATTGTAGACGAGTTGGGTGTATCGTCGAGTTGGGAATATGGACGAGTTGGAAATGTGGATGAGTTGGAAATGTGGATGAGTTGGAAATGTGGATGAGTTGGTAAAATTGACAAGTTGGGAAAATGGACAAGTGGGCACTATGGACGAGTTCGCATTATGGACGAGATGGCAGTGAAGACGAGTTGGTAATACGGACAAGTTGGCAATGAAGACGACTTGGTAATACGGACGAGTTGGTGATATGGAAGATTTGGCAATAAAGACGAGCTGATAATAAGGACAAGTTGGTATTGTAGACGAGTTGGGTGTATCGTCGAGTTGGGAATATGGACGAGTTGGAAATGTGGATGAGTTGGCAATGTGAATGAGTTGGTAAAATTTACAAGTTCAGAACATGGACAAGGGGGCAATGTGGACGAGTTCGTATTATGGACGAGTTGGCAATGAAGACGAGTTGGTAATACGGACAAGTTGGTATTATGGACGAGTTGTCAATGTGGACGAGTTGGGAATATGGACGAGTTGGGAGTGTGGATGAGTTGGCAAAATGAACAAGTTGGGAACACGGACGAGTGGGCAATGAAGACGACTTGGTAATACGGACGAGTTATCAACGTGGACAAGTTGAGAATATGGACGAGTTGGAAATGTAGATGAGTTGGCAAAATGAACAAGTTGGGAATATGGACGAGTTGGCAATAAAGACGAGCTGATAATAAGGACGAGTTTATATTGTAGACGAGTTGAGTGTATCGTCGAGTTGGGAATATGGACGAGTTAGAAATGTGGATGAGTTGGCAATGTGGACGACTTGGAATTGTGGACGAGTTGGGCATATGGACAAGTTGGAAATGTGGACGAGTAGTATTTGAGGACGAGTTAGCAATATGGACGACTTGGCATTGTTGATGAGTTGGAAATGAAGACGAGTTGGCAATGTAGATGAGTTTGGTGTATGGACGAGGTGGTAATGTGGACGACTTGGCATTGTGGACGAGGTGGGAATATGGACGAGTTGGAAAAGTGGACGAGTTGTATTTGTGCACGAGTTGGCATTGTGGACGAGTAAGCAATATGGACGCGTTGGAATTGTGGACGAGTTGGTAATATGGACGAGGTGGCATTGTGGACTAATTGGGAATATGGACGAGTTTCCAATGGAGACGAATTGGTAATATAGACGAGTTGGCAATACAGAAGAGTTGGATGTATGAACGAGTTGGCAATGTGGATGTGTTGGGTGTATGGACAAGTTGGCATTGTGACCCTGATGGGAATATAGACGAGCTGACATTGTGGACGAGTTGGCAATGTGGAATAATTAACATGTTACGCTAACATGCGAAATAACCTACATATGATGCAAATTTCAAAAAATCGACGCGCTCTTGAATAAATCATATTTGAATTAATGACGTCTGGCTGATCATTCTTATTCTCATTCAAAATAAAATTTGACAAATTCTGCTGTCAACAAAACAAATTGATTTTATAAGGCTTCCGTTTTTACCGACTATGGTAAGGAACCCTAAAATTAGGTTTATATTATAGACTTGAGAGTATAGATAGCATCTCCCTCACTCTTCTGTCATTCTGTCAGACACTATTTCAATGAGAGGAAAGACACGAAAGTTTGAATGTGGAATTCGGGTATTAGGCCTGCAGCTCTATATTTATTGAAAAAAATATATCTTATATTCTTTTTTCAAACATGTTTAGCTGTTTTATATATTGGATTTTTTTTATTTCACATATTTGACACATTCTTTTTTTTATGGTGGAGTATTGTTGGTCAGTAATTTATTTAGATTAGTAAGTAGGGTTTGATTAAGTATAACTAGCGTAAGAATTTCAAACACAATGTTTAATTGTTATTGAATAAATGATTGATGATGATGACATGGCCGCACCCATATTAAGAAAATTTGCAAGATCTATTGAATTTCATAAAATAAAACAAGCATTGATAATAAGTAGTGGTTTTTCGTGTATCTATAGACGTTTTTTACTCTATTTCATACAATTGAGTTTTTTTAACATTTTTATTAGCAATATTGTGAAATATTTACGATTATAAATGAATACATAAACAGTTACGCACTCCATGATTTCCTTTTTAAAACCTGCGTAGTGAGTGACCAAATCTGTCGTTTCGATTCATGTGCTATTTCTGGAAATTGATAAAAATCGATCAAATCGATAAGTTTATGTCCTGAAGAAGCAAATTAAAATTCTACCAATCTTATGTTCGGTCCTATGAAAATATGTCAATCATCTTTTTAAGATATGGGACGATTATTTTTTTTTAAGAATGGGGATGTGATGAATTATATTTTTCCATAAATCGAATAATATGGATTTTATTTGTGAAACAGATCAGCAGATCACATGTCATCAATGCACAAGTTATTTTTACAAAAGAGTTGAAAAAATTGTCACGATGAAGCTGGCAGTTGGCTATCAGGCCTGTCTCTAGCCTGGCATGTTTTAACGTTTTTAAAACATAATTTTAATGTGTTTTTTTACACTATTAATTTATTCTTCGTTCCCCAAAAACTTCTTATCTCACTTATCGATAAAGTAGTTATTTTCTGTAACACTACCGGATTTCCATATTCTAGCGGCGGTTTGACGCCGCAACGGGTCTCTAGTATTTATATAATATTTCACCTTAACGGTATCGAACGCCTTGGTTACGAGCTGGTGTGCTATTAGCGCGGCTTGTGGCGCGACTTGTCTTAGTTTAAAAATTAAATTAACAACTATACATATAAATTCACTTTACATATAATTATATCAAAAGGCAAATTAGATTTTGGTAACATCTATTTATTATAGATACATTGTTAATTATTAATGATAGAATACGTGAGGTATAATAATATCCATTCAAAACAGAGTGCGGTTTTTAGCGTAGATATTAGTGTCTCGTCAATGCCTCGTTTCTGATCATATCTGAGCGTCTAGTGACATGCTCAGCTGATAAGGCCGCAACTAAGCGGGTGTGGCCAGCGGCACAGTTTATCATTCAAACAGGTTATACATATAACATAATGCTGGCTGAATTTTGAAGTGATTTAGGGACGAGTTTCTCATTTACGAACGAATTCAAGAATGGATTTAGAAACCTTTTAAACAACATAAGATGAAAAGGGCTAAATCGTAGAGGTGTATTGGATTAAAACCGTGAATCAGCCATATTTTAATTTTCGGCCATGAACCAGCCGAAACTTCGGCCAAGCCGAAAGCCAGGAGTCCATGGATAATTCCGTGTCATTCCGACTGCTTTGTGCCTTCTATCTGAGGTGTCATGAAACTTATCGATAAATCACTGGCAGAGGTATAAGAAATATAAATATGAACCCTTTTCAGTTGCGCACAGTTTAAACGAACACCCTGTTCATGTGAATACACCTGAATTACGTTTAAAAGAGCTAGCATATATTAAAATGAACAATGTAATGCTATAGCCACCATTCCCCACAGCCAGCGTTCAATTTCCTGTATCTAACACAACATAATACGGAGAAGCCACAATACATCCTGAACCCGTGGACGCAGGATCAACTGCGAGCAAACAATGCGAACCCGATCACGGCGCTAATACTGGCTTAATCTCACTGGCGATGGCGTATACAGAGGCTTACAATTGGATGTACCGATTCTTTACCATACAAAACAATACAATGTATACAGGGTGTCCCTAAAACCAACGCCGAAATGAAGAGGGGTGATAGAACAGCTCATAAGCAACCATATTATGACGACGCGTTTGGCTCGGTTGGTAGACACCTGCCTACTGAGTCGGCGGTCCCGGGTTCGAATCCCGGCCGGGGCAAATATTTGTGCAAATATTTGTTCTTGGGTCATGGATGTTATCTATGTATGTATTTATATATTATTATGTATATCGTCGTCTAGTACCCATAGTACAAGCTTTGCTTAGTTTGGGACTAGGTCGATTTGTGTAAGATTGTCCCTTAATATTTATTTATTTATTGTTATTTATTTATTTATAAAGTTAATTTGACCTTAATAAAAAGTTCATGGTTTTCGAGATATTTGCATTTTAAAAAACCTCGTGACTTTTGAGGCCCTGCGTCAGTATGTCGATTGCCACCACTGCAAATTTAGGTATTTTTTAAATCTGTTTTTTGCAGAATGTTACTAAAAACATATCCTATCGAATGTAATTTCAATTTATTACATATCATGATGCTTTGTCGGTAAAAATAATAATAAAAAACGAATTATAGCAATTTATTAAATTTAGCCAGCGGTTTTGATCGAGTTTCATTTAAAAAAAGTATTGTAAACTAACATGGCACACAACATAAAAAGATATTAAATTTATTGTAGTTTTCAAAAAGGTACAGCATTTTCTAATTTACGCAGCAGTTTACGAGATATTAATATTTTACACTAACAGGAGTTCATACTGCAGTTATTACATGGTATGGAACCAGAGCCCCTACTAGGCTCAGAGTTTGAATTTCGAACAAAAAATAGATTCAAAGAATACACAATTTGAAATTGGAACACAATTTGATATTCGAATTCAAGTCGGCTTTCTGATTAAAGAGTATTTTAGTAATTTTAGGACACTTCGTCAATTCGTTTGATGTTCTTTATTTAGTTTGGATTCTTATTTTCTTAAATAGACTTGATTTACCAATAGAACTCGTGTTTGCCTTGTGATTTGGATTTTTGGTACAATTTAACTTTGCTTTGTGCATCTTGGACTCGAGTTCTGCCTATTGATTTTAACTTCGATTTACTTTGGCTCTGTTATGATTAATTGTAGTGCGTTTGTTACAAATATGCCAGAGAATTATACTCCTCAAGAATATGCCAACATGCATTTTGTCTATGGGGAATGTCAGGGTAACTCTTGTGCTGCAGCTAGACTCTATCGGGAAAGATATCCAAATTTAAGGCATCCGGACCATCGAGTATTTCGAAATGTTCATCTCGCATACTCACAAGGCGTTTTGCCTGGCAATCGTGGTGGATTGGGAAGACCTAGAGGAGATTACGATGAAGATGTTTTACAAGAGATTCAAAACGACCCATCCACTTCGACACGGAACATTGAACGTAATTTAGGGATATCAAAATCTGTTGCCAATAGAATATTACGTCGATATGGATATCATCCATACCACATACAACGTGTTCAAGCGTTGCTGCCCCGTGATTACCCACTTCGTGTTCAGTTTTCCCAGACAATGCTGCAAAAACACAGAGAGGATCCCAATTTCATAAATATGGTTTCTTGGTCTGATGAAAGCACTTTTAAGAGAGATGGATTTATGAACATGCACAATTTACACAGTTATGCATTAGAAAATCCTCATTTAATGAGGGTAGATCGGTCGCAGTACCAATTTAAAGTGAACCTCTGGACTGGAATATTAGATGGGAAAATAATTGGCCCATTTGAATTACCAGAAACGCTGAATGGTCCAAGTTATCTGCATTTCTTAGAGAATGAGTTGCCAAATCTTCTCGACGACGTACCTTTAGCTACGCGGAGGTCAATGTGGCTGCAGAATGATGGCTGTCCAGCACATTATGCACGCGAAGTGCGACTACATTTAAACCAAACTTATCCACAGAAATGGATCGGCCGTCTGGTTCCCATTTTGTGGCCTCCTCGATCTCCAGACCTAAATCCTCTGGATTTCTATTACTGGGGTTATATTAAAGAAAAAGTTTACAATGAACCGATTAACAGTATAGCGGAGCTGAGACAACGCATTTACGCAGAGGCCCAAAACGACGTATCAAGAAGTGCACGTCACATCAGTCGAGCATTTTTAAAGAGATGCCGAGCTTGTATTCAAGTCAATGGCGGACAATTTGAACATTTAATTTAGTTACATAAAACAGGTATCGTATTTTTTTAATGTTTTTAGTTTTTTTATTCACTTAACAGATAAAAATGGCAACCAGTATTATTTTTGCATTATCTTATAAACCGCTAAATAATTAAGTCACTTCAATACCATTTTAAAAACAACTCTAAATTTGCTATCTTTTTACGTTATTTGCCAGGTTCGCTATGAACATTTCATTTTTTTTTATTCTAAAATTGAATTGTGTTCTATTCTAAATAAAGTATTCCTTAAATCGATTTTTTGTTCAAAATTCAAACTCTGAGCCTAGTAGGGGCTCTGGTACCATACTATGGAATAACTGCAGTATGAGCTCCTTTTGGTGTAAAATATCAATATCTCGTAAACTGCTGCGTAAATTAGAAAATGCTGTACCTTATGGAAACTACAATAAATTTACTATCTTTTTATGTTGTGTGCCATGTTAGTTTACAATACTTTTTATAAAGGAAACTCGATCAAAACCGCTGGCTAAATTTAATAAATTGCTATAATTCGTTTTTTTTTTATTATTTTTACCGACAAAGCATCATGATATGTAATAAATTGAAATTACATTCGATAGGATATGTTTTTAGTAACATCCTGCAAAAAACAGATTTAAAAAATACCTAAATTTGCAGTGGTGACGCAGGGCATCAAAAGTCACGAGTTTTTTTTAAATGCAAATATCTCGAAAACCATGAACTTTTTATTAAGGTCAAATTAACTTAATATGGTTGCTTATGAGCTGTTCTATCACCCCTCTTCATTTCGGCGTTGGTTTTAGGGACACCCTGTATGTACAAGTACTCTTTACTGCACACCTCATAAAACATTCAGGAGCAATACAATGCAAGAAATTACAGAGGTAAACTAACAGACGGTCTTACAGGCGGAACAATCTACGATGAAAAGATCAAACCGCTGGAAAAACTAAAAATACACTCACCCTAGTGGTCTTTGGGCACTCGTAGAGTAGAAGTCGAACTAGATATCTTTGTATGAGTAGTCATAGTCATAGGAATGATGCGAAATCTCATCCACTCGACCAATAACGCACCAAACGCACGTATGTTTTGACCCCTATTTGAATTGAAAGGTATTTTATCTACGCACATATCATTAGTGCTCTAAAATGCGTTCAGAAATCGTAGGAAATGACCAGCATTATTACAACCAATTTTACTATGAGATTTTTTTTGTCTGTGGTAGTAGGTAAAATCTGTACTGTAATGTTATTACCATAGATATAGTATGTTATTACAGTACCGATTTTTGTAAGGTTACGAGTTTAAATTAGGAACAGCTGTCAAAACACAAGTTGGTCTCTATTCTAGTATCCATAGATATTAATATTGTTATCGATACGAAACGTCAATTCAGTATGTTTTTTTTATATAAACCGCACGACATTGATCTCGGGTGACATGAGAATATGGATACATTCGTTTGTATATGATTTAGAAAAAAAAAACATTCGTCTTGACGGAGGTTCGAATTGCCGCCATTATTGTTGTCATTTGTTTGTTGGTTATTTGCTGTTACGAAAGTAGAATTGTGAAAATTTTATTGTTATTCACATTTTAGTTGAAAATATTGTTTCAATGTAAATGTAAATTACAACTATTGCAATAAATAATCTGTTCATGTATTTGTTCAGATTTATTTCTTTCTGCATTAGTATATGTGTTAGATATTTTACAGGTAGCACTAGTGGTGCCGGTCATTTCCTTATGACTTCTGAACCCATCTTAGAGTACTTATGATATGTGTGTAGATAAAGTAGTGTATACAACTGTACATAATTAGGCCTTAAAACACTCGTGTGATCCTATTATGAAACTCGCTGACGCTCGTTTCATAAAACCACACTCGTGTTTTAAGGCCTCTCATTATGTATCAGTTGCATAAAGTACTATTAACTGTACCGTTATGAGAGCTTTGCAATCTTCAAATTATAAAAAGAAGGAAATAAAAGGCTGTAGGTATATGTAAAAAATGCATCGAAACACAGTTAGTAAGAAAATAAGAAAACCAAAAAAATAAAATGGGACACCATTCAGCAAATTGTAGCGACCACCTACGGTGCTGATGCTGATAATATACAGCCTTGAAATTATACTTAAACTAAACAAACCTAACTTAGCAGTGATACCAAGACACCTAACGAAATATAATCAGACAATATGTCAAACTACGTTGCAGCTCAATATCCCTAACTCCCAAATGGGAACTCAATAGTTTGCATCGGACCTAAGCACGTATTTCGATGATCGTGAGTCCCGAGGCGAGAGCCGAGCTTTCTGCCATTTGCATGCACTTGATACCTGGGTACTCCGAACATTACCCGTAACCGTTTTATTCCAGTTGAATGCTGGATTTGGCTTTTGCATGGAACCTTTAGGGGATCATTTGTCGGAGAAGCCATTTGTTTCGCGTGCTACAGATGAAGCGAAAACACTGACAAGCAATGTAATAGCTTTGTAAAGCAAATATTTGTCTCCAAGCGACATATGATACGACCTACCGTCACCTCCGATTTGTTTCTCATATCATCAAAATTAGATAAATTTTCAGTAAATGCGTAAGTTACTCCTAAAATTTTCTTTAAGTCACTGTAAGCAATTTGTCCTTTTGTTATCTGTAGTTGTCCCCAAAAAAACTGGCCCTTAACCGAGATGGTTTTAGTTTTAGGCAAGTTCTTGGGGCTGTCAACAACGTCTGTGATAATAATGTTACATTGAATGAGCGTGTTACCTTTTTTTGTCAATTATATAATAAAGCATATCTGGTAAACTAGAAACATCAACATTCGCGAACATTTTAACTTTTACTCACTAATAAAAGTAACCAAGCTATGAGCTACAAAAGCCTGAGCAAATAATTTCATTTAACAAATTAATTTCCGAGTCGAGTACTAAGTCTTGAAGAACTTTCAACAACAGTGTCCGTGTTTTATTTGCCGTAAGTATATTTGATTTTACTTCAGTTACTCGAAGGAAATTTAAAGAATTTAATGAACTAAATTGTTAAGCGACCCGGCAAGATCTTTTAGCCCCACCCCATTCCAATTCAAACAGTGCTTAAAATAGATTTGACATCGCTTAAGCTTTGACCAAGAGAAGAATTTTAACAAGGCTTGGGCATATGTAAATTGGGTATTTTAAGCGGAAAATGTTTCATGGCATGATAAATAGACTAGCGCTTAACTTTCGTGATTATAACAGTGTTTATCAAATATTCCTTGTTCACTTTTGCTTTTACAAAAATATTCCGTACCGAGAATATACACATTGTAGAACAGCGTTGCATTTTCCTTTATATTATGTATATCGTTGTCCATCCCCAATATAAACAGATAGTTACGATTATATCATCATTACATAACAGGTTCTAATGAAATATTTTTACGATGGCATTAACTACGTTAAAAACATTTCATTTTTATCTACTAATCGTATCAGCTTGATACTTCAAATATAATTTCACTATAAAATTACACAGCAATTTCTTGTATTATACCATTGTATCTTATCAAAGAATAAATGGTTTTAATATTGTAGAAAGTTGGCATAGAATTTGAAGATGAATATTGGGTTTAGGACCTATTTTAGAAAGGAGATTATTAAAAGAAATTGTGGTGGTTTAACATTTTACTAAACACCAAACGTCTATCATTGCTGTTCTCCCTAAGTAGCTTTGTAAAATAAAACGACTTATTGAAAATATTCCATCTGGATCATGGATGTTTTCTTTGTAAGTATTTAAGTATGTATATAATTCATTCCATTATGTATCGATATCTAGTATCCATACCGCATTGCTTAGTTACAAGTATTGCTTAGCTTAGGGCTAGGTTGCTTTGTATAAAATTGACCTATAATATTTATTATCACCTTTTATTTGCTTATTTTCAATCTTATGTTAGGTTATTGAACAATACAGTTACATCAAAAGTGAAATACAATAAAAAAATTACAAAATATATAAGGCTGACGATAAGTAGTCAATTATAATTTCACAGACAAAATCACTACAACGCACTTTTTAAACATGTAGCAAAATTCTATACTCTATGCTATGGTACCCGCTACTGATCTTTAATATTCATAAGACATCACTCTACTCGTACCTTAGGCGCGGTACTCGACTTTAAGGCCCTTCATTGTGCAACGATTGCATTAAATACTATCATTATTATTATCAACTTGAAACCAATAACTGAATAGTGAAAAAAGTCTGTACAATGGATTGAAACTTATAACAGGACCAACTTCTATTTATTCCGTCACTTCGTTTGAAATAATCCGACCGTTAGCGAGTCTCCCATAATGGCCGCAAACGGTGGCAAAGAGATCCTTTGGCATTCCCTTTGTAGCAAATTAAGTACATGCCGGTCACGTCGGATCGAACCCGGACAAAATAAATATTTACATAGAAACGTGGGCTACTTGTATTGAAGCTGGTTGAAACAAGCTCGGTACAAGTCTGCCATTTAAAGGAAATACGCAGTATCTTTTCATACGCCTAGCACGTTCTTAGGGCATTCTTCTTTTGATGAAGCAGTTGATCGGCTACTAAGCAAAGAGGTGCATAGCAGTTTATTCACGGTAGAAGAAAAAGTAAAAGGAGAAGATAAAGTGGCTGACTATCAGGTCTGATATTGATCAGAGGCTGAATTCCACGTTTCTAGTCTATGTATGCTGTTATAAAAATCAATCTAAAAACCAATTTTCTATGGGGACATTAGGGAGGATAATAAATAAATATCGGACAACCTAACACAAATCGATCTGGTCTCTCAGTTAGAATAGGCTGTGTCATGGGCACTAGACGATGCTATACATACTTATAACGTCGTAGCTAAAATAGGCAAACTGCAGTTATTTAATGCAGCTTTAATAACAAGCATTCGTACAAACGAAAAAATTGTTCTAGATACAGTCGATATATTGCTCAAGATGTTATATAACCAAAATGTCAATCCTATCCAAATTAGTATCTAAGTCAGTATAATATACGTTTTCGTATTGTAACCTTAAGTGCAGCGACTCCCGCGCGGGCACGCTCCGCCAACAGACAGTTACTGCTCCTCCAGATAGTTTGACTTGAAAAGTTACTGCTGGCCTATGCGGCACCAGATACAGTACATCACAGATACAAATAATTCGTAGATACGAGTAGCCTTACCGCTAAACAGCGGTCACGTTCTGACAACCTTTTCATTTGCTATGAAGTTTTTTTTTTTTTATTTGGAAATTCTGACATTCCTGCAACTGCTTTCCAGATTGTTTGACTTGAAAACTTACTGCTGGCGGTTATGCGGCGCCAGACACAGTACAAAACAGATACAAATAAATCGTAGTCTTATCGCTAAAGAGCGGTCACGTTCCGACAACGTTTTCATTAGCTTTGAAGTTTTTTTTTAATTTGGAAATTTTGACATTTCTGCAACTGTTGGCTGTCATTTGTAATACTAAGTAACCGCGGCGTATTAAATTTTCGTCAATACAATTCGTTCAATATAATCTAAACCTCTGTATGACCCTTGTGCTGTTTGGATGGTAAAATAAGTACAGTATTGTTAAATTAAAACTCTTGGCAATCGGAAAAAAACAGATCAGGAACTAAATTTCTTGTGAACTTAAGAAAGGCTTTGCCAACAGGCAGTTTCTGCTCTCCAGATTGTTTGACTTGAAAACTTACTGGAGTTGGCTATGCTATGCTAGTTATTTGTTTATCGCATGCTAGTGATACTTTGTTTCAAATTGATATAAGTATACACCTCATTATTAGGAATCAAGGAAAGCGTTTAATGGAAAATCCACCCAGAGATTTTTAATTTTACGTTGCATGTAATACGTGGACGGAGTTTCGGACACCTATAACATATAACTAAACATATTGCTCAATGTCTCGCACAAATTGGCTCTGGACGCAGTGAAAATCAACGTCTGCTGCGCATCATATATCAACAGAGAACGAGCGTCACATTAACTTGCAGTTTTGGAACAGTTTCAGGATATTCAAACACTTGAATATGAAATATAATCCGAGCCACGGTGAGTAAGGAATTTTCAAAACGATCCATGCATTAAAGAAAAATGTCTGACCCAGTAGATGTAGTTCAACCAATTTGTCTGTGGCGGTTTGTCTATGCTCAAGAAAGTAAGAGGTGTTTTTCTGGACATTTTTTTTATGAAGCTTTCTTTTCTTTAAATTTTCAGGTACCTATATTAAAAAAGCCGAAAACCCGTCCCCGAGATTTGCGTATAGCAAATTTAGCAATACATAAGAAGACAAATGGATAATAAAGTCTTGAAATAGACACAGAAGATAGATAGTAAAATTATGTCGCCTTTTAAAAAACAAAACGGTTCGATTGACGTTTATAATAATAATAATAAGCGTTTCTTTTGTCGTTTGACAAAAGTACTTAACAATCTTTTGTCCGGTGGCAATAAGGCACGCGCCTTCAACGCTTGGGTGATGCCTCTGCTCACTTACTCCTTTGGCATACTAAGGTGGACTCAGACTGAGCTGGACGCCCTGGATACGAGGGTCCGTCAGCTGCTCACTACACATCGCATGAGGCACCCACGCTCGTCAGTTATGAGAATGTACATCCCGCGTAAGTGTGGGGGCCGTGGCTTTTTAAACGCCAAGGACCTCCATAACCGCGAGGTTGTGCAGTCTTAGGGAGTATTTCCTAAACAACGAGTGTGGGATTCATCGCGATGTAGTAGCAGTTGACAAAGGCCTCACCTCTCTCTCCTTAGCAAACGAGAACTGGCGCAGACCAAAGGTGCTTAGCATCGATGACCGCAGGGCTGTATGGAAGAGCAAGGAGCTACACGGGCGGTTTTACAAGGCCCTTACGGGGCCCGATGTAGATTTGCTCGCGTCGGTGAACTGGCTACGCTTCGGGGATCTCTTCGGGGAAACCGAAGGTTTTGTCTGTGCAATTGCGGACGAAGTAATGATGACGAACAATTACCGGAGATATATCCTGAAGGACGGTACGGTCGACATTTGTCGGGCATGCCGCCGTCCCAGTGAGTCACTCAGGCATATAATCTCCGGTTGTTCTCATCTTGCTAACGGCGAGTACTTGCACAGACATAACCAAGTAGCCAGGATCATTCACCAGCAACTTGCTCTTCAATACGGTCTTGTGGGGTCTGAGGTGCCGTACTATAGGTACGCACCGATGCCAGTTCTTGAGAATGGTCGTGCCACGCTCTATTGGGATCGATCTATCATCACGGACAGGACTATTGTAGCCAATAAGCCTGACATCGTTTTGGTAGATCGATCCAAGCGCCAGGCAGTGCTCGTCGACATCACCATCCCCCATGACGAGAACCTCGTGAAGGCCGAGAAGGACAAACTCAGCAAGTACCTTGACTTGGCTCACGAGGTGACCGCCATGTGGGATGTTGACTCGACGATCATTGTCCCGATAGTCGTTTCGGCGAACGGTCTTATAGCGAAGAGTCTCGACAAACATCTTAAGAGACTCTCGCTAGATGGCTGGATCAAGGGCCAGATACAAAAGGCGGTACTCCTGGACACGGCGCGCATCGTCAGGAGGTTCCTCTCTGCAGCCCTAACCACCGGTAGCCTGGGCCCTGCCCCGCTGCCGGCGGCACCCTAAGTTTGGTTTTTTATAATGTGTTTATATATTTTGTAATTTCTTTATTGTACTTTACTTTTGATATAACTTTATTGTAAAAACCTAACTTAAGATTTTAAATGAATAAAGGAGATAATAATTTCAAAGTCAGTACACGATGACTTGTCAGGAACTCAGATTGAAAATAGGGAACTAATTCGAATGACATTGATATTAGCCATTATAACGATACCGCCCATATAACGAACATATGGCCGTATCATGGCCCTTATGCATTCGTATGTTGTGTGCCTATACGGAAACTGAAAATAATACCTAATAATACTAAACCATTAAGTATGACAGCCATGAAGCAATTATGTTGTCAACATCAAACTACTTTTACTAATGGACACAGCCCGTCTAACACAACTATGCTTCGCGACTACTGTCGCGCGAGATAGCGCTACCCGTCACTCTCTCGCACAGAGCGAGACGGTATAATTATCTCGCGCGAGAAATAGTCGCGTATAACAGTTATGCTAGAGGTGCTGGTCTCTCCCAAGGACCTCCACAAGGACCGGTCTTGCGGATCCAACGTTTTCCCTCGATCCCAAAGAGATGGACCGACAATCTCTTCTCTCCCTATTAAGGTGGACTGACACTTTATTGAGGCTTACTTACCGGCCCGCCTTACTTACCGGCCCGCCTTACTTACCGGCCCGCCTTACTTAGACGTGCTTACGCTGCGTAGTCACATACTAAATAGGTACGTCAAAATCCATCGCCATTCAAAATCCTTCGGTACGATGATGATTGATGATGATTGATGATTTGGTGTAGGGACGCCCGGCCGGAAACAGGCGGGCTGTCGATCGCTTGGCTCCGTTCATTCAGCCCAATTCCCAATTGGAGCCAACGGTTACTGTCCCGGCGGCGCTCCCATACAGCCTTCTTCCTCGAATCTTCATGATCTCCTGCAGAAGGAAAGGACATCTTTAAGGTTAATGTCCCTCAGCTCTTCCTCTTCTAGTTTGTCTTTTCTGAAGATGCTATAGCGTACTATCGCATACATGCCACACTCTGCTATAACATGCTTACTTGTCTCCTTCTGACCACAGTGCGGGCAGTATGGATCACTTCTTCTTCTTCGTCGTTCCCTCACTGATGAGGATCGCGACCACATAACTGTTTCCACTCAGTGCGGTTATATGCTGCGTGGACCGCCCGGTGCATGCTGCCGCCCACTGCCTTCTTCACTGTGTCAGACCATCTAGTGGGTGCCCTTCCCTGCACACGTCTGCCATCAATTTGCCCTATGATAATCTGCTTCTCCAGACAATGCTTTGAAGACCGCATAATATGACCGAAGAAGTTCAGGGCTCGTTTCCGACATATCGCGGAGAGCCGCGTCGAGATGTTGAGTTCATTTAATATCGACTCGTTTGTTCGCATCGCAGTCCAAGGTATACGTAGCAACCTGCGCCAACACCACATCTCGAAAGCATCGATCTTACTGCTATCGCGGCTTCTCAAACTCCAAGTTTCTGCACCGTACGTGAAAATGGAAAACACCAGAGCTCGAACTAAACGCACCTTAGTTGTACGGCGAATCCCACGATTTTTCCATATCCTGTCGAGGTTAGCCATTGCACTTTTAGCCATACCGGCCCTACGGCGAATTTCGTCAGTGCAACCGCCGTCGCAAGTTATCAAGGACCCAAGATACACAAATTCGCTGACCTTTTCATACCCGACGAGTGCGCTTGTAGCTGGAAGTAATTTTGCTCTGTCCACCACCATTATTTTAGTTTTCGAATGGTTGATCTTCAGACCGAGCTTGGCACTCTCTACTTCAATTTTCTTCAGAAGAGTTGCCATTTCTACTTCATCCGACGCGAGTATTGTCGTATCGTCTGCGTATCTCAGGTTGCTGACCCTACGGCCACCAACCACAACACCACCGTTCCATCCATCCAGTGCCTACCTCATGATGTGTTCGCCGTACAGGTTGAATAACTTGGGAGACAGAATGCAGCCTTGACGTACGCCTCGTTCAGTGTGGAAAGATTTGGACGTTTGGCTTTCCAATTTCACGAAGCTTGAGCCATTGAGGTACAGGTTTTGTATTAGAAAAACCAAATGTTGCGGTACGCCCATCGTCACAAGTACATCAAACATAGTTTTCCACTGCACACAGTCGAATGCCTTAGCGTAATCTATAAAACATAGAACCAGCGGTTTGTTAAATTCGCGACATTTCTCGATTAGAACACGAACATTCAGGATCTGTTCACGAGTACCCTTCCCGGCAATAAAACCGGATTGTTCACTCGGTATCTGGTGATCGACAAATGACGAGAGTCGCGCGTTTATAATGCGCAGCAGAATCTTACTCGCATGTGACATGAGTGACAAGGTACGGTAATTTTCACATTTTCTTGTGGAGCCCTTCTTGTGCAACGGAACCACAGCAGAGTGAGTCCAGTCGTCTGGCCATTGACCTGTTCTCCAGACCTTGTTGCATATCTGGTGGACGATCATAGTTCCCTTAGAGCCCAGATGTTGAAGCATTGCAGCAGAAATACCGTCAGGACCCACAGCCTTGTGTTTTAATTTCCTGATTGCGTCTTGTACTTCGGAAAGCAAAATGTCTGGTTCACGCTCATGATCGTCCCATCTCCTTTCTACGCTATGTCCATCTTCATCCCGGTAGAGCTCATAACAGTAGTCTCTCCATCTATCTAGAACGGTTTCAAGTTCTGTCAAGGTGTTACCTTTACTGTCATCAATGACCCAACTCTTTGGTTTGAAGGTACCCGTCAGCTGCTTCACCTTCAAAAACAGGTCTTTTGTTTGCGCTTTGTCAGCATGCCCCTCAATTTCACTGCATATGTTATTGATGTGCCTGTCTTTATCCCTCCGCGTGGACCTCTGTACGTCTGCATGCAACTGGTTGTAGCGATCCATTTTAAATTTAGTCTCGAGTCCTTCACATTTAAGCATCTTCCTCTCCTCAATCAACTCCCATGATTCTTTGCTTATCCACTCTTCCTTTTTCGTAACAGCTTTAAAAAGGTTGCTGCTCTCCTTCGCGGTGCCTAACACTGCCTCTTTGAGACAGTTCCAATCTGCTTCACTAGAATCAAACGGGTCCCATTCTAGTGAATTGATCTTGGAGTCAACTGCTTGATGGAAATGGTCTAAAGCCGGTTTATTAAGCAGAATATTCTGTTTTGGATTCGGTCGAGTACTTTTTAGGCGAAGTCTGAAGTCAGCTATTAAAAGTTGGTGATCACTGCCGCAGTCCGCGCCGGGGAGTGTTTTGGCATTGGTAACCGATGATCGCCACCTAGTGTTAATCGCAACAAAGTCAATCTGATTTCTATGCCCTTGAGGAGAAGTCCATGTATACAGTCTGCATGGATCACTTACCACACCCATAATGTGTAGGTGCCTGTTGAGGCTATTGTGTCCCGTGATTATACCTGTTAATAATCTGAGATTTTTCTTACCTAGTTCCAGGAGATACCTGGTCCTTTTTCTGTTCATGCCTCCTAGGATCATCTTCGATTGTCGACATTCCGTTGTCTCTCGCCATTGTTTATTGGCCTCTTCCTCCATTAGCCTAGCTATAACTCCTTTTGTGACTTCTGCTGATATTGGCAGTGCAGGTTCGGGTCCTATGAGTTCCCTCTCTGCACCTTGCCTTGCCATCTCATCTGCCCTTTCATTCCCTGTCACACCCTGATGTCCAGGTACCCATGCTACCGTAATCTTTGTGTGTTCTCCAAGTTTGTAAGTAAGTAAGTAAGTAAGTAAACGCTTTATTGTACACAAAAACAGTTAAAAATACATCTATTACAATTAACATATGGGTACAAAGGCGAACTTATCCCTATAAGGGATCTCTTCCAGTTAACCTTTGAGCAGTTGAGTGAGTACGAGAAGAAGATAGACAAACTAACACCGTGTACAAAAAGGTATTAAAAATAATAAGACTACTAATAATTACACATATAAACTATTAATACATACATACATATATACATACATACATATATATAATGTAATATAAATATACATATAAATATAAATACATTGTAGATCAAATTCACAAGTCATTGGAAAGCCATAACTTCTTAAGATTCGTCTTGAGCGATGCTACAGATGGAGACTTCCTAAGGGACAGTGGCAATTCGTTTCACAACTTCACAGCGCTTACTGTGAAAGATTTGGGTTTGTTCAGGGCTTCTCTGCATTCCGTTACCAAGGACGAGCTTACCGTCTGTTTGTCTAACGCTTTTAGTGCAGCCTGGCTGTCTGTGTATATAACGACTGATCCCACTTCCTGTGAGCATTCATCTATTATTTGTGCACATCTCATTATGCCGCATACCTCTGCCTGAAAAACGCTAGCGTACCTCCCCAGAGGTATGTGTACCTTCTTATCCAGCTTCGGTATCACTATGCCGGCTCCTGCTAGTTTCGTGGATTCCCGCCGAGAACCATCCGTAAAGCAGATAGTCACGGGGTGTTCTACCTCTATTTTCCAGTTGTCCCTGTCTCCTATATGTATCCTATATTTCTTATCGAACATTTCTCGTCTCTTTATAAGGTCGTTGTTTTGGGTAAGCATCCCCATCTTCGAACATGCTTCCCTCTGAATGAGTGCATGTCCCTTGTCCACACAGCTTCCTCTCCATTCCTTGCATGCCTTCGGTACGATGGTCATCGGCTCTAAATTGCTTGTACCCCCACTTCACCCACTGCTACTGAGCAAGTCTAACAATTTGTTATACTTACGCAATATCGAATTTATTCATTTCGATAAATATCACAAACAGTATTCATAAACCAAACAGGCTTGTCTGCAAACTTTACGAGTTTTCAGCTAACATTTTGTTAAAGCCAGACCAAAACAATCACAGGTTTATTGTTCAGATTCCATGTCACCAATAACAATATAGTGGTAGCTGGAAAACAATACCAACTTTAATTTTTAAAATCACTCTCCATCTGTGTCGCTGGGTGTAGTTCGGAATCAAACAATGGACAACTTTAAAGTTGGAAACTTCTTACCGTAACGAACGGAAAAGCAAATCTTGTTAAACAAATAAACAGACAGAGGCGAGGATAGCACTATTGTACTTTTTAACTTTTTAAATCCAGTTCGACGAAAATTTCACCGGAATATTTGAGACTTTCGTGACTAGCGAAGACTCGGAACTTAATTTAAATTCTACCCGACTGTTACACTATGTTTTAAGCTCAGTTTGATTTCGTATCGGTACTTAATCCACTATA
The DNA here is from genome assembly GCA_905147355.2 of Apotomis turbidana. Classification (NCBI taxonomy): domain Eukaryota; kingdom Metazoa; phylum Arthropoda; class Insecta; order Lepidoptera; family Tortricidae; genus Apotomis; species Apotomis turbidana. Next base: position 10,546,259 of record LR990299.1, on the reverse strand, counting down.
ACGAAGTTTAAGTTTCACAGTTCTTCTAAATTGCGCAAACATGTACGTAGATGAACAGAGTTTATGTAACAATTCACGGAATAGCACATCGGAATCTGATTTCCATTGGGAGCCCGATAAAGTTTATAATGGAGTAAATACTATAGAGTCTTGCTTAGTCCAACCATAAATTCGACAATAGTTTCTCCAGTTAACAATACACGAATACGATTCTGAAATACCAGTTTTCTGCTAGTTCATTCTGTCGATTTGAACTTTGAATGTGGAACAACATAATTCTAGTTTCCCGTTTGCCCGGCTGTCCGGTTTGAACTTAGAACACACAGGAGCGGGTAATTCCATGGAACGTTTGCATTTGAAAATGCCGTTCCGTTCCACTCTCGCGCTGTCACGTAGCTTTTTTTCGGTTCGTTCCACAAGGCGCATTTATTGAAACGTCAGCGGGATTTATTCTTTATTCCAGACTTTTAAAATTCTGCACGCCGAAAACAACTGGCCGGAACAATTACTGGTGTCCACACATTTTTAAACGATAATAAATTCTTTTAACAGATACACACGCGCTCGAGTTCCGTTCAGCGATCGCCATCATAAGCCTCTTACAACTGCTCCGAAGCGCAGACGGTTCCAAAGATGTGGAAAATCCAAGATAATCTGTCGTCGACATGATTTTGAAATTAGGACTCACCGAAGTTTTACATTTAAATGAATTTTTATTACGTCCCTCGCCATTATGTGTGGGGAAGGGGGATTAGGATCGAGTTCTGGGGCTTTATTTGTGCTCAAAATATTGGACAAGACTCAGGAGCGTGAAGCTGGGAAAGGTATTGTGTCCCTTTGGAAATTCAATTGAATAACGATGTGAAATATGTCAAGAAATGTCTTCACATCGTGTTTGCATAAAAGTGGTCGAAGAAAATTCATGTCGAAAACCTTGCTGTATTCCCATAAGACAAAACGTGTACATAAAATGTGCAGTATATGGGATAAATAAATGAATAGGTGCGTAAGAACAGAAATTCCGCTATTCTCTTAGCGGATTCTCAGGGGGCAAGAGCAAGACGTACGTGTAAAGGAAAACCACGGTACTAACGAGCTCTGAGGATTGCCAGAAATCCAATCTGTCGGGGACAAAGGGAAAATCCTACGGAATCACGTATAAGCGCCAATTTAGTGGCTGATTGCCAATCGAAAAAACTGCCCCGCGTTAAATTTTATGAGACACATCCGTCGGACAATCGTAAAATTTGATATAATTAAGCTACGCTTTGATTGCTGCGACCTTTACAGAGAAAGTTTCCTTATAATTTATTTCTTTTCACAAAGCGTAACGCTTTGTTGGAATCGTAATATTTCTGTTTACACCTTTTGAAACAGAAATATTACGGTTAATAATTGTCAATTTGTTTCCATGGTTCCAGCCAACGTTAATTGTCTAAAATTGTTGGAAGAGAAAGGTCAACACTAATTAACAATTAGGTATATTTTGTACATCGAAACAATATCACAAGGACTTTTTACGTCAAAGCCCTTTCAAACACTAATTAACAATTATATTTTGTACATCGAAACAATATCACAAAGACTTTTTACGTCAAAGCCCTTTCAATCAATAAATTAAAAAAAAAAAACTTTTTAATAATATATGTATAAATTTGGACTTATTTCTGTAAGGGCTTTCTTCTAGATTATCATTTAGCAAATAAGAGGATATATCATCAAATAACAAAATAAAAAAAAATGCACAACACACACACATGTACAAAAGATAAATAATACATTACAACAGTAATAGACAGTACAACAATAATATATACAATAATACGTTACATTTTGTACACCAAAATAATATCACAAATACTTTTTAATATTAGATGTATACAAATTTGGACTTATTTCTGTAAAGGCATTCTTCCAGTTTATCATTTGGCAAATGAGAGAAAATATCATCTAAGAACAAATGAACAAATACACTAAAGACAACTTGTACTTGCATAAAGATAAGATATGAAAAGATAAATAATAAGGGAGGCACAGTATGGCGACATCTTAAAGCGATGCAGTCGCAAGAAGGTCCCGATACACTCGCGATGCTCAGCAGCTGACTCAGCTGCTGTCACATGACATGTACCCTCGCAAACGAAAACGCGATTCTGCATCGGTACTGTCGCGATACAGTCACAACTCAGCATCGATTCAGCATCGATACATCCGCGATTCAGCATCCATACTTGCAGGATAAAGTTCTGAATCTGAATTTTAATACAGCTAGCATCAGATGGGTCTATATCGGATGGCATACAATTATTAGTCCTATCGTCGTGTCGCATAACGTCTTTTGTCCTAATAACGTTTGGCATACACTTTGTTCCGCATATTTTTGATCGTCCGAAATTGTTGCTCCTATTATCGTTTGTCCTAAATATTATTTGTCCTATCGTTTGATGTGGCTAAGATTCAAGTATCGAATGATTGATGTGCATAATTGTAATGTTCCTAATATTTAATGTGCTAAAGATCTTTTGACTACATTTCATTATACCTAAATCTCGAAGATTTTTAAGCAAGCATTCTGACGCTCCGCTCGCTTCGCTCGCTCCGCTATCCATGGTCATAAAACAAACCTAAGCTAACCTACAGTTTTCGGTCTTTAACCTAACCTACTAACTGCTAAATTTTAATATAATTTCGCTCGCTCGTTAGGGTCACAGTTCTACCTAACACTCCTCCTCGCTTCGCTCGTCGTCGTACCTAACCTAACCAAAATCTGACCTGCCTACGTAAAGATTCTGACTTCACGCCTACCATAGTTTAGTTTAGGTGCTGTAATTTTAGGTTCACTAATATGTTGCATAAAATTAATACTCATAAATTTATTTTGTATAACAACCAACAGAAACATCATTTCTCCGAATTTTATTTTGCATATTTTTTTTTCTCATATTGTGATTTCACATATTTTTTATATCAGAACATTCATATGGCAGAATATGAATAAGCATAATATTAACATGTCCGAATAGTTATTTCGAAGAAATTTATATCTCATAATATTTAGATTGCATAAAAATTAAAATTCAAAAGTAGTTCGATTCTATTATAGTCGCAGTTCTAACCTAACCCGTTAAGTTCGGTTTTAACCTAACCTTCTTTACTGGCAGCAGTTCGGTTCTGTTGTGGTCGCAGTTCTAACCTAACCTAACCCATTAAGTTCGGTTTTAACCTAACCTACTTTACTGGCAGGAGTTCGGTTCTGTTGTGGTCGCAGTTCTAACCTAACCTAACCCATTAAGTTCGGTTTTAACCTAACCTACTTTACTGGCAGCAGTTCGGTTCTGTTGTGGTCGCAGTTCTAACCTAACCTAACCCATTAAGTTCGGTTTTAACCTAACCTACTTTACTGGCAGCAGTTCGGTTCTGTTGTGGTCGCAGTTCTAACCTAACCTAACCCATTAAGTTCGGTTCTAACCTAACCTACTTTACTGGCAGCAGTTCGGTTCTGTTGTGGTCGCAGTTCTAACCTAACCTTCAGTTTAGTTAATAATCGCCTAATCTAACCTAAAACCTAAACTAGTTTCCTAGCACCCGTCTGTTCCGTAAACTATGTCTTTATGCCATAATAAATTCGGCGATATTAATGTTATGCCATATAAAATTATACGAAATAAAAGTCGGTGATACTAGTGTTCTGCCATTTTAAATTATGCTAAATTAATAGTATGCTAACTGACAATTATGATACATATATAATTATGCTAAAGGATCATTCGGCTAAAAATGTTTCGGTGATAGCTGCTATGCAAAATGTATTTCGGAGAATCGATATTATGCAAGATAAAGGGAACCTGTAATTTTAGCCAATTTAATAATAGGCAAAATAATTCTTAGGGCAATTCATGTTAGGAATATTATGCTTTAGGTAATTAAATTTTAGAGTTATCAATATTAGGATAAACTTGCTTTAGGACTTTAAATAAGTATGCGCAAAAATTATTAGGACAAACGGGTAGTATGCCATTCAACAGTATGCCAAACATTCTCGGCCAAACATTTTTAGGACAAAAAACGTTATGCGATACGACAGGCACCCGCAATCAGATGCTGCAAAGGGTCACGTGTCGCGAATGTCGCGATACAGTCGCGCGTTCACGAATCGCGTGACTGAATTGCTACAAAAAGTCGCGGTATGCGACCTAGATGTACACATAATTAAAAAAAAAAAAACTAAATTGATTCTGTCAGTAGGCCACAATGGCACTTTTACATGACATCGAATAAGGTAAATTACTTGCTTATAGGTATTTTTATAGTTCACAGTGCCTTGGTTTTTCCTGTAATGCTGTGTAAATTACTTGAATAATAATAAATAAATGACTGATACTGAATCTACTGGCATTTAACAAGAAGGTTTCGGAGAGCGGTCGCTGTTGAGAAGAAAGCCGAAAGAAATTCAACCGTCAATATATTTTTATATATATTTTTTTTAACTATTACATTTATATTTCACTTCTAACTACTATTGATGTATCTGTTTGTAAGTCTATTTAACTTTAAGAGCATTTCTCAAAAAATTGCCCACAATTATGACAGAAATTAAGGTCCAATATAATTAACCTTTTTTGTTACCAATTATTTTAGTAATTTTATATCAATATTATGGCTATGTTCGATAATTAAGGTTCTGTTATGCTTATACTTTTTAATTATCATAATCTGATTTCTATATTTAAATTTTCGCTTAAAGTAAAACATAAACTTCCTGTTAATATCAGTTGCTGTGTATATGAAGCAAGGAGCTCGTTAGGCAGCAGTGAATTTTTTTAATTATGAGGAAATTGAGGCTAGGCTACGGCACTAGGCTATGCAGCCGCTTTTTTTTATGATCCCGTTATTGGATATTATTTCTGATGCAAAGTAAAACGTTAAGAATTATATAAGAAAATTATGGTTCTAATAAATTATGTTAGGTTGACTTAGTTCGGAAGTTAGTCGCGCGTTGCCAAAAATGTTTGTACAAAATTAAGACGTAATTATTTTTTTCTAGGTTGTTAGCAATTTTCTTTGTGATTTCAAATACAATGATTTCAGATTATTTATAATTAAGAAAGTATAAGTAAGTATAATTTTGTACAAACTTTTTTAGAAATGGTTAGTTCATATCCGTATACATTTTTAGTATCAGTGTTATGAGAATCTTAAACCTAGTGATTAATATCGCATTTCTTATAAAAAGCTACCGATTAGGATAGTTTTAAGATGCAACTGTCATGAAACGCAATCAGGTATTACTATTTTTAGGAGGCCGTACCCAAAGGGTAAAAACGGTACTAAGACTCTACTGTCCGTCCGTCCATCTGTCTGTATGTCACCAGGCTGTATCTTATGAACCGTGATAGTAATTTCCACAGATGATGTATTTCTGTTGAAGCTATGACAACAAATACAAAAAACAGAATAAAATTGAAAAAATATTTAAGTGAGGCCCCCATATAACAAACGTGATCGGTCGGTTGCGTTTACACCTAATTTATACAGTCGAGTTCTATGAGTAACTCGACTGTATAAGGCTACATACCAGCTGCAAACTTAACACGGCCAGTTAAAATGGGATGTTTTGTACGGAACCCTCGGTGCACGAGTCAGACTCGCGCTTGACCGGTTTATTTATTAAGTAGATCCGACCAATATGTTTATAATTCTGAAAGTAATAAAGTTTATTCTTATAAAATCTAATTTACTTATTCTTTGCAAAATATCGTCAATCTTCAGAGTCTTAAGTCATAATTTTTAAGAGTCATAATTTTTATGTACATCTTGATAACAATAATTCGACAAAGACAACAATAAATAGGTTCTAAAATATTTGAGACATGGTTATCAAGTAATTAATGAAATGAGCGCCTTATTTAATTATTCTCGTAAATTAATTAATTTTACTAATACGTCTAGAAGACTAATTTAATTTAGACTGATTATAATTAAAGCTAAGTGTTCTGTACAAGATCACAAGCACTTCATTAGCCACGCTGAAGGTTAATACGGAGTTGATTGATCGTGTCATCATTCAAAACACTTTCAAAATAAGTATACATACCGTTAAACTACCCAACTATAGTCCAGTCCACACAACTATGGTCCAACCTAATCCGAAAATTACTCGTGAATATTATGACAATTATTACAAATAAACTCTAAGGTAAATAAATAATAAATAAATACCAGACAACCTCACACAAATCAACCTAGTCCCAAATTAAGCTCAAGAAGGCTTGTGTTATGGGTACCAGGTGACGATATACATACTTATATAGATAAATAAATACTTAAATACATAGAACATCCATGACCCAGGCACAAATATTCGTGCTCATCACACAAATATTTGCCCTTGCCGGGATTCGAACCCGGGACCGTCGGCTCAGTAGGCAGTTGCTTAACCACTGCGCCAACCGCGTCGTCAAACGTAAGGTGAACAACATAATTAAACAAACTTAAATAAAATCGTATAAAATCACTGATAGAATTTGGATTTTGATAAAAATAAACGAGTTTTGTTTTGGACCATAGTTGGATGATTGGACTATAGTTGGGTAGTTTTTCGGTACTTGCTTTAATCTAAATCTAATACGTATCCTGAAGATGATAGCTGACCGGTTTGACTCGGTCATTCTTGGCCGATATATCGAACTGCACGTTAGAAAATGTGCAGTTTGATAATATGTTGGCTAAAATGACACGAAGGTCTGTTACGTGCATATGTGTTACTGTATTGTTACTAATAGAATATAGTTGTAAATACTAACAAACTATGGTCTTCTCTGTCTGAAAAGAAAAGATTTTTATTTTTATTTTTATTTATTTTATTTAACGTTATCGTTACGATTGGTTGAGTTTTAGAGAAGGAAACTTTGTATGTTGAAAAATAGTACCAACTAGTACAATTGTCGACGCGTTTGGCGCAGTTTGTAGACACCTGCCTACTGAGCCGGCGGTCGCGGGCTTAAACCCGGCCAAGGCAAATATTTGTGTGATCAACTCGAATATTTGTGCTTGGGTCATGGTTGTTTTATGTATTTTATCTATATAAATATTTATATCGTCGTCTAGTACCCATAACACAAGCCTTCTTGAGCTTAATTTGGGACTAGATCGATTTGTGTGAGGTTGTCCGATATTTATTTATTTAATAATAAAAAAAATACTATCAAATATTCTAATGATCAATGTTTTTTTTTATGGATTCGTACCCTCATATGAAAAAAAACGGAACCCTTATAGGGTAACTTTCTTGTCCGTCCGTCTGTCAAGATCAAGATCCAGGGAATGCGTGAAGGTATCGAATTGAAATAAAACTATACAGGATGTTACCTGTTATAGGAGCAATAAATTAAAACATACACTCTACTTCAAACTGAACAACATTTATTCAGCAATTTAAAAAAAAAAGTCAGTTTTCAGAATGTTATTATTTCAAACCAATTAAATAGTATTTTCAATGTACATCGTCCAACATTGACATTCCCTGAGCATTGACATAGCTACTAATATCGCACATTTCTTTTCTTTTTTGTCTAAACATTATTCTACAAAATTATCATTTAATAAACGTTATTTTCAGCAGTTGCTTAACAAATGTTGTTCAGTTTAAAGGGTAGAGTCCATGTTTAAATTTATTGCCCCTATTACAGGCAACACCCGGTATACTCGGGGGGCCTATGATGGTTGCGTTTGTCACGTGATAATAATGCGTGGCATTTGTTTTCATAGTAATAATTGAATGGTTTGGAACCGACTTCAAAAGCTGTCTTCGATTTCAAATATAGTCTGTACATGAACAAGTAATTTTTCTGTTGCTTTAAAGTCAGATTATTATGGAGTCAGTTTTTTTTTCTGAAGAACTTTCTGCAGTGTTTTAATCTGTGCTTTTACGTAACAAACCGTTGACATTCGCTAGAAGCTCGGTACGCTTGATCGATGGTCCGATCCATCAACTTCATATTAAATAATCTGCGACGTTATACTCGTGTTCAATTAACTGTGTGTAATGTTGTGACAGCTTATATTAGGATTAATATTAAAGTAGTACTTTTTTGGCTCCAAGGTAAGTTAAACTTATTTTTAACCGACTTCAAAAAAGGAGGAGGTTCTCAATTCGAACTATTTTTTTTTATGTATGTTACTCGATATTTTTATAACACTACATAAGATTGTATCTTATAATTTTGATTTAACCAACATCGATTGTAGTTTATTCTTGGAATTAATTATTAGATAAGATTCGATTTATTTCTCGTGAAAATAACTATATATCCACCGATGAACACGATCCCCCCTCATGTGGGAGCGACCACAGAGAGAGTTGTTATTATTTGTATTTTATTTTTCTTTCCTAAACATGACCAAGCTCCACCTACGCGGTGTAATATTTTAAAGTAAAACGACTCGACAACTGTCAAAAAAGGAAGTAATCAACCGCAGCAAAGTCAGTCCCGAAACTAATCTGACAGGCAAAATATTAATAATATCGGACATATAAACTCATAAGCGGCGTACTCCGAAAGTTACCAAGTTGAAATGGGCTGATAACATAAATAGATAGACCGTTGATCACAGAACCAGAAGAAAATCGTTGTAGAAATGTACTTAATGCGACGGATATTTTCGAAAACTGAAGACCATTTTCTACGTATTTTGCTAGGATTCAAAACATAAATAAAATAATAAATAAGTATTAAGGGATAACATTACACAAATCGTCCTATTACAGTACCAAACTAAGTAAAACTTGTACAATGTGTACTAGACGACAATATATATAATAATTATATAGTAATGACAAAACATGACAACCCACCATGGCACGACACGACATCGTGCCAATCCAAATGCTGTCGTGTCGTAAAATACACAAATACGAAATCAACTTTATTTTCATGTAACAAGATTCAAAATTAAAATACAGTTTTCAACTTCAGTACTTCGCATCGTGGCACGATGTCGCGCCTTACCAATATCTTGTAATTGTGTTTTTTTTTTTATGTTATAGATGGTACACGAGCAAACGAATCGCCTGATGGAAAGCGATTACCGTCGCCTAGACATCCGCAATACCAGAGGGTTTACAAGTGCGTTGCCGGCCTTTCAAAAATTAATTGTTTATGTTTTGGCCCTAAGTAAGCACTGCTGATTTGATAGAATGTTCAAGGACGTTTACTTCTTATCCTCCTAGGACCCCCGGTACAAAATTTTGTACATAATAAAGTTCACCCTTCGGGCCCCAACATATAGCAGATTGCGTAGTTGTAAACGCCGAGAGTGCATATTTTTGTACTAAATGTTTAGGTTCTCCGCTTTTAAATTTAAATCTTCGCGGGTTTATTTTGACAGTCCATACAGTGTGTTCTCTTTTTAAACGTTTGAGTGCTAACCACTGGTCAAATAATTGTCACCTGTCAAAACCACGAGAGTGACGGTGCAACCATGACGTCTACTCGCCGAAAAGGTAAGTTTAATCTTGATATATTTTGATAATCATTGTTGTTTTCATCGTAGTTTTGTGGCCCGTATGTGCACAAAGGATGGAATCTTAAAAACAAATTATAATTTCTAAGGTTGGAGCTAATTAGCCGGATTGCTGGGTGGCAATATGTCTTTGTTCAAAATTTTGCACTTCGGGTCTCAATTGGGCCATTTTTTCTAAAGTTGTATAATAGGCTAGGACACTTTTTTCTCATAAATAATAAGATCGAAAGAGCTCGTGATTCTGAGTAGAAAATACCCAAAATATCGAAAATTAAAAAAATGTGGGGTGTACAACTTTAGAAAAAATGGCCCAATTACAAGTTTTACTTTTTTATTTTATTTGCAGTTGTCAAAGACCAAGATATACCTAATTGAATGTCTCGATAATTCCGAATATGAGGACCGAGATGGATGGAGAGATAGTCACTCGAAGGGTACCTACTGACGACGAATTTTCGCCAGTTATTAGACAAGATTCAGATGATAGTTCGAGCGAGTCTTCATCGGAATTGTCATCATAAGACGATTTGCCACCTCAAGTCTGTCAAAGTGAAGGCCGGGTCGTGGTCGTGTATCTGCAGTCGCGGACGAAGCAGTCGCGGACGCGGTAGTCGTGGGAGAAGCCGCGGCCGTGGTAGAAATGTTTGCGAAGACGAGGCTGATCTTTTGCTACAGAATCATCGAATCTATTGATGTTTATGGTGTAATTCTATGGAAACTTTGTTAAACTGTACTTTTGATAAAGTGGTTTAATTAAAACTTTCTTATCTTTAATAATGTGATAATTTTTTTTCCTAATTATGTTAGTGAGCTGAGTTACAACTCAAGCCTCGTGTACAAACTCCATGATAGTTGACATGGAACTCAGACCCCATGTACATTTTTTTGTACAAAAGATGGGACAATTTAATCAATGTCATATTGTTCTTTACATACCGTCTATACATCTAAAAATAGTATCACATCCAAAACTTTTCTCATTTTGTAGTTGTGAGGTAAAGTGTGTCCAGGACTGACAGCAACTATTTATTATGTACAAAAAAATGTACAAGCGGCGTCTAGCACTTCGACGCCAGAAAAAATCTGGGTCTCAGGAGGTTAAGATGTAATAGTACATTTACATCAGAGGCCGGGAAAATGAGGATTTCCGGCCAAGTAGGTATATACACCGGATAGTGATACGAGGCCGGGAATCCGTTTTCACGACGAGGCATGTATAGTGCTTTTCTCAAACATACAATGAAATAAAAAAATATACGTCAATGAACAACATTTTATCAATTGACAAATAGGACATTTTAGTCTAACAACCCCCCTTAAAAACAAAACCTGCTTTTTGTCAAACCAGCCAGCTGTGTGAATGACCTCGTTGTTGAAATAAAAAAAAAGTTACTTTGCAGGCCTAGGCCTGAAAACCAGTATGAAATCCCTTTACAGTCCTCTCGAGTTGTTGCGCCCAAAAAGCGATACTTCCGAGCCTATTATAAGGAACGTAAAGACAATATTTCATTGCATGTTTGAGAAAACTATTTTTACCCAAGGTACTTGTATCCTTGTACCAAAATAGGTGGCATCGTTTGGGGACTGAACCTTAAAAGGCGGAAATTTTAGTTTCCTTTCCGTCGAGTCTCTGGGCCACCAACACAAATTTAAATTGGGCCACCAACACAAATTTAAACAAACAAATAAATAACTATAAACATTAACTTAGGATCCTACATAAATCGATCTAGTCCCAAATTAATTAATGCTTGCACTATGGGTAGGTACTCGACGATGATATACATAGTATATACTACATGTACATAGAGAACATCCATGACCCAGGAACAAGTGTAATTTAGTACATCAGTTCATCTCACCAAAATTTGCCTTTACCGGAATTCAAACCAGGGACTTCCGGCTCAGTAGGCTTCTACACTAACCACTGCGCAAACCGCGTCGTTACAAGTAATTCAGTTTTTATAGGTGCACGATAAGTTGACTTTTGTTGTGATAATAATCGAAAATCGTATACCTTAATTTAAAATTCCCAAGTCCTTCAAACACCAATCCCTTAAAAGCAAATTGCCTTCACAGATCAAACCGCAAACGATTCACCACTGGCCACTTAAATCACCTCGGTTCGACCGAGCTTAAATAATTTACAAGTAATATCAGAAAACATATTTTATCGCCAGCTCGCCGGGATTTTATTACGATTTCGGTTAATAGTTCATATCCTGGAGCGTTTCCAACAGTATCGATCCGAGCACTTATCGTGGGATGTCACGTTGCGAAAGATAGATAACATTGAGGCCTACCGTTTTTGTGCGCCACTGTTGGCGCCACTGTCGAATGAGGTCAGTAAAACAGATCAGAACTGCACTATACGACGCGGGTGGCTCAGTTTGTGGTGCAGCTGCCTACTGAGCCGGCGGCGGTCGTGGGTTCAAATCCCGGCCAGAGCAAATATGAAGAGAGTGCCGGTTTTTTCAATATGGCGGCGGGCGCGGAGGGGGGGGAATTGTGCATTTTGCATTTTAAATACTGACTAACCATCCTAGACAACATATCAAAAATTCAAAACTACCGGACCGTTTGTAAGGTCAAAATCCTTTATTCACTGAATTAAATATTGATTTATATACTATTTATATACTATTATTTCTATACTATTATTTATATACCACTATTATCTCTATTTATATTTATTTACTGTGCAGACAAATACTCGAATAATAATACAAAAATATAGTGGGAAGTTTTAAGCTCATAGACAAAGTTGCAGGTTGTAGAAAAAATCTCGTCAGTACATTAATAAAAAGGCCCGGCTGGAAAAACAGTGATTGCCGGCCGAGTACGTAAGGTACAAAGAAGGAGGGATACGAGGCTGGCAATCCCTTTTCACGTCGGAGTATGTCCCAATAGTGTTTTGTTAAATAGACAATGGAATAAAAATTATAAAAATGAACACCTTGATATCCCACAAATTGATATTGAAACAAAAGAAAATCGCATTGCAGGCAGTTGAGATTTCGAAGCCTAAGGAACATAATGTCAATATTTCATTGCATGTTTAAGAAGAGTCAAGTAAAGCTATACGGGTACGCTGGCTCGGAAGCTAAGGAGATAAATCTTCATTAAGGCCCTTGGGCCTTATAATTACACCTGCGATATCAAGACGCCGCTGATGAGCTCTCTTGATCATTAGAGATGATCTTTTGATTAGTGCTAATATTACAATGTTGTGTTATAATGAGAACGTGAACGTAAAATGTACAATATTGTATGATTTTAAAATAAAATATCGTGTGACTACGGTGAGTCTCAGACATAGGTAATGCAAACAATTCTAATTAATACAATTTGCATAACGACTACCTAATCTATTTATGAAATACTATTGAGATTAATCATTTTCCAAATTTTGTTGGTCATAGTGGAAGGACATAGACAGTGCTTGTCCAAAAATGTTTTTTAGGGTTCCGTACCCAAAGGGGAAAAACGGGACCCTATTACTGAGACTTCGCTGTCCGTCCGTTCGTCCGTCTGTCACCAGGCTGTATCTCAGTTCAGTTCAGTTCAGTTTATTCATTGCTTTCATAGGTATATTACAAGATGGTAGATATTAAACTTATCCGCTATGAAACCCTGTATACCACTGCAACCTTAACAGGAAATGTATTCTCAAGAACGGTGATAGCTAGATATAATTCAGCTGTTTAGACTGTTCATAAACACGGACGCCATGTAAAAAAAAATACTTCCCTGCCTAAGCCTTAAATTTTGTATGAAATTCCTTTACAGTTATCTTGAGTTGTTCCGCCCGAAACGTGATACTTCGAAGCCTGTTATAACGCACGTTATGACGACATTTCATTACATGTTTCAGAAAATTAGTATTACAAATCAACAGCTATAACTTGTCAATATCCATTAGATACAGTTACGCCGCGAGCAATGTCCCGTACTAGCCGGCTCGAGTGATCCCGCACCACGGCAACCACATGCAACTATCCAAAATATCCGAAGCCGTGTTCAACTATCCAAGATATCCAAATACGTGGATTGTCGGTTGTTTTGTTTCCAGTGATCCTTGTCGTTACAACGCCATAGTTAATAACCCATACCCAACACCATTAAAGCTCAAGCTAAAATTTGTGTAATAACAGTAATTATCAGTTAAAATACGGGTGATTTGAAATACTTATTAATGTACATTCAATTTCAATTACTGTAGTTTTATAAATAATACAGTATCATTATATCTAGTAACTAGAAGTGCCTACAAATTAGTCCACGTATGTTTTTACTTTTTAGGGTTCCGTAGTCAACTAGAAATCCTTATAGTTTCGCCATGTCCATCTGTCCGTCTGTCTGTCTGTCTGTCTGTCCGCCCGCGGCTTGGCTCCGTGATCATCAGTACTAGAAAGCTGAAATTTGATACGAGTATGTGTATGTATCACGCCGACAAAACGGTAAAATAAAAACTAACAAAAAAATTTTTTTCAGGTACCTCTCGAACATTTTTTTTTCGTTTCAACACTAGTGTGTGTGGTGTCGTTGAATAGGTCGTTTAAAAATAATAGGGGACTCTAAACATTATTTTTTGATAAAGTCAGCAGTTTTGTAAATATTCGCTCCGAAAATAAAAAAAATAGCGTCCCCCCCCCCTCTAACTTTTCAACCACGGGTCAAAAAATGGAAAAATTCATGAAAATTAGGCCTTATAAGTACTTTCAATGAAAACTATATTGATAAAATCGGTGGAGCCGTTTTTGAGTTGTCGCAAAATTTCATAATGGTCTTAAAAGGACGTAAGTTGACTTCCAGAACAGAAGGTAATAAGCAAGTAATAAGTAATTACAGTTACTTTGGCGTCTCTCGTACCTTAAGTCTATTGTGAAGGATGAGCAACTACGGAACCCTACACTGAGCGTGGCCCGACATGCTCTTGGCCAGTTTTTAAAACTGAATTTTAATATAATGTGACAAGTTTATATACATATATTAGTGTATATATAAATTAATATTATATGTACAAACCGCCAGCAGAATATTGAGTGTTTTTATAAGTGAAATTGAAACGATAGACGGCACGGTAAGCGTTCCCTTTATCCCTTTGGTCCCGGAACTCTTAAAGTCAACTGGAAGAAAAATGCACCTTACCACGCAAAAAGGTTAAATCTTCGTTTAAGAAGATTTCCTTTGAGCCGCCTCTTGAGTATTATTTATGAAAACGCATTAAAACCCCTCGCGTATAAAGATAGATGGCAGTGCGTTCGGCCAAGTATGTGAAACAAGTCAAGTGCTACTGCAATGAGTATGTTACGCGAACTTTTTCAAGTGTTATTTGCTGTCCCGTAATTTTTGATCTGTAACTTGGCAGGCTCTTTTTTGTTCAACGAGGCTTCGTCATATCCCCAAGTTAGCAATATCTCAACCTTTTTAACACGATTACGCGACAAAAATAAATAGTTTTTGGTGTTCGAGCCTCTCTTTCTTCTGCTATTCCCTAAAATGCTATTTAGAAAATAAATTTTAAAGGAGATAATATTGTTCAATATGTCAAAATGTATATTATTTTACTCGCATCTAACATTTGCAGCTTAGCGATATTACTTATCACCTTGAATAATTTACCTCATACATTGGGGTAAGTAATATAAGACATAAGAACTTATACTATAATATTCATATTATATACGCTCATATTGTATAAGCTCGTTTTGTATACCGTTCAAGGTCTATAGCGAACGTTAGATATAACATACAAAATATCTATTTTTGTTAAGTATAACAATATTTAAGTATAATATAATTAATTGTATATAACGATCATAACGTATAACGTTCATAATATCTCAGATTCATAATGTATATTACTCAATACATACAACACCAAAATGCAGAATTCTCGTATAGAATAACCGCCTGCACATCAATTGTGTACAATGTACATACTTATGCAATAGTTCGCTGTTAAATTTTAATATACCTCCATGCAAGCAAGCATTTTGACGGTCCATGGTCATAAAACAAACCTAACCTAACCTACAGTTTTAGGTTTTTGACCCATATTCCATTTTGTCGCAGTTCTTCCAAACGGTATACTCTTACTTGCCAGCATTTCATCTGCCATCATCAATTGTGTACATACTTATGCAATAAGTAGTTTGCTGTTAAATTTTAATATACCTCCATGCAAGCAAGCATGTTGACGTTCCGCTCGCTTTGCTCGCTCATAAAACAAACCTAACCTAACCTACAGTTTTCGGTTTTTGACCCATGTTCCATTTTAGGGGCATAGGGGTAGCTGTTATAACCTATTTAATATATCATACGCTATTATATTTTCTAATAATTATACTAAAAGAAAATATATACTATGATCGATATACGTTATGTATGTTATATCAACTGAATTTAGAGTATTTGAGTGTTATATAAAAAATCATTCTACAACATGAGTATTATGCTAATTGACCGTTATTCCTAATAAAAATATTGATTTTCATGTTATAGCAAAAGTTCATTATATCTTGTGAACGTTATTAATATGAAATTATATATTATGTATTTATGTCTCGTGGGACGCACCCCATACATTGCCTATGAATAAACATTTATTTCGAACATCTATAGCCTATTATACTATATACCTAAAATACCTTAAACTAAGATACATTACAAATAAACGAACAATTACACAAACACATTAATTGGGTAGACGACGTGTAACGTGTAACGCTTCTTGGTATCAACTATACGGCCTTGAAAACGCCGGAAAACGGCACTCTTCGACCAGAGCTCCTCATGAAGGAGGAGCTTCCTCCTTCATAAAGTTCGACAGCTGGACAATTAGCACTCTCACCACAAACGAATTCAACTCTCGCTTAGTTAGACGTTGTAAAATTGTCTTCTTATATTTATATTTTACAGAAGCGAGCAGGAATCGAGCTCGATACCTCTGGATTGCAGGTCCAACGTGTCAACCAATCCATCACCCCAACGCCAGTACAGTTCTCAATTTTTCCTTGTCTTGTGCATGTTGATCTTTGTATTGTTTATTTGAAAATGAATGTACACAACTTCACATAGAGGTCGCTAAGGTGTAAAACCTTTAAACTTTTATATACTTTTGGCGGCATTTTAGCACTTGGCCTATTTTTTACCTTGGGTACGATTCCATTAACCTAAGCAACCATAAAATGGAGTGACATACGTATCGGTATTCACTCCATCCACTCCAAGCAGCTATTTACTTAGCTCGGTACTCTGGAGAAAAGAAATTACATTCGTATTTTCCTTAACAAGATATTTGGAGTCATTTCCCCGTAGAGTCATACTTACTCGGGAAAATAATAAAAATACTAAATAGAAATAGCAAGCTTTTGAGACGGAAATCAGACGGAAATTTGAGACTTATCCGAATAATCTACTTGAAGCGAAGCTTAAAAGTTCATTGTCGTTAGAAAAATTTAAAAAAGTTAGAAAAATTCTTGAGATGTCACGTTTGTATCAATGGCTAGATAAGAAGCCAGTTTACATAGACTGGAGACTACAGATTTGATATTTCTATTGAGATCTCTCCAAAGTATCTATCACTAATAATGACTACAAGCGATATGCATCATTTATCTTATATTAACAACTCGTCATAGAAAAAAAAAATTGGGGAGACCGAGGACCTTTGAACAATGGTGAGTTCAAGAAGGTTAATTTATCGGTATATAGATCCGTTCGAGCTCCCCTCAGTGTGCGTCCTTGCTTCGGTAACGCGTGGAGATCCGAGAAATTGGGGCTGTTTCATCTCACCTATGTTTCAAAATCCCTCGGTCTCCCCCATACTGTATTGCATAAGTGGTGCATTAATTATCTTAAGACGACAACTTATCATTGTTAATGCAGCCCAAGAGCAAAAATCGATAGAGGAGACCGAGGACCTTTGAAACAGTGGTGAGTTGAAGAAGGTCAATTTTTCGGTATATTATATAGATCCATTAGCTTTTGCTTCGCGAACGGATGTAGATCCGAGAAATTGAGGTTGTTACAACTCACCTGTATCTCAAAGCCCCTCGGTCTCCTCTATACCGTATAGCATAGGTACCATCACATATCCATAATATTGACGATTATGATCTGCATGTCAATAATATAGCCGATGTGTTAAAGTCGATCTAGAATGAAAACGCTGGCCTAAATGGTTAAGTAGGTATCCTAGTATATTTCTTTAGAACGAGTGAAAGAAGATATACCTACTACGCATGTCTCATATTACGCAAGCAGAATGGGAATCTATTTCGATGGATTGTTCGCCGCTTGTGTACAGTATACAGTCAGTATCAAAAGTAGCTAAGAATTTTAGTATGCAATTTAACATATGCCAGTATATTATTATACTCTAGGGCTCATTGTATACTGGGACAGAATGAAATTTCAGACATGTTTATATAACAGTGGCGAAAACCGTGCCAATGGATAGAGTAAAAAAACTGTATATATATATAAAATGTATCTGACATAGTAGTACAATTGTCAGATACATTTTATAGAAACAAAACTGACATACATACCGCAAACTTATATACGTAACTCCTATTGATTGGGAGTTTTTTTACTCTATCCATTGGCACGGTTTTCGCCACTGTTATATAAACATGTCTGAAATTTCATTCTGTCCCTGTATGCAATGAGCCCTAGAGTATAATAAATAATACAAACCAACAAGGAACACTAATAAATCAGTGATATCGTCACTGACATCACAACTTAAATATGGTAATAATAAATTTAGTAGCTTAGTGACCAGTAGAACTTCTCGGGTCTGTTTTGAAATGGCTGAATACGATATTTTTGTTTTCTATTTTACCCCCATATGTCCATGATTGTGAGAAAATTCGAAAGACTAAATCGACAAAAATATAATACTTAATTATCAAACCGGCTCACAAAACCTCACGAGAATCGGTTGAAAAATGTGACCTGTAGGCAAGAACAGACGGGTATCTGGAGAAGCGGATATCCGTAATTCGGACATATTTATTGTTCCAAATGGCGGAAATTTGGGGGTTGAACCATAAACGTAAAAAATAAAACATATATTATAGTCGTCTGCTTACCTACTGGACGGGGGGTCCTAGATCGAATCCCGGCCAGGGCAAGTATTTGTGTGATGAACTCGAAGATTTGTTCCTGGGTCATGGATGTTATCTATATATGTATTTTTATATTATATATTATATCGTCGCCTAGTAACCGTAGTTTGGGACTAGGTTGATTTCTGTAAGATTGTCCCTTAATATTTATTTATTTGTATTTCAGCCATTTCCAAAGAGACTCGTAAGGACCACAGCTCACTACATAGTTTTAATTAACAGATATGTCGATCAATATTAACAAATTATATAATAATAATTATATAATAATAATCGCAAGGTGCGAGGTCGGGGCTATACGGTGGGTGACCCAGTAATTCCACGTATGACGTCGCCAAATAGTCAATCGTTTGCTTGGTGGTGTGCGACAAGGCGTTGTCGTGGTAAAGGAGGACCCTACTGCAAGGTCGCTTCTACCGAACTTTTTCCAAGACATGTGTTAACAATTGTTAGTGTTCCAGTCTACGGTAACTGTGTTTTGATCCTCTATAATAATTGTTGCGATATGAACTGTCATTCCGAAGAACGACGCCACTATCTTTTTTCCAACGCTTCGACCTCTCTTCACTTTAGCTAGCAACTCCTCTCAAGGAAATACCCTCTGAGCAGACTGCCTTTTAGTTTCAGGTTCATAACAGTAAATCCAAGTTTCGTCACCCGTAAGCATGTTGAAAACAGCATTTGAGTCATCTTTAAATCTTTTAACCATTTTACGGCACCAATCAACACAAGAGAGTTTTTGGTACTCTATCAAATTATGAGGTATCCACCGGGCACAAAGATTCCTGACTGCTAAATGTGATTGGAGGTTTTTGTGTACTTGACTCATACCAATGCCTAAGCTGATCTGAATCCGCTGATAGGACATTCTTTTGTCAGTCTCTATCGCACGCCGCTCAATACTGATTATTGTCTTCAGTCGTCGCCGTCGAAGGCCGGCCTCACGCAGATCGTCGGTGAAATTAGTGCGACCACGGTTAAACTCATTAAACCAGCTGTAAAGAGTGGCACTTAATGGGGCTTTATCATGAAAGGCCAATCGAAGTCTATCATAACTTTCTTGTTGACTTTAAAGACATCGAAAGTCATAAAAAATCACTGCACGAAAATTTTCTCGCCAAAAATTCATGCCGACGTGAAAGAGAGACAATTTTCAATTCACCGCCAAATCGTAAAACAAATGACAAACGAATTAAATACATACACCATAATATTTGCAGAGATGAATTTTCAAAATCTAAACTTATTTTTTTATTAGATATATCGTTTACCAGTTTTTCCTCTTAACGCCATGCACACGCGTAAAATCCCATCGTGTTTTCAGTAAACAGATAAGTTAAATATGGCGCCAAAAAGGCCGCAAATTAGAATTCATGGCTTGTTTTTGAGAGAAAGCCGTGAAGTTTCGTGCATGTCTCGCGTGTCGCGTCGAATATTTATGAATTTGCTTATTTTGGTAAAAAATGCGGCTTGTTTACCCTAGTTTATAGACAGTAATGTAAACTCGAATGCACCTCTAACAAAATTTAAGGTTGCTACGATTAACAATTGGTATGTCGAAGCACTGATCAGTGCAAATTATTTAAAGCTTACGTAATCATATCATTGCGCTTCAATTAAATTGCCAAACTTTTGACATAACAGATGAAGGGTTACTAAGGCATCATAATAATAAACAGGAAGGCGGCTATGAGAAGCTTTGTGAAGCTTACCAACATCTGAAATTAGGGGGGGCACAATTATATTTTTGAGTTTTCACTTTAACGTGTACGATTTTGGACACCCAGACAGAAATGATTACTATGTCAAGATAATTGACGTGAGTGTCCCATTATCATTGTATGTCTCATAGTTTTTGAGTGACACTCTTCTTCAGAAAGAAGCGACTATTGTAAAAATCTAAAAAAAACATAAGAATCACAATTCAATAAACATATCTACATCAGAATTGAGATCTAAATTATGAACACCTGTTAAATGACTAATTCGATTCTTT
This sequence comes from Apotomis turbidana, assembly GCA_905147355.2. NCBI lineage: Eukaryota > Metazoa > Arthropoda > Insecta > Lepidoptera > Tortricidae > Apotomis > Apotomis turbidana. The sequence goes on along the minus strand of LR990299.1, from coordinate 10,525,601 downwards.
TAATGACATCTATCCTTCATTTAATAATTAATAACTGTGTTTAATTTAGCGATGTGCAATATTTACTTTTCAACGACAACATTATGTAACAAACTCAATAGCAAAAGCTGACATATAGGTATCACGGACATATGACTGTGATATGGCTGTCACATCGCTCAAACTGCTATATTCCAGTGTCAATCTAATTAGTCACCTTGTCAGTCCAATGCCAATCTTTAACATGTCTCGTGTCGAACAAAGTAAATTTTGTTGAAAACAACAAAGTCTTCCAGAAAAGAAAAGCGATTGCATTACGGCCCAAAATATAGAAGCGGCAGGTATGATTTACGACATTAATAATGTTGATATATCATAAAACAGCGCCGGTAAACAGTTTCGATATAACAGAGCACCTCAACGGTATTCAAAACTTCGTTACTCATTGTCCTTTTCACTCTAAAGTCGAAAAGACATAGAGAAAAAGAGATTTCCGATACTGTATAAGTCGGCATTTTGAAGGAAACAATATTGACGTTCTAAAAATGCGGTAAAATTGTAACTCGAGTAACTCTCTTTTTTATGAAGAATTCTTTGGCTGTTAGGAAGTAATTGACGTAGATTGACAGCCGTCGTTGTTTCTTTTGTGGTTAAAAAGAAATTTCAATTAAATATTTGATCGAATATTGTTCTTTGTTTTCATTTTGGTTTAATGCTATCATTACGATCGATTCGTTTGTTAGTATAGGATTCAAAGTTAGGAATAAGATTGAGTATTACCTACAAAGATTTACATGCATCTCTTTGACCTCATAGTTGATAATATTACGAGTAGTTAATAATATTTTTTTTTGTTGTTTGAGTCCAAGTGATGACCCCACCGCCCGCTGAGAGCGCAAGCAAACAACATGGGACAGTTTATGGCGAGCTATTGACGAATATAGCGACTCCAATGTATCTAAGTAGTCCTGAGGAATTTCGACGGCGTGTGTCACGCCAGAGCCTCTGCTGCTGGCTTGCCTGAATCAATCAGTCAAGTGGAGTCCATGTGATGACCCCATCGCTCGCTAAGAGCGCAAGCAAGCAACATAGGACAGCTTATGGGGAGCTGATCACGAATAGCGACCCCAATGTGTCTGAGTACTCCTGAGGAATTCCAATGGCATATTTTGGTCTAAAGCCTCTGCTTCTGACTTACCTTAATGGGCCAGTCAAAGTGGAGTCGATGTGACCTCTCCACCCACTGAAAGTACCAAAGCGCAAGCAAGCAAATCAGAACAGCTTATGGCGAGCTGTAGCGGAGACCCCAACGTATCTGAACTGCTGAAGAATCTTGACGGAGAATGTCGTTTCAATGCTCCTGCTTCTGACTTACCTTAACTAGCCAGTCAAGTGAATTCGCAGGAGCTCCGACTCGAGTTGCTAAGAGAGTTCGAAGATAGATGATGTACGTTGAAAGCTTAGTAGTAGAGAAAAGACTTAGTACGTTGAGTTTAGCTCCATACATACATGCATTACACGCCTCCCATAGGTTCGGATCACTAACGTCCCGTGAGCGGATGAAATATAGAAATATACTTTAAATAATTATAATAAAAAAAATAATGATCACATAAAGAGCGTCAAGAAACAAGACGATATTTCTATACCAGAAAGAGAGCTCCTTTAATCTAACAGATATATAACGAGAATATTCTTAATTCGATAATCTACAATCTTATAGATAGGTAATAAATTGAGGACAATAAAGCAAGTTTGAAGGGAATAAACAAGGGCAAACATGTTAAAGTGAAGTGTAGTAAAATGTATACGCCGCGTACATAAAGATCGAAATGTCTGAATCAATACACTTCGGTAGTAAAACACACGTTCGATAAACATGGATTTAAGGGAGCGAATTTGGCGGGACTTTTTTTTTACTGTGAAAACCAAACTCGCTCCATTTTTCTAAGGTTAAGGAAGAACATCTATTTTTAAACTGTGGGTTTGCTAGGTAGTTGTCTGTTGTTTTTGTTAGATATCCCAAGGTATATTCACTAATTATTTCTCATAGAACCGATATCCGTTGGGGCAAAAAGGTTCATGAGTGGCGATCGCGTACCTCAAGACGTAGCGTGGGAAGATAAGGTGGGTCGACGACCTAGTCAGGATCATGGGAAACTGTTAGCTGAGTGATGATGGCGGCGGACGGCCAACACCGAAACACGCAATACCGAAAATTATCAGCAGTCAAACTTAGAAAGCTGAACTACATTTAAATCTACAGTGATACATGCAATGCAGATGCAAACTGGCTCCATAGAGACTATGAGTCTCGAACAACAGTTAGCAACTTTGAGATAATAAAATTATGACTAGACTATGTTGGAATAGTGTTGCGAATAATTTTGGAACATTACCAATCAGGATTGCGTAGTGACATTCCTATTCCAAGTGACCGTAGTTCTGAAGGAAGCGACTAGAGATTTTGTAATGCAAAAAGTGACTAAACTCAATCATTGATTAAGACTTAAGTGACTTTAACAAAAAATACGCTTGTAGCTTTCTGCATAGCTGTAATTAAATATTCCTTGACCATATGAATTTGAAAATTGGTTTGTCATTTCACTTCGTTTAATTGTATAGTACTAAACGCAAAAGGGTTTCGTAATTTTCTCCTTACGTTACTTAGAGATATATAATTTGCTTTTATCAAAAAAAAAACGCACAGTGTCATAACGGGTTAAACTCTTGAGAAAATTTATTTAATCATGTTTATGACAAATTGTTCTGAAACCAGTAAGGCCTTTTTTCACACTTTTGCGACAGTGTTTCCAATCTACGGTCAGCATGAAAAGAACTGACTTTATTACTGTCATATGTCAAATTGCGTACTAAAATTGACAGCTAATTTAAATGCTCATTATATATACTGCACTGCTTGATTTTTTTTTTCTTAGCGACGCGCGCTCTGCCTTAAATGCGTGGCCAGAGTGAAAACTGCCAAACGCTACACCAACGTGCACAACCCCTACAAAATCCTTATAAACAAGAACCCCCTTAAATAACTCAAGAACTATTGTGTTCGGGTCGTAGTAAAAAGTAAACAAATAAAAACTCCAAGAAATCTGCTATTTACGACTCCGCCCTCAATAGGAGCCATTTAATTTTATGACAACATTTCCCTTATTCGTATAAGAGTTTAACTGAGGTCTTTACGACACCGAATGGATCGCCTGAGATTGAATTATAAATAACATGTTTATTTTATTACAAATAATATGTGTGTTTATTATCTCGCTAAGTTTTTAGAGTCTTTAAAGTAACCATCGAATATAATGTGAAATATATGCGGCCTCAGTACTTGCCTGCTGCACCTCTAGCAAAACTGTGACCCGCAACTCTTTCTCGCTCGAGATAATATATTACCTATCTCTTCCTATGCAATAATGTGAGAGAGTGACGGGTGATGCTAAGTCGCGCAATAAGAGTCGAGAAGCATAGTTGTGCTAGGCGGACAAGGCTAGCACAGTGATCTTGCCGCAATTTCGTTTAGCTTCGTCGTGCGACTCTGCATCACTCTTGCTCACGAGGTATTAAAAGGAAAAAGATAGGTAATATTTGTAGTGTTGACAGAGTGAAAAAATCTATGACCATCCATGTTTCTACGTTCAAAAACTTAAAAATATTGACCTTCCCTATTGATTTTCCGCTGTGCATAGACACCCATCCTCGTCGAAAATTCCCCAGTGCCTGAAGACGAACAGTGCGTGTTGCCAGTGATGACTTACGCAACTGAGACATGGTCGTTCACAATGGGACTCATAAGGCGGCTAAGTGTCATGCAACGTGCAATCGAAAGGACTATGCTCGGAGTTTCTTTGCGCGATAGAATCATAAATGGGGATATCCGCAGAAGAACCAATGTAACCGACATATTCAAATTCAAATTCAAATTCAAATCTTTATTTCGAATTATTGCAATCCATATAATTGTGAGTAACACACAAACTTATAAACCTATGTTAACGACAATAACAACCATAACTTAAATATAAAAATACTAAAGGCGGCGTGGTACAGCGACCGGCGGTGCGTGCAGCCGCACCCAACGCGCGAGCAGCGGCGAATCCCATCGCTGCGCCAACGCGTTTACTATGCTGTTTGAGCTGAAGAGAGCGCGATTCAGTAACGATGCACACCGCTTCCTAATTATAGCATCAAAACCATCGGTGTGCGCCTTGGCCAACATTGCTGACGCGCTACAGAAACGCGGCAGCCCAAACAGCACCCTAAACGCGTTGTTATATTGCACGCGCAGAGCATTGTATGCCCTCTGCGTAAAACTGACCCACAGACAGCACGTGTAGAATGATTGGCAGTATGCTTTGAAAAGCGTTAGCTTCACTTCATTACTACAACGGGCAAATCTGCGAGCCAGCATGTTACAACGAACACACAACGCCCTGCGCTCCCTCTCGATATCATCATTATCTGACATACTTTCCGTTACCCAGTGGCCTAGGTACTTAAACTTTTGTACTACTTTAAAGCGGTACCACAAAGCGTTACAGGTGTAATTTTATACGATTTTTTACCGGCTTTAAATTGAAATAGCTCACTTTTTGAAGTATTGTACTTCAGCCCATGGGAACCTGCATATGTTTCACATGTTTTCACCAGTCGCTGCAGAGCGCCTACCGAGGGGCTCAGCAACACCATGTCATCCGCGTAACTCAGATTATTAACGCAGACGCCGCCTATATGACATCCGGCATATGTGCTGCTGAGCTCCTCGATCAGCTGATTCATGTATAGGTTGAAAAGCTTGGGTGAGCTTAACCCCCCTGCCTCACTCCGCAGTGCATCCTATACACGTCAGAGTGCACTCCGGCCCATTTAACAGTATTCGATTGGTGCCCGTACCAATACTTAAATAAGAAAGTGACTTCTCGGGGTACGCTTGTTTGCTCCTGTAACTTATGCCACAATTTGTCATATAAGTACCATCATGTCAAATGCTTTTGACAGGCCCAAGAAGCAAGTCAAAACAGGTGTCTTGCGAGTGGGGTAGTACTGGACAGTTTGCTTGAGACATAATATAGCGCTTTCGGTAGATAAACCCGGCCTAAAGCCAAACTGCGCGTCATGTAGATTTAGGTGCTTACGTAGTATGTCATCAAGCAGACCATCCAGCACCTTAGCCACGATCGTGGCAAGCGAGATTGGCCTGTAATTAGATAGCTCTGAAGCGTCCCCCGTTTTGTTCTTTTCAATAGGGACTACAACGGTATGCATTAAATCTTCTGGTAAATAACTATGACTAATACACAAATTGAAAAAAAAGGGAAAGTACTCTAGGGAGATGACTTCCAGCCAACTTGAGATGCTCGACACTGAAGCCATCGTGCCCTGGGGATTTCCCTCTTACCATGTTTTTAATCACATATACACATAGCACACACATATGCACATGGGACATAGCTCACAGGTTGCACGGTTGAAGGTTGTACAGATTGTACATATAAGAAATATGTGTATTTGTAAAAGCGAACCCAGAACTCTTCAAGACATATCGAGATGTATCAAATTTCAATACAAGGTACCCCGATAGGCTAGTAATGCCTTACAAAAGAACAGCTTTGTATGGCAAGAACACTTTCTGTATGAGTATTAAAATATATAATAGGCTTGATCAGGAAATAAACGAATTACCTTTGAAAACTTTTAAAATAAAACTAAAGCATGGCTCGTGGAAAAGACTTTTTACTCCGTAGCTGAATATTTTACCTCCTTTGATAGGCATTGATTGTTTGTTATAAGTTATAAAATTTTGCATGCCAGATGCTGGTGAAATATGTATTGTGCTATATTATTGTCTGACCAACTTATGTACCATATTTCAAGCAAAATAAAGACATTTGTATTTGTATTTTGAAGTGGCAATGGGCAGGCGATGTAGCCCGGAGAATGGACGGCTGTTGTGGCAGCAATGTCCTGGAGTGGTGACCACGTGGCAAAGCGCACCGTGGGTCGGCCCCCGAGTAGATGGACGGATGACCTCGTGAGGGTAGCGGGCAATCAATGGATGCGGTCTGCACGGGATCGCACTTTGTAGTGAGTCATGGAGGAGGCCTATGCTCAGCCGTTGACGTCTGGACCTTTTGGAAGAGTCAGTATATAACTACATGACGAAAGATCATTAAACTGAAATTTGACAAAGCCCATCATTCAGCTTAGTGCACATTCCTCAATCTGTACGAAATGCCAACTCGCAGCTGACAATGATCGGAATTCGGCGCCCACTGCGCTCCCTGCGCGGTACACGGAGTTCGGTAGCTATTCCAAAATGTACAACAAACTTGCCTATAAGCAGCACTTCCGAAAAAGTCGCGAACCGAAGTAAAATCCACCAATAAGTAGGATTACTCGTATCTCACTTAGCCTTTACCAAGACAGGCACAAAAATACGCGCCACAAAAGTATTACGTATTAATATTTCAATGCACCAGCGGAATTCTATCAACGATTAATTTTAGTAAATACCTCCTGATCCCTGGAAAAAAGTTTTTTTTTCTGTAGCTTAGGATCAATAAAGAAGGAGATAACGTTTTTAGACATTTCGACAAGAGCGACATTGATAATTGTCTACTGAAATGGCTATAAAAGTACTCTAAAAGTTCTGGAATAAAAATGTCACCTGGACTAGTAAAATCCCCAAAAACTTGAGAACAGTATATACTTTTACAGCCATTACAGGCGACAGTATCAATGTCGCCCTTATACCCTACTTACGAAGCCTGTACAGGAGCGGGTGAATAGATTTTTTATTTTTTCTCACCGACTAAAAAAACGATAAAAATATCAAGCTTTTTAAAAATTTCATCCATTCCCCATTGTTGACGTCTTTCATGTAAACTGGCGCATTATAGTGCAACCAACTTATCTGTGAAACGGCAAAATTAGGACCTACGATTGCCATGCTGTTTCATACGATTGTCAGTGTCTCTGCGCTCGAGTGATCTGTGTATGAAGATTCTGATTTGAAAAGCACGTACTATACCTGAAAATATGTGGATGAATAGGGTTTCTCTTCATTGAAGTCATTTTTCTTTGCCCAAAAACTACGCATTACTATGACTCCAGAGATTATGCATTAGGTTAAAGTAAAGCATGTCAAAAATTACAAATTTAGACACCCCCGACATAAGTAGCTGGTTATCATGAGACCCTCATTCAATGAGTGATAAAGAAAATGTTACTAAAAATGTACATAAATACAAAATTTGCAATTCTTAGCTTATTGGCTGATATCCTGTCACCTGTTTCAATTGAAGCTGTATATTGCAAACTACTGGTCCTATGTCCACCAAACATAGCTAAAAACTGGTATCCTACCTTTTCGCCGAACTATTTTTCGTCGAATGTTTAAATGCGCCGAATTTTCACTTCGCAGATTTTTTATTCATCTGTAGTCGTAATATTTTTCATAATTGTTGTAAATATCATCCTTTAGATCAGGTTAGGTTAGGTTAGGTTTGTTTTATAACAATCCTAAATAGTTTACAGTTTCAGTGAATAATGCCTTCTGCGAAATGATACTTGGGCGAAATTAAACATTCTACAAAAAATAGTTCGGCGAAAAGGCAGAGAATCCTTAAAACTGTCTCGACTCGGAGTATGTCTATTAATTAAACCGAACTCAAAATTGGTCCATTCGTTTTGGGAGCTGCGATGCCACAGACAGACACACAGATACGAATGTTCTACTTATAGCACCCACTTTTTTCGTCAGGGTTTAAAAATAAAACTCCACCACGAGACTTTTACGTGTTAATTGATTAAAATACAGTACATCAAGGTTGTTTCGCAGTGAACTTCGGTAAATTGATTAAAAAACATTTTTGATTGGTTTTACGGGAAATACTTATGTACAGTGAATATTACATTACGGTTTTAATCTTGCACGCTGAAAATAAATGTTAAGTAAAGAGAGTTGAATTAAGAACTTCAGTTTATTATAAGTTTCAGTTTGTTCTTAATCAGTTGAAATTATATACCGGCTGTTGCCTGTAATAGGAGCAATAAATTAAAACATAGATTCTACTCTTGAATCTGAACAACATTTGTTCAGCAACTTTCTAAAAAAGATTTTTTACTGAATTTCAATATTGTAATGTACGTCGTCCAACATTGACATAGCTGTCACTCTACTAATGTCGCACATTTCGCAATACATTGCTTCTTTATTTAAACATTATTCTACAAAATACCATTTAATAAACGTTATTTTCAGAAGTTGCTTAAAAGTCAGTATTTCAGGAAAAATCTTAATATCGTGTCATGCACGATTTATAATTAGTCTGGGCGCCCGGCCTAACCTGTTCGTAATGAATTCTTTATCCACTCATCACGCCAAAACAGCTGGACGGATTTTAACCTATTGTGGCATCCAAAGATGGTTATGGTATAGGTAATTTTTACCCGACTACGCTACGGTACAGAAAAAAGTTCGCCGCACACGAAGTTGCAGACACCCTCTAGTTTTAATATATAAATAGAGTTCAACTCACAATTCGAAGCAAGTGAGAGGCTTATGTTATTTATTCCACAGTCCCGGGGGTAGCTCTGAGATTGAACTGGAATTCTTCATGACATCGGTAACATAACAACGTGTGTCTAAGGCTGCATTCCACCAAACTATTACTCCAAAAATAACGCTAACTCTCGGAACATGTAGGTATAGTTGAAGTAATGCAAGCTGAGCTAATCCACTTAAGAACTGAATACCATTGAACAAACCACAACTGGTAAACCGCAAATTAAGATAACGAGCTCGTAGTAAAAGCAGATTGTAACCACCTTGGAAGGTTAATATAGATTATCGACTCTATTTCCTTGGACATTAGACTACAAAATGCAATAACAGAATAATGGTGATCATAACTTGCTATTGTGTACAATGCTATAGTGAATGCAGGTAAGTGGATTAGCTCAGCTTGCATTACTTCAACTATACATGTAGAGCTATATATTATATTTAGAACCTATGTACGGAAGCAAATTTTTTTTTTTTGAAGTGAAACTTCTAATGCGACTTCCAACAAGGTTGCGTTAAACGTTTAACGTTTAACGCTACCGTGGAGGGGTTAGGAAAGCACTGTTACGTTAAACGTTCAACGCAACAATCCCACGGACAATGCGACGGATTTAAGGTTATGTCTCTTGTGAATATCAATTGATTGTTAGGTTTTCTCTTTTGAAATTACAATTTCTACCCCTTCCTATTTTCATTTCCACATTACGAAGTTTCACTTCTTCCGCGCGGAGGGCCTCCACGCACTATTTTTTTCCCGTCAAAATCCCGTAGTAATTTAACATAACTATCCGAGGGTAAGCGTTATTCTTGGAATAAAAGTTTGGTTAAATCCAGCCAAAAAAGTCTGAACTCGACGAGGCATTGCGATATCTCCACAGCATCACTGATGTGATGACGCTCCGCCATGCCCCGCCGCCGCCGCATCATACAAATATTAAAGGCTCTAGCCTTGTAACTACATGTGAAATCTGTCATCTTGGTACAATTAATTGAATTCAGGTTATAAAATGCACGAGTGCGGTTTTTTTTCGATAGACTTGTCTATCAAGATGGTTCTTAGCTATGTTTGGTGGAAATATGACCAGTAGTTTCCAAGATATTCAGCTTTAATTGGAACAAGTGACAAAATATCTGCCAATATTGAAGCTAAGAATTAATTTTAGAATTCCAAGTTATGTTCAGTTTTAGTAACATTTTCTATAATCTCATTGAATAAGGGTATCATAATGACCAGCTAGAATACCAGTGTCAGGGGTGTTTTACGAGTATATTTTTAATTGTTGTTTTGTTCTTTACTTTAACTTGATGCATGTACAAACATCTCTGGAGTTTATGAATACATAAAGTAAATGTGTCATATGTTCAATGAACAGAAACCTCCTTTTCATGTTACGTATACATCAAGTTATATTGAAATAAACTATAGTGCTAGAATCAAGATATTTTTGCAGTGAAACTGCGGTCAGTTAACCACACGCAATCCCACGCTGGCGGCGAGGATTTAAAAACAAAATGGCGAAGCTGTGCCTAACTGAATTCATGAATGAAGATTAAAATAGATTCAAAATCAATCCGTTTTTGCCGATAGTACTTTGTTAAAGCCGATCACGTAAATGTAACTGCAATGAAAAGTCTTTGCACGTTTAATGCGAATGTGTTTGTTCGTTAGTTTGTTGTTGAGAGACTGAGAAATTTTTTTACTTTTTGCGAAAAGGTTTGGCCTAGGAATTAGTCGTTGTACACGTAAGGAAATTGAATGTTTAGAAGAATAATTGTCTTCTTATTTTTTTTGTATTATTGTATGTTGTGACGTCATCAGTCGCACCGCGGGCCGCGTCAGAAAATACTAAAACGACCATTTTTAGAATCATGTTAAAACTTATCCACTCAATTCCTTCGAATTTTCTGTTGAACTCTATTTATATAATAAAATACGAGCGGTGACAGGTAGCCGTAGTTACCAAAAGCAATCTAGTGGTTATCAGAATTTTAGAGCCTGTTCACACTGAGATCATTTATTAATACAAAATAAATATTAAACAATTCAAAACTGCTAAAAGGTAGGGGAAGATTGGCACCATTCGTACACGGGGCAGCTTCATACAATCACTATTACAGCTTATCAGGACATTGTATTTATTACGGGTTTGTGTGTGTGGGTAGGCGCTGCCGGCGACCGGTGGACCACGAAGTTAGCTGTCAGTGCGGTTACCAAGAGCGACACGAGAGGGCGTTATTTGTTTTTGCACTCTTGTAGTAAATTTTCTGTCGATGTTCTCGGATGTTTCGTGCTTAAGTGGAGCGGTAAATCTTAAAATTTTGTTGATCAACAGTAAGTATATACTATCATTTTCATAATAAAGTTCATATTTTGTGTATTCTCTACATGTTTTTTTTGTAGTTACCAATATTTTATTTTTGACCTTCGGGGCAGGTTCGTACGCCTACACCTGGGGCACATTCATATGCGTATGCTTATATCCCCAATTAACGTTTCTTTTTATTTCAGAAAATTAGCAAAAATAGTGCGGAATTATAAGAAAAAAGAATTTTCTAACAAAATAGAGTCACTATTGATCGAATATATTGAAAATTTTCGAAAATGCATTGCGGGCTAAGAAGTCAGAAAGCTGTCATATGTTTATGCCAAAGAATTGAAACGGAAATATCCGCCAATGGGATTGGCGGGTATTGACTTGTTTTTAAAGATCATTTAAACCATTTTTGATATTATTATTGCTGTTTTATTTAACATGTACGAAGTTATATCATACTGTCTGAATGTTCCCCGACCCATGTACGAATGTGCCCCTTGAGTGGGGTAGATTCGGACATTTGACAGCTTCTACTAAAAGTCAATCTACTCGTTTGTTGTAAAAGTAGGCGACTTCTAACTTTTTAATTAGGAAGCTAAATGTATCTGCTATATTATACCGGCCGATGAACGAATCTATCTTTAAAAATAAAAATTCAAAAAACCAAAATGTAAAAAGTGTACGAATGGTGCCAATCTTCCCCTAATATTCCAGTCATTTTAAACCCTCCCTCTCACGCTAATCTCCTTGCAAAATCTGGATTTTATCTCAACCGCTACTATTCAAACCCAGTATCGAAACAGATTTAAAATCGCTACACTGATAAGCACTAATATTCTAAAATGCCATTTCAGCAGCCGCTTTATCAATAACATTTTACTTTATCAACATCAAATTTCAGTGTACCTTTTTTTACAATGTGGACTTTATGTCTAAGATTATAGGATAGGTTTTTACATTTAACAATTGCTTAAACTAAGAGTTTTCCAAAGCAAACATCAGATTTGACTCAGTCCCTTATTGTAATTAAAACAAACGGTGTCTATAATGGCATTGTAAACCGTAGCATTATCATGGTAAGGTGCAAAGTCGATGGGTATTTAAAAAATAAACAGGGGAACCCTTGTTTACGGAGCATTACGCCGATTTTATCAATATTTGGGCGCCACTTGGATCGGCGTAATGACAATGTTTATACGTTTGCCGAATGTATTGACTGTGAGAGTGTTTAAGCCCGATAAGCATAACTAAAGTAACTTAACACAGAATAGATAAAAGGTAGTAATAGTACATTATACAACGTGGAAGATTTCTAAAGACTGGGCTGACAGGATAGTGCCATCTAAGTGATCTACAATCGACCTATTATAATTGTTAAACTGGATTTAAAAGTAAAAAAAGTCATCAAAATAAAATATTTCAGTATTAAGTAATTTTCAAAAGATGCTAGGGTGATACGTGCAGATTTTTACACTAATGTTTAACAAACTGTATCTCAAAAATGGATAGAAATATGTGCATAGTTCATTGGTGAAAAATGAAGTACTTAGTCTGAACAATTCCCTGTTTGCTTAAAAGTCCCTAGATCTGTATACCTAGGGCACCCCGTATACCTAGGGCACCCCGTATACCTAGGGCGGTGAATTCGTGAATATCCCAAATCGCAGGAGGCTTCAGGAATTAGCGCCCGTGGTTTGTCTAAAGTTGTACGTCGTCTTGGCCAGGAAGTAATACTTTCTCCCGCAAAGCGTAGAAAATCTCAACTACGGCCTAGGATAACGTAAAAGTACAGACAGCCTCCTTTAAGCTTAGCCTCTTTTTTTCTAAAACTAATGTGAGCAAGAAGATTTCACGCAATTTATAAAATAAGAGCTAAGGGGAAGAATTGGCTTACAATAAGACAATTTGACATCATCTGATGATCACACGGATCACACGAGTCTTTTTAAGACGTTTGAATACACTACCTTATCTACACTCATATCATATTCATCAGAATTATCATAGATTTTGTTTTATGTAGATATGAAGTACCCAGTAAAACCAAGTTTCGCGGAGCCAGGTAAGTATTATAGGCAAAGTATATAAATAAATATCGGACAACCTCACACAAATCGATCTAGTCCCAAATTAAGCTCAAGAAGGCTTGTGTTATGGGTACTAGACGACGATATACGTACTTATATAGATAAATATATACTTAAATACATAGAACAACCATGACCCAAGCACAAATATTCGAGTTCATCACACAAATATTTGCCCTGGCCGGGATTCGAACCGGGACCGCCGGCACAGTAGGCAGGTGTTTACAAACCGAGCCAAACGCGTCGTCATGAACTTGTTATACAAATATTTTTTATAGAATCTTTTTTATCGATTCTATTTTCAATTTGTTCAAGCCCTGCTTAGATTGTTGTGGATCGCATTCAATTTTTCTTTCTTAATTAACCTTTGTGTCATTATTTATTGTTATACAAAGGTAAATGAAATCTTTTATGATTAAGGGTGCTAGTGGATACATGTGTCAACTGAATGAGTTAGACACCGCTATTTTTACGTGTCATTAGATACGTGGTTTAATCAAGATGCTTAATTTCATATACTTATTTATTCCTTCCAACCTTCTTGGATTTTTTTGTAGAATTAATTACGATACATCATATTCGGGATTTCTCATATTATATATGGGACACAGATACGTAGAACTAATTTCTGGTGCTCCATTATCACTGATTATGTTAGCGTAGTCTTAAATGTGTATTAGGTATGTTATACCAAAAGTTCTAATCTTGTACAACAGTGTATGTACAGTTATGGCACAAATTATTTTTTTATTTCCATCATGAATCATCAAAGACAAATTAAAACGTGAAAATGCAAGCAAGCGAATGAAGGCAGTCAGCGAAGTGTACAGCAAATAATTACAAAAAAGAACTCTGGTGTAAAATATCAAATCACGAAAATAAGTATTCTATATTTTATACTGATATAAAACTGCCTACCTACGCAATAGAGTACCTATGAAGTGGGGGAGTAAATACAACGTTGTGAGTTGCTCGAAACCAGTCGTAAATCGTCAAATGAGATATATCTAAGGGTGAAGCCATACGAGCGTAATGTTTTGATTTTTGAGTCGCGTAATTTCGGTCGCGCTATACTTAGTGACGTATGGCGCCACCGAAATTACCCTCGTCTGGCTTCACCGTAAGTATAGCACGACCGAAAATACGCTACCCCTACCCTAAAAAAACTAAATTTTAATTAAAATCGTAAAATATATTCCAAATTTAAGATAGTGTTTGCCTATCGATATGTTTAATTGTTTTTCTCCATAGTATTTTGTGATAAAGTCACTATTGGCTTGATTTATACTTCAAAATGGCAAGGACAAGTAAACGCCGAAGAATTAATTGTGAATAACTTTTCTCTAGCGTTATAATTGTCACTATCTCGTGTCTACTCCCAGAAATGGTTTCTGAATTAAAATAGGTTGTAAAACAAGTTTTCCGTCTAATTGAGTTCTTTGTCAAAGACTTTTCTGGCTCATACAGTAGACATGCAATCAATTTCATTCCTACTTATTTAAAGATCACTACCGCTGTCTGCATAGCGGTTCAACGAATTAGAAAGAGAAGATACCGGATAATAACATATAAACTACTACTACTGTCTACAGATCACATTACTATTGACAATACAGAATAGGTATCGGAAGCTGTAAAAACTTTCACAATAACTATAACTTGAAGTATCAACTTCAGAAATTCGAGTGATTTCTATGCTATGATGTCACAGTATACTAAAAGTAAACAGTGCTAAAATGATATGCAGTGCAACACAAATAATTATAATCCGCGGGCTTATGATGGTCGCGCTCATCGCATGATAGACAAATGATAAAGTATCGTATAATCATTTGAACGTTTTAACCGCCTTATTACTTTGACCGCAATATCGGCCAATTCAAAAAATAAATCAACTTAATTTTGATAATATTTGTAAAACGCCGCAACTGCTCAGCTACAAGATTGCATTCATACTCATACGAACGCGGTCCTTAATAAGGCTCAAATAATCACCCTATCGGTATTTTTTGTATCTTTAAAAGTGACAGCTACTTTATCATTTATCCATCGGGCTATAAAGCAATCGTTAATATCATAATAAATGAGAAAAATGAGTTTTTATTTTATTAACGTGCACTTTGTCCTTTTGCACGCAACAATACTGCAGCAGACTTTGTGAAAAGCAAGAAAAAAGCAGTAAATAATTACAAGCTCCTTGAGAATGAAAGCGGCGCTACCCAAAAAGAAATACTTTAAAATTTAACACGTTCACGGACATAAGACCATTATGAAAATTGTATGTTGGGACACAGACAAAAGTCGTACAAAACTTTTTTGTATAAGTTTTTTCTGTGTAACCCTAAACGGTACAAGCGCAGAACGCAAACAAAACAGCCGTTGTCATTTCGACGACCAACTACCTTCGGAGACATTATTTGTTAGGCTGTTGACGGAGTGCCTGGTCTTGTGCAGATAAAAGTCACCGTCCATAGACGTGGTGCCACGAGGCCTAATTTACATTTCTCGCCGTACTGTATCTGTATCACTAAAAGTGTTTATTTCCGCCAAACCACAGTGTCCTATTTACACTGTCTATCGAGACTTAGCTCTACATGTAGCAGAAATCTGAGCGTTCTATTGTGACTTAGCTCTACATGTAGCAGAAATCGGAATGTACTGCTGACAACCCTATTATACACACTCGACTGGTCATCTCATAGTGTGAAGAGATCACACGCGCTGGATCGTGATGACCGCAGAATGAGCGCAATGTTCGACGACCCTGAATGGACTACTGACAAACCGATTGTCTACAGTCGTAAAGTGGGGAATGTTAGCATTTATATTAAAATGAGGTTTAGTTCTTAAATATTGGAAATTTTTCATTTACGCAAATTGACAATATAAAAAATAAATTGAACGCTTTGTCATCTGATGTGTTTCCTCCTTCTAATAACATGGGACCCTTCAAACGAAGCGTGAAGAAGCATTTTTCGGGCCAGCATGGCAGTGTCAACTTCTTGTGATTTGCCATTGCGGCTTGGGCTCCCCTTGGGCTTACCATCAGGCGAAGTAGAGCCACTAAAAGAAAACACATAAGTAGTTCAAATCGCCACAGTAGACATAATATAGTTGTGATACTTCTTACTTGAATGATTCTTGATTTTGTATTGACAGTATGCAATATTTCTCGAGCAGCATAGAGTTATGTTTTGTTATTGTAGCATCTAGACTAGACTGAACCCTTAATGAACTACTGACAAGATGACAACCCTATTATCCACACTCGACTGGAGCATCTGATAGTGTGACGAGATCACACGCGCTGGATCGTGATGACCGCAGAATGAGCGCAATGTTTGACGACCCTGAAGGGACTACTGACAACCCGATTGTCTACACTCGTAAAGTGCGGAATGTTAGCATTTATATTAAAATGAGGTTTAGTTCTTAAATATTGTAAAGTTTTTATTTACGCAAATTGACAATATAAAAAATAAATTGAACGCTTTGCCATCTCATGTGTTTCCTCCTTCGAATAACATGGGACCCTTCAAACGAAGCGTGAAGAAGCATTTTTCGGGCCAGCATGGCAGTATCAACTTCTTGTAATTTGCCATTGCAGCTTGGGCTTTCCTTGGGCTTACCATCAGGCGAAGTAGAGCTACTATGTTGCGTCGTTGTAAAAAAAAGAAAACACATAAGTAGTTCAAATCGCCAGAGTAGACATAATATAGTTGTGATACTACTTAATTGAATGATTCTTGATGTTGTATTGACAGTATGCAATATTTCTCGAGCAGCGTAGAGTTACGTTTTTTATTATAGCATCTAGACTAGACTGAACCCTTAATGAACCACTGACAAGGTGACAACCCTATTATCCACACTCGACTGGAGCATCTGATAGTGTGACGAGATCACACGTGCTGGATCGTGATGACCGCAGAATGAGTGCAGTGTTCGACGACCCTGAATGGACTACTGACAACCCGATTGTCTACACTCGTAAAGTGGGGAATAGCATTTATATTAAAATAAAACTTTAGTCTCCTCAATACTGTCAATTTACAAATCACCAAAGTAGACATAATATAGTTGTGATACTACTTACTTGAATTGAATAACCAATTTCAGATACTATAAAATTAAAAAGTATAAGCAAAACAGAACCTTAAATCTCAAACATACCGTAACATTGATATAAAATTAGTAATATAATTGGTAACAAAATGGGAAAATTATAATTAGGTATATGGAACTTTCTTTGTACATATAAGCCTTTTGAGAGATGCTCTAATATGTGCACTTATATTGTTAATAATTTAATTTCCTTAGCACACAATCTTTAAATTTAAGATTATCTAAGCAGAAAATGTTACGCTGGATCGTCGTTAAATAAACAGTTTTTTATTCTATGATTCTCAAGGAGCGTAGAGTTATGTTTTGTTATTATAGAATCTAGACAGATACCTTGACAAAGTACTGACAATATGACAACCCTATTATCCACACTTGACTGAAGCATCCAATAGTGCAACAAGATCACACGCGTTAACTCGTGATGACCGCAGATGAGCTCAATGTTCGATGATCCTGAAAGTTACCTCTTGATTAACAGCGACGTGGAAACTCTTAGTTTTGTACTAAAAAGTGCAGCAGAAAGACTCCGGCCTAATCATACAAAAAAATAAAGGAAAATGTTCCGCTTCTGTTTCTTTTTGTTTGTTTACTTAAAAAGAGGTTTTTTTTTTAACAAGTTAGCAAAAAAAAGCCGTAAATCTGACAATATGTCTGTATGTTATATTAAGTACAAACAACAAACGTGTCTGAAAATTAAACTAATGATAATTAAAACTGAATACGGTCACCTGAGGCTATTGCGACTATGAGGCAAATGCGTTTGATGATATCATAACAGTTAAAGATCACCCATACCCATACCCTTACTACCTAAAGTGCCAACTATTAATATAAATAAAATAGAGAGCACAGTGGTAGGTAAATAAAGTGTTGCGTTTCTATGATATGATTTCAAAAGTTGCATTTGCATCATAGTCGCAATAGCCTCAGGCTTACTAGTTTTGTTGTTTTTTAGAGGACTAGCGCCACAAGTACAATACTGTCAAACTGACATATGTAAGTGTGCACCGCTACGATTGCCTACGAACGTTTGCTAAGTTTGATCGAATAGAGGCGAAAGGTAAAGTCGAGTAAGCAAGTTTTAGTAGGCTACGAGAAACTTATCGTAACCCAGGCTCAAATGTTACAGTACTGAAAATCTTCAGAGTACTGTAGCAATAGTGCATGCTGGATTATTAGTAGTGTGTTTTGCAACTTAGGTACAGGTTCAAAGCGACAAGTTCTACCTGAATCTAATGGTTGCACGATTGCTTAGTTTAGTTTAGTTAAAGTTACTGCTGTATTTACTGTGACGAGAAACTCTGTTCGTGGTTTCCTATACAATTGTTTGAATGAATGAGTAAAACTATGGAACGTTGTTTTAGGCAACTGGAAATTGCCCGTAACTTCGTATAACCCTCCTTTTTGACAAATCCGATAAGATGATGCACACATGAAACAAAAGAAAGCGTACATCGCGCTTTTCTGTAAAATTATTTTTATAACAATTAACTTCAATGGTGCTAATTGCAATCTAATAATAATTTATGCAACTGTTAGGTATATATGATCATCTTAAGATTATCCCGCCGGAGATATCGAAATGTTATGAAGTAATAAATAACATCTCTGATTTTGGTCGCTATCAAGTAATCCAAAACTACTATTGACCACCATTTTATTCACGTCGTATTAACCGCAATTATAAAAATTTACAAACTCTTCGCAGAATAATTCCATGCATGTATCCTAAAAAAGTGTACCGAAGACGCGGTTTTTCATGATGATGTACTTACCATTGCTAAAATCGATACTGTAGCAACTGCATTACAAAAATGTACCTGAAACAGAGAAAACTCGTAAGTTCATGTTTCTGTTTATAATAATTATAATCCCCATTTGTAATCTTGGGACTGGATGGATCGATCCTTGGATATATCGCGTTTAGTTAAGTTACACTGAATATATAGAACACATGTTTAAATCTCACCGAATGGCAAGTGTAAAGAAGTTGTTTGTTATTATTAAATGTACCTAATTTAACTTGCCACTCAGCTCCCTAACTAAACTGCAAGGATAACTCCCGTATCATTTACACTAAACAACTTTAAAAACAAAATTGAATAACCCATCTCGCACTAAGCTCACTAAAGCATAGAAAGCTTTAGTTTAAGTACGTAACTCACACTTAATGTAAACTGTTTAAAAGTTCAGCTTTTGAGCCATTTTGCTGAGCTGAAATAAATGGTGCACCATAAGAAGATTATAACTATATTCGTACGTGTGAAGTTGTTGTACTGTGTGATTAAATTTACTGGGGATTTTGCTTTGCAAACTTTAAACAACAGAGTATGTCATTAAACTGGTTTACTGGCGTCTAGGGTAAAATAAATTTGAACTCAGATCACAGGTACAATAGTAGGTATGAGCCGAAGGTGAGCACAATAACGTGTATACTTTTAATTTCATTGCTATTACGTATGTAATGGTGTTTTTTGCTTCGTGAACTTGGCGGACATACCGTTGTGCATCTAGATGCTGTATACCTGTGGGTCATGTAACAGGAGCAATAAATTAAAACATAGATTCAACCCCTCAAACTGAACAACATTTATTAAAACACTTTTAAAAATAACTCATTTATAATGTAAACCTGTAAAATAAAGTTTATTTAAAGAAGCTATGTATGGCGAAACATTTGATATTTAATAAAGTGACAGCTATGTCAATGCTAAGGCGATATCAATGTTGGACGGCGTACATTGAAAATGCTATTTACTTTGTTTGAAATAATGAACATATGAATACAGTATTTTTTTTAAGTTTCTGAACAGATGTAGTTCAGTTTGACGAGTCAAATCTATGTTTTAATTTTTTGCTCCTGTTACAGCACCCACCTGGTATGTCAATAAATGCTGTAAACGTTGTTTATAATTCAGTCCGTCGATATACCATCGAAGAAAGCACTTCAACTTCCTAATCATCATCATCATCATCACCATTATCATCATCATATTAGCATGTAGACGTCCACCGCTGGACAAAGACCTTCCCCAAAGTTCTCCACTCATTTGTACACAGTCCTCATCCAATTGCTTCCCGCGATCCTAATTAGGTCGTCAATCCACCTTGTTGGGGGCACCTCACGCGAATTTAACCCGACTACGGAGAAGTACAAAACAGGTTCATGACTTTTTCTTCCACGTGGACGCAGGCACCTTATTGTACAATATAAAACGAATCTTTTAAGAAAGTGGGAAGTGGGATAAGTTATTGTAACATGACAGATGTGTGTAATGCAGATTATTCTACCAAAAAATCCTGAATACATTATACATAGATGTATAAATAAATGGTATATACAACTGTGTATAATTTAGAATTCAAACACTCGTTGTGACCTTATAATGCAATTTTCCTGCATATATAAAATACGCACGTGGTTTAATGCGTATCATTATATAGCAGTCACTAAAGCGGTTGCGGAAACTATTATATAGTTACAATTTCAACACATAAGAACGATTTCACCGTACATTAAAACAGGCAATGAACTTAAATCCCATTTAAAAGGTCCCTCAAATGCGCATTAAACTTACGTTACTGTAAGACAACTTGAATACATTTGCATATTCCTCGGAACACATTCTACTTCTGGGACGCGAAGGAAGCCATTATTACATTTTATTGCCGTCTCCTTTCATAATAACAGACGAAGAATACGCTTTTAAATTTCCTCCGATGTTTTTTATTCGAGATACGTTTGAGTTAAACATGCGGTGTGGGGTATCGTATTTATTTTGAATTCGCTTTGATTCGGGTTCAAATTACTGTGAAACCCCATCATTTAAGAAAGGGTAGGCCAGCTGAAGGGAAGCTTGAGAGGCCTTATTCCTTCTACAATGCTGATTGTTTTAGTCATTTTTCTCTATGATCAAACATGTTTCTTAACCTGTTTATTGATGTTGCTACCTAGAACAGGGCTATTGGGTTTTTTGGTATATATTTGAAACATACAGTTCGATTTTTTTTATAGATAATTTTTGATTGAAAAACTACTCGAAATTGACAAAATTCACGCGGAAAATTAGCTTTTCCTACTAATTTTCGACTGCACGCAATGAAAGCATGAAATAGATATGTTACTAATTATCAATATAGTTGTCATAATATGAGAAAAATAACTTTTAAAAGGAATAAGGCCTCTTAAAGTTTTACCATGTACACTTTGCTCGCATGAATTATTTTTGTGTGCGTGTCGTTACCAAGGATATTAAACGTAGGAATTTTTACATAAATCGACATTAAACAAAACTGAAGTTGTATAATCTTGATCAAAGGAAGACCAAGTTTGTTTTTATAAATTTTAACAAAATAGTAGATTCGCGATTCTGTCTAGAAATGATTTATACTTTCTTTTAATTTTCTTGAAAGGTGGTAAAAGCCACATTTTATTTTATTGGTTGTTTGCAAAAACCGGACTTCTCGTGGCACTTTTGAGCTGTCATTGAGACTTCTCGTTTATCAACTTCCGATTAACATAGGTGTTAATCTAGCTAGTTTCCGATCTCAAATTATGTGGCTCCCTATTCGTCATAGGCGCAACTCTCACATTCTTACTCTTCTTTATAGCATACTTTTCCACCGAGCGACTCCCCTGTATCTTAAAGAGCGATTTAGCTACCTTTCGTCTGTTAGGTGCACTAAAAATTTCCTTTTATCTGTCCCAAAATTTTACTAATTCTTTTACCTTTAAAGCCGTTTTCTTATGGAATTCGCTTCCAGTAGAATTGCGGAGTGCTAAATCTCCAGCGATCTTTAAAAATAAAATAATTTTTATTTATTTATTTATTATTTATTTATTCATTCAGAAACTTAAATCTATCATTACAGGCCATTACCTAATGCGATAGACTAGTGAATATTAGTACCTATAGGTACTACAATTTTACAATTACTAATTGTTACACAGTACAAACATAGTGGCCTTTGTAAAATCGTTCAGGGAGCACGTAAATATATCCAGCGTAAGCGACACCTTATTTATTGTAAGAATAGCCCTCGTTAGCGGCGCGTCTCGCAGCAGTCTCGTGCGAGCGGCGGGCACGGCCAGCAGCGGCGGCCGGCGGCGGCGCCACACGAACCGGTCCGGCACGTTCAGCGCCAGGGCGCACGCCACCCCGGGGTTGCACAACTCACCCCTCAGTACTCTGACTACATATGAAGCAAGGGTCAGTTCCCGTCTCACTTCTAGCTTATTGTATCCCACCATTCCCAGCACGAAGAGGGTTGGATACAACAAAGGATATCCAGGATACACACCATACAGCTTGAAGTAAACAAATCTAGCATACTTGTTTTGTATACGTTCCAACATAAACTTGTATTTCGTTTCGCTCGGACTCCAGATTGCAGCGTCACGTTCGGGGTGGCTCTTTACGATAGCCTCGTATACGGCTTTTATTGCCGATATGTTAGTGAAATCCTTGGTTTGTACTAGAATACTATATCGGTCTTATATACTACTATCGGTCTCTGGTTTTTTGTATAAAATGTGGCGCAATTGGTCATAGGGCGTGGCACGCGTGTGTGCTGTTACAATTGATTAGGAGCAAAAGCGATGGTGATGATTGTTAAAAAGTAGAACTCTTGGCCAGCACATGTGGCCCTTCAAATGAAGTATGAAGAAGCATCTCTCGGGCCAGCATGGCAGTGTCAACTGAAAAGGCACCGTTAGTTTCTTGTCAGTTGCCATTGCGACTTCGGCTCCCCTTTTTGCTTACCATCAGGCTAAGTCGAGCCACTATGATGTGCCCATATAAAAAAATATGGTGAAAGTGAGTCAGGGTTCGGAAATCCGGATAGATATTCACCTAAACTTTGACGGCGGCTTTTCTTGGGATAGCAATAGGAATTCGACAAATTTAGGTAAACATGTATCCAATCTTCCGACCTCTGGTGATGATGCTGGAGGTGGTGATGACGATGGTGGTGTTGATGACGATGCTGATGTTGATGATGGTGATAGTAATTATAGCGATGGTGATGGTGGTGGTGATGGTGACCTAGACGTGCGCAGATGCGTTGGCTATTAACGTCACTCAAAGTATACAGATAGACCGCAGAGCCTTAGTAAATAAAGCCCCGTCGACACCTATCCGCCACGGGACCCTAAAAAGTCCAATAACCATTACAATCTAACACAAGAGAACTGGTTACTTACAAAATAATACAAAAGGCTAAAATATCTCCAACATAATGAACACGAAAATTAACCGAAAGGAATTTTAACACTAATTTGAAGTGGCTATTAAGCAAAAGGGCCTTAAATGTCCTAATTTGTCGTGTAATAGATCTTTTCGGCCCTAAAAATAAAACGTGAGCAAGCCAGCGCTAATTAAGCTGGATATTATTTCAGACGATTCCGAATAATTTATCTTTTGCTTTTTTTGTTTACGACCTTTTGAGGCTTCTGTATTTTACGAAAAGGTTCTTATTAGGGTTCTATACCTCAAAGGAGAAACCCTTATATGGTTTATTATACTTCGCTATCCGTCCGGTGTGTTTGTCTGTGTTTAAATACAAGGGAATCAATACCTACTTATACTCGTAAAGTACTTGAAGAAACAATCCGAAAACTATAATAAAAAGACTCGACATCTAACGGAATAACTGTTGAGTATTAAAGTTTACACTTCATTTGTATCCTATTCCGGATAATGGCCTCTCCAATTATGGAGTCTTGCTTTAAGCTCGGATTGCCCATATTCCGTTTTTGTAAACAAACAATCCTATAAACGGCCAGCTTCTACCACAAACAGAAGCTATCTGCGAGCATTTGCCTCCAGGTTCGTATTTAAACCGAGCCCTTATATCAACGAATCGATCGGTATAATTGTCCATGCCTTGTTTACAAACAATATGGCTGACAGTTATACAAATATTTACAGCTACTAAAGACTGAATCATTCTGAACTGTCCCCTACACACCTCGTCCTTCTCCTCCTAAATCTTCTTGATATTTTTTGGTAAGGATGATCCATTGGCATTACATTCCCATTTAAAATAAATGCACTATTAATAATATTGACCTATGAAAATATGCATGTGACCTTGTGTTCAGACTGAAAACTCAGAACTTGAACTAAACCATCTGCTCTTATAATGTGGTATTTCTCTCAAATATGCAAACAACTACTTCATTCTTAAGTGTGAATAATGGCTAAAAGGAAAAGCGTATTAAGCTGTCGAAACTTAGCTCATACAGTTCTTAACCCTCTGCATTCGCTGCACGTCTGCTGATTTATTTTATGCTTGGTTCAAAATGCTGCACCATTGTACGGAGAACTCTATTGACTATCGGGGTGGTGTGGTGTTATTTATTTGTAAACATTGGTATTGAGCAAAGCGCGAGAAACGTGCTTTGAGAACATAATTATCTAATATTGTTTTTTTTTTTTTTTACTGGTAACTGTCGTTGTCAAAAGCAACTGAGTGGGTAGAATTAGCGAATAAATCCTATTTAGTTGGTAAGGAAGAACTGCAAATAGCAGTTGTCTACATGTAATTTTCATCTTCTTCATGTTCACACACTTATTTTTTCACATCACTATTTTTTTTCATATTATGACAAATATATTGATAATCTTATCTATATCTTTACTATTATACAATTCTCGATTATTGTATAGAAAATAAGTTTGCCATGGAGAGAGGACATTGTTTCAGGAAAAGTCTTAACAGTGTGATGCAAACGCGCGACGCCAGCCGTACAGCGCCATCTGCTGGCAAAGATGATTGGCCCCCTCATCACGCCGAAACGGCTGGATTATAACCAATTTTGGTACAAGGATAGCTGGATATCCGAAGATGTTTATAGGATACTTATTACACGTCTTAAGTAAAGAAAAATGTTTTACGCGAAGTTGTGGACACCTTTTAGATATTCGCATGTCCTATTTGTTATTCTAGTTAATCCTGTAAGTAACGTATTATTTATGAGTGTAATGCAGTTTTTATTAAATCTAAAATCGACGCCATGGTTCCTAAGAACAGATTTCCCTATGTCTATACTGACCCATTTAGATTGATCAACCTTTTATATAAAAATGTGTTTAATATTCCACGGCACACCCACCAAACCTCGTGGATGATTAACAAAACCAGATAAAGGCAGGAGCGGCGACGTAAAAAATTTAGGGCCCATCAATTTAATGAAGCAAGAATAACTCGGGATACCTATTTTTCTTAAAATACAGCCGTTGTTCTTGAAATGAAGGCGTTAGATCAACCCTCTTCCCTTTTCCATCTGATAACAGGAGTGGGACGGTGTTTCTGTTTCAACTTACTGTTCGTCAGAGAAAACGGTCGTTTAGACTGACTTTCTTATGGCGTTTGTTGCGCTATTTTAAGTGAGTTAAGTATTGTCACAGATCTTGTCTACTTGTAATTAAATTATGACTGTGACCCTACGCATGAGAACGTCGTGCGACAGTTCATAAGGACAGCCATTTGAGAACCCTATTTTGGTCAGAATCTAGACTAAAATGATAATATAAGGAAGAGCTCTGGCTGGGTTTTTTTTCCCAAGGTGAGCTTGCCGGTCCTATGGATCTTTTGCACTGCTGCTGGTGACTGGCCGGGTGTTGTCATCCAGCGTTACCTAAGCAAGCAAGAACTCTTTCTTCTAGCAAGAAGCGTCCAACGTCACTGCATTAAAGTGTTTGTGTGTATTTTGTTTATTGTATTAATATACGTGTATGTATGTTATGGGCCTTTGGTGCCTGAAACCTGAAATAAAATTGATCGATTTACGAGTATTGATAATGGTGAAATTAAAATCAAAACGTTTATTCTGTAAGTAGGCCACAAGGGCACTTTTACATGTCTAAATCTGAATTTCACAAGAGGAGACCGCTGTTGAGAAGAAAGCCGAAAGAAACTCACTATATTAAAAAAACAACAGTATAGGTATGTACTTCAAATAAAGATGATAATCATAAGCAGCAAATTATTACAGACACACTTACACAAGATAATTCATTTTTGTATAAGGTTAGGTGGGCTAATAAGACTATCAAGTCCAATAACTAACTAACTGTTAGTACCCCATTAGACAATAAAGAATGTTAGAGTTATCCCACTACTACGTTAGACAAATACGAAATTAGTCCTAAACAAATAGGATTTAAAGTGTATACAAACCTTTTTCTAGCCTGGAAACAAGTCGTCTACGGGATAGATAGATGTAGGTAAATAATGACTGTCTTCAATAAAAACAAAGTTTATGCTCACACCGCACACAGGACAGTTCATATAAAGGTTATGTAAACATCATAAAAATCATATACCTCTTTTTACGGCAGGTTAAAAGAAATACTCGTTATACCCGTATACAGGGTGGCGCAAAAGCGCTCATTCTGCGACAATAGCATTAATTTACAGGGTGTCAAGGTACCTCGTGTTTCTTTATGACGATTCGTCGGAATTGAATTTGAATTGAAAGTAATTACGGGACGAGTTGAACGGAGGAAGGAACCATTATCTTTGATCCAAACTTTTTGATAGGTATCAAATTTTCGGGGTGATTTGGACTGATTGTTAAGTCTTGTCGTTTTTGATATTAAATGTTAACTTTAAAACTCGTCAAAACCTCTTTTTAGTACAGTTAGGGCAATGGTTAGAAAAGTGTCTATGCCAAAGAAGATTATGAACACAATCATGAGTCGGGCTCACGCGCTAAACGACTCGTACCATCAAACAAAAAAAAAATATGATCCCTTTAATTTTTAAATTTTTGTTTTTATTTTAGTATTTTAATGCTACACCGATCATAGTAAATTTCAAGTCTTTACGTCACACGTCTTAAGATGTCCTGACTGCTATCACAGACAGTAAGACGAACAGAATGGAGGCTTAGTAATAGGGTCTCTTTGGGTTCGAAACCCTAAAAATCAGCCTTGACGAAACGAATAAAGTGAAACTTCAGATTTGACAAACGTTAGCGAACGTCGGACATTTATGAGTTTAAGAATTTTTTGTATGTAGAATCTAGTCTCCTTACTAGGTCCCATAGGTACAAAATAAAGTGTAACTAACAATTATATATTTCTACTCTTTGGCGAGTGTCAATCCGACTAACCAATTTCACTCGTAACCTCTAGAAACGTAATTTCACAATCCAACAAATCCCTAAAATCACACATCAAAGTAAATCCATTGATTACCTACCCCAAGCCAAAGGTAAAGCATGGCTTTGTCACCCGGCCGGCAAGACTTGCCTTTTCCAGGCTTAGATACAATCTTATGGAGACAGAACAATACTAAGCCCAGATAGTCTTGCTTTCAATTGTCTTTTTAATCAACGTCCCGGAGTGTGACGGAATTTAATTGAATATTGAAGAAAGTTAGTCTTCGTTACAATTTTACAATTTCCAAGTAATATTTACTTGTTTTATTTTATAATAATAATATTATAAATGCTACCTGGTAAGTATTATTATAACACTACAACCCTGAGTAAGTTACCTACTTTACCTATATAGGTTAACCTAAATTTTACCTCCATATTTCGCACCGCTTTACGAAGGTCCTATTTCTAGGATTTTTTGGACCTTACAACAGAGATTAATAGAAGCTAACTTAACATATCCGTCAAAAAATTACTAAATACATGTTTTTTTTCATCATCTCGATACAGGACCAAAAGCTACGCCTTATAGATTCTCCAATCAATAACGGTTTAGTGTTAAATATTTTGCGAAACTAAACAAAACACAGTTCCAATTTCATACTGTCAACAGCAAAGCCTAAATTCTAAAGCGGATTTGGTCGATACAAAATAATAACGCTCCTGCAACAGACAGGCTAAAAGTCTACCAGTGATTCCGTCTAAAAGTTAATTTTCAGCTTATTGAAAAGCTTGAATTTTTGGCAGGCAAGTCTGTGATTTCAATTTTGTATTTGATACTAGTTACATTTTATTGTCAGAACGAGCGAAAAGTCTCCGTTTCATTTTGGCCTATTCGGCTCCGCCTTCCGCCTTTGTTCGTATAAAATTGGCACGCATTTGTACCGAGTTGTAGTGACTTCTGGATAGCTCATTGAAGAGAACCCTGTTATTCTATGATGAAATCAATTGCTTGCCTCATGATACCCGTGTTGAAACGTCAGGCAATGAAGTAAATCAAAATATCGCGATAGACCCGGTTCAATAAGTTTTAATTTTGCAACCTCATTGTTAGTAGGTTCACGGCGATAGTCCTCAGTAGGGTACCTCTAGCATAAATGACAAGCGACTTTGACGTACGAAAATACTACCTGTCACCACCTTTCACTTTCTTTTCAATACCGTGCGACGGGTTAATTAATTTATCGGGGCAAATGCCGCCAACTGGCGAACACATTACAGGCCACTCAACGAGCAAGGAAATAAATCTGCCTAAGGTGAGATTTATGATTAACTCAGAGCAAAGCCGGCTCAAGTCTACCAGGAGCGCACAAATGTCCCAGCTCCGCCTTCCCTCTTTTGTTCAAAACTAAAACGACCAATATAAGCGGCTTTTATACAGTAAAAAAAAAACCTTCTCTAGTATTATGTTTGGTGGTGTTAGTAGATTCTCAGGGCATCCGCTCCGCCTTCCACTTTTATTCGAGTGAAATCGGCACGCGTTCGTAGCCAATCATAGTGACTTATGGAAAGATAAAAAATTAGAGCCTATTTGGTTTTTATTCTATTATGAAACAAAGTGCTTGCAATCTCTTTGTTAGTAGTATAAGCGGTTTTTAAAATGTCAAAAAATCCTTCTCTAGTATTATATATTTTGTGGTGTTAGTAGGTTATCGGTGCATCCGCTCCGCCTTCCACTTTTATTTGAGCGAAATCGGCACGTGTTCGCAGTATTATGAAATTTATTTTTTGGAGTAGTAGGGCCTCGTGCGCTGCAGGGTCCGTCCGGATTGTTACTACCGTCTTGCCTGCTAACCCACCGCCAAACAGCAATGTTCGCATTGTTGTGTTCCGGTGTGGGGGTAAGATAGCCGGTGAAATTAGTAGCATAGAGGCATTCTATCTTCGTCGTCCGGGTAGGCAAGCACTTGTGACTCCTCTGGTGTTACAGGTGTTTATGGGCGACGGTTATCGCTTTCCATCAGGCGATACGTTTGCTCGTTTGCCCCCTATGACATAAAAAAAAAAAAAAAAATGAAACAAAGTGCTTGCAATCTTTTTGTTAGTGAATGGGTTCTCGGCACTAGTCCTTCAGGTCGATCGCCTCCACCTCCATTCGGCAGTCATACTCGGTCAATGCATGTCAAGTGGCTCCCGTCGTCGGGTTAATTAACTTATCGGGGCAACTGCCGTACTGGCTAAAACATAAGATTGGTAAAAAAAAACAGCCAAATGCGAGGTTTATGATTAACTCAGAGCAATGCCGGCTCAAGTCTACTTACCAGGAACGCACCAATGTCCCAGCTCCACCTTCCCTCTTTTGTTCAAAACTAAAACGACCAATATAAGCGGCTTTTATACAGTAAAAAAAACTTTTATTTTATATTTGATGGTGTTAGTAGGTTCTCGGGGCATCCGCACCGCCTTCCACTTTAATCGAGTGAAATCGGTACGCGTTTGCAGCCAATCATAGTGACTACTGGAAACATAAAAAAGAGAGCCTTCTTGGTGTTCTATTCTATTATGAAACAAAGTGCTTGCAATCTCTTTGTTAGTAGATTATCGGCGCTAGTCCTTCAGGTCGATCGCCTCTACTCCATTCGGCAGTCATACTCGGTCAATGCATGTCAAGTGGCTCCCGTCGCCGGGTTAATTAACTAACGGGGCAACTGCCGCTAACCATTACAGGCCAATCGACAACCAAGTCTGGTTCGGCAGCAATTGCCTTACTTTTTAGCAAATTTTGTGGTTTACGTACCCTTGTTTCGTCGATAATCGTTTCATCGGTTTCTTTCATATCATTGATGTTTAATATCAAGCATGTCTCTGATACCGTTAAATATTTAAGAATGTTATAAAATTTCAGAGAAAATATGCACAGGAAGAAAGTTCCACTCTTGCTGTCCTGACAAAAAGTAGGTACCCTTCGCAAAGCGCTTCGTACGAATTTTGATAAGTATATCGAATCGAATTGAATCATTGGTAAGTATATCGAAAACATTAAGGTGGAACCCGCGTCGAGTATTGTGATATCGGAATAGAGACGGTAGAATCACTTCATGTTTTCATAGTGCGCACCAAAGTGTAAACTTAACCTATCATATTTATTGTCTATTGAAAGTTTGCCAGAAAACATCCGCCCTGAGCCGAGCAAGCCGAAGTTCAAAGAGGCTGTTACAAACACTTGAGTGACATTATGTTCACGCAAAGTGTCACTCAAGTATTACCATAAATACTTACGTCATATTAACCTAATTTTTTTTTTATTATGTACAACACAAAAAGAAAAGTCTGAAACTAACTTATTAGAAAACTTGTGTTGTTCTCGGTCAACCTTTGGCATCTCGCTGCGACTTCGCTTGTCGCGCGACTGAGCATCACCGAAACAAAGGAAAGTGACAGTTATGCTAGAGGTGCAAAGACTACCTATAGTCAAACCGAGAATACAGTTTTGTAGGAAGCTTTTTTACAACTTAGTTTTTATACTCTGTATAATAATAAATAAATAAAGTACCTAATCATCAGTTGCAACTGAAACTACACTGTCACCAGTATACAGCCCAGGGCCAAGTATGCAACTTGTTAGTTCAGCACAAACTTATTCAATTGCAATCCAGAACGTAGAAAACAGCAGACCGGCTGATTCCGGACTTCTATTCAGACCGATCAACCCTAGCAAAGTAATTTTAACTCAATAGTCGACATTACCCCATAATTAAGACAATCCCGTATAAAACGTCGGGCCAATTTAAATTAAATCTCTCTGATGGCCACTCCGGCACTGCTCTATTAACTTCCACAGATTAGAAGTGGCAAAAAATGCTTACCCTACACTTCTGGGAGTTTTCTGAAAATTACGTTATGCCCTCACACACCCTGTGGGTTCTCGTGAAATTACTTAATGCCGTAAAAGGGTTACTCGACCTTCGGCAATTTCATTCTGGTAACAAAATTATTCAATTAGGTACTTGAGCTCCGCTATTTTAGATTAAGTTGGCCCCCTTTTTCATTTGCATTATCGCCAGATAGATAAGAGAACGCCTCTCTTAAGATGACTTTTTACGCCACCGGTTGACTTTATGAGCTGAGTTGATGAGTCTCGAGAGTCTCTCATTTGGGGAGCGCTCTTAATTGTTTTATGGGGATCCGCTGGCGATTCAATTAAATAAAGGTCACCTGCAATCAGATAATAGTAGTTTATGTGACTGTACATAATCTTATCAAACACGAGTATGGGTTTATGAAACGAGCCGAAGGTAAGTTTCATAATAACATCACACGAGTGTTTTAATGCCTAATTATGTACAGTTACATACACTACTTTATCTAGCCACATGTCATAAGCCTCCATGATGCATTCAGGAGTCGCATATTACAACAAATATTACCCAGTAATGGCGGTAATGAATTTTTCTGGCAACTATATTAGGTTTTTTTTTTAATTCACAGATAAACTAGAGTCGGCCCCAACTATCATATCCTTCGATATCTTACTTACGTGCGACATTTGTCAAATTTGATTGCAAATTGACAATTCATTTCGAACTTAACGTCATCTCGACTGATAATAGAATAGAGGTCAAATAAAATTTCTTTGTTTTTCAGAGATGTTCGAAATTTGAATAAATAATAATAATTATCTAAATTGAAATGAAATGAAATGAAATGAAATTGATGTGATGAAATGAAATTGACTTGATGTTATTATTTGGCAATAATAACATTTTTGCGGATAAGAAATTTGTGCTAACAAATCAGTCTGTTTTTATAGTGGTTATATTGAACGCATCATGGAGGGTTTATGATATTTGGATAGATAAAATAATTATTCAAGTTTAGGATACTACTCATTTTCTATTCCCACTAATATTATTATAAAAGCGAAAGTTTATGTATAATATAAGGGACAATCTTAAATACATCGAAAAACTTAAAACATAAAATCGAAAAACCATCTCATTGAATGGGAGGATCTAAGGAAATTATCTCACTAAGCGAAAATTTATGCATCATTAGTATTAGGATTTAGTATGTAGTCTACTTGGACTTCCAGAAAGCATTCGATAGGATAGATTGCGATATTCTTTTGAACAAGATGGCAATGGCAGGCTTCTCAGAATTACTTCTTAAGTTTTTTGCTAATTATATGTACGGACGAAAACAATATGTAACGTATAATAAAGCGAAATCGGACCTTTATCCTGCACGGCTAGCATAACTTTGACACGCGACTCTTTCTCGCGCGGGATATACTACCTGTCTCTATCTGTACAGTAGTATGAGATAGTGACGGATGATGCTATCTCGCGCGACATGAGTCGCGTGTCAAAGTTACGCTAGACGTGCTGTAACTTCAGGAATAGGCCAGGGAAGCAGTCTTGGTCCGCTTTTATATTTAATAGTTATTAATGACCTACCTGAATACGTAAAGTATGAATCCAATATATTGATGTTTGCGGATGATGTCAAGATTGTTAGAGAGATACAAGACCCCTCCGATATTATAAAACTACAATTTGATATCAATAGTGTTTATGAGTGGGGTATAAGTAATAGCTTACAGTTGAATGTTGGTAAATGTGCGATAATCGGGGGGCACGGCAGTGCCCCCGCCAAGTCGAGCGCGAAGCAAACACTGCCGTACCATCCTTTACTGGAACCATTTCGCCGCATATTCAGGTCCCTATTTGAGCACCTCTGGATAAGACCAGAACGCAGAAATTTTTGTCATCTAGTAAGCTATAATCACATACTTAAAATCCAAAATTTCAAGTCTGTAGGTCATTTAGTTCCGAAGTTAAGCGAAAGCAAAGTTTCGCATTTATGACACTCACTCACTCACTCATTCATGATCATCAGTAAAGAACTAGTCATCATCAGAAATTTAAGAGCTTAGCTCTTGTCGGTGGAGCAACTTCCATGTTTCTCTATCTTCAACTTTCGTTTTGATGTCCTGATACGACACGCCGTCCACTTTCTCCTTGATTTGGTCTATATAAGATCTCCTAGGTCTTCCTCTCTTCCTCCTTCCCTCAATCTTCCCTTCAATAATGGTTTTTATGTAATCGTCATGTCGTAGCAGGTGTCCAAACATCTTTCCCCTTCTGTTTTCAATGGTTTCTAACAACGACCTTTTCTCTTTTACTCTTATAAGCACTTCCTCATTCGTAACTTTTTCCGTCCAGCTTATCCTTTCCATTCGTCTCCAGCACCACATCTCGAATGCTTCCAACCGTTCTCTATCACGCTGTGTCATTGTCCACGTTTCGCTTCCATAAAGGGCTATACTCCAGATGTACACTTTTATAAGCCTTTTACGAATTTGGCCCGATATTCTGGCTTTGAATAAACTTTTTTTAGCATTAAAAGCTTTCTTGGCTATGGCTATTCTAGCGATGATGTCCGGTGTACATCTGGAGTCATCAGTGATTATGCTTCCCAGGTATTTAAATTGTTTGACTTGTTCTATTGGTATGTTATTTAGAGTGATTGGTCTATGTATTGAATTTTTTTTTGAAGTGAAAAGTGTTTTTGTTTTATTTATATTTATCTTTAACCCAAACCCTTGAAAAATAATATCCATTTCTGAAACTAACTCTTCTAACTGTTTATGTGTTTGTGCCAAGGCTGCAATGTCGTC
The DNA here is from genome assembly GCA_905147355.2 of Apotomis turbidana. Taxonomy (NCBI): domain Eukaryota; kingdom Metazoa; phylum Arthropoda; class Insecta; order Lepidoptera; family Tortricidae; genus Apotomis; species Apotomis turbidana. The sequence continues at coordinate 10,491,730 of LR990299.1, read as the reverse complement.
AGCAAAACGAATAAACTGTATTTTATTGCCATTGATATTTACTCCTCCCTTTCCAGACTCTATTAACTTTCTAATGGCACACTCTATGAAAATATTAAAAATAAGAGGCGAAAGTGGACATCCCTGCCGAACTCCCCGACGAATCCTTGCTGTGCTAATTTCCTCTCCAATTTCAATAACAGTGTCTTGATTTCTGTAGAGTTCAAAAATGATTCTCCTGTCCCTGTAATCTAGGCCAGCTTCCTTTAAAATTGACATCATATTTTTCCAATTAACTTTGTCAAACGCTTTTTCTAAATCTATAAATGCTATGTATGTATTCTGATCTAAATCCAATCTTCTATCGATAATCATTCTTAACGCTAATATGGCTTCTCTTGTCCCTCTACTTTGTCTGAATCCGTATTGGTCAGGTCCTAGGTAATTTTCGGTTATGGGTCTTATTCTATTTTGTATAATTTTGAGTAATATTTTACTTGCTTGCGATATTAAGCTTAGAGTCCTGTGTTCTTCACATTTCATTGTATTTGCTTTTTTGGGTAAAGCGACTGTTTTAGTGATGCAAAAATCTGTAGGGACATGACCAATGTTATACATTTTAGAAACTATTTCGTACATTTCATCATTCAGTATATCACAGTTTGCAAATTTGATAAACTCTACATAAATTCTATCGTTGCCAGCAGCTTTTCCAGTTTGTAAACTATTTAGGGCCTTTACTAAAGAACTAGTACTTCCCATAAATCCAGAGAGCTGAAATTTGGTACTGAGTTAGGGTTCAATGGCCACATAAAGCGAAAACTATAAAAATTGGCCAAGTGCGAGTCCGACTCGCGCATGAAAGGTTCCGTACCATAAAACAAGTTTGTTGTATCGGAGCCGTTAAATATTTATTTTATTTTATTTTTAGTATTTGTTGTTATAGCGGCAATAGAAATAGATCATCTGTGAAAATTTTAACTGTCTATCTATCACCGTTCTTGATATACAGCCTGATGACAGACGGACGGACGGACGGACGGACGGACAGCGAAGTCTCAGTAATAGGGTCTCGTTTTTACCCTTTGGGTACGGAACCCTAAAAACTAGGATAATCGAAGATCTGGAGTACTCTGATTAGAAAACACAAGAGCCCAACCAAACTATTAGAGATCGACATACCGCCTTTATTTACAAAAAATATTCAACTTGTTGTTGTGTTCGGTTGGCCGCCGTCGCGACTGATCTGATAATAAACTGACTGAAATGATAAATTCGCCGAATAATTAAAACTTATTGAACCGCGATATTTTTGATTTACCTTCATTGCCTCACGTTTCGACACGGTTTCACGTGCCGTGGACTCGTGGGCGATAGACCCGGTTCAATAAGTTTTAATTATGTGTTCATACCGCGAGAGTATAAAGTGTTATATTCGCCGAATAAGTTTCTAGGAAACAAAGGACTCCCACCCAAAGAGTTTCATCTTAAAGCAAGTTATAATAACATTTAATTTGCCTCATTAATGATCGCTAAAGCTTACCGAATCCCTGTCAAAATCATAACAAAGATATCTCTACTGAAGTACATGTCTCGATTACAAAGCGGGTTGTTTGACGTGTACCGAATAGTTGTCTAATAAAGCATGTCTTCCGGGCTCGCGACCGCACGGTAAATTAATATCAGTCAGTATACTTGAAACTGTTGCTATGTAGTATGAGTAGATGGCAAATATACTAGATAGCGCTCGCAACTTCGAGAGAAAATGGCAAAATATATATTTTTTTTTACTTCAGCGTGGATCGGTTAATAGTGTTGTAAGTACAATCATACTTAGGTATGCAATCAATTTTCAAAAAGAATCCAGCCGTCTTAGTGTGACGGGGTAGTCTTCATTTTCAGACGTTATGTGTTTATGTTATCTACGCAAGGTACACAGAAAAAATAGCTAATGAATCCTAATGAAATTTCAGCTAGCCTAAATGCAATAACAGTTATTGTTCAATGCATGGTGCAATCCAGTCATTCTACGCTACATTTGGCCGAATTTGGCAAATATCGCATTCCATCGTGATTTGACCTTAAAACAAATAATCCAGCTTGATCTTTGACAAATATACCGTGTGACAAGAATGCCTAAGGGCGTGTTTACACGAAACAGTATCGGTTTACCAAAAACTCAATTAAACTTTAAATTGGTCCCCACTCCCGGATATTATAAACGGCTAATGGCCTTCTAAGATTTCAACGTTATACGAGAGTTTTATCTCTGGCGAACTAATCAAGACTTCCTAATATAGGTATAGTCAAGAAAACTGCGGTGACGAACACAACAACATGTCATGTAATGACAGCGAGATTTTGATTTTTATTCTGTTTTCGAACCGATAGCAATTTCAGCAGCATACTTCAAGATTGTTAAAAAAATTGTTCAAGGTACATTAATCCAGTGAATATAGGGGTTTCACCTTACAAACGGTCTGGTAGTTTTGAATTTTTAATATGTGGTCTAGGATGGTTAGTGCGTGTTTAAAATGCAAAATGCACAATTCCCCTTCCTCCCCGCCCGCCGCCATATTGAAAAAAACGTCAATTTCTGAAATTTTTTGCTTATATAAGCATTGCCGTTTAGGAGCATTTTAGCTAAAAAAAGCTTAAACAATGTTGTAGAGAGTTAAATTTCCTTTATTTTACATTTTACAATTTGTTTCTAGGACAGATAGTACCGAAGTCTATTTTGACAGCAACAGATAATTTATTACTTGAAGAGACTTTCGCACATTGTGACAATAAAATCAAAAAACATTTTTTTGTTTATACGTGATTGAGGTCCCATTTTTGTTGTTAGCGAATTGGAAGCGCGAACTTTTTTGTCCCTTATTGTCATTGTGACAAGAGCGAAAAAGGTACGCGTTTGAATAGCCAATACTTATGACTTATAAAGGTATTAATCCGAAATGTTACGGTTAATAAAAAACGAACGAGCGAGACGTAGAATCCTCATTTTCTTAAGGCGACTAAAAATGCTACATACCCTGACATGACAATTCACCTAACTTCGCATTCTTCGTAATGCAAATATAAAAACTGGAAACAAACTCTGTTGATACCCCGTTGTTAGATAGGATACGGAAAACTCCAGCTTTTCATAAAGTTGGCAAATCCAGAGCATTTGCCGACACTCCGCCCTTTAACTTCGCAACTACCGCACCGTTTTATACAAATGCACATTTGTTTAATGTTTGGTACAACAATAAAAACTTAGATATTATCTGCTAGGTTTGAACTCTTGAAAAAAACAGAGGGTTGCTGTTAGTTTACGTGAGAAACAGGTGTACCCTGGTGGATAATGTTTTATTTATAATTTTTTGTTTTTGTTTCCGGATAAGTTAGTTTTGACATTTTTCGACGTCAACGGTGAAAAAGTTGAGATGGCAATATAAAAACGAGCTCGTCCAACCAAATACGATGGAATATATTATCTGAATGTATGTATTCTGTCAATAGCCACCGAATAAAACAATGGTCCTAAGTAATAATACTTACTTACATAAAAACACCTGACAGCTGTATATTATTGGTTATGTGCATACTCGTACTATGAGACAGAAATGGTATGGCGACGCAATTTTTCCCGTAATAAAGTGAAAGCCTAGGGTGTTAGCGCGGCCCGCGCAGCGTTAGTCAGTTCGTCTCGCTAAAACGTTAAAATCTGCTGACATTACATATAAAAAGTATAGATGCGTTTAGCTATCCAATTTTCTTAAAAATCATAATAAGCCTCTTTTCGGTTAAAAACTTCAAAATATATATAAATTATATATTACTTTTATGTTAATTTTACTTTCAGCTGCATTTTTTATTTCCGAATGATCCTTTGAAGTAGAATATTAATATTCTAAATAATTAAATTTAACACGTGGCTCAATGAACTCGAATCCAGGCTCCAAAAAAACAACCGCCTCATTCCGCGGCTTGCATCAGCAAAAGCGAATCGTACAAGCATAATAACTATCCATCTTACGAAGCGCTCTTTCCGTGTCATGCGACATGCGAAGTTATAAAACGCCAGAACCTTCTAAGAGGGTCAGGGAACTCTTAAAACTAAGATTGAGGTCCCTACCCCACATAAAAATTAGGTAATGTCGCCACGCGTAAGCTTATATCGATCGACGTGAAAGTAAGCCGGTGTTCACACTGCAGCACTGCATAGATTCATGGTGATTATTCGATCGTTTTAACTGCCTCATTACCGTGACTATATTTTGACGAACCCCGAATGACCAAAGGCGCCATTTTATGTTGTCTTGTAGAAGACGCAGATTTTTAAAATTCATATCAAAATGATGTTGATTTCTATAATAATATAAGTTGGCCAATATTGCGGTTACGGTAATGAGGCGGTAAAAATGCTCCCAATAATCATAATGTTTCCGTGCGGCTTGCTGCCGTGTACGAGCTTGTCGCGACCTGCAGCTGCCTACTAAAACGGCGGTGCTGGATTCGAATCCCGGCAATATTTGCATATTTGTGTGATGAACTCAAATATTTGTTTGTCTGGAATACGTGCCACTATTTTAAGTATCTAATTATATCAGGCATAAGGCTCGAAGATATGACTGAAGTTGTCAATTCCACTCCTGCGCTTCTAGCACAACTGTAACACGCGACTCTTTCTCGCGCGAGATATTACCTATAAGTAAGAGATAGATCTCTTTCTGTAGATTACTGTGAGAGAGTGACAGGTGACACTAAGTTGCGTGGCAAGATTAGTTCACAAATAGTTGTGCTAGACGTACTGGCCTGACACTAAACACATAGCCCTCGCAGACGCAGAGCGTGCTATGACTGTGAATAAAAATTGCGTGGTCGAAGGGTGAAGTATGTTGTATCTTGCACAGAGCTGAGTATTATTATGTAACATTATCTAATTAATGCGGTCTTTAGATATAGGTATGTGGTACCGAGCGTTTTTATTAATTCATAATATACCGCGTCATAAGTTTGTAACGCATGGCTTGTGTGAACACCGCCTAAGGACAGCAGCGAAAAGATTCACACTGACGAGTCTGTAGAGCTAAGTGAGCTAGGGTGCATCTCCACTGACATGGAGCTGGCTAGAGTTAATTATTTGAGTAACCGCTCCGCTTACAATGTAAGCACTGACGTGGAGTATAGGGTTCGAGCACTATAAATGGTCAAATCAGGGTTTCTCCACCCTGCTCAGCCCCACTCCGCATACAGTCGATCGGGGTTACTTTAGCCCTTCCCTATAACATTAGCCCACACTTACAATCTGCCAGATTTAATAACCCAATTGACTGTACACTGTTCCTCTCTGATTCGCCGAATTCCGGTTCAGTGGAAACACACGCTAAAATCGATCGACGTAAGGATGGCAACGAAAAGATTCACACTGACATATTTGTGAAGCTAAATGAGTTAGTCCGACAGAAGTAATTGAGATGTATCGATAATTAGTAGAAGGAAACGAGATACCTATTCTGTATCTTGTTTTAGGTTATTTGGATTTCCAACAATTCTTGCGGTTTTTAGATTATTAATAGGTACGAGTGTAGTTCAAAGAAATACCCTCAGGATTGAGTTTCGCTAGATGATGAATTTAACATTGAAAGTAAAAAAAGTAAGTAAAAATAACTTTATTGAAACACACAAAAGAATTACATACAAAATAACAATAACATGAAGTAAATGCATGCACATAGCGGAATAGTAATGGCATAACTTATTCAGGGGTTCCCAAACTAGGCGCAGCCTGTATCTTGGGCAACCAATTAGTACTTATATATATATTATTTGGCCATTGCCGAAGTTAAATTTTAAAAGTAAAGTTACATTACAAACTAGTTAATTATATTAAGAACTAAATTTCGTAGTACAAGCAAGCTTTAATAAAACTATGCAATAAAACAATGTGTCACTAAATCATGCGAATTTTCAAGATGCTCTCAGTCTTACTATAGTTCAAGGTCAGAAGCCAGTCACCGATAAGTCGTCTGGCATCAGAAACAGATAGGTTTTTGATGTCGCAGTATTTTGCAATTGAGTTATAAACAGATGCCCTCACACAGTCTCCAAATCTCCTTGCAAATACGGATTTGACTGAAGGTGGATTAAGTTTATAGATACGTTTTGTTAACATTTCTCTGTGAAGCTTCGTACCGATCAGGCGCTTATGGGTCGCGACGCAAGTGCGGAGAATAAAAAGTTGTCGAATGTTCAGGACGTTAACACTTTATATTAGAACACTTTATATTTAAATCATCATCATCATCATCATAGGCTGTCTATTACAGACGATTTTTGGTGTACAGTCTGTAAAGCACAGTCTTTGGTGGCCTGTTCGCAGACGCGGAGCAGAGAAAATTAACCAATCAGGCTGCCCAAAAGAAGTGCATTTAAATCTGTGAAATGTGATTGGTTCATTTTACACATCTCCACTCCGCTTCTGTGAAGAGGCAGCCTTAGGTACCTAAAAAGACCGATAGGCTTTCGGCATATTTTACCGCAAACATGACAAGAGATAATCGAGGTTGAAACTGATTAAAATTTCAATTAGATAAAAATCCTTCTTAAAAAAGAAGGATCAAAATAAAATTGCAATTAATGGATCGCAGTCGCGTTCATGATTAAGGAATGATCCATTTCACATTTGCCTTTAAGCGTGAAATAGTTTGCGATCCATGTGCATGACCTAAACCAACTAGTATCCTTCAGTGGCGTATTTAGGGGGGCCGCGCCCACCCCTATATGGTCTAGTGCCCACCCCAGGCTGTTAGATTTCCGATATAAATTCACGGTCTCATCTCATAGGCCATGGCCCCCACCCAGGCCCCACCTGAAAATAATCTACAAACCGACCACTTGATTTCATCGACTTGAGCAAGTAACCATTCAATAATCTAAAAATCTTTAACAGTCATTTGAAATGAGAACCGCTTCCTTTTCCGTAGTAAGTAAACCATTTTCATTTCAAATAAAAAGCCTGAATCCAACCAAGCCGACATTGTCGTATTTTTATTAAAAGGACACATTTCCTAATGAATCAAAAGCCGAAGAATAAGCAAAAATGGCCGGCACAGGACGGTACATTTTGTAAGTGAAATTTCCTACACAACTAGGTCACATGCCAACTGCCATGCTGATCTACCGGATCAATAACGTTTAATAACAATGTTGTTAGACTTTTTGTATTTTTAAGCTATTCAATGGAACGACGTAACGTTTCGAGTTTAAGGCTCCTTATCCGTTCAAAAGTGCTGCTTGTTTTAGACATGTTTCTTAATGTATTACCATTTATTATCAATGTTACTTCTTAGAACAGTGCTATTTCGATTTATTGGTACCTAGGTATTCATTTGAAACCTACAGTTTGAACTTTTCATTGATAATTTTGGTTTCAAAAACTATTTGAAATTGACAACTTATTTTCGACTGCACGCAACGAAAGCATGAAATAGCTATGTTACTTCCTAGAACCCAGTGAAAAGTATTAATCACTTTAAAAAGTTGGTTCAAATTGTCAATATATTAGTCATAATATGAAAAAAAAATATTTTTAAGGAATAAGGCCTCTTAGACCCAGCCCGTCTAGCACAACTACGCTTCGCGACTGTTGTCGCGCGACATAGCATCGCCCGTCTCTTTCTCACAGTACAGCGAAGAAAGAGATAGGCTCTCTTGCGAGAAAGTCGCGTGTCACAGTTGTGGTGCTGGATTCCGGTGATTTTCGAAAAAAAAAAGGAAATATCGGGAACCGCTTTAAACAAATCTAGTGCCAAATAACCACGATACTAGAACAAAAAATACTTTTGATTTTAATAAAATTGCTTTGCTTTTATTTTGCAGCACTTGACCATCTTATCACCTGACCACAACAGAACATAACATAACAAAAGAGTTTTCTCTTTATCTTTTTTATTTTCTGTTCGTGTAAAATGCCTCGTAATTTTATTAGACAGACAAAAAGCCACATTTCCTTACGATTCAAAAGCCGAAGAACAAGCAAGAATAGCCGGCACAGGGCGGCACATTTGTAAGTGAAATTTCCTAAAATTGCTGCCGGTGACAACTAGGTCAAATGCCAACTGCCATGTCGGCGATCAATAACGTTTATAACAATATTGTTGGACTTTCTGTTTATTTGCCGGCGGTCCTGGGTCCTAAACTTGCCACACAAGAAACAGCAACCACGGCCACTCTGTCAAGGTTGTAACTACAAAGAAGAAGTAAAAAGAAATGGTGTAGAGAGTTTATTTATGTATATATATGGGATATAGCTTGTTGACAAATTCTCGATGCCTTCCTCAGTGTGTATTATTTCGAAAGTATTATTTTAAAGACTTTATCGACATGGAAATCCCTCGCTGTCATTCTTAATATTCCGATGCCGGGTCATAACAATAACCGACAAAATGTCAGTCAAACGTCGAATTGGAGCCCTGTTAAACAAAATAGAATGAATTTTCAAGTTTAAGTAAGAGTTTATTGGTGCGTGGATTACAGTAACGTTAGTACGAGAGCCCAAAAAAAAGGACTATTTCAATTGACTATTTCAAACAAAATCTAGTGCCGAATGAACTTTACTAACTAATGATAGTAACAGACAGTATTTTTCTTTTGATCGCAAATGCCATCTGAGAACGTCTCAGGGCGTTTTTGTGTGGATTGTGTGGCTAGGATCACCACCGAACTAATGCGGATAGGTAAGTGGAGCTAATGCATTGTTGCGTGCTAGAGATGTACCTAATGAAGACCGTGACATGTTTCAAACTCAATTTTAAATGACTACTGAGAAATGAACTGACACCTCCCTTTTTACGTGAGATTAGGTATAGGCTACTAGCGCGTGAGCCTGATTCATTTTCCCCTCCGTAATTTAAGCTCCATTCCATAGCTCATCAAAATATCCTACAAAATTCCGAGACTGCGGAATTCTTTATGCATTTCCCTTGAAGTCGTAGCTTCATTTAGCTAACGAAATGATACAATTAGCCGTCGGGAGCGCTTCCGTGTCGCTTCAGACAGCCGCGGAGCCCTCGGAACCAGGCCGTAGACTTGTGAATAAGTGGCGTCGGACAAGTACAAGAAAAGTCACGACCCTTCTTTTTTTTAACCAACGTCAAAAAATGGAGCAGGTTTTCAATTCATCTCTTTGTTTTTAGGGTTCCGTACCCGAAGGGTAAAAATGGGACCATATTACTAAAACTCCGCTATCAATTCGTCTGTCTGTCTGTCCGTCTGTCACCAGGCGGTATCTCATGCACCGTGATAGTTAGACGGTTGAAATCTTCACAGATGATGTATTTCTGTTGCCGTTATAACAACAAATACTGTAGTATTTGAACAACAAATACTGTAGAAAGAATAAAATAAATATTTAAGGGGGCTCCATACAACAAACTTGATCGGTTGCGTTAACTTTGCACCTCATTTTTATGCGGCACCATGCATACCAGGTGTAAACTTAACTTAACCCGGCCAGTTGAGATGGGAAGTGTTTGTACGGAACCGTCGGTGCGCGACTCCAACTCACATTTGGCCGGTTTTTTTCATGAGATTAGGTATAGGCTACTAGCGCGTGAGGCTGTCTTGCTAAAACTGAATAACTTTTCCCTCCGTAATTTAAGCTTCATTCCATTAATCATCATAATATCCTACAAAATTCCAAGTCTGCGGAATTCTTTATGCATTTCTCTTGAAGTCGTAGCTTCATTTAGCTAACGAAATGATACAATTAGCCGTTGGGAGCGCTTCCGTGTCGCTTCAGACAGCCGCGGAATCAGGCCGTAGACTTGTGAATAAGTGGCGTCGGACAAGTACAAGAAAAAGTCACGACCATCTTTTTTTAACCAATGCAACGTCAAAAACGGAGCCGGTTTTCAATTTATCTGTTCACTGATTCGAAGATGACTAGACCGATATGTATTTTTTACGTGAAAGGGTGGGAAAATTTGTTTTCACCTCACTCGCTCGGAAAACCTCCGTTTATAGGGCGAAATCTGCGTGCAAAAGTCTATTTTATCCGCTAGCGTGCAAAAGTCATTTGAATTTTGAACACGACGATTTTGATTCTCTGTGGTGGTGCATGTAACTTTTTTTATATTTAAGACTCCTTCAACGCGTGACTGATTTCATCAGACGATAAATCTTCAAATAACCAATCAACGCACGTTAATAAAGGGCGATCTGGTCAGGCTGGCTAAAATCATATGTACATTTGAATACTTCTTTTTTAAAAAAATACACCTACAATATCACGTCCAGAAACCTAGTGTGTGGTTACAGATTTTTAAGTTTTTATTTTTCTAGACTTTATTTTATGTTGAATATGTTTATATATATTAATAGTAAGTATTTCAGTTTCATTTACATATTTTGACTAGTAAATATAATATTAAATACAACACAAATTTTAATATTTATTTGTTATAAGAGTTGGAACATAAGAGTGTAATTTCTGACCGCACCCGAGTAAAAAATAAGTAATTAAAAAGTTGGAAGTTCACAATTCACGTTAACAACGTAAATTTGTTCTGTGGAGAATACATACTGTTGTCTTACTTTATAGAAATATCGAAAACAAGAAAGTTAAGCCCAATTTGGAGTATTTATTCAATGCTAAAAGCCTGCATTAAAACGAAAAAGGATTTGTTATAAATATTTGGAGACGATAAGTAATTTACCGAAACTATTGGCGTTTTTAAAGAAGATAAAGCCGAAATAATTTTGTTCGGATCCCATCGTCCAATAACTTCCAAAGCAAGTGTTATGAAAAATACTTCCGAGTGGCCAACTAATTCTCCCACATTCACAACGAATGTGTCAAGTAGTTTCAAATACAAATATAATTATTATAACAGTGCTTAAGAAAAACTCAACGATAAAATATACACGACGATAATACAAATTACGGCCATTTTACTTTTAATTTTTAATATATTGGGTGCTTCCCTCGTATTTATTTGGTTTGGATTTGAGTGTGTTATGTTTTAAATTTGATGTGTTAAATAGAAGGCAAAATTAAATATGATTATTTTTGTTGGATCTTGCATTTTCCTCGCTGTAGTGAGGTGAAAAGTTGTGTGTTCCGCATGGCTGCAAAATTAAATAGCTTCTCGTGTCTTGAAAGCCTCGCTACGCTCAGCTTTCAATTTCAACACTCGCGCCAAATAACAACTTTGCAGCCTTGCATAACAAATAACTATTTCTGGTGAGACTTATTATTTCAGGAAAAATCTTAACAGCGCGATAAAGGATTTTTCTTTGTCCTCTCATCACACCGAAACGGCTGAACGGATTTTAACCAATTTTAGTACAGGGATAGCAGTAGGATACTCTTTTTTACCCGAGGGCAAGGAAAAAAAACGCGTACGAATATACATGGAAAGCATCATCTAGTTCATGAATAAATCTTCAGACATAACTATTTATTTGCAGAAAGGCTACAACGATGCGCCCATGGTTTTTGAAATCTAAACTGATTAAAAATCGATTTTTATCTGTCAGTCAAATTAGGTAAAAAAGTGTTACTTAAACATATTTGCTAAACGCTAAATCTAAAATGTTGCCACTAAAGCGGTCAAAATATGTTAAACTGGCAACACTCAGTTCACTCAAAACTTCACGTAACCGTAGATGAGATAGTAATACGAAACTTAACGTCGTGATTGCTGTTTGCTAAGTTCCGCTTATGAAGAGCGCGGAGCTAATCACAGCGATCAATTTAAAGTTTTGGTGCAGTAATCAGATAGTTGATCGGTTCGGTGCATTTACATATTTGATTACAGTGCTCGTTCACCATACATGGGAAGGCAGGCCTATGTGATTGAATCGCTTCAGTCCATCCGGCCGCCGTACGCGTGGTGACCTTAAGGCCGTTTCATTCATACACGGTACGGATTTAAGTCCGATCAGATGGAACTGAAGGTAAACCTGGTCATTTATGGGGGCCTTAACATATAGATTTTAATAGACAAACGGTAATTAGCAAGGATTTTTATTTTTTTAGATTTTCATTCAAAATGCTGAACCACCGGCGAGGCGAGACGAGGCAGGACGAGAATAGGGTTGGTAAAGTTTTTGAAGACAGTTAAATTATACATTGTTCCGTTAGTCCTTGCTATAAGGATCTAAAAACTGCAGTCATTCATTTTTCTTCATCATGATTTTCCAAAATCATGTATTATATTCGATATGAAAGTTTGCAATTTTTTGGTTCAAGTGCTCTCTGTCTCCTAAACCCAATTTTAAGAAAAAAACTAGTCGATGATCGGAACTTGTCAATTTCAAACCGTTGAAATGTTGACTTTTATAAGGTGGTAGGTACACACAGTTGACCGCGCGCTGATTTTGCGTGTGTTTTTGTAGTTATAGCGGCCATACACGATTACACATAAGCCAAGAATATTAAGTCTCTACCGGAAAGATACAACCCTGTGACAGAGTTTAGGTACGGATCCTAAAAAGTGATAAAAATTTGATATTTAAATAAATTCCATCCACACTCACTCAAGAAGAACCCCCATCAAATTCTCATGCATTTATAAGTTTCACCTTCCGGGGCAATATAATTTTATTGCATAAGTCTGGCACTCTCTGCCAGTCAAATTGCAGACGCAAATTGAAATGAGCCAACGACGGATTCGTATCGCACGATTCCAAATTTATATACGGCACTTGAACTAAGATTGAGGTATTACATTAGCATATATGAGGCTTATTTTGGGAAGCATTATTGGGTGGATACATTAGTTTACACACATAGTGGATACATATATATCAAAAGACAAAAGAAAGAGTGTCTTTGATAAGGGTAAAAATGAGGAGACAGAAAGATTACCATTCGTATAAATTGTTCGTCTCAAGTCACAAATTAAACATCTTCCTAGATGACTCTTTGTGGCCACAAGGTGTTTATTATAGACGCTTCTTTTCTATGAGGGAGAGGCAGGAGAAATGGCTTGAGAAAACAAGTGAGAAAGGAAATATTATATTAAGAAGCGAAAAATGACAGATACACACAAATGTAGCCTTATTAGCTTTAATTGTAAATCAATTAAAAGGTCCATTGAGGGAGTAAGGGAGCTATGCAAGATAGGAGATATCATTGGGTTACAGGAAACTTGGCTACTACCTCATGAGATACCTTTCCTTGGGACCATTCACAGCGATTTCGCATATACGGGGACATCGGCGGTTGATACCAGTGCTGGTATACTTACAGGAAGATCACATGGAGGGGTAGCTTTTCTCTGGAGGAAGTCGTCTTTCTCTGATGTGGCGGTCGTGAATTGTAAGAGTGTACGGTTGGCGGCCATTAAGTTAAGAGTGCGGGACTCCGCAGTGTTAGTGTTTAGTGTCTATATGCCGGTAAACGCGCCTGAGAACCTACCACTATTCACGGAATGTATGGGTGAAATCAGTGCCATCAGTGCGGAAAACACGGACGTCGAGGTGATTTACATGTTAGGGGACTTTAATGCTCACCCAAAGGAACTGTTTTGTAGAGAGTTATTGCAGTTTTGCGAAAATCAAAAGTGGTGTTGTGTCGACATGGACTTGTTGGAAAGCAATACCTTTACATTCACTAGTGAAGCACACGGGTGTAACAGGTGGTTGGACCACTGTGTTGTCACAGAAGCCGCGCGTGCAACCGTTCAAAACGTTAAGGTAAAATATGACACCTATTGGTCCGACCACCTGCCGCTTATCATTGAGTGTAATTTGGAAAAGGTACAAATTAAATGTATTCCAGCAACGTCGTGCAATGAAGGGATTTTTTGGGGGGAGAGGCAGGCCTCTCAAGTCGATATGTATCGTTCGTTGTGTCACGAAAAGCTTAAACTTCTCGACTTTCCAGCTGAGTTAACGTCTTGTGCTGATAACGTGTGTAACGTGCATAGTCATAAACCAGTCATTGACGGAATGTATGATTACATAATTGAAACATTGACCGATGCGGCAAGACAGTCGAGTAGTGCTAGGCGGGGGAGGGGTAAGGTAATTGCTGGTTGGAACAAATATGTAGCCAGTGCCCACAGGGATGCTAGAGACAAATTTTTAATTTGGGTTTCAGCCAGCAAACCGAACCAGGGCCCAGTATATGATGATATGTGTAATTCCAGAAGGTTTTTCAAGTCAAAACTTAAATGGTGCCAGGATAGGCAGGAGCAAATCAGAAATGATATACTTGCCACTAACCGGGCAGCTAACGACTTTAAAGCCTTCTGGAAGAATACTAATAAAGTAAATGTCCGGCCTGGAGTCCCGGTGTCCGTTGGTGGCTCGAGCGACAAAAAAGTAATCGCTGATAATTTTAAGCATATGTTCTCTGTCGCTCCCGTTCTGCAATAGAGATCACAAGCTGTTAATTGTACTGAGGCCACAGTGAGTGGAAATAGCGTGAGTTTTACTGCCAAGCAAATAAATACAATTATAAAAAGCATGCAGAGAGGAAAATCTCCAGGTCACGATGGCCTCAGTATAGAGCACCTAAAATATGCGGGTGTGCACCTGCCGCGTGTTCTTGCTGTGTTATTTACGCTGTGTATGAGTCACGGCTATCTTCCTGAAAAACTTACTAGGACAGTCGTGATTCCACTTGTAAAAAATAAGACTGGCGATCTGTCTGATATGGAGAACTATAGGCCCATCTCACTGGCTACTATACTAGCTAAAGTGCTTGATAGCCTGCTTAATGCACAGCTTTGCAAGTATATCAAGTTGCACGATGCGCAATTCGGCTTCAGACCGGGACTGTCAACGGAAAGCGCAATCCTGTGCCTTAAGCAGACTGTCAGGTACTATAAGGACAGAAACACGCCAGTCTTTGCATGTTTCTTGGATCTGTCCAAAGCCTTTGACCTGGTTGATTATGACATCTTATGGCATAAATTGGCGAGTACAGGGCTGCCTAATCAATTTATCCAACTGTTTAAATATTGGTACAGCAACCAGGTCAACCTTGTGAGATGGGCCGGAGTCGATTCGGCAGAGTACAGGTTACAGTGCGGGGTTAGACAGGGGGGCCTCTCATCTCCCTTACTGTTTAACCTGTATGTAGACGAACTGATCGGGGGGCTCAGTGCTATGCGTGTCGGTTGCCATATTAGTGGTACAAGTTTCAACAATATAAGTTACGCGGACGATATGGTGCTGCTGGGCCCGTCGGCAGATTCGTTGCGGCAGATGATAGGAGTATGCGAGGAGTATGCTGAGCGGCATGGTCTTAGGTACAATACGAAAAAGAGTGAACTAATCATTTTCAAATCACGGAAATACAACCCGACTACTGTACCTAAGATCATGCTGTGCGGCGAGCCCCTCAAGAGGGTTGAGAAGTTCAAATACCTGGGACATGTGGTCACTGAGGATTTGAATGATGACATGGATCTCGAGAGAGAGAGGAGAGCGATGGCTGTCATTGGCAACATGATTGCCCGCAGATTTGCACGTTGTAGTGACCAAGTTAAGTTGACGCTTTTCAAGGCCTACTGTCAGACATTCTACACGTGCAGTCTGTGGGTAAAGTTTACGAAGAGAGCCTATGATGCAATCAGAGTTCAGTACAACAACATCCTGAGATTGCTGCTGAGGCTGCCGAAGCACTGTAGTGCGTCAGGTATGTTCGCAGAGGCGCACACTGATGACTTTTTTGCCATTAGGCGAAAAAGGATTGCGTCTCTGCTAAAGCGAATGCGAGGCAGCAGCAACAGCCTCCTCAGGGTGTTGGCTGAGAGACTAGATTGCCCTCTGACGAAGTACTGGGTCGACGTTGCCATTGGTAGGGACAGGTAAAGCACGTTTATCACGTGCGGTGCCTGCTCCTGTGATCGGGAACGTACAATAATATTAATTAATTTAAAATTTAGTCTATTTAGTTTGTCAAGTATCAGTGTATTACTAACATAGTTTTAAGTTTAATTTGTTACTAATTCTATGGATCAATTTGGTCTGAAATAAAAGCTTTTTTTTTTTTTTTTTATTAGTTTATTATGATATTCCTGCGGCTTTGTGTGTTAAACTAGTAGGTACCCGCGACCTCGCCCGCGTAAACGCGACGCCAACAAAAAGTTTCACAGCACTGTTGGTGCACTTAAAATATATCCTTGAGTATGTGCTAATATTAATAAATAAATAATATAAAAAATATGATTTTCTACCGTAGTCGGGTCAAAGTATATATCTTTGAATTTCCTTACCAAAATTGATTTAAATCTGCCCAGCCGTTTTCGCGTGATGCGAGGACAAAGGAATTCTGACCAAAAAATGGCGCCCGGCTGGGTAACCTATCTCAAACACTAAAAACCATTGACCGAATTTCATTTGTCCGAAAACTATTCGAATTATTATCGTTTGTTCGATGACAGGATTCGTACATTTTTCATTTCACCATTTTACATTTAGTAGAAGTATCGTTTGTCCGAAAAACTTTTCCCGTCACATTCACTTGCCCTATGAGTTGTTACGTATTTTTTTTCGTAGCCCATTTTTCATTTACCAAATGATACTTTTGGCACTGCATACATTTGAACAAATTTTCAGTTCACCTTTTAACTTTTCCCGCCCCATTCACTTGCCATCTGAATTGAGACGTCTTTTGTTTAATACCCATTTTTTCATTTAGCCAAATTTTCAGTTCACCAACTTTTCCCGCCCCATTCACTTGCCATCTGAATTGAGACGTCTTTTGTTTAATACCCATTTTTTCATTTACTCAATGATATTTTTCGCATTACATAAGAACTGCGACCACAACAACAGCCCGCGAGCCGAACGAGCGAAGCTACCGTGCTGCGGCAGCAGCCGACATACCGCCAAAACCGACCTGGTTGGGTTAGGTTAGGTTAGGTTAGAACTGTGACCACAACAGCCCGCGAGCCGAGCGAGCGAAGCTATCGTGCTGCGGCAACAGCTGACCAACCGCCAAAACCGACCTGGTTGGGTTAGGTTAGGTTAGAACTGTGACCACAACAGCCCCCGAGCCGAGCGAGCGAAGCTATCGTGCTGCGGCAACAGCCGACAAACCGCCAAAACCGACCTGTTTGGGTTAGGTTAAGTTAGAACTGTGACCACAACAGCGCGCGAGCCGAGCGAGCGAAGCTACCGTGCTGCGGCAGCAGCCGACCAACCGCCAAAACCGACCTGGTTGGGTTAGGTTAGGTTAGAACTGTGACCACAACAGCGCGCGAGCCAAGCGAGCGAAGCTACCGTGCTGCGGCAGCAGCCGACAAACCGCCAAAACCGACCTGGTTGGGTTAGGTTAGGTTAGAGATGTGACCACAACAGCGCGCAAGCCGAGCGGCGAAGCTACCGTGGTGCGGCAGCAGCCGACAAACCGCCAAAACCGACCTGGTTGGGTTAGGTTAGGTTAGAACTGTGACCACAACAGCCCGCGAGCCGAGCGAGCGCAGCTACCGTGCTGATCGCATGATGAAATCAAAGTCATACAAAAAAGTCGAGTAGTTAATAAACCGAATCGTTACATCGGACAAATGAAATCAAAGTCATACAAAAAAAGTCGAGTAGATAATCAACCGAAACGTTACATCGGAAAACTGATATTACGGATAAATGAAATTTAGGGAAACGTGTCATTAGACGAGTGAATAAAAATCCTAAACAATTAATGCCCAATCGTAAATTATCGAATTGAATTTTCGGACAAATGAAAAAAAGTTAAAATGATATTTGTCGAATAGTTTTTGTCGAAATGAAATTCGGACTAACGTTTTTAGTGTTTCAGATAGGTAACCGCCAGGCTGGCATGGCGCCGCGCGCCCATACAAGACAAAAGGCGATTTTTTTTTTGAAATCATGACCCCCATAGGAAACAGATTCTCCACACAAATCTAGATTTTCATAATAGTCCTAGGTACGGTGTTCGTACATATCTGCCATGCTACGGCAAAAGGACGTATCTTACTATGACATCCGTATAAAGATAAGACCTTTTTCTTTTTACCGTTACATGGCAATGTCTCTTTTTGGTCTGCTGTTTGTCTTGCCATGCTAAGTTAAAAGGGCGTATCTTACTATGACATCCGTATAAACATACGACCTTTCGGCAGATTTTGAATCAATACAACTTACTATCGAGTATAAAGAATATTTTAACATGCACGTCTCTGGGAATGTTATTGTTCACAAAAATATGTTTTTAATTACAGATGTTTTTTTAAGCTATCGCTAAATTAAAACTTAACAAAACTGTAATCGTTATTCACGTTCAACAAAATTCAAAACAATAGGCATCAAATTAATAGCCACAAATTAATTTGGAATAGCGCCTCAGCTGTCAATCCTCATTACAAATATAACAGCCCTCTTAGATCATGGAGGGATTATATTACTAAACTTAAAATGTATTAAAACAATATTAAACTCCGATAACTCTCGAAGAAACATCTAACCGTGATACCTTCTGTTTGGTTTGGTTTGGAGTTGGAAATTTTAATCAAACTTTTAAAGCCCTTACAATTTTGCTGTAGTTTTCACACGTTTTGGCAGAACGTTGAGTTATTCGAAAAGTTTTGTGTTAATAAATTGTTTGTTCTTCATTTACGTGTTTGGATTTCGAGCGCGTATAGTCTGACAGTTTCGGATACATCTGTGAAACCTCCACTTACATTGTAGTAATGATATTATTTTACCCAAAGCTATAATATAATATATGAGACGTATATTATATATTCGGGTGTGAAAAGTAAAATGCAGAAACATAAACACAGGTAGTTTTTCATCCCGTATTCACTCAATAGCTCAAAAGTTAACTGGAAAAGATCTTTTATAGCAATAAGTTCGCCTTTGTACCTGTATTTGTATCATTTATCATATATGTATTTTTAATTGTTTTTTGTGTACACTAAAGTGTTTACTAACATACATACACATACTAATAAAAAACCTGTTTCTGGGAATATCGCTCTTATATCGCACAATCGGATTGTGACAATACGTCTGGAAAAAGTTATTCATAATATGTCATTTTTCAATTTTCACTAAACTTATCCTAGCCGTTTTGCAGTACCTACAAGTCAAGTAAATACCACCACCAAATACTTACCTACTAAGGAGAAAATCAATCAAAGAAAAATTATGAACGAAATATAATTGGCAGACAGATGAAATTATTATTTTCAAATGGAACAAAGTTTTACAATTTGAATAAAAAAAGGATCTCTATTTTTTAGTTATTCTAGCATTCTTGGAATGCCCCATGTCCCAGTTCGCCTTTTGTACTGATACGTTTTTCTGATCTCCAATAAAGATTGAATTAATAAATAAAGAGCTTTGAAGTATAGAATTAAGGTTACCTATGTTAAAATAACATACCTACCTACAGTTAAAGTAATATAAACATCATTAATTTTCGTTACCCCAGAAGGATCATTCTTGGATATAATTTAATTTACATCAATTAAAACAACGAAACCGTAACATGCCAGAGAAGCCTTAAACACGTAATGAACGTTCATAAACTTAATTATTATATTAATTACAAGCGTAAACAACCCGCAAAGATATATTACACAGATACATTACTCCACGTTAATATTTACTAGTTAATATGTACTTAAGAATAATGCTTTTAAATAAGGGTGATGACTGTGACGACGAATGTTAAATTCTATAAGTTGTAGTAGTTTTCTGAATAAAAAAAGTACAAAAAAGAACCAAGTTCAAAAAACTGAAAAGCCAAAAATAACCCGTTCATGTACAGATTACATTTGAATCACTTTTTGAAGTCGGTGCCAAACTACTCAAATATTACTATGAAATAAGATGCCGCGCATAAAGCCTTTAATGATTACCATTAATGTTAATGTCAATCATATCAAGCCCCTGGCCGATGCTTATTTTACAAAGTACAGCAACAATCCTTTTAAAAGATTTTTCAACGCTTATTCTAACATTAATAAGGGCTCAGTTCACTTACATTTGAAAGTCAAAGTAAGAGTCAGCATAAAGGCCTGTGTACACTGGTGTAGTGCGTGCTGGGAGTCGTTGAACTTTGCGTGTGGGTGGCAGTGGCTTGACCCACATAGCTGTACGCGACCCTTAACTAGCATAAACACTGTATTTAGGGCTCTAGTTAGAAAAAAGCGTAGTTTTTTCCTGTGATCGCGGCGCTTACGGTGCTTTTTCTACATGAAAGGATGCAGAGGAAATAAACCATCATATTTGTATGATTCTATGAGTAGGTACATTCAGGATTATAAGGATTAATGTAGTAATTCCGTACTTTTAATTATTTATTTAACATGATAATGTGTTAATATTTTCTTCGGTTTCCGCGATTGTCACACATTTAAATAAAAAGTTTATTAATTATTTGACCCTCCCTGAAGTTTTGGTAGCTTTACAATAATTACTATACCTAGAAAGTCAACCTTTGACAATATTATGTGGTATTTTGATTTTAACTGACATCAATTTTAAACTTCTTCCGCATCGCATTTTCGTGACTGATTGACTTTACGATTATTAAATAAATCATTTAGTCCCGTTTCTTTTTAATAATCGGCTCAATATATTATCGTGTTGACGTGAAAATATTAAATGGCGAATGGCATTAAACCTACAAAGGATTTTATCTACTCCAGTACTTTTTTCTGTCATTTATATAGTTACTAACTCTAATATAAAGACATAAATTATGAAAGTCTGTAAAAGTCTATACTCTATTCCCCAAAAAAACACTGCTAAACGATGTTATAATGTCGCCAAAAAAGCATCACTTAGTACCACAGATTACAAGATAAACAGCTGCATTCACACAATTTGCATTTTAAAAAAAGCTTATTGTATTGCCTTGCTGCCAACTTAAAAAAAAGTTTTATCTTCAGTGCATATACCTTTATGTATAAGTTCATATTTTTTGACAGATGTTTAGTATGGTGAACGTATACCTTTATGTATAAGTTCATATTCTTTTGACAATGTCAATAAAAAAAAAGTTTATCAGACTATTTTTTTTTTTAATTGTTGATTCCGAGCGGGAATATGTAATTATTTTCTTTGAAGAAATGTCGAGTCGTAGAAAAAGTATTGTATGCAACGTGGTATAATAAGTAGATAGGTCAAAAAACGCTCGTGGCATCTTTCTTACGATGTGAGCGTAGCGAACCCATGCCCCTCGCGTTTTTGCCCCCTCTTATACAACGGTTGCATAAAATACTATTTCATTCGGTACAAATATACATTGCGGTATCGTATCGTTATTATATTTTGCAACTATTACGTACACAGAAAGACAAACATATAATTACAATGTACACCACGCTAGTTCAATTTCGTCTGCGGTGGCAGTAACTAGATTCGCTCATTACAATTAACTAGCTGCGCCGCACCGTATTACCCGCTCACCCCACGGGAACACTAATTTTTTTCGGGATAAAAAGTAGCCTATGTGTTAATCCAGGGTGTCAGCTACCTTCATACCAAAGTTTATCAAAATTGGACCAGCCGTTTGACCGTGAAGAAGTAACAAACATACTCACAAACTTTCCCCTTTATAATATTAGTGTGATAAAGAACTTCATGGAAAAATAACTGTACAGTAAATCAAAATTAAATAAGGATTAGAAAAAAACCCGGCCAACTTGGATCGGACTCGCGCACCGAGGTAAACAATTTTTAACTTTTTTGTTTTATGTATTTATTGTAATAGCGGCAACAGCGGCGGCATCTGTGAAAATTTCAACTGTCTTTCACGGTTCATGAGATACAGCCTGGTCACAGACGGACGGACAGCGAAGTCTTAGTAATAAATCCCGTTTTTACCCTTTCTACTTTAGCGACGTCACTAGGCCTCTAATATAGGTTTGAATAGAAAAAAACAACGCGACAACGCAGGGATATTGCTAAATTAAGGATATTTCAAGTTACGTCAAATTAGGACTGTATTTTGTTCTGATAATAAAAATCCTAAAATGTTAGTTATGATAGAAACATGACGAAACTATCATTTAAAAATTCCCTTTCAGTGGGGAGGGGGTACGTAGAATTTTTTACATAAACGCTTCCCCACGTACCATTAACATGCGTCAAAGATGTGATAGTTTGTCGTGGGCGAATCCTCTTTCAGTACAAACAGTGCGGTATGTGTTGCCACCACAGCATATCGTTATTAATATCTCGCAAACTATATGGTTAAAACGTAGACAGACGTATATTTAATTACATTGTAAATCACGCTAGTTGGCTTCGCCGTGATCCGCATTCATTATAATCAACTCTGAACTTCATGGAAATATAATCTTTATTCCATTCATATCTTGGGCGTGACTAAAACTTTGCTCGTTTGTAAAACTGGTGGCGGCTCGAGGTTAGGCGACATGCCGGTAAATTTTGTGTATAGTCGGAAGATTTATGTATTTTTAATTGACTTCTACAAAATGTAACCTTGTTATAACGGGGCAATCGCTGTTTTTATTTACCTACATCTGACGTTTCGACACGGTTTTACCGATTGAAGTCAGTTATTTTTTCGTGAATAATTGATTCTATTTGAATCGCTATAAAGCATAAAAATAAAACAAATATTTTATAACAAAAAAACCTGAAATAAAACTAAAAATCCAAAAATAACCCGACCATGTACAGATTACTTTGAATCACCTTTTGAAGTCGGTGGCAAACCTCACGTAAAAGTCATTCAAATGTAATCTGTACATTATCGGGTTATTTTTCACTTTTTTGAAGTCGGTACTTTTTTAGCTTTTTTTATTTTGTTTAGGTATCAGGACATTTGTATTCCAAGATGATGTGTAGGTAAATCACCTTGTAAAAAGATAGTTCACGCATCTTGAAATAAGTCATTAATGTGCGTTAGGATTAAAATTAAAACCCTTATTCTTAGATGTTATATATACGAGTAAAAGTTT
This sequence comes from Apotomis turbidana, assembly GCA_905147355.2. Lineage (NCBI taxonomy): Eukaryota > Metazoa > Arthropoda > Insecta > Lepidoptera > Tortricidae > Apotomis > Apotomis turbidana. The sequence continues at coordinate 10,468,841 of LR990299.1, read as the reverse complement.
TATTTTCTACTTAGAAATCACTCATTGTTCTGATTGTATTGTTTTACATTAGCGTAGGTGTAATGTATTTTAAGCTCGCACTTTAGTAACTCTCCTCATGTTCTGACGATAGTAGGTATATTTATATAGACTACGGGTATGGACTTAGTACCTCAGTCTAATAAAGAGCCTAGAGAACTATTGTGTCGTCAATATTCGGTTAGAATGAAATGACTATGAGAGATAGTGAGTTTATATATCGATAAATTACCTAACTTTTCAATTAGCATAACGACATTTCTCTAAAACCACTGGCGTTTATATTTAATAAAGCTTATAGATATATGAACTGTGTATCTGTCATTTAATAAATAACAAGAATTCGATAGTTTATGATGTTTAAAATCAGCAACTTTTTTAAATATTAAAACCGGCCAAGAGCATGTCGGGCCACGCTCAGTGTAGGGTTCCGTAGTTGCTCATCCTTCACAATAGATGGGCTTAAAACAGCGGTTTTAAGCCCGAGGTTTAAGTTACGACTAAGATTTCAAGCTCTATAAAAAGGCCGTAAACGCCAATGTAACTGTAATTACTTATTACCTTCTGGAAGTCAACTTACGTCATTTTAAAGAAAATTATGAAATTTTGCGATAACTCAAAAACGGCTCAACCGATTTTGTTCAATATAGTTTTCAATAGTTTTCATTGAAAGTACTTATAAGGCCTCATTTTCATGAATTTTCCCATAATTTTTTGACCCGTGGTTGAGAAGAGGGTGAGGGGGACGCTATTTTTTTAATTTTCGGAACGAATATATTCAAAACTGCTGACTTTATCAACAAAATTATGTTTGGAGACCCCTATTATTTTTAAAAGACCTATTCAACGACACCCGACACAACAGTGTTGGAACGAAAAAAAAAATCACCCCCACTTTAGGTGTTTGAGAGGTACCCGAAAAGAACATTTATTTTTAGATTTTGTTTTACCGTTTTGTCAGCGTAATACATACACATGCTCCAACCAAATTTCAGCGTTCTAGTACTAATGGTCACGGAGCTAAGCCGCGGACGGACAGACGGACAGACGGACAGACGGACAGACGTACAGACGGACAGACGGACATGGCGAAACTATAAGGGTTCCTAGTTGACTACGGAACCCTAAAAACGGTTTGTTCATAGGAAGTGACTATGAAGATAGTAGTTGATGACGTCACAAAATTTTGAGGTAAGTAGTTTATTTTATTCTCTGTATCTCGTGTGTGTTTAGTGATAGATAGATAGTTTTCTCGATTGTTAACTTTAAAATAAAATAAAACGTTGGTAAGAAAAGCTTGTATGAACAAATACCTTTTATGTGAGGTTGACTGCTACCACTGCAATTTCCTGAAACAATAAATTCAAACGTTAAAGCAAAAATGTATTGGAGAATAATATATAGGCTAGGTACTTATAAATAAAATAATAAATAAACAAATAAATATTATTAAGGGACAATCATACACAAATCGACCTAGTCCCAAACTAAGCAAAGCTTGTACTATGGGTACTAGACGACGAAATAAATAAATATTAAGGGACAATCTTACACAAATCGACCTAGTCCCAAACTAGGCAAAGCTTGTACTATGGGTACTAGACGACGATATACATAATATATAAATACATATATAGATAACACCCATGACCCAAGAACAAATATTTGCCCCGGCCGGGATTCGAACCCGGGACCGCCGACTCAGTAGGCAGGTGTCTACAAATCGAGCCAAACGCGTCGTCAACTTACTACGTACTTTTATCCAAAGCATACTCGGTTTGAAGAATTAGAAAAGCATAAGACAGAAACTATCTTTCCCAAGCGAGTGATGTAGCGAGATTAGCGATGATTAATTGATGACTAATGTAGAATTACAGCATACTGTAGCTCAGTATGTCCCGAATAAAAGAAAAAAAAAGAAAAATATAAAGGGACTTTGAAATATGAGTCTTCAAAGGTACGCAATTTTTTTTTTTTTTTTTTATAAAAAAGGATATTTTATATAGTTTTCAGTCCTCATACATATCTAATTCAACAAATCAATAATTTGTTAACAACCACATCGTTGGTAGATGGTAGCTACATAGGTAGGTACATAAAAGCAGTTTTACAAGGTCAAAATGGCTGATCACTCATTTTCCCCAAAAAAAGTTGGTACCCAACATACAAATGACGTCACGTCTCTATAGCCCTTTGTATGGAATCCATGTGATTTCAGCACTTTTTTTTTGAATAGAATAGAATCATTTATTGCATATAACATTTTAAAATATAGATGGAATTATAAGTACCTAATAGTGAGACATGACTTTAGAATGTAGAACTTTTAACCTGTGACTGACGGCCATTTCTGATTTTGAGAGCAATCTAAGTGTTGTTTATCCCGTTTGATCCTAATAAAAATTAGAATCGACTGACATCCTCAAAAAAATTTTGTCATCATTTCCAATTTATGTAAGTACCTAATACACGCCAAAGTATACATAAAACTATTGCTTACAATATATTATATGTATGTGCCTGTTATCATTAAACATAATTATGCAAAGCGTGTGCTTTAAACATTGGATAATGCTGGGATTAAAAGCAAATAACACTCATTTTTGTACTTAGAAATATTATAATAAATGCGATACAGATATAGACTGAAAATCAACTGCAACTTGTTTAAAAACTGTGCAGTCAGCGTGCAGTACTCATTCAAAATGTATCGGACCTTAGGTTATTGGTTCGATAAATTTTTCATGCCACATGACCTTAAACAAACACCAAACATACGTGTAAGGGCTATAAAATCGCGTAACGCCACAACTTCATTCATCAGATATATTTTTGATATTTCGAAAAAAATATTGATTTAATTACGTCACGTGCCATCCCTAAGAGAGACTATTATGATAAATCCGCACTCTGTATTAGCATCACAAGCACACTCGACCCGAATAAAACGTTTAAAAACCATTGAGCCGTTTCCAAACAAATTGCTTAAATAAATCCCAGGGCTGTGCTCGATAAGAAATGAAATAAGGCAGGGACCGTAAAGGCCTAACGACGTCAGGGTTGGCACATTAAATGGATTGACGATGGAAAAAGTGGAAAACATGGCACGGGATTGAAAAGCTAGTTTGACCTAGCGTCCACACAAGGGGGTACGGTGACCATGAATTATTTTAAAATTTGTAATATTTATGACATGTAACTTGGTACAGTCGCCATCAGATAGGTATAGTGCAGCATATAAGGCGTTCATAAATATCTGAACACGACTCTTATTGACTGGGCGTTACAGTACATGTTCAGATATTTATGAACGCCTTATATGCTGCCATATATCTGATCGCGACTATACCTAACTTCTTACAAGGGGACATTTTGGAACAATCCAGTAATAACGGGCTATTTAAGCTGACTGACTAACCTTTTCAAAAAAAGAAACTAAAACGTCAGCTATTGTTTTCGTCATCGAGTTGTTAAGAATAAAATTTTTCCTGTAATCATACCCTTCCCTCTAAAAATTGGTTTTCAACAAATTTCAGAACTTAATAATAGTATAGTAGGTACGAACTTAAAGCGTCATAGAGTATGGGCACCCTACCGCAGGACAGGAACAGCCTATTCAAGCCAGTCAACAATACGAGGCGGCAATCCGTTCGCGACACGTGACTCTAATGTGAAAACGTACTTTTCTGCCCGGAACTTTCTGCACTAGGAAATAAACAACACTTTTAAAATAGTTCAGTTTTGCTGAATTAAATCGTGTCATACTCGTATCAATTACGAGTATGTTATGTTGACCGTTGGTTCATTTGCATCATACATAATTTATAATTAAAGCCAATATTATCTCAGAGCTATTGATGCAAATATTTGACGCCCCGATTTAGGAACATAAGTATAAAGCAAATAGTACTCACTGGTATATTCCTATGAAAACCGAATACTTTGTTTGACGAAATCAAAATATGCTTGAGTAAATATACTTATACTTCTAACTGTTGCAATTAGAAACCTACATAGTGCTATTGAAAAAGTTTGTATAACTTTTTCTGTGGCTTCTCAGGCAGCTGTTGCGAAGTTAAAAAAAGAGAACCTTGTATAGTTATTTTTTTATTAAAGTAGCAACAACTGCTAGCGTAAACAAAAAAAAAAGATTTCAATTCTTTGGGCGAGGTTCGAACAAGCGCCACTAACGGCTCTCCGGGCCAACACAGGCACCTTACCTCTTAGTCCACCGAAGCTATCCATTGTTTTTTTCACCCAGTTACTTGATTCCTATAAATTCCCCATAGGGTGACATCCTAGCTCCATCTAGCGTAAAGATTTTGACTTTACGAACGTCTCAAGTTATGTTGAGAATCGATAGTAACGATGTGATAAACTCAAACGAATATTATTTTATTAAAACAGTAACGTCTAGGTACTTGGTATGTATAAACCAAATGTTAAAACGAAAATATGAAAAAATATATTCTTCGCGTGGTACAATTGCCCTTCTTCGCAGCTTCGGTGGCTTAAAAGGTAAGGCACCCCTGTTTGCCCGGAGACCTGTTGGAGACGCATCTTCGAACCCTGTCTGAGGCATAAATTCTTTTTCAATATTTCGCTTCTATAAATCTTCTGGAATCTTCATTCTCTGGTAGGTATAACGTACGTACACTCAAAAGGTATTCTAGAGTACTTTGCCAAAATGGCCGCACCAATATGAAACAACAACTAAAGTTTCCATTAAGACAATCAAGTGCAGCTAACGACTCGTTACTTGGCGAACTTGCCACTCGCCGTATGAAAAAGCCATTTAGCAGCCTCAACAGGGACTTAATAGACATGTTGACTAATTTTTTTGAGCATGTCAATGGATTCTATTTTTTATTATGATCAAATGTCTATATGGGACTGACTACACTTAAATTGCTCTAAAAGTTAGAAATGACCTTCAAAGTTCAACATTTCTACGTAGCGCTAAAAACGCTCCATACAAAACGCGTCAGGCTAGTGACGTCACAGGCCGGTATAGGTACCAATAATTGTATGGAAAAATTAAGAAATTTGGCATTTTCACCGTGAAAAAGTGCGTTTAAGTTCATAGTTGTCATACAATTATTGTTTCGTAAAATTATGAGGATTCTGAAAACATTTTCAAAATTTATTTTGGATTAAAAAAAAAAATCATAAAATTTGCGTACCTTTGAAGTCACATATTTCCAAAAAAGATATATGTTTCTGGATGTTTTTTCTTTGTTTCGTGATATATTTAGCTAATTTTATTCATATAACTACAGTACGCTGTAGAATTCAACATCAGTCAAATAGCCTATTACCTCAGATTACGAACTAGTGCACAAAACAAGTTTGCTTGCTATATCGAGGGCTTCATGCTATAGGGGCGTATGCGCAAAACCCCTACTTTTCAGGAGAGGCAAAAAACTTAATAACTTTTGTCCCTTCGACGGATCTTTTTGCAAATTTGCATGAAGTATTTATATTGTCACTGTTTTTATCTAGTATGATCAATTTTACGTAAAGTATTCTAAAAACTAGTAATTATGCGCTTACGCCTCTTTACTGCGGCGCAAATATTCGAAATGAGTGTCGATTTTCTTTGAAAAATACTTCAAATTGAGGGGCGTATAAATTAAATCTTTTCCTATTCAATTATTTAATGACAATTGGTCTGAGTTCTATTTTATATCGAAATACTTTCTTTTTACAGTAATTTTCACATTGTTACGAATCTCCTTAAATTTTTTCTGTTTTTTTTACGCCTGTTTCGCCCGACAAAAAAACAGCGCTAGTGGCTTTTGAGTGCGGTCGTATAGTGGTGATCTAAGGCAAATTCAAGCATTTAGTAAAGAAAGAATATACATTTCACTGATTAAATTATTCGTTTCCTTGATTATAACTTTTTAGAAGAACTTATGACCCAGCGCCGCTCTTGAATCGGCGACATTCTGGGATGTTAAGTAATGACGGCAGATGTCGATCTCCAGTCGGCTGACCATCTCGAACGATTATTAACTGAGCACTTCAGTGCTAAATAAAGTCTCTCTGTCTACCCGTCGGTCTTTGCCTAGAACAGCAGTCATAAAGTCGTTAAAGGTGACTTCTTGCGAACTCCAAGCACTTGAGGTGCCCACTCTCTGCAGAAATCGGATTTTACGAAATCTTAATAGGTTCTAGTAACTAGTTTGTAATGTGATAACATGATAGTCTTCTACAAAAACGAAGCATTAACCGTACGCCGTGGCGAGTTGATGACACTACTTTTGCCAACCCAACTCCATCAGAAAGCCCAATTCTAGGAGACCCTTGATGTTGCTGACAAGTTATAAGATAGACTACGGAAATCGGTTGATGTTGTGTCCACTATTTGTTCACTCGAGGACACCTTAGCTGCTCTCCTGAGGTTCTGTTTTCCCGTGGCTGTCAAGCTAATCCACCTCTGAAGTGAGTGTAGTTTAGCTTCAACGGTGAATAGTTTTGTTCTTAATTAAAACTTATTATGCCGGGCATGCTACGTTTCTTTTATTTACCTTGCTCGACAAATTAGAGCTCTGTGTTGATCATTTTGGGTTAGTTACCACAAAGGATCTGTTAGCGAACATTACCAGTTAAGTGTTTTCGAATAAACTGTCAGTTTGTTGTTAGACAGCCAGTGTAGAGTGGGTGAAGTCACATTCACATACCCTTGTGATTACCACTCGTTAGTATTACTATGTCGCAGGATATGATGACTCTGTGTAATAGTGATGTTCGTTTAGTGTGACGATGATTCCACAAAAGTGGTGAGCGGACGTAGCTTCGAGGGTTCTTACTTTGCTACCACTGCCTTTTTGAGTGTACCAGTTTTGGCTTCACCAGTTTCGATGCCGATGAATCTCTTTCATTCCGGCTCCTACCAGTGCCGCTTTTATGCTGGTGAATTTTATCCTGTCGTTGCCCTCGACGTCCCTCAATGTCTATGAATGTGCCTAAGCATAAGGCACAGACTTGTTTTTAGTATTTTGCAGAATACTTTATGTTGCAAGTGCTTAAGCAAAAAACTGATTAATTTTCACTGTAGAATCTAACGCCTGGGTATAAGGATTCTACCTGGTTTTGTATGACAATTACTTTGACTTTTCTACGCAGTACGCAGGCAGACAAAACAATAGTAAATATCTTGATAATTATCTCTCTTCCCTTCTATTCCGTTCGGTTCTGGTGATTTGTATGAGTCAAGCAGTTGAAAGCCCTCTGTATTTTTTGTCGACATTCTCTCTCCGTTGGAGTATTCTCCTCATCCACCCTGCTCACTAACCGTTATAACTCACAGCCCGAGAAGTGAGTCTGTACGAGGGTTGTTTCTTCCGCCGCTGAGCTGGTGAAGGTATTGTCGGGTGGTGTAGGGATCCTAAAACTGCAGTTACCTGTTTGTAGAGGAGACTTAGTTTGGACTTGACTAATTTGTGCCCGTGCTCAAATGTTCATTGTTGTATTAAATTTCCTCGTCTTTTTTCTGCTTATCCTAACTTCTCCAGCTTGACTAGTTAGCTTTGTCCCCGCAGCTGTCTGAGATGGATAATTATGCATGATGATAGCAATCCATAATGATATATGTAAGGACGCCTGTTTATCTATTTTTTCAGCGCCCCCCTGCCTCATATTTCTTGGGAACCTCTGTTTTCAACAAAGTTGGACCTAGTCGGTTCGCAAATTATGTGCGATAATGCGATTCATGTTAAGTGGGTTCGTCCTTTGGATGACATCGAGCATTTGTGATTTGGATATTGAATCGAATCCACCTGGGATACGAGCAGGATGGTTCCTTGAGACCTACTAGTTAGAGATGTTTTTCGGAGAAAGGTGTGACGTTCAAGGACTTTGCACCCATATGGTGCGAAGGTATATGGGGCCGAAGACTGATACTATCACTAAAAAGTATGGTAAATATGGTCGTATGTACATACGCCACTATTGTGCGACAATTTTTGGTAAATCACACAATCGAGTAATAGACGTATGAACATATACGCCTTTATACTCCGATCATATTATGAGATTCCCTTACATTATTGCGCTTACGCCTACTGTACGCCTCTTTGGATCGATACAAAATTATGACCTACAATGATACGCCAAAACATATTTTATTTATTTTAAATAACTTATAATTACGATAAAATTATGAAAAAAATTGACCCGATGTATCGTTATTAGATGAATAAAAACGAAAAATCGCATTTTTGCGCTTACGCCCCTATAGCATGAAGCCCTCGATATGTACATAAAGTTTGTCTAAGAAACGATATAAAATATAACGATAAATTTATATGCTTTGTTGCAGACTACACAATTCACAAAAGAACACGACTAATGACAAAATTTGAATAACGGCAGATAAAAGGCGGTCTTACCGCTGGATCGATCTCTTTCAAACAACTTTCCCATTGCGCCATCATCTAACTGATCAACATTATCAACTCGTGGAATGTTCCATCGTCTCAAATAGTTCACTTTTCTTTATTGTCCATATTCCCAGTTCTACCATGTTCCCAATTAGGACACATTCCCTAATATCCACATCCTAACTTGTTGACCGATTCATAATAAATATTTTGATTTATAACTATAACTTAGCAGATAGATAAATTGGCAGGTAAATAATTGATTAATCGAAAGAATCGAAATTAATCGAATCGATCGAATCACATTATGATTAAGAATGTGGGTGACTTAAGAATGTGGACGAAATAGGAAGTTGACAATTTGGAAATGGAACGTGGACTATGAAGAAATGTAAACAAACTAGAAAATGGACATTATGGGAATATGGACAAAGTGAAAAGCTATAATATGCCGACTTCTAATAAAAAGTCAGTTGGAAAATTCCTCATTCTAAAGAGCGTATGCGATACATGATCACAACATGGAATATCGTACTTGCGCGTTTTGACTGTTAGGATTCTACCAAGTGACGTCATTTCAGGTGACGATTCCATTTTCAAAAGTAGATGTTATAAAAAGTTAGTTTTGTCAGTTCTGTATGAATTAACGAAATGGGTTTCGATTTAATACTATTTGGAACTAAGAAAATTATACAAATTTCAGTAGATTTTGTTTCACAAACAGTATCTCGCGAATCTCATGAAGCCATATAATGTACGCATAATAAAGATTATCTTAGATAAGCCAAACCCAAAAATGCCGCAGTGGAGTTTATCTTTCATCAGCAACGCCTACGCTGCGTTGCTAACTTGGAAATAGACTTTGTATTAAGAATATGTAACAATGAAATTTTTGGAACCCATAACTATAGGAATCAACTAAAAAGCCCGAATAATGCAAGAAAATGTGAATTAAAGTATCTACGTCTTCTTCGTAACTTTTATCAGATATAATTGAGTCAAAGGCACTATAAATCACTACAGAAAGCTACATTTCCATTTTCGCAAAAGACTGAAAATTGTATTTTATTTGTTGTTTGTGTAACTGGAGCGTGTGCGCCATTGCGAGCAGTGAATTCTCGCAAAACAAAAGTGGAAGGAGAAACGAAGCACCATGGCGCGCGACTTAGTTCTCAATAAATTAACTTTCTTTGTTTCGTCCTAATTAAGTTATCGGCGAGTTGCTAGACTATCCCGCCCTTACCACACTTCACTTTCCTTTACCGTACCACACAGTACTGATTTAAGCAGAACAAATGCACATTATTGTAAAATACCAACAGGTTACTCATCAATCTCTAATTCAATTTGAACCCTTCAAACGCCTCTAGTGTCAAATTAAGTGTTAACGATAGCAAATAAACGCCAGCGAGCCGCTTAGCCATTGCGGTTTAACTTCAAAAGAGGGAGCATATAGACGTCGAGTCTACATTTTGAAAGGTTTCCAGTTAACCTGCTTTAATAGAGATGGGAAACTTATGCTAGTGGAATTCCTGGAATATACGAGTAGTCTTAAGGAGCACAAACATCGAAGATATAAACGTTTCAAAGTTTAAAGTGCGCGCTTCATGGATCGTGATGGATAAATAATTGTAAAAATTACGTATAGCTGTAATAATACATTACATACCTAGGGCAGTAAGTTAGTGAATTTTTCAGATCGCAGCTATTGCCCGAGCCGAAGGTGAGGGCCATAAATATGCGATCTGGGACTTTACTAATTACCGTCCGTGGTTTGTCTAAAGTTTTACGTCTTGCCTTGGTTAGGAAGTGAGATTTTCTCCTCGCTAAGCGGGCAGAAAATCCCACTTACGGACTAGGGTGACTTAAAATACAATGTGAAATATATTATATAAAAGAACTTTTTGTGATGATTTTTTTTCATCGTTTCAGCCTATTCCCTGCGCACGCCCGTGATTGACTGCACCTCCTGGCTTTGTTCGTTCAAAATCATCGCGCATTTATACGTATAGTAGGTCGTAGCACCACTAGCGGCACACACGCTGTGTCACCACGCCCCGTCCCTCTAAATACTCATACTCATACTAATTTATAGTAAGTCGTAGCGGCACACACGCTGTGTCACTACGCCTCGTCCAGCTACAGACATGTAGGAGTAACTCGACAGCAACACGCTCTGTGTGAGGCCGTTAACGTGTTAATCATCGATAACGTAGTCACATAACCTCAAAACCAGAGCTAGCAGCACTAGTTATCGTTAAGCAGATAGTTAAACAGGCGGTTTCCGCTCCAATGGCGCGGTGGCCTATTTCGTGTCGGCGTTACAAGTCTCACACTTCATTATTAAGAGGCCTTATTCCTTTTAATTTTTTTTTTTCATATTATGACAAATATATTGATAATCTCCACCAACTTTTTGAAGTGAATAATACTTTTCCTTGAGTTCTGTGTAGTAACATAGCTATTTCACGCTTTCATTGCGTAAAGAAAATAAGTTCAAAAAAACAATTTTCTGAATTTTGTCATTTTCGAGTAGTTTTTGAAACAAAAATTATCAATGAAAAACTGTAGGTTTCAAATATATAGCAACCAATAAATCGCAATAGCCCTATTCTAGGTAATAACATCGATAATCCGTTTGATCATAGAGAAAAATATCTAAAAAAATCAGCATTTTTGAAGGAATAAGGAGCTTTAAGTGGGTATTTTTAAAACCATCCCTCGAAATTCCATCCCGCGAACCCGGGTTTGTGCCACGCTCGTGGTGGCTTTACAATACAATACAACAAATTCTGTTAACATTTTTAAACATACCTATTTATTAATTGTTGTAGAGGCCTTCGGGGTTTCATAGCGGAATAAAATTTTGTATCGTCCATCTTATGTACCTAAACTATGAAAGCAATAAATAAACTAATAACTGATAAGAATGTTGCACACCCACAAGAAAAATTAGGTGGTCTTATCGCAAAAGACCGATCTCTTCTAGGTAACCATTGAATAGCAAAGAAAACAAAAGTAAACAGAAGTAGGTGGTGAGATAAGAATTTATAATATGAAAAGTAACAAATAAATGTCATTCTAATATTAACCCTTTAAGGATCGGTGGTTACTTACTCCGAGCCTCAAAACCGCAATAATGTAATTACATATATATTTATTTATTCTATTTAAGTTTGTAGGTATATCGTCTTTTAGTACAAACCTATTACTGAGCGACAAACTTAACTTTACCGTTGTAAAACCATTTTATTATATTATTATATTATATTGAGCCCGTAATATCCCACTGCTGGGCAAAGGCCTCTCCCCTTTTCTTCCAGTAATCTCGGCTTAAGGCTATTTCTGACCAATCCTTCAAGAAGAAATCCAAGTCGTCCCGCCACCGCCGGCGAGGTCTGCCACGTTTCCGTTTCGTTTCTCAAAAGGAGGCTCATGGACATATGCATACTTCCTGTTCTCACCTATGGTGCTCAGACTTGGTCTCTGACAGAAGTTCAGAAGTTCAAACTCGGGGTCTGCCAAAGGGCCATGGAGCGTAGCCTATTAGGTGTCAAATTAATGGATCGAATCCGGAATACCACTCTACGCTCCCAGACCCAAATTGTTGACGTAGCTCGGAAAGCGGCCAAGTTAGTGGGAATGGGCTGGTCACGTTTGCCGTATGCCGGATGAGTTGTGGGCCAAGACCACTACAGAGTAGAAGCCTAAAAACTCAAAACCATTTTACGTACTTTAAATAAAGACAATGCAATACACTTTATTGCACGTCAAATACAAAACATGAGAGATAAACAGTAAAAAATACTATATTATTCTTTATGATTTAATAAACTATAGATTTTATCTATGTACCTATAGTTATTAGATTTTTCCTTATAGTTGTGGTATAAGACAATATTATTGCCTCATAGTTCTTGCTTAGCGAGAAACACTATATAAACTTTGATTCCCTGAGTATCGAAATATACTTTTTTTTGCGGCATAAACGGCCGTTCTCTTTTCTGCGTTAACTCACAATTTAGGTTCTTTTTACAGCTTCAAGGTACTTTAGACCTGATTAATATTGCTTTTATTTCAACTAGATACCTCCACGCGTTCCCGGGATAAAGGGTCTTGACAGATAGACGAACGGAACGGACGGACATAAAAAATAATCCTATAAGGGTTTCTTTTTTTCGTTTTGATGCACGGAACCTTTAAAAAATGCGAACGTTCTATATTTATCCTGCCCGCGGCCCGTGGGAGTTTAATGTTACATCCATCACTGGTCCAATTAGTATTGATATCATAGTAAAGGTAAACTAATCGTTAGATTGGTAACTTTATCTGGCTATATTGCAACTCTTAATTAACTGCAGAACAGTGGAATTTAATTAACAGTTGGACTGTTCAGCCATAAAATGCAGTTAAACTTATCACCACTGTTTCTTAGTGTATTCTGAGTTAATTAATAACTTTAATTTATGGATAGGGCTGTAACATTCTTTATTTTATTTATTTAATGTCAAACACTTGTAAGTTAACAGTTGCACACCAAAACACTTACACATTATTAATAAAGTATAATTCCATATAGGTACAGCATAATGATAATGAACATAAACTATAAATTTTACATTAGGTAACTATACAGTCAGTGTCAATACAATGTATGATTACTTACATTAAATCATGGTATAATAATATGACTATGCATTAAATTAACTTCTTAACAATGAATGAAAGGCAAATCAGATTCTATGGGTGGACAAGAAACGACGTTATGACGACGCGGTTGGCGCAGTTTGTAAGCACTTATTAACCACCTGTCTACTGAACCGGCGGTCCCGGGTTCAAATCCCGGCCAGGGCAAATATTTGTATGATGAACTCGAATATGTGTGCTTGGGTCATGTTGTTCTATGTATTTAAGTATACTATCTATCTATATAAGTATGTATATCGTCGTCTAGTACCCATAACACAAGCCGTCTTGAGCTTAATTTGCGACTAAATCGATTTGTGTGAGGTGATCTGATAAAAAAACATGCAATTTAGCACAGGATTGGTCTGAAGATGTGCAAGAAATTGCTCCTAATTTCTCCTTGAAACACATACTATGTAAGTATAACCCATGTTTTGTGAGTACGAGGAAACGTTTCATATTCGCCATCTGGGTAGGTAGTCCACCAGAATCTCCTTTCAATAACGGTTATTACACTAACTGCCATAAAAAAAAGGTACCTATGTCAGAAATATATAAACTATTTCCCGACAGGCATTTATTTGAGATATAAAGTCCATGGTCATAATTCTGCACCTCTCCCACAACCTATGCTACGCGACTCTTGTCGGGCGACTTAGCGGCGCCCCTCACTCCCTCACAGTACTGCTTAGAAAGGGATAGGTAATGTATCTCGCCCGAGAACGACTCGCGTGTCACAGTTGTGCTAGATGTGCTGGTATATATAAAATTTCTATAGAAACACTAACCCTAGATCTACGGGGTCCCAGCGCCCGCAACCTTCACAAGGAGCTCACCAAAAGGTTACCACTGGGGACCGAAGAACTGGCAGCTTCCTCGCACAACGTATGGTTGCTTTTATCACGCGATAAATAAGTGACAAAGCATTCGTCTCGTGTTGACAAAATGCGAGTGTGAGTGACAAAGCACTTATTTATCACGAGATAAACGCAACCATCATATGCCCCCAGCATAACTGTTTAGCGAGGAAATGCTGCCAGCATATTTGGTACCATGCCGCAAGGTAGCAGTTTCTTAAATTTGTATAGTTTATTTTAATTTTAGCTTTTTTGTTCATGGTGTTTAGTTTAAGTTTTCATGTACTGATTCTTTCTTTTTCCCTTTTTTGTCGTTACATTAAATAAATATTCTTCGGACCATAGAGCCGGGTCATTCCTTGGCCAAGAACAGCTATTCAGCGGGGGAATGTAGCCGGCATCATGGGTACTCTGCCGCAGGGCCGTGATCTTGGGGACATCGGATTTAGTTTGATACTCTTATTTAGGATAGGTTAAGTTGGTTATTGTTGTTTTTACTTGCTTTTCCTTGAATCAGAAGAATATAAAACTGTTTATACATCATTAATAATAATAATAATAATAACCTTTAAACCCACAAAAACCACTTACCTAATAGATATCGCCGTCCCCAACACAAACAACCTAAAACAGAAACACGTTGAAAAAATCCAAAAATATATACCATTAGCCGACGAAATCAAACAGATGTGGCACCAAGAAACCGTTAATATAGTACCCATAATTATATCCTCAACCGGTATCATACCTAAAACCCTACACACTGCCCTGAAAATAATAGATCTTCACCCAAAAACGTATATCCCACTACAAAAATCAATAGTACTGGACACTTGTTCGATAGTACGCCGGTTCCTAAACCCAACTTCACTCACACTGCTTAGTGTTCCGGAAACTACGACTATTCCCCCTACCCCACACAGAACACAGGCAGATATACACCAGACACAAAATATATAAAACCAACACCGTAAGCACACCACACCTATACACAAGGACCAGATTACTTGGTTAAACCCGTATCTGGCCCTATAAAAAACCCGACGTAAAGTCGAGATGGGAAAAATCCACAAACATAATAATAATAAATATTAAGGGACAATCTTACACAAATCGACCTAGTTCCAAACTAAGCAAAGCTTGTACTATGGGTACTAGACGACGATATACATAATATATAAATACATATATAGATAACATCCATGACCCAAGAACAAATATTTTGCACAAATATTTGCCCCGGCCGGGATTCGAACCCGGGACCGCCGACTCAGTAGGCAGGTGTCTACCAACCGAGCCAAACGCGTCGTCAAAATCATTAATGAGAATATAATTACTTTGCTGCAATAAATATCTATCAAAAGGATACCTCAACATTTCACTTAACGGGAAAACAGATGTAAAATGATAAAAAGAATCTCGACGGTTCAAGTGAACGTGTCTAATAACAAATGGATCGCTAGTTACCGTCCCAGCAGACACCATAAATCATCTCTGCAATATCTCCACAGTTTTCAATTTGCCAAAATTAGAATCTCGGTCCTGATCGAACGCAATTAATTATTCGAAAACGTTATAGGAACGATTCCGGGGACACCGCTATATGCGTGTTCGGATTTTATATCTTTGATGGTGATTAAATTACCACGTTATTGTTTTATTCTAAAAGTTTTTTCGTATTTGGGGCATTTCACTAGAATATCGGGCACATGACGAATTTCTTTTCATACTTGTAACAAAGATTGGAACTCCATTTTTGGTTTGTCGATATTTGATAACTTGGTTTTTGTATTGATAGTGTATTTTATGTACGTCATCCGCGTAATCCTTTTCCTTTACCGTAGTCGGACAAAAAGTATCCTAAGTAGGTACCTAATCATCTTTAAATTGTCCAATCAATGTACGATTTTTTTCTTCAAAAGATGATCGCTAGAGAGATCGCCATTCTGAAAGAAATCGAAAAACTAAATCGGCATCTCACAAAATTTCCTGAGAATCAGTTGAGAAATATGAATGTGGCCTGTTTGCGAGAACCGACAGAAATCCGAACATCCAAACATCCGACAGACGAAAAAGAATTTGGTAAAGCTGAGACGCTTCCCTCTCTCACAATACAATTATTGTCCCAGTTTTCTCACTGAATGCATCTATCTGAGTAAATAGTTAGAGCATTAACAGAGATCAATCACTGGCAACAAACAATTGCCGACCAAAATTGTTTGTTGCCAAATGGAATTTGACGTTTAATTTATCAGAGTCCAACTGAATTGATACCTACATCAGGCCACAGGGAAGTTTATTTAGAAACAATTAAGTTTTAACTAACTAAGTAGCGGTTTCTGTTCACATTAATTGTTAAAAAGGTTTCCAGGAGATCGTAAAATAGAAGTTAAATATAAGAGAAAATTCCGTGGATCACATTACATTTTTCTTTCATAATTAACCTTTGTTTCAATAGTTAAAAATTAAAAAGTATAAAAATGTGGTATTCCAGCTACATTAAAAACAGAAGCGATAAAACATTAAAATTGAAGTTGTATGGAATACTTGTTAAGTATGAAATATCTAATAATAATATTGATCAATATTTTGAACGCCACCAACGGTCTTGCAGTACATTGCAACACACACAAAAAATTATGCTTACGATAATTTTATCTCCCTGTTTTATAAGAAACGCCATGGATTTCAATTGCAAACATAAAAGACGTAACCTTGGTAAGTAGTATACTTTACTGGCTGTTTGTATTATGTTAAATAGTATATTATGCAATCGTTGCACAATGAAGGTTCTTAAAGTCGAGTACCGCGTCTAGGTCACGACTCACGAGGCTTGCCGGGTGGCCTAAGTAAAGTACGAGATTTTAAGACCTATTTGTGTAAGTGTTGCATACAATACTTTTTATACGAGCAAAACACAGAAAAACATTTTTTACTTTAATCGTCATTCCCCACTGCGAGTTTTTTATTATTGATGTAACCTTTTCAGTTCAACTAAAACTGACCTATTAAAAAAAACATGATCGCGATGAACATGGCGGGTGCCTCAAGATTGGTTAAATTTTTGACAAGTAATTTCAACCAATCAGTGATCAGTATTAGCGTTCTTTTTTTTAAATCAAATATCCGATGTTCTCTTTTTGAAATTATTTGAATTGATTAGAGAGATGTCTTATGAATATTAAAGTTCTGTAGCGGGTACCATTAGAGTATAGAATTTTGGTACAGGATTAAAAAGTGCGTTATTGTGATTTTGTCTGTGAAATTTTAATTGACAGATTAAAGTACCATAGTATAAAAAAATAATTATGTATGCATATTTTGCCTTTAATGATTCGGAACCCGGTATCCGCGAGTCTTACTCGCACTTGGCCAGTATTTGACCTTCAATAGTACAGAGGTAACATTCGTAATTCTTAATTAATCTTCTAATAATGTATTCTCAGTCGTCGCAAAGTAATTATATATATATTGACAACGCTAATAGGCTTATCGTAAAACTATTTCAAATAAATACTAAAGCCGACTAAATACTTTGACTGAATATTTCAATTTAGCATAAATTAATAAAGTTTTCACCGCACTCCAGTTTTGGTCCATTAAGTTATTAGTCTGTGGATCTAATCGACCCTTTATTTTTAATGACTTGTGAGTTTTAGATCAGAGCAATAAGTGGGTTCATTTATATACTATACCTACTGTAATTTATAAAGTTAGTCTTAAGCCATTTTATGTCTGTGATGTTTAATTGTCACTTTTTAGGGTTCCGTACCCTAAGGGTAAAAATGGGACCCTATTACTAAGCCTCCTCTGTCCGTCTGTCTGTCCGTATGTCACCAGGCTGTATCTCATGAACCGTGATAGCTAGTTGAAACAAGTTGAAATTTTCACATATGATGTATTTCTGTTGCCGCTATAACAATAAATACTAAAAAAAAAAAAAATTAAGGGTACTCCCATACAACAAACGTGATCGGTTGCGTTAACTATGCACCTCATTTTATCCATCCCCATTTAACCGGGCTAGTTAAGATGGGATAAGTATAAGTACGGAACCCTCGGTGTGCGAGTCAGGCTCGCACTTGGCCGGTTTTTAATTTTAAGACAAAAACTGATAACAACCCAATGACCGTACGAGTTAATTCAGAGTTCACCGATCCTAAAAGCAATATAAAATAAAACCCGCTCCTACTTATCCGTGGAGCTATGAAAATCAACTCATCGCCACTCGCTCCATTCGGTGTTATAGTTGGAGTAGCGCCAATGCTGCCAACTTGAGAATTATACCCGCGGGACGGTTGATGGCATGTATTCACAACATTGCGTTTAAGTAGACCTCTTTATTTCCCAAGGTTTCATTATCTGTGGTGGGTAATTTGACGCGGAGCGTTACGGCAGTTAGTTTTACTGTGTGTCTGATAACCTTGTATTTCTATCTCAATCTTATTCACAGAAGTTAATTGAGAAAGGAAGTTAAGGAACTTACCCGATAAAGTACAAACGCAAAGCATTATTCACTACATCTGTAACGTAAACTGACGGTAATTAACTGACTCACATCAGCCGATAGACGTCTATTGCTAGAACAAGGTCTCGCCCAAAGTTCTGCACAACGACACGCGACTCTTTGTCGCGCGACACCTGCCTGTCACTTTTCTTTTAATTCCGCACGAGCAAGACAGGCGATGCTGTGTCGCGCGACACGCATATGCTAGCCCTGCACCACAGACAACCCCCACTAGACGGAGCATGTAAGGCGACCCGCGCGCACCAACGATATGGAACGGCAGATATGAACACGGCGGCCACCGTTTAGTTGCGTTCTTGTTTATGATCCATGCGTACGTCAACAAAAAAAGAAATTTAATAAATAACATGGTAAATTGTAGTGTTAAGTGGTGTAGAGCGACCTCATAAACATGGACGCAACTAAACGGTGGCCGCCGTGTTGATACTTTAATGTTCTGCCGTACCATATCGTTGGTGCGCGCGGGTCGCCTACGGGTCGCCTTACATGCTTCGTCTAGGGGGGGTGGTCTGTGCCCTGCACGGATACTTTTTAAGCAGTGTCGATACTGTCCGTGGATATAGTGTGGCCAATACCTTATGAAACCATTACACATAGGTCCATACCAGCGTGGTACTTAGCAGTCACCGTTGCCGAAACCGACATGGGAGTAGGTATATACAGGGTGGAACATTTCTAAAGACTGGGCTGACAGGATAGTGTTATCTGAGTGATCTACAATCGACCTATTTTAAAATGTAAAGCTGGATTTAAAAGTAAAAAAAGTCATAGAAATAAATTATTTTAATATCAGTGACAACTCTACTAATTCAAAGGTTTTATTTACATTTAAATTGACAGCTGTTTTTAACTTAGCGATGTTCAAAAGATAGTAACTAGGGTTTATATGCGCAGATTTTTACACTAATTTTTAACAAAATGTATCTCAATAAATGGATAGAAATATTGACATAGTTTATTGGTGAAAAATGAAGTTCTGTCTGAACAATTCCCTGTTTGCTTAAAAGTCCTTCGATCTGTTCTACCCGTATATGTATACCCGGCGAATGGGTGATGGTTTGTATTCACAACATTGCGTTTAAGTAGACCTCTTATTTCTCACATAAGGCGCTCGGTTCTGTTATCTGTAAGGCTTAGGTAATTTCACGCAGAATATAATTTTGGCGACGACGCGGCTACTAGTGTAATGTAGCGATTATTTCGTATGTTTCGTTTATTCCTTCGTATTAAGTATACTAACGTGTGAACGTGATCTTAACTCATATTCTAGGTCGATTATTTCGTTTCTTGGATTAAGTATTCAAACACTCGCCCTTAACAAGAACTCACAGCTTTTCATTTTATAATTTCGATGAGGTATTCAAGTTTATACGCTCCGTCGTTTATATATAACGGAATTTGAGTAGGTATTATAATTATATTCATTTGATCTTTTACTCCTAGAATATTTTGTTACTTATGCAATTGTACCCTGAATTTAGAAGGAGAGGAAATCTTTTCACGAAGGTCGTTATTTTTTTTAAGTGATTGTTTCATCCCCTAATGGTTGCTTGTGTGTGTGCGTTTTCCTACTCAAACAAAATACCAAATGAATGGATGACATTTCTTCACCTATTGTTGTTTTTCTAAACCTAACACCAGCTCATTAGGGTTCATCATCATCATATATCAGGTCGTGCGCCGTCCTCATCCAGTTGCTTCCCGTGATCCTAACCATGTCGTCGGTCCACCTTGTTGAGGGCCTTCCCACGCTGCGTCTTCTGATACGCGGTAGCCACTCAAGAACCTTCGAGCAGCGGCTAAGGTTCTACGAGCTATGTGCTCCGCCCACCATCAGGGTTAGGTTTACTTTATACACGTTTTATACTCCCCACTCAATTTCAATACCATTAAACTGCTACATTTTCAAACAGTTTATTAAAAAAGTCAATTCTCTGAGCTGTCGGCGACCGGGAACGCAAATAAGAGCTGGCATTATGGACGCTGAACACTGTCTGGGTATATTTGTATAGAGACTAGAAAAGGCGTGCATAATATACTGGTAGGTTTTTGAGTTCATAAATTCATAAATCATCATTTCATTTCTTCCACTCTCTCTATTCTGGAAGAAATGGGGGCCGGCCTTTGCCCAGCAGTGGGACAATTTATTTGGCACCTTTTATTTCCACTAATATAAAAGCGAAGGTTTAAAAGGCGAAAAAGCTTGGCTGTCGTAGAAAAGTGTATCCCACCAAAAACATAAATGTAAAAAAGGAGGGCCAAGTTCAATGAAAAAATTAAGCTTGGCTGTGGGCTTCGCCGCAAAACGAATGGAGACCTAAATGAGTGCCAAGTTCTATGCAAACTCCAAATATGTATTTATAGGAACAAAATAACATTTTGAACAAGTATTAAACTCTATTTCTTTGCTTTATTGGATACCTATAACAATGCTGTTATTTAAAAATGTGAGATCTTAAAGTAGGTTGGATTTGACTTGGCCAGTTTTCATTACATCGGTCGTTTTATAAAGTTATTCAACGTAATATATATTTTTTAATTCTGATGTTTTATGTTTTTGGTGGGATATCATTACTTTTTGTAAAAAAAACTAGGCAGGCATTGAGATTTAATGTTTTTTCTTGCGTTTCAGCTGCATGGTTTTCTTTTTTATGCTATTGTCTACATTCTCTTGAATGTTAGAGATAATAATGCACATTGCCCATTCATTATCTGCTACCTTTTTATTACGCTTCCTGTTTATGCTTAAATTAGCCAAGCCCGGGCGATATAACGATCTCAGCCGGTTATATTCTACTACAGAACTATCTCGTGCCTTAATTTGACTAGGGTCTAGATTAATAAGGTGTACTCCGTCTAGTGTTTACCTTTGGAGAGCGCAACTTAGGCCTGTCCTCTGCTAAATATCGAAGTGCCTATGTCGAGAAGAGCGCCGCGCGCCGCCGACGGCACACCGTTGGCCGGTTGTTTAGCGCATATTTTATTTATTTTTATTTATTATTTTATTTTATTTGGAACATCAACAGCATTACAGAACATATATAACAATGCTTATAGCTAGAACATAAAGCCAATAACAGATGTCCACAGATATTACAAGATTACTTATTTTTTGACTTAACTTTATTTTTATATTTCTGTTATAAAGCAAATATAATAATACATATATTGAGATAGTTTCAAATATCTGCCTGTAACGGTTCAATCGCTACAATTAAAAAAAATTGTATGGGGGCCTCCCTATTTTTTAACTTTTTTTTACTTTTAGATATTTCCCTACACACAATTACTGAGCTGGATTCCAAATTTCATCCTTCTAGGTCATCTGGAAGTAGGTTAGGTTTAGGTACTATATGTCAGTTAGTCAGTGCTAAAATTTACGACTTTTTGACTTTCATATCTTTATAACCGTTTGAGCTAGCTTCATGAAATTTGGGCTTCTAGATATATGGATATAATTAAACACACGTAGCTTTATGTGTTTACGTTAAAGAGGTTTTGAGTTATAGAAGGGTCAAAAGTGGCACCAAGTGGTTCGTGTAATATTACACTCGGTGCTGGCTAGCCAGTTCCTTTGCTTGAACTTGGCTTGACACGCTGCCGCGTGTCTAAATTTGATTAAACACGAGCGAAGCCTCGGGCAAAAGCTAGTAGGTTATAAAAGATCGTTTCATGTTAATCTCAGTTCGCGAAATAAAAGATGCATAAATGTTGGACATAATCCGATGTCTGCCGATAACGTCCATTGTAAACCCTTAAATTTTAGCTAAATCTCTTAAACTCATATGTATCATAAAACGTTTCGTTATCGCTTTAATTTTTCGCAGTAAGTATTTACTGGGACTAGGGTCCTAAAGTATAGATCCCAAAAGACACCAAAGTAACTATTAACATAGGATAAATCACTACAGAGGGTATTCTTTTGACGTCACAACGTCTTAAATTAGGTTGCGCTCGGAGTCACTCATGAAAAAGTGTAACGCCCGCTCACGTTACGAGGGCCGGTTGTCCCGCTAAAACTCGAGAACGGCTGAACCGATTTGGCTAATTTTAGTATTGAAATATTCGTGGAAGTCAAGGGAAGTTTAAACGGTGAGAAAATATAGAATAAATGAGTGGAAAATAATAAAAACGATAATTTTATATTCCCATACAAATACAAACTGTTCGTAGGTACTTACCTGTCAAACATATGATGTTTGTTCCGTCGGTTCGGTATTTTTAGAATAATTACATGTAGATCTAGACTAAATAAGGGTTTGGAATCGACAACATACAGGCATAATAGTCGGATTATCGCATATTTAGATTTAAAACATGTTAAATAAAGACACTATAATGACATTAATGACACATGTGATGGGTGCGTTCAGAAAGTAACACTTAAAATGTTGTTAGGGAAATTGTGAATGGATATGATACAAATAAATATCCTACCGAGAAAAAGACGTTGTCACGTAAAATCTTCCTTCGCCCGTAAAACCGACTTTACAGGCAACCATTTTTTTGATATTTGCAAAGCCGCCTGATGAGTGTATTTCATTTGTTGTTTGCGTAAAATGAGAAACAGCTGTTCGTGAGGACTGACACAACTACGACTAACTTTGAACGCGTTCCAAAAAAATGTGGAAAGACTACATATTATTAACATAGAATAAAAGCACTGCAGAAGGCCTTCCTTTTTGACATTCGCAAAACCCGCCTGAAAACTGTATTTCATTGACTTTTTGTGCAAAATGACATGCAGCTAAGACTGGCTATGAACGCGTTCCCAAAAAATGTGGAAGAATGAGTTAACATCCTGGTGAGGTGATTGATATGTTGTTGTGAATTCTTGCCATTATTGTAGGTTGTAGGAAATCGGTTTAAAGATGCATAACGTAGGACATAATCCGATGTTTGCCGACGGGCTGCATTGTAAGCCCCTAACGCAATTTGTGCTCCGGCCGTTTCGGCGATTTAATCCAAAGCGCGGTCGCCTACCGAAAGCCATTATCCGGCTTCTAACTTGTTTAGGGCCTTTTTACTTTTAACTAAATCTTTTAGACTCTTTATTTATTATATAACGCTTTTTTGTCGCTCAATTTCAATGTATTGAACAAGTACTTAGTATTCTCTTCAGTTTACGCGATGAAATGATAAATGAATCAATAAATTAAATAAATCGGACAACCTCTACAAATCAATCTAGTCCCACAGTAAGCTCTAGTAAGGTGGGCACTAGACGACGATATACAGATAAATACGTACTTAAATAGAGACATCCATCACCCAGGAACAAATATTCGAGTTCATCGCACAATTCTCTGCCCTTGCCGGTATTTGAACCTAGGAACTTGGCCTCAGTAGGTAGCTGCACTACCACTGCGACAACCACATCGTCAAGTAATGAAGAAATAAAATTAATGAAATTTAACGACTTTTGATGCTCAAAGCAGCTGACAGTTTTCCTACTGGGTCTCAAAGTGCATACTAATATTGACAACATTTCATTTTTCTACCTAGCTTTTTTCGCTACTATTAAATAAAGGATAGACATTTTTACGTTTTCGAAATTATCCCAATTTGTGATTGAAAAATTCATTATAAAGTTCCTCATTCTAAAGGTGCGTAAAGCGACCAGTAATTGGTCACAGCGCAGAAAATCATACAGTCGGACTATTACTAAGGCGGAATTCGTATGGAAATATTGTACCACTGTTCTTTTTGTGTGCTATACTATAACTGTCAAATTTTCCACCAGGTGACGTCATGTAAAGGGCCGGTTCCTAAATGAAGCTGATTTTACATTTTATTTTTAATATTTAAAAACCGGCCAAGAGCATGTCGGTCCACGCTCAGTGTAGGGTACCGTAGTTGCTCATCCTTCACAATAGATGGGCCAAAAACAGCGGCTTTAAGCCCGAGGCTTAAAAAGGTCGTAAACGCCAAAGTAACTGTAATTACTTATTACCTTCTGGAAGTCAACTTGTACGTCCTTTTAAAGAAAATTATGAAATGTTACGATAGCTCAAAAATGGCTCGACCGATTTTATTCAATATAGTTTGCATTGTAAGTACTTATAAGGCCTCACTCATGAATTTTTCCATAATTTTTTGACCCGTGGTTGAAAAGTTAGAGGGAGGGGGGACGCTATTTTTTTGATTTCCGAAGCGAATATTTACAAAACTCCTCACTTTATCAAAAAGTAATGGTTGGAGACCCCTATTATTTTTAAAAGACCTACCTATTCAAAGACACCCCATACACTAGTGTTCGAACGAAAAAAAAATTCACCCCCACTTTAGGTGTACGAGATGTACCCGATTTTTTTTTTTTTTTTTTAGTTTTTATTGTACCGTTTTTTCGGCGTGATACACATACTCATACCAAATTTCAGCTTTCTAGTACTAATGATCACGGAGCTAAGCCGCGGACGGGCGGACAGACTTGGGTTCTGTGGTTATAAAATATTGAAATTAGTTTAAACTGAACACTATTTGAAAATGTGAAAAGTTGTCAATTGTCAGCTACTTTTGATGCTGACTATACATGATTATTTATAGCCCACACCCGCATAAGCAATGAGGACGCCGCCCTCTTCATATTAATCTAGTACTAAGTAATTTTTCCAAGGGAATAACACCCAAACAAAACTGTCCTGTTTTCTTCCAGAAAAATACAGAATGCCATACAAGAGTGCTGTAGAAAATGGGTGCAGAAAGTATTTTATGATGCAGCAAACCACTTTCATATTATTCAGTGTTGTGAATAAGCAACATTATATATTTAGTGGCTCTGTAAGATGAACACCCCGCGAGTTTCTTTAGAAATGGCTATAAGATTAAAATGTAATTTTTACGTTTTTAACACCCATATCCCTACTATTTTGAAAAATAAATGTAAAATTAAATATTTAATTAATGAATTTCTAAAAGAACACGAGAATCGATTGATAGATGCGACCTGTAGGCGAAAAAGTAACCTTCAACCATCTTTCAATGTTCGGCTATCCCTGTACCAAAATTAATTAAAAACCGTCCAGCCATTTCGGCGTGATGAGAAGACAAAGATTTTTTTACCAACAGTTCGTGCTGCTGTATAAATTTTTCCAGAAATAATGAAGCCTCTCTCCAAAGGAAACTGATTTTAAGTATACATTTTAGAATTCCATTATACTCGTAGTATACAAGGTCAAATAACAAGTCTAAAGAAGAGCAACTTGATACGACACAGTCAAAAAGGTAAAGTTAAATAAAAGCCCGCAAAAAGCAGGCCAGTACAGTCTTGCAGTGTTTGATTACTCCCTGAAACAAAGAGCCTCATCCATCGGCACGCCTTTGTCTCCCTAGATATAAAAAGAGTACATTTCAAACGATGACTACACATGTACGTCATTAGGAACTGATGTATTGTTACCGTCAATGCCTATGGAAAGGATGTTACATAAATGTGAAGGGATGCAAGATCTGTTACGGTGCATTAAGTGAGAGTTACAATAGGCATTCAAGTATGAATGGAAATGTCTGTTGGAATGTACATCTAGCTAGCTTTTAAATCATAATTTGAGTCCATTCAGATTACCTTATCTTTAGCGCATAAAAGACTTGAAGAGTTTTCAAATGGACACGGCAACTCTGTTCTCTCACATTTTCGTAGCTTTTTATCTATTTACGCTTGAAAAATAACCTTAGAATTATTGAAATGAACATTTAGATAGTTTTTACTTTCGAATTATTGAAATGGGAATTTAGGTACCAAACATAAGCTTGCAATGTTTTTCATTTGAGATATTTCTAAGAGTGAAACATAGAACTGTGAGAATACCTGTAGGTACACGACTAATTCATTACGAAAAAGCTGCGTAAACTGTGTTACATTGAAATCTTCTACACTTATAACCTGACAAATTGTTTGACCTTCGCCGTATTGCGCATATTTAGTGGTACTTTTTTGTAACTGACGTTGAAAGTCATCAAATGTCATTGATGTTGGGAATAGGGAGCAGGGAAAAACTCAGAACTATCCACAGAAATGCAATAAGTTCAGTCTTTTTAATATGATTCAATATTTATTCCAGAAAATAATGTAGAAAGAAAAATGTGAGCAGTATTCTGATAACAATGTTTTGAAATTGATTGTTGACATATACCGCTTAGATATGAGCGCCGCGCCGGCGCGCCGCCGTCGCCGCGGATTCGAGTCGGCGCGCCGCCGCCGTGTGAAATACGCGGCGCGCCGGCGCTACAAGTTGCGATTTGCTTTCTCGCTCGCTCTCGTAACGTATCCGTATCTCGTAACGCGTCCGCGTTCGGTCGCACGATGGCTTCAATCGAGTCAAGTATAAATATAATATTTATATATTTTGCCGAGTGAACGCGTGTGGTTTTTTTTTGAGCCGCGTCGTAATATGAGTCTGACACGATGATGAGTTCTTAAAATGTGTTTAACGTACCTGGCGCCACCTAGGTTTTGAAATTGATTGGGCTGTGATTAAGAGATTGTGATTAAAATTTTTGTGATGTTAAAAAATATGCTTGTTAGGTTTTAATATTTAAATAAAACAATTTAAACGGATCAGATCGCGTATATTAATTATTTGAGCCTCCCTGACGTTTCAGTACCTTTACAGATACCGTTGTCAATGGTTGACTGAGAAAAACATAATTTTTCTCTGTCAAAGTTACATTTGTGCAAACTACCCATTTAAAAAAATATTAATTTAAAAAATAAAGGTGTTCATACATGCCAGATGGGCCTAATGTGTAAAGACAGTTACACATATGCCAGAAGTGTATTTATTATTTTATTTATTTATTACTACTTATTACTATAAAATACTTTTAAACAAAACTCTACATATACTACTTTTAACACTAATTTGTTTTACACCGTTCGAGGCCCAAGGTTTCCAGTCTTGTGTCTTGCTTGATCCTTGATAAGATGTACAACAGGATCCCAAGCCGGTGGTAATGACAAACCATCTTCTCTATTGAAATTGGGATATTTTTTGATTTCAATAGCCTCGCGCAACATTCTGGGAAAATATGGTTTCTCTCTGGCAAGGATTGAAGTGTTATCAAACTTAATTGAATGGTTTGGTTTGTCCATGACATGCTCGCAGACTGCAGACCACTTTTCTTTGGCGGTTCTTTCTCCTCAGTAAGCCTTATAGTGAACCGCTGGTAGATATTTTAAATAAAATAATAAATACCCTTCTGGCACATGTGTAACTGTCTTTACGACTATCGCTACGACTATCGCTACGACTATCGCTTGCGACTATCGACAACTGAAAATAATGTGATTGACTACATGAAACAGAAAAAATATTGCGAACAATATCAAGCGAAAAAAATTATCTGTAAACGAGCACAGGAGTACACATCATTTAAAGTCGGCGTACCAAATGATATGTACGATGAATGCATGGATCCAAAATTCTGGCCCAAAGGATTTTCAGTCGAAAAGTGGTTATTTCGGCTCGAACAACCTCATGAAAACGAAGATAACAAAAGCAAGTAAACATGCCAAACCAGTTTTTAGCTTAAATGTGTACTACCAAAATGTAAGATGGCTTAAGACCAAGTTGTTTGATTGGAAAAATAACCTAATAACGGCGGAATCATTCGAAATAGCAGTCGCAACCGAGACTAATTTAGACGAGTCCGTTAACGACGCCGAATTATGCGGCGGCGACTGGTGCGTCCTGCGGCGAGACCGTGTCGACCGCGCGGGCGGCGGCGTGCTGCTCGCGGCGCGCGCGCCCGTTCAACTGGAACGTCTCCCAAACTTCGAGTCGCCGCATGCGGAAGACCTATGGGCGAAGTACAAAGTTGGTGAACACTGTTTTTATGTTTGCGTTGTGTACATACCGCCGAGAGCTCGTGATGAAGTTTATACTGCATGGTTTGCCAGTGTCGAAAAAGTAGCTGAACTTTGTTCTAGTTTGAAAATATTAATTGTTGGTGACCTAAATTTATATAGCGCCTCACAAAATGTGTGTTACCTCTATAGCTGTTTTTTAACTTTATGTAACTTGTCGGATTAAAATTGTGTACCTAATGTGAATGAGAGAATGCTTGATGTGGTGCTTACGAGTGCGGAGATGGAGGACGCGGTGCGAGTGGAGCGGGCGCCTCCGGGAGATGAGCTCGTCAATATCGATGCGCACCACCCACCGCTTCTAGTAAGAGCGGAATATAATTTTTCAAAGCAAGCAATTTTACTAGATCCTTCAAATATAGACAGCTCGAGGGACTGGAATTTCCCAAAGGCCGATTTTTACCTTCTCTACTGTAAAATTTATGACATAAATTGGGATGACCTGCTTAAAACTACAAACTCTAACGCCGCCGTAGGTTTATTTAACAACACTCTATATAAAATATTTGACCAATGTGTTCCAAAGAAAATACGGACGGCGAAGTGTAGTCGTACGTACCCTGTTTACTACACCAAAGCCATTATCCGTGACATTGAAGCCAAAGCCCGTTTCCATCGCGACTGGAAGCGAAACAAGAATGTGGATTCCTTGAATCATTTTAAGGCTCTGCATTCTAATATTAAGTTCAGCATTAAGCAAGCCCATGATAATTACGCTAATAACGCTTCTCGCGCTCTTTGCAAAAATCCCTCTGAATTCTGGCAGTACGTCAACACATTACGGAGCCGGGGCGGGATCGAGCCGGCGGTCACGTTGGGAGATGTAGAGTACCGTGGGGCTGGAGCAGCCGATGCATTTGCGTCTCATTTTCAGTCCGTTTTTCTTCCCAACCAACCGGCTCTCGACCCGAAGCCAGCCAGCTCGGAGACTTCGGCCAGTGCTCGGCTGGTAGATATCAGGACAATCGATGCAAACTCCATCAAGCGTGCAGTGAAAAAGCTCAAAGCTGGCACTTCTGCAGGCCCTGACGCTATCCCGGCCTACGTTATAAAGGGATGCATCGATCTCTTGATTTCTCCGATTACTTTCATTTTCAACTTAATCCTGAACAGTGGAGAGTATCCCAGTTTCTGGAAATTATCGCGCGTGACTCCAATTCCCAAGAAAGGATCTAAGTTGAAGGTGGAAAATTACCGGCCCATAGCCATACTATCTGCTCTGGCTAAGGTGTTTGAGATGGTCCTCCATGCACATCTTCTACCCCAATGTATGCCCTACATTGCCAGCGAACAGCATGCCTTTTTGCCTAAGAGGTCTGTGACCACCAACTTGGTTCAATTGGTGGACATTCTCTCGGGCGAGATGGACAGCCGATATCAGGTGGATGTTGTCTACCTTGACTTCCAGAAAGCATTCGACAGGGTAGATAATGATATCCTGTTGATTAAGCTTGCTCAAATGGGACTCACCCCTCGTTTACTAAAACTATTTGCCAGCTATCTCAGGGAAAGGCAACAATTTGTTAAATATGGCCCATATCAATCTAAAGCTTATCACACGCGATCTGGTATAAGTCAGAGATCTAACTTAGGGCCATTCCTGTTCTTAACTCTAATAAATGACTTCCCTGAGATAATAGAAAAATCCACAGTGCTGCTGTTTGCTGACGATGTAAAGTTGGTGATGCCGATCAAATCCACTCTTGATTGCGAAACTCTACAAAAGAACATCGACTCGGCCTACAAATGGAGCTTAGAGAACAGGTTAGTGTTCAATACCGACAAATGCGAAGTAATAACCTTTACTCGCTCACAGTCGCCACTTTATTATGGTTATCGCATGGGTGAGAAGGTGATGGTCCGTGTCGATGAAGTCCGTGATCTCGGAGTGGTTTTTGACCGGCATCTAACGTTTCGGCCGCACATACAAAATGTGACTCGCGACGCGTACCGGCGGCTTGGATTTGTGTTGCGCAACGCTACTCCCTTGACTGTTGCCGCGACGCGTGCGCTGTACGCAGCGCTTGTCAGGAGCATCCTAGAGACGAATACAGTGGTCTGGAGTCCGCACGAGAAAAAATACATTCTCATGTTGGAACAAGTCCAAAAGAAATTTCTAAGAAATTTATATAGAAAAACATGCAGTTGTTATCCTTTTATGTATCCATCACGATTTCTACAGGGGCATTTGGGCTACGATTCGTTGGAGTTGCGTAGAAATTTAGGATTAGTAATTTTTTTCATTAACATCCTGAGGAACAAGGTGGACAGTATCGGTCTTTCGGAACGGTTCCTAAAGCTGTCCGTACCCGATGAGTACTGCAGCAGACGGCGCCGCCCGCCGCTGCTGGCCGTAGAGCACCCGCGCACGCGCCTGCGCCTGCACTCGCCCGTTCCGCGCGCGACCGCGCTCATCAACTCCCTACTCTTAGCACAATCTGAATGTGATTTGTTTGCGGATGGGATAGCGAGATTGATGACCGAATGGAAGAGAGTGCTAGAGAAAGAGCAAGATAATTATCTTGTAGTTGTAAGTTAGTTAGGTTTTAGTTAAGTATTTAAGCTTAAGAATCCATGTAACGCTTTGGTGTAAACTGTCATGTTACATTTTTATGTGATTCAATAAATAAATAAATAAATTCAATAAATAAATTAAGCCCATCTGGCATGTATGAACACCTTTATTTTTTAAATTAATATTTATAAAATGGGTAGTTTGCACAAATGTAACTTTGACAGAGAAAAAATATGTTTTTCTCAGTCAACCTTTGACAACGGTATCTGTAAAGGTACTGAAACGTCAGGGAGGCTCAAATAATTAATATACGCGATATAATCCGTTTAAATTGTTTTATTTAAATGTGTGACAGTCGCGGAAACCGAAGAAAATATTAAGTTTTAATATGATTATTTTTCTGGAAACGTAATCTTTAACTGATTTATATTTATACATTAAGACTTGTATTAAAACATAGACACGTTTTTAAATAAAGTGAAGATTGTGATGGTTTTATATGCTTTTTATGTAATTTCGATTATAAATCTGAGAATTTTCATTCAGGGTTATTTTTTGTTTTGTTTTGTTTAATTAGTTATATTTGTGTGCAATTAAAAAAATATGATTGTTTACATACTTGGTTCCTTTATTAAAATAAATAATAGTCACAAACCAGGTTTTTCTTTTCTCAAATTGCTCTCTCATAAAATCTAAAGCTCAAGGTCACGCCGCCGACGCCGCCGCCGCCGCGGAATTTTGCCTATCACGCCGCCGCCGCGGAATTGCCCATCGGCGCTCATATCTAATACCGCTACCACCGCTTAATAATGCATATATATGGCGTATGCACATTATTACCATATGAAAGTTGTTTGTAGCGCCACTAACCCAGGGCTAAACCGCAACTTTTCGCTTTACCTGCTTATTACTGAAGTGCACCTTTCTACTGTTTACCTTCGAAGCCTCCTTAGCCTCCATAAACCTGCGAAATGGCCAATTACTTATCATTTTGTCTTCGAACCTAATCTGAGTCACATTGACGTGTAAGAAACCTCTGAAATAATAACGCAGGATCCTTCCTTCAACATATATTTTTATACCAATTGCTATAACCAGTTCAAATACTAGAATAATCAGCTCCAAATATAAACAAATGAAATTAATATCCCATCCAAATCCCATCCATGTCCTGACGAAGTGTAAGGTTCACCGCCCGTTTTCCCGCCATTTTGTGTTGCCAACCTCTCAAACGTCATAAAAATTGACGATTAAACTACTTTTGTTTCTGCCAAATGTAATAAACCTTACAGACGTAAGTATAAACATTTAAACGGACGGACGTATATCTCCTCAATATGGTCGGTATATTGGTGATTTACGTCATCCACGTTTCACTAAGCTAAGCTAACTTTGGTTCATCGCTGAACTAAACACATCTCGCCCAATAACGCAGAATATATTTAAATATAATTTAAAGTATTCAAAAGAGCCTCATTTATAATAAAGATTAACATCTCCCGCTATCGAAAATACTTAGCCTAATGAAATAATCTACATCAGATGTCATGAACTACGGACATGCTCGCAAAGCCGTTCAGTGAATAGAGCATTCAGACTTTGACTTGCAAAGTATGAATATACTCGTACTTAGAGTTATGAAGGAGGCGCAAACTTCGCGCTTTGAATAGAGCTGCCAGTTCTTGCCCTTGTCTCGGCATTGCGGGGTTTTTGATATGGAAAAACGGGATTTTCAGAACTTGCGTTGCTTAGCTTTGCGTGAAATTGGTCATGAGTTTGCATTGTGCTGCCGAACTAACGATATGAGAACTTTTAATAATAATATTTAACTCACGTGGTAAAATGAGTTTTTGCTGTTTAGAACTTCATTCGTTTAGGTAAACTAGATAACTGTATTATGAGAATAATTTACGAAGACATTTTCATTTTTTTAAACATGTATTTACATGCATATGCAGTTGTAAATATAGGTAATTATAATTAAATCAGCCCCAAACGGATGCCTAGTTTGTACCTATCCATATTTTTTTTATAATGAGAACGGTCCGACACAGAATATATATACTATTCCTATTTAAGAAACTTAGAAATTTTGTAACGATTGGTTAAGTTCTGGAGGAGAGGCGGAAACAGTCGAGAATGAAACCTCGATTCGTCTAACCCGGTTACGTTAAGTTTTGTATCCGACGCCATTGTTACGAGGTGCAAACTTAACGCAAACTGATACTATGGGAAAATAAGCTGTGTGGAATATGTCCCCCCAAAGCAGATAATTCGATCTAATTTACATTTTTAGTATAAAAATTCTGAGGAGGTGTTTACTCAATACCATCTTTAAGAGTGCCTATATTAAGCGTAGATTATTAGATTGTCGCATTATGACATACTTACATGAAAAATTATGCATAGTTAATTATTTAATTTTCACTTGTCCTTGCCGTTTCGCAATTCAAGTCATTAATGACGTCACCGCAAAATACTTAAGAGAAAAACAAACCGAAGTATCTAATTGGCAAACGGATTAAATGATTATCTTAAATTGGCCTATATTTTATTTTTTTGATTAAAAAAAATGGTCTTTATTTTTTATACCAATTCCGGCAGCATAGCCACCAATTCGCCGGTGCCGGCCCAGACGGAGATAGCGGGATGACATAGACGCATTCCTCAACAATTGGTGAAAGGAAGCGTCAGTCAGGG
Organism: Apotomis turbidana; assembly: GCA_905147355.2. NCBI lineage: Eukaryota > Metazoa > Arthropoda > Insecta > Lepidoptera > Tortricidae > Apotomis > Apotomis turbidana. The sequence goes on along the minus strand of LR990299.1, from coordinate 10,435,288 downwards.
ACCTGTGTAAATCAAAGGCTAGGTATAGGCTATAGGCTAGGTAATCATCATCATCTAATCATGCCGATTCCGGGACTTGTAATCCCGGGCTTCGAATCTCTAGTATTGAGCCGTTGTGAACTGAACAACTGAATAAAAAAATTCTCAAGTATTTCATAGGCTTAACTCGGAGTTTCTAGACATTGTTTCTCGAACACGTCAAAGAAATATTTGGAGCAGTTTAATGAGATGTAAATTGGTATTTACATCAGCCGTGTGTCATATTAAGGTCAGTCGGGGCAACAGATGTTATACTATTAAGGTCGTCTTACTTTTGCCAACTGTACGCTTACCATGAGTTAACGTGACCGTACTCGCTAGCGACAGCGTAAATTATTTGTATGGAGAATAGTACATCGCCCCTAGCTGTTACTTTGTATAAGTAGGTACAAATCTCGATACAAATCCTTTACGCAGTCGCTACCGAATACTGTCACTGTAAATTCATTGTAAGGGTACTGTATTTTTCGATATTTCGCACTTGTCCCGCAGCCTCACTGGCCCCGACTAAGAGGCCTTATTCCTTTTAAAATGCTGATTGCTGATTGTTTTAGACATTTTTCTCTATGATAAAACATTTTTCTTAACATATTATTGATGTTACTACCTAAAACAATAAATCCCAATACTGGGATTAATTGGTCTATGTTTGAAACCTACCTACAGTTTGAATTTTTCATTGATAATTTTTGTTTCAAAAACTACTCAAAATTATCAAAATTCATGCGGAAAATTATTTTTTTTAACTTGTTTTCGACTGCTCGCAATGAAAGGATGAAATAGCTATGTTACTACCGGGGAAAAGTATTATTCACTTCAAAAAATTGGTTGAAATTATAAATATATTTGTAATAATATATTTTATTTTTTAAAGAAATAAGGCCTCTTAAGTCGGGACCAGTGAGGTATATAGCTGACATTATAAAGCTTTGTACCTTTTCATAAAGTGGCTCATCGTAGTGAAATTTGGTAAGGTTGGAAAGGTCAAAACGATGGTTGGTAGGCTAACCACGTGATCTGACTGAGTTGTCCTACTGATCTTGTACCTATATTATATACTAAGTATAACATACCATTAATTCGTAGCAACATCTAGTGATGTTTAAATTTATGTAACCACATTGGTGGAGCGTTCAGTATTAGACAGTATGTCCACTGAAGCAGAACGTAGAAAAATAACCAATCGTGCCCCATAATGCATGCCCTGAGCCAATCTTGGTCGATGGGCAAGAAGTCCAAAAATTTGATGGCTATAAATATCTTGGGAGCATCATACACGACTCAGGTTTACTGGAAACGAACATTCAACATAGAATCGCCGCAGCTTGGTTAAAGTGGAGGGAAGTGACTGGTGTGACCTGTGACAGTAAAATGCCCATAAAAATAAAAGGCCTCGTGTACAAGACAATGGTAAGACCAGTCCTCACGTATGGAAGCGAAACGTGGACGGTGACCCAAAGACATGTCAATGCCATCCAAGTTGCAGAAATGAAGATGCTGAGGTGGATGTGTGGAGTCTCCAGGGTTGACAGGATCAGAAATGAATACATCCGTGGCAGCCTTGGAGTTAGGGATATCGCCGACAAGCTCCAAGAAAGTCGACTACGATGGTTTGGGCATGTCAAGAAAAGGACGTCTGAATACGTCGGTAACAGGGCACTTGACCTAACCTTGCCAGGTAGTAGGCGGAGGGGAAGGCCTAGGCTTCGATGGGTCAATATTATAAGGAAGGACCTGAACAGCTGCGGGTTAGACGAAGACGATGTTCAGGATAGAGCGAAGTGGAAGTAAAAATGCAGGAAAGCGGACCGCGTCTCCGGACGGGACAAACGCTAGGAGGATGAGGAGGCTGCGTATTTGCGAAGCCCAAAATAAGTATATTTAAATCTGAGGAATGTGATTGGTCCGTTTTTAGGCTGTGTTTCCACCAGAGATGTGCGAGGGTGCGTAGCGAGGGATGTGTTTGTTAACCAATAGAATCAGCTGCGCTGAGCGAGAATGAGTAGATGAAGCTATTCCATTGGTAACAAACACATCCCTCGGTACTCGGTACGCATCCTCGCACATCTCTGGTGGAAACGCAGCCTACGCAACTCCACTCCAGTGAACAGGCAGCCTAAGATTAGTTTCTAACACAATATTCAATCCCAACAGACCAATTCCGCGTAATACGTCTCAATAAATTATGAAAAAAATATTGCAAAACTCGGTATAACTCGCGTAAGCACCCGTATCCCTTCCCCAATTTTTTACGAAAACTTCTCAAATATCTTCGAAATTTTGTTTCGCGATAATTCCCCGTTTTATTCCTCTTTTATTTATTTCTGGAAACTCGGGAGACGTGTCGAAATTACGTCAAAACTGTCCAAGACATCGCGGGTAACTTTCCTTAGCTCCGCCTTTATTAAGCACTTACGCAACTTTTTGTTTTGGAACAACAGGCGCTGACGCCTTGCCTTACGGCTTGGAGTTTCTCGCTTACAAATACAACTCGTATTTTAATTGTGAACAAATATATCATGGGTGGAAGCTTAAGGTATTAGTAACGTAACCTTCCAACAGCTTAGCCCTCGCTCTCAATGCAAGACATATAAATAATATATATATGAATGTATGTTGAGTTTTAGACACAATAATGTCACAGGCGCGACAGTGGCCTATCGGTGTAACTACGGCGTTGGTGATCTTGTAATGCCGAATCCTTCGACAAGGCATTCACGTGAATGCCTTTCCCCACCTCGCGCGTCCCGCGCTCGCCCTTCGACACGCACACATAGCCGCGAGTTCTTTTACTGCACACAAGTGTCGCTGTCGTTTCTTTTTACGTTAGTATATATATTCTTTGATAATGTTGCGAATTATTTTTAAAGGCCCGGCCAGCTGGCCTTAGAAGCAAGCGGCGCGGTGCGCGGTTCGTGTGTCTCGCTCACTAGTATGGCCGCCGCGGTCGGATCTTTGGCTCTACCGCTCGCCGCACTACTGGTCACGCAGTCGTGGCATCTCCGATAGAGCGACAACCGTGCGTGACGGCTCGTGGCGTGCTACATTTATCGCTATGGTTTTGTTTATCCCGCTCCCCGCTCACCGCTGTCGCTGGTCGCGGCCGGGCTGTAAAGCTTTTCTACGCTGGGTACATACTCCATGAGCGCTAAATGCTCGCAGCAAGTTTTCACTACAAACACATGTTCCCATGTTATTAGCTAAGAATATAGCGCCACGACGTGTTTGGTTGCGAATATATATTAATATGGGTAATATGTATTATAATTAACATCACATACCTAACTTTTATGTATGTATGTAAACACTTTATTGCACATAAAACAACATTGACTAAAACTCAAACTGTGTACAAAAGCGAATTTATCCTTTTATGTAAGTAGATACAATATTAAAAGTGTGGACCTCGGGGATCAATCTTCTAAATTCACTTTCCAAAAAACAACGTAAGTCGAGAAAATTATAGATACCCTTACAAGACAATAAAGATGGTTATAGGATATTTTTTACCCGACCTTGGTAAATAAAAATGTTTTACATGGACGGAGTTCCAACAGTTGCTTCTAGTCATAAAAAATTGTGCAACATGTTCTGAATATAAACCTGTCCTATTGACATTCGAATCCAATATGGAAACAAATTAACATATCATACATTTAAATGAAAAACAAATAAATAAGCGTATACAGATATTTGATTGGCTTCAAAATAGCTGTTAAGCCAGACGATTTACCGTTTAATAATTCATGATGAAATATAAATGTGTTGCTAACGTGCCACCGGGCCGTCGAAAAGCTTAGAGCGTTGGTGAAATTGGGAAATGTACGATATGGAGACATGATCAACTAAATACGTTTGCAAGGTCCTGCAAAGTGATGGTTCTGGGTTCGAATCCCGGCCTGGCATTTGAGAATTATGGAGTTGGTTTGAGGCCGAAACATGTTGAGCAATATTTGACATTACTGACGTGAAATGGCTTATCACAATAAAGCGTCCAATCTGATCATTACCCGAATTTGTGAATAACCTCAAACCGACAAATTTGTGGTTAACATTTACAAGTGCCAACCATGTTAAAGCAAATGTTTGATTACTTTAGTGACCCATTTCATTAATATACCGACGATATTTTTAACCCGCAAATAATACCTAGCATCGTTAACCTACTGTTTACACAAGCCCGAACAAAATACATTTATGTAATTAATTTCAACTCTGTGAATAAACGTAGGGTTTAATGCGATTGACTTTGACATATAGACATTTGAGTGATATGTCAGCCGTATCTCGACAAAATGTTCGACGTTAAAATAAACACCGTCGTGACTCTTGTCGCGCGACATAGCGTCAGCCGTCGCTCTCTCACAGTACTGTATGGAAAGAGATAGGTAATGTATCTCGTGCGAGAAAATGTGTCGCGTGTCACAGTGCAAGGTGCTGTATTGGATCTTACCACATTGCGTCTTTTGGTTTCTGTTCTCAAGTAAATTATACGTGACCTAGTTAACCGAATACAAGCAGTCTGTTCCATACTATTCATTGCGCGTCCGGCAATTCTTTGACTTGTTACAATTATTCCCCTTGTGTTTTACATAATATACTATTAACTGCATTGCCCGCCATAATTAAAAAAACTTCCAACCCATCCAGCGATAACATCGTAGTTACCCATGACAATAACTAGCAATGAATAAGTTAGACCAAACGCTTCCCGCATAAAGCACCCGGACAAATTGTTCTTATCCCCGCTTCGATCAGCTCCTGAATCACTCACACACGCTCCCGTATTGCTACAATGTAATTCCCTGTTATCCCTCCCACACTACGAGAAACTTCCGTCACATAACGTGGAAAACGTCCTAACCGCCATTAATGACCAACGAAATTCGTGCCATTATCGCAAACAACAAAAATTTTCGAAGAATGTATTTCGGATTGGTTTGTTAAAAAAAATCTGCGTCGTTTAAACCATTTTGTGCAAGAAGAACTTAAGGTGCCCGGATTGTAATTGCGAGCACGCCCAAGTAATTTAATTCCCTTATCAACCGAGGAGATCGTATCGCTAGCTGGAGGCTTATCCTTATTCCTTCCAATTTCTGGGAGCTGTTGCAAGAATTTTTCGTCGCACGAACGTGACACGTGAGTTTTTGCTGTTACGCTTGTTATGTCGTTTGCGTGGCTGAAAGGTAAGCAATATTTCAGATGCGAAGGTTAGTTTTTTCGAGTGTGATAATTGTCATCAGCGTGTTTTATTTTCATTCGGCTAAACCCATGGCATAGTTGTTTTTTCTTCGAACGCCGTACTGATTTCCAGAATGACAAATACCTTGACAAAACTTATAAAAATTTGCCACCGGTGGCATAGGCATATCCTACAACGCTGTGAAGACCACGAGGTGAAGTTTTTCCTAAACTGAAACAGGGTCGTGGAAGAGCTCTGTCACTTGGTTGATGAAGGTCGAAAAGGTATCGTGCAGGTACTTACTCTGGAAAAAATGGACAAGAAAAGCCGACGCAAATATGGTCATGGAGAAAGAAAAGGAAAGAATATAAAATGCCTATGTCACTATCCTAAAATAAACTATGCTGTTGCGAAACTTGTATTCGCAAAAATCAAGGACAAACCTGCCAATACCTTCGCTTTTAGGATAAGGGTAATAATGACACAAAAGTGTACAAAATTACTGACAGTTAGTTTGACATTTTTACTATTAGGATCTTAATATTCAACCCAAGTAACCCGACTAATCACTTTATTGATGAGGGTTCCCATTCCGACACGACGTGAGCGTGCATACTTTGAAGTAACTTTGGATTACTGTGTTATTTTGATTTGAACGGTGTTATATTTTACCTTTACGACCCCACTAGAAGGTGGTCCGCGACTTTGCCCGTATAGCCCCTTTTTTATCGTAGTCGAGTAAAAAGTACCAGATAATTATAACCTTCTTTTGATATCTAGAGTCCAGATAACCCTATAGCAAAATTGGTATGAATCCGCTGGGGCTAGCCGTTTTTGTATGATGACTGATGAGACTGTTTTACGTTGTATATGAGAGGGCGTTAATTGTAACCAATGTCCATTAAAACAAAAAAACGTACATCGTACATTGCTATAATTTTCTTTTAAATAATTACAATAATTTGTATAATTTTAGCATATATTTTCAAGTCAACATTTATTTAGAATATGTTAGTATAAGCAATAAGTTAGGTTTATTTTTACCTACTTTTTTAAACTCTACACAGGCTCTACATAATAATAGTAATCACTACATTCAGAGTAACACACACAAAAACAGTTTATCGATAGTTTTAGAATTTCATTATAGTGATAACCCTTAAAAGAAAACGAATATATCTAGCTTAAAAAAAACAAAATAATCAAAACCCGAATTCGTCAGAGCATCCACGCCGGAACGCCGTAGACAAAACTAGAGTTTTGTATAAAATAAAACCTAACCCTTTTGGCGAAAAACAAACAGCTCGACCCTCCCCGAGGGACGGCAGAGACAGGATTTTTAAATCAAAATACGATTGAAGTGAGAAAACCAAGCTATCTAGTTTCTGGTTTGCTGGATTTCAAGTTTTCTGGCCTGGAAATGTACTGGGATTTCTAAAATGGGATACGTCTTTAGTACATTTACGGATGGACGGGTTTTTCGTGAAAAGCGGTTTATTGTAAACGAATTTTACACGACGCTATTGGCTAAACAAATATTTAGACTGGTGGTGTGTTTGAGTAAAGGTCTCCCTTTCCGGTTTGATGTACACAGGGGTTAACTCGACTAATATTTACATTTAATAATATAATGTTGACATATATTGTGGCTCTGTGAGCCGTAGACCACGCGAGTTTGTTTCAAAATGGCCTCATAACTTCGCCAATTTGAACAATTTCTAGAAATTATACATGCTTATCGAACCTACTCTCAAACTTTCATGAGAATCGGTGGAAGAATGTGGTATGTAGCCGAGAACAGCCGATAATCCGAACATCCAAACATACGAAATAACATTTCGCTTCGCTTGTTTCGCTCGCTCGGTCAATTAAGGGCTAAAAGTCAGGAACCTAATTGACGCTGACTTTTGCGCTACTTATCCGTGATATAACATGCATATAATTTTGTATAATTAACATTTAAAATTCTGAGGTAAAAGTAATAAGGTTAATGATAATATTTTTTAACAATTCAGAAAATAAACATGTTTACACTACACACACTACACTTTAGTACACTACACTATATTTTTAGTTATAGTACACTAAATTTTTTTGAGAAAATAGTTTACTTTACTGAATTTTGAGAGTGTGGACGAGGGTTGTACAAGAACGATGTTCCTTATGAGAGGCTTTTGTATAGCAGTGAAATGAACAGCAAATATCAGTGAATCTTCATAAGCATAGATCAATGAACAATCGAGAGTTACCTCTTAAGGAGGATAGGTCAACAGTGTAACTTCGGTAAATGGAACTATGGTCTATATATCTGAGGAATATGAGTAATAATAGCACACAGCTGTTGTGCAGAATAAAAACTAGATCGTCGGGTAGACATGTAAAGAATACTATTAGGTATATTAAGGTATTAAACTTAAACACTAGTTTCCACTTTGATTCAACCTTTATTCCATGTTTGTCTAGGTTGTAATTACTCAAACTGATCGTCAAATATTTGCGCGTCACAATAACTAGATATGGCAAACATTTGAACGTCCCGCGCTTAACGCGCTAACGCCCAATATTCACAAACACCTAAATCAACGAACGCCCCGTCCCTCGCCAGGCTGTAAATTTTAGACACCTTCACCACAGTAAATATTTTATTAAGAACAGTAAATCAACTAGAGAACAGTAACAGCCTAACTTTGATACTCACGCCATTCGAAGGTCCGTACCCAGTACCCACGGCCAGGCCAAGACGGGCTCACTAATGCACTCGTGAATTCGGCTATGACTAGACCTTTTTTCGAGTAAACACAGCGGGCACTCGTTGCTAGATACAGCGTAGGACACGCCACCATATCCCACGACCAATTGCGCCGTATTTTCAACAAACAACTAATAAAATACAGTTCTCTGGTAGTTTTGCAACAGTCAAAAAAGAAAACCGTCTGTAGTATTTTATGCAACGGTTTTGTGTAATTTGGTAACTTTTGTTAGCCGTATTTCGGAACGTACTTGAGGGAGCAGGCAACCCAGAACACTGACATATAGATTACCGCGTATTAGCTGCGTAGCATCACTGATTCTTTATACGATCGATAATTGTTCAATACTAATACAACAATATATTGCTATCCAATGCTTTTACTCTTAATACTTTCGACGTAGCTACTTCGCTGAACTCCGAATCTCTCCAATCCTCAGATTTTGAAATAAAAATGTCACAACTTATTAACCGAAAGGCCAAAAATACTTTCGTATGTCCGAATACCGGATGTCTGGCAGTTCTCGTCTACATGTAGCATTTCTCAACAGCTTCTCTTGATTTTTTTGTGAGCATTTTAGATAATAGAATTTTATGTCGATCAGTTTTGCGGAGATGTAGGGATTGAAAACGTAAAAAAAAACTATTTCAGCAATTACGTAAAGAGATTTCATGAGATTTTGCAGGTCACAGAGCCATAGTTTGCTTTCGGTAACAGTAGGTAGTAATTGTATGGGCTGAATCAACTCGATCGCTTCGCGATCTCGTTGATTCAGCCCATACAATTACCTGTAGCGACAACAGCGTGCCGAATTTGACACGGCAGGTTGTAAGTACTCATACTTTACTCGATTGCTAGCCGATCTCTTGTTGATGCAGCGCATACAATTACTTTTGTGGCGGCGCGACAGCGTTACCGGCTGTATCTATGATTCATGTTTCAGATCGCATAGGAACCCGACCGTATCAAACCATTTTAGAACGTTGTTATTATGCGCCAAACGAGTCAATAGTGATATTTATATCAATGTTGTTACAGAGATGTGTCAACTTTCGAATTACAAGACGTGAATTTAACTGGACTATGAAACGAAAATTATTGTACTAGGTATTTTGAATAATTTTGCCGCTTTACACTATTTTTCTCGATTTAATTTAGAAACGGAATCTGAAAGCCCCCAAACTACAGATTTGCTCGCAATCCCCTGTCGCATGACAAGCTTCTTGAGCGTTACAAGCATAAGACGTTGGCAAGCAGGCGTAATGCGGGGGAATAGTTGTATACAATACATGCGCAGGCCACAGGCGGCAGGCAGTTCCTTCACATAGAGCGCAAACCAAGCCTCTATACGAGGCCCCGATGGCTGCGGCCAATGCGCCGGGCTCCGACCGCCGACACTTGTTTATTAAATAAAAGTCGTCTGCACTAACTGAAATTCTGAAATTACACTAAAGAAAAAAAAAAGATGTCTGATCCAAGAGAATATTACATAACAAAACCAATAAACTCTTCAATAGAGATTTTATATACTTCATCCGAATTATATACTCTCGATCTAAACGATGCGTGTGTTGAAGAAAACTAAAAAATCTCTATTGAAGACTTTTTAGCTTCGTTATATATGAAACGATATCAAAAGAAAATAATGCGACTTTTTTTTCGGTGTAGTTTCACTCGTAAATCGTTATTACCGATTATAGATAATTTTCAGAATGAGAGTTCATGTTAGCTAGTTAGCATGATTATTCAAGGATAGAAAATCTGAGCTCCAATGGCAATATTCGAGTCAAGTAAATCTTGAAGTCATCTCAGTTTTTGGGTTTCCGCGCCCAAAGGGTGACAAATGGAGTCCTATTAATATAGCACCACCGTCCGCCAGTTTGTCTATCACAGGCAGTACATACTTCGCTTGTATATTATTGCTTAAAAAAAATGTATTAAATAAAAAAAATACTTAGGCGGGATCCGCATACCAGAAATGCTTTATTCAAAAGTATTGCTCTGTGATAACGAAACCCTTCGCGCGCAAGTTCGCCTCGTTCTTGAATTATTAACCCTTAAATGCATGGTGTAAGATGCAGCTTACATAAATAAAAATGAATTACTGGTTGAAAACTAGAAACATTTATTTGAAATAACATAATATTTTATAATGTTGTATTTTTAAATTCATGCATTTAAGGGTTAAAACATATGCCCATAGGTCTGGATAACCCTTATAATTACACAACTTTACAATATGCAACGAACATTTGCTCATTATTACAAATCTATAAGGTATCCCAACAAATCAAATTGTCAAATAAAATAATTATATGTGTTTTTCGGCCCAGTAGTCTAAATAACAGCGCATGAGTCGGTGGAGAGTACATGCTACTTCCTTTTAAGATTTGCGTATCGATTTTCATGTTACAAGGCGCTTTTGCACCTAACGCATTTCTTTTATGGAACGTAAAGGTGTGTTTATGATGAAGTCATAACTAAGAACAGTCGAAGTATTTATTGATTACTTGCATAAGGACTAAAGTTGTTTAGCTGTTTTCTTGTTTTAATTGTGCTGTCATCTAAGATTATCTTACTTACCATTGTAATCGCGACTTAATAATATCGTGTAATAAAAAGGACAGCCGCCGATTTGCGCACATTATTTTTCGCAAACCGGGACTCCGACTGCACAGTCCGCTTCAGAGTTCGTGATTTTTAATAAAAATAAAATAAGCCTTCTTCGTTCGCTCCAGCCGAGCAAAAGTTACACGGAACTTGCCTACAACAAGGAAACATGTAAGTGTATGTACCTATATAATACTTAATCGCTGGCAAGCCCATTTTGAATTTTTTCGCCAATTTTCTTAAAAAGTAAAATCAGTTCTGGCTTACCCAGAGATTTACTCGTAGTTTCACATTACGCCGCTATCTGTTAAATAAATACTCGGTCAGTTTATAGTATTTTTTTGTCTACGGTGTTTCAAATTTCGTTTTTTTCTAGGCCTGGTTGGTCGCTTAATCCATTTTGGGAGGACGAGCTGGACGATTCCTCGAGGGCGATTGAGGAGTCCTCCGTTCAATCAACGCCTTCGACATCGAAGAAAGCGCCTGAGAAAAAGCCTGCGAAGAAACGCGCGCCCAAAAAAGCCAAGTCGACGACAGCCGCCCAAGTGAAGGAGCCGTCGGCGCCGGATAGCTGCTCGGAATCCGAAGACGATGTTATCGCGCTTACTCAGCCGCAGCCAGTGAAGCGTAAACGTCCTGCGCAGGTGTTAGATTCTGAGGTATGTACCTAGCTCACCTAGATTTATAATTTATTTATTTACGCGATTTCCTAGACTATGGTTGGATATCAGATGGATGACGTCCTTGTTGGCTATTGTCGGCCGAAGTGTTTTAAAAAGAAGGAGGTTCTATGTTTGACTGTATATGATGAACATTGTAGCTACATAATTATTATTTCGCAACTGTTGGTAAATTTTCTTTATTAGCTCTTGTCTGTCGGGATATCCAATTAAATTACATTCAGTTATCTCATCTCTAATAATAATTTATATTAGCATCTCACGCGATTAACTTCGCATGCGAAATAAACGCATATCTTATTGTTTATGTGTGTCATATCCCAATTTCTACCAATTGTAGGCGCACAATATTTTCGATTATACTGACGGATTTTTCTGTTTGTTCTTGATTGGAAATAATTGACTACTAGATGTGCAGTGCTTCTTAGCATTAGCACAGGTATCAAATACTGAAAAAGAGGCGCCAACATTTTTTTGTGTGCTGAAATTTACTGAAGAAATATATGTATTTTAATTCTTTCTTTTTTTCACAGGACGAGACACAACCTGAAAAGGTCCAAAAGCCGGTGCGGGCGGCGACGTTGAGAAGTTTTTTGACTCAACGCGGAGCATCAGGATTTACGACTCAAAGGGATCCCACCAAGACAGGAGAATACTTCATCGAACTCCGCGTTTATAACAGCCGCGAAGCGGAACGGTTGCCGGCGGAAGAGCGCTGGAAAAACGCTCTTACCACATTGAAGGTGGCTGCCGACGCCAATACACCGCTGTTTAGAGCGGTCTCGAAGTTGATTCAGGTCGGCAAAGAAGACTTCGCTAAAATTCAACCGATTATGTATCCAAGTCCTCAGTAACTCTATTAAGATTCCTAATTTACCTAACCACTATACTCGACATTATTAGTATGCCCTATCTATATTATTCTCACATATAATCATTTTGTAGGTAACCCTAACTATAAAATTATAATAATTGTATTATTCGTTTCACGTGTTTTTATTCACAGTATATAACCCGATAAATGAAATAAGGAAATAAGGAAATAAGGAAATAATGAAATAATGAAATGATGAAATAATGAAATTATGAAATAATTAATTAATTGAATAACGCCGTAAGAAATACGCAATAAATAGTAGTTTTTTTTTCCTTCATATATTGCCAATAAAAAAGAGTAATTAAAAGAAATCATGTTTTGTAACGAGTGCAAAGTTCATGTTTCTAACTTTACGTCACATAAAAAGAGCAACCTTCATAAATCAAACTGTCTGATAAACACCAAGTTTGACAATGTACAAGTCATAGCTACTGCATTTAAAAATAGAATTAAAAGTTATAGAGTACAGTCAACAGCAAATAATGTGCATTTAGCTCCGGAACAGTTCTTAAATAATATTTCAACGTCAGTATTTGAACTAATTAAAATGTCGCTAGAAAAACATATCGCGTTGAAAGTAAATGTTGAACTCTTTGTTTCATACACACAGCCTAAAAATAATGAAAAGGCTATGAAGTCGTTTAATACTCAGTACGCCCAAATTTTTCGGAATACTGATATTTCGTCGCTGTATTCTAGTTATGCGGATAACCTTATAACCAAGTGCGCAGAGTTCGAACTTTCCGAATCAGGCTGGACTATTGATTCAATTAGTCATTTGGAAATAAATATAAATAAATACAACCCTTTAAGGGCGGGTACGTATGTCAGTTTGCCGGCTAAAATTCGCAATACTAAATCATGTTTGAACATACAAAACAAAGACGATTATTGTTTTTTATGGAGTGTCGTTGCGCATATGTATCCAGCAAGTTGCAATCCAAGTAGAGTTTCTTCATATCCTCATTTTAGAAATGTTCTCAATATTAAAGGCATGTCTTTTCCACCAACCTTAGAAGACTTAAAAATTTTTGAAAAAAATAATTCCGATATATCAATTAATGTCTATGGTTTGGAAAAAAAAAATACTGTGACGGGACCTCTATATAAGACATTGAAACATAAGTTGACACACGTTAACTTGTTACTTATTGAACAAAATGGAAAATCGCATTTCTGTTTAATAAAAAGTATTGAAAAGCTTGTTCGCGGACAATTGACTAAACATACATCTAAAATTCATTTATGTGAGGAGTGCTTCATTTATTTTGATACTGAACAAAAACTTTATTCCCATAATTGCGCTAGAGTAAAAACAATTTTACCTGAACCTAACAGTACCTTGGCATTCAGTCATTTTGAAAGGACTCAAAGAATACCTATCGTAATTTATGGAGATTTCGAAAGTTTGCTTCTAGAATATTCCGATAAAAGTAAGTCCAATCACATTGAAAATCTACAAGTACATGAAGCGACTTGCTTTGCTTACTATATATGTTGTCAATCTAAACCAGAACTAAATGAATACGTATCATATCGCGGTCCTAATTGTGCCCAGAAATTTGTAGAAACCATTTCCAAAGATGTACAGAAATTGCATCAGTTATTATCAGTTAACTGTGAAATGTTACCTTTATCTGATGAGGAAAATCACGCGCTAAAAAATGCCACGACTTGTCACATTTGCGGAGATCCTTTTAAAATTGGCGAGCCTATCATAGCTGATCATGACCATTTTAGCGGTAAATATCGAGGCCCTAGCCACAATTCTTGTAATTTAAACGCAAAATCCTGCGAGTTTATACCTATACTGTTTCATAATTTTTCCGGTTATGATTGTCATTTATTTATTACGGAACTATCGAATACTATTGGCCGCATAAATTTAATTCCCAAAACAAAAGAAAAATACATATCAGTTACTAAATTTATACCAATAGATGGTCAAAAACCAGCGCAAATGAAATTTATAGACTCATTTAATTTTTTGAATTCTGGTTTAGAAGAATTGGCTAAAACATTACACCCTAACGACTTTAAAAACCTCAAACAATTTTATACTAATCCTTTACACTTTGAATTACTTCGCAAAAAAGGAATTTATTGCTATGACTACATAGACTCGTGGGATCGATACAACGAAACTGAACTGCCAGATCGAGAGTATTTTTACAGTAAACTAACTGGTGAAAATATTGCAGACGATGACTACGAACATGCAAAGTCGGTGTGGAGTGAATTTAATATACAAAATTTGGGTGAATATACTGATTTATACCTTAAATGTGATGTGTTATTGTTGTGTGATATTTTTGAAAAATTCAGATGTATGAGTTTAACTTATTATAATTTAGACCCGTGTTATTATGTTTCAAGTCCGGCTTTGAGCTGGGACGCGATGTTGCTGTATACAAAAATTCAGTTGGATTTAATATCTGATGTTGAAATGTACCAAATGATAGAAAAGGGCATTCGAGGTGGTCTTGCTCAGTGCTCGTTACGACATGCTAAGGCAAATAATAAATATTTGTCAGATTACAATGCCAATGAAACAAGCTCATATTTAATATACTTAGATTGCGTCAATTTATACGGTTTTGCTATGTTACAAAATCTTCCAACAAATAGTTTCGAGTTTTTGAAAGATGAGGATATAGAAAATTTTAATGTTGAAAGTGTCAGTCGCGACAATCCTCAGGGATACATACTAGAAGTAGATCTTGAATACCCCTCCAAATTACATGATGATCATTCAGATTTACCATTTGCGCCAGAGAATTGTGTACCTCCAAGTAAAACAAGTCGTAAACTGATAGCAAATTTGCATAATAAATATAAATATGTCATACATTACGAGCATTTAAAAGAATGTTTGAATAATGGTTTAAAATTATTGAAAATTCATCGCATTTTAGCTTTCAACCAATCAAAATTTTTGGAGCCTTACATAACATTAAATACAGAATTAAGACAAAATGCTAAGTGCGACTTTGAAAAAAATTTTTTTAAAAAACAGGTGAATAGCATCTATGGAAAAACTATTCAAAACAAAAGAAATCAAGTAGACGTTAAGTTGGTTAATGTTTGGAAAGATGTTTCAAATAAAACGAACAAACTATGCGGTGCGGAAAAATACATTAGCGCTCCCAATTTCAAAAGTTTGTCAATTTTCTCGGAAAACCTTGTAGCCATTCAAATGCGACAATCTAGATTAATTTTAGATATGCCTATTTTTATCGGATTTACTGTACTAGAGCTAGCTAAAAAGCACTTGTACCAATTTCATTACTCTGTCATGAAAACAAGGTATCAACAAAATATTCGCCTGTGTTACACTGACACCGATAGTCTTTTGTATTTAGTCAATACTGCTAACTTTTATGATGATATGAAAGAAATGCTTCCATACTTTGACACAAGTAATTTTGAGGCTAATAATATTTACAAGATGCCGATAGCAAATATGAAAATTCCTGGTTATTTCAAAGATGAAATGGGTGGTGTAGTTATATCAGAGTTCGTCGGATTACGAGCTAAGTTATACTGTATTAACACTGAGACAGCGTCTATAAAAAAAGCAAAAGGGGTAAAAAAATGTGTGACGAAAAAACTCGAGATGAAGAAATATAAAAGATGCTTGTATAATGGCGAGGAATTGCGAGACAATATGTGTATTATTAAATCAAAAAACCATAAAATGTTTACTCAGAAATGGAATAAATTGGTGTTAAGCAAGAATGATGATAAAAGGCAATTAATAGAAGGCTCAGTTTCAACTTTACCTTGGGGTCACTATAGCAATATGGTATAATAAGATTAGTCGATAAGATTTATATGTTAACTATATTTTTACAGCACCTACTTAAATAATAAAAATGTGTAACACTAATTAATTATTTTGTTTTTCAATAAATTATATTATGAATTAGAACTTTTTTTTTGTTTGATCACCATTTCCCTTTGTCTTGCTATTGTAAATAGGGTAGGTCAATACCAGTAGTGGTCTTTGGAAGAGTTTACAACTTTATAATAAAAAGCCACAATTAATGTATACGAATAGGTATGTATTCACAAAATGAAAAAAATATTTCACATGGTTCTATTTTACAATTTGAAACTATCACAATCACTTATTTTTTTCACAATTTTTCTTATTAAGCTTTCTGCGCCGTCCAAAATTTCGTCATAATTGTCCTCAACCACATATTGTGCGCTTACACAAACATCATCACCAATATTTCTCCGCTTGACTCCAGGAACAAGTTCATAAATATTAATTTTAATCAAATGATGTGCCTTTTCTTTTCCTTTTTTAGATACATAAGATAAATTGTGTGAATTTTCGGCTTGCGACTTTTTAATTGTTTTCTTTTTCGGTTTATTCTTCAAAAAGCGGCATTTCGTCTCATCAGGCAGTTTGGTTTTCTGATGCTGGACTCTGCATAGATCTTCTATGTCTTGAGTATTATAAAATAAGTCATCAACGAGACGGCTATCAATATCGACGCTTTCGCTGTTTTCTTGGGAGTCAAAGTTTAGCAGGTGTGACATTTTCTGCAATGAGATAATTGGAATTTTAAATATAATAAAATATTCGGCCATATAACAATAGATACCTTTTGGACATACAAATGCAGATGAACAATATATTTTAACAATACATTCGTAAATGAACTCACTTGAATTATGAGAAATTTCTGAATCACGAGTAATTTCTTCGACGACCACTGCAGAAATGGCAGCATCTTAGTATTAATTTTAAACACGAAATGTCATTTACCCATAAACGTGTCAGCTGACTTGGTGATATATAATACCTACGTCGCGGTCTTAATATATTACATCATCAAATAACATAATTAGGTACTAGGTATATAAGGACTTGTAATATTTTGATTCACCTCATACTTCATCATGAGGTTTGTTAAGCAAGCTGAAACATTAGAGGTGAATACTATAAATGTGGAAAAAAATGCACTAATAGTAAAGCATAGCGCTCTATTACCTAATACAATTCGCTGCATAATATGCGGCCCTTCTAACTGCGGTAAAACTAACGTTATGCTGAATTTATTGTTACATGAAAATGGATTAAAGTTTAAACACATTTATTTGTACTCAAAGACGGCTTTCCAACCAAAATATCTCTTCTTGAAACAAGTTATGCAAAATATACCAGGATCGAATTTTTATTTATTTAATGAAAGTAAAGAAGTCATTCATCCCAATGATGCTTTAACAAACTCCGTCATGATTTTTGATGATGTAGCGTGTGAAAATCAGATTAATATTAGAAATTATTTTGCTATGGGAAGACATAGGCAAATAGACTGTTTTTATTTATCCCAAACTTATTCCAAAGTACCAAAACAATTACTAAGAGACAATGCCAATCTTCTGATTATTTTTAAGCAAGATGATACCAATTTAAAACATATATACAATGAGCACATAAACACAGACATAGATTGGCAAAAATTTAAAGACCTTTGTTGTACTATATGGAAAAATCAATTTAACTTTTTATTACTAAATAAAGATTGCGCAATTGATAAAGGAAGATACAGACTAGGTTTTGATACATTTATTTATTTTTGAATTTAGTACATATACTAGTTTCATTTGGAAAAGTACTCACTTTAACTTCTGCGGCCGAATATAACACACAATAATTTGAAGTTACCAAAAAATGGAGGCCGATCTAAAGAAACAATTGATAACATCCGCAAATTGCATAAAAAAGAAAATTAGAATGATGCAGGATGAAGAAGATGCTGCTAACGTAAAATTAAAGAAAGTATTCAAGCCTATTACGGATTCTCTGGAGACATTGGGAAAAGCAAATGATGAAAAAAACCCCAGTTTATATATAACAAATTTAAAAAACGATTGCGAAACGCCTATGGACGATGACTTATCCGCAGGATATGAAAAATTCAAAGATCGCCTTGAAACTGATTCAAGCAAGCATTCAGAGTATTACGATGAAAAATTCAAAGACCACCTTGAAACTGATTCAAGCAAGCATTCAGAGTATTACGATTTTGACAATGATGTCAAAAATTCTAAAAATAATGTTAATGACACATTAATATCTCTTAAGAAAGAAGATGTGCTAGACATTTATGATAACATTAATGTTCCGTTTGGTATTCGTAGTGAAAATAAGAAACTCATGATGGGAAATTCTGCTGTCACTTTATCCTTAAAAAATAAAGATTCGAAAGAAAAACAATATATGCTTACAATCAATAACCGAAATTACGAAATGACTAGAGGTTTAAAAGAACTTTTAATTCGAAATAAGCCTGATCTTGAGATAGTAACCGAAAAAGACAAGATTATTTACAAAAACTTGCTTATTATTACCAGCGCCCACAGGCGAGATTTCCATCCCAACGGACAGTTGAAAGGAGACAAAGGATTAAAATACAGCCAGATCGTTAAACCTTTATTCACGGAGGCTAAGCAGGATTTTCCCGAAAAATTGCCTGATCTTAAAATTGGCGGTTCTTTGCCTAAATTAAAAAAATATAAGAAAGCAACGGACTATATTTATTGGGATGATCCAAATGAATTAATAGAGAGACTAAAATTATTAATCGCATCAAAAAGCGCTGGCAACAGCAATCATGACAATGAAATCCTGTCTATTATTGAAGAATTAAAAGAATCTGGTATTATAAAATAATAAAATTGTGCTAATAGAAAGTAGCAATTGGATTGCCTAGAGGGTTTGTGTGTAAATAAATACTTCAATGTTATCATCATTACATTCAGTAATCAAAAGAACGTCAAACATGAATGTGCGTGAAATTAAAAAACACTCTAATGAAATAAAAGAGAATAAAACTATAAATGAAGTTGAATTATCCGATAGCGTTAATATTCCAAAATATATTAATACGCAAATAAGAACTACCGTAAATAAGTTAGCGAATCTTTATAAAGTAATTGAGGCTTTATCAGCACGTATAAAAAAAATAGAAAAAAATATTGAACTTAAAGAACTAGAAGGAAAATTCAACAAGCACTATGGGCAAAGCCGGCGTAGTAAATGAAATTCATAAAAACGTAAGAGTGAACTTCCCACGAAGAACAGTTATATTAAGAGACATAGATGACCTTTGGCAGGCTGATTTGATTGATATTGTAATCTAAAATTGTCAAATGTAAATTCAGGTTACAAATATATATTCGTAATTATAGATTGTTTCTCAAAATATGCTTGGGCATTTCCTTTAAAACAAAAGACGAAAGAGATTTTGTCAAAAACATTTAAAACATTTTTAGCAAAAGGCCGATTACCAAAAAATTTACAGACAGATATGGGTAAGGAGTTTTACAATACTGATTTTTTTAAAATTGTCGAAAAATATAATATCAACCACTATTCTACGTATTCTAACAAAAAAGCCTCTATTGTTGAACGCTTTATTAGAACACTAAAAAATAAACTATATAAAGAATTTAATTTAAAAGGAAATTATAAATGGATCAATGGAACACTCGACTGTAAAATGCATGAGTACAATCATGCGTTCCATAGAACTATAGGAGCGCCTCCAGCTACAATTAATCAAAATAATAAAGAAAAAGTATCGCTAAGATATACTAATGCGCAAATAAAACATGCGAAGAAAATATCGAAGCGCAAAAGCTTTCGAGTGGGGGATTTCGTGAGAATAAGCAAATATAAAGGTTGCTTCGAAAAAGGATATACGCCTAATTGGTCTACAGAAATATTTAAGATAATAAAGGTTCAAAATACTTGCCCAACAACTTACTTATTGGAAGACGCAAGGTCTAGACCAATTTTAGGAGCATTTTATGTACACGAAATTCAAAAGACTTTACACCCTGAGGTATACCTTGTTGAAAAAGTTTTGCGAAGAAAAAGAAACAAGGTATACGTAAAGTGGTTAGGGCTGCCTTCAAACGAAAACAGCTGGATAGAAAAGACAAATCGGTTATAGGAAAGGTGACAGTACCTATTTAAACATTTATTGTTTTTACAATGTACTCATTTGTTTGCGAAACGCCGTGCTATAAACATTACGCTCACAGTTTATTTAAATGAAAACAATCATGAATAAAGATAAGAATAATATTAGTAATTTAAATATGAAAAAAAAATATATATCACCAACTTCAAAGGTTAAAACTGGTTCTGGATTCAGAAAAACATTTAATAATATTGTTTCACACACAAAAAAGCGTATTAGAAAATTAAAGCCTAAGTGCAAAAAAGTTTTAGCGGAACTAGCGTATGCAGCTGCTCATGAAATGGCGTCTGACGATTTACCTATAAAATTGCCAAGAGTAATTCCGGTGCCTAAAAGCGGAGGATTTCTGCCTTTAATACCCATATTTGCTGGGTTGTCTGCCGCCGGTAGTTTAGCAGGAGGTATCGCCGGAATCACGAAAGCCGTCAATGACTATAAGTTAGCTAAAAAAAATTTGGAGGAATTCAAAAAACATAATACGAATATGGAAGCATTGTGTATTGGGAAAGGATTACATCTTAAGCCATACAAAAACGGGCTAGGAATTTATGTGACAAATAAAAAAAACTAATTACTCGGCTACCCAAAAGAGCGTTAACTAATATTGATATCACAAAACATTCTAAAAACATACCATTTTTTCGCGGTGTTTTTATGAGAGATGAATTACCAGAATTTCCATTACCTCTGGAATGCGGGGTTATCAATTTAGATTCCTCTACAAATTCTGGTACTCATTGGGTAGCCTATGGAAAAATAAATAATTATGTTGAATACTTTGATAGCTATGGCAATTTAAAACCACCACAAGAGTTTGTCAAATACATGGGAGAAAAAATTCACTACAACTATGATAATTTACAAGGAAACAATTTATATAACTGTGGTCACTTATGTTTAAAGTTCCTTGCCTCATTTTGGGAAAGAAGAAATTAATTGCATATGACGTCATACTTATCAACAATATATAGAATGGTGTGTTGCAGAATCGCACATTACATCACCAAACGCGTTGAAAATTGTTTCGTTGAAATCTACGAAATTTAAAATACCAGAAACTAAAAATGATTATCTTCAATAAAAACTCCGAACATAGTAAAACTCCTAATATTACATCCGCAACATTGAAAGATAGAAGACGTGTAAAAGCAACAAAGAAGATTACAAAAAATAATAAGATTTTTTTACGTTCACTTGGATTTAAAATATAAGATGTTACAAATCGCAGATTTACCACATCATGACAATTCCATCGAAAGCTATGAAATTCATAGCTATAACCCTTACAATAACAATTTTAAAGTAAACGATGAAATAAGAATACCTATACACCAGCAAGATGTTTATGTATTACCATCAGCTAGCTCCATTTACATCGAGGGATGCGCAAGTATATCTACCACAGACGCAGCAGGGAAAATAACAACGAAAAAAGTGAAATTTATAAACAATCCAATATTATTTTTGTTTCAAAATATCAGGTACGAACTGAATGGGGTTGCAATCGATAACATTAAAAATGCTGGAATCACAACAACAATGAAATCTTATATTTCAATGAATGAAGGAGAAAGTAAAAATGCTGCTTTATGGGGTTGGAATTTAGATGGAGCCAAAGCAAGTGATACCCATTTTACGGCTATAATACCCTTAAATAAAATATTAGGATTTGCTGAAGATTATAATAAAATACTCATCAATTGTAGACATGAGCTTATATTACAAAGAAGCAGTTCTGTTTCAAATACTGTGATAGCTGAGAAAAATGAAAATATTTGTATAGACATAACAAAAATTCAGTGGCGTGTGCCGCATATTAGAGTTTCTGATCGCGAACGACTTGTACTACTAAAACATTTAGAAAAAGACCGACCAGTACAGCTTGCCTTCAGAAATTGGGATTTATATGAATATCCATTATTGCCTAAAACAACAAAACATTCTTGGTCTATTAAAACTGCTTCTCAGTTAGAGAAACCGAGGTTTGTTATATTAGGATTACAAACGGATAGAAAATTCAATACGACAAGAAGTTCAGCTTCATTCGATCACTGTAACATAACAAATGTCAAATTGTTTTTAAATTCGCAATACTTTCCATATGACAATCTTAATTTAAAGTTTGATGAAGGAAAATATAGTATATTATATGAGATGTATGCTAATTTTCGGCAGTCGTATTACAACGCTTGTATTGAACCGCTGTTAGATTTGCATACATTCTCCAAAATTGCTCCAGTTTTTGTTATCGACTGTTCAAGACAAAACGATTCAATCAAAACTGGGCCAGTTGACGTGCGTTTAGAAATTGAGTCATCAGAAGACGTTCCAGAAAATACCGCTGCCTACTGTTTGATCCTCAACGACTGCCTCTTTGAATATAAACCACTCAGTAACATAGTTCGAAAACTATCATGAATGCCGCCATCGTGGATGTTCAAGGTTTTAAAAGTAAAGACAACAAATTTATACCTAAAGAAATAGCAATTTTGTGCGAAAATCGCATTCTTGTTTTGTTGATAAAACCGCCATATCCATTCTATAACTTAACAAGTATGGAACGTTCACATGTGGCGTGGATAGAAAGAAACATCGGAATTTTATGGAACGAAGGCTTTGTGCCTTATTTTAATTTTAAGTGTTTGATATTACAATACATGAAAAATAAAAAAATATATGCTAAAGGTGCTGAAAAGGTGAAGTGGTTGAAAGAAATACTAGAAAACGATAATATCCATAATTTGGAAGAGCAAAATTGTCCTAATTTACAAACCTTGTATAACAATTATGCAACATCGTTGGAAATTCAAAGCTGTATTTACCATAGCAAGATATGCGCCTTTAAAAATGTAACTTGCTTAAAAAAGTGGTGTATAACAAATGATATTTTTTAAATAAAGAATAGATACACTATTTCAACCGTCGTTTGATTTTTGTTACGTGTGAATGAAATGGAGAATGTTGTATGTACAAAGAGTCATCAGTGTCATCACCTACCAAGCTAGCGCTAAATGATTCGATATGTGGTTTCAAATATCTGTCAATGCTGATAAATCACGTAATTTGCTTAGGTGCTAAACACATCGGTTGGAAATTGCGAATGAAATACTTTACTGGATTAAATATAACAGCTCGGATAGTCAGAATAGATTACGATTATGTAGACTTGTTACCTATCTTTTAGTTTTCCTCCTTGATGGAACACTGCTTATTTAGTAGACCAGAAAGGTTGTCGCTGCAGGTAATTGTATGGGCTGAATCAACGAGATCGCGAAGCGATCGAGTTGATTCAGCCCATACAATTACTACCTACTGGTAACTATTAAAAAGCCTAGCATTATAAAACAAAAAATATTCACAGCTTAGAAAGTTTACTGTTCTAGAGTTGTGTACTGCGGCTTCACCTTACTCAAACTAAGTCGCGTCTCTCGGGCATCGGGTAAGTGGGGATATTACACGGGTGAAATAGTTGGTGTTTTTCTCTGTGTTTATACATTTGATCCGACCTGGCCGGGTTAGATTACGTCACAAGTTACAGGTAACTAATGCTTGGTCCCACGGGATAATTATATTATAAATATAACGAAGATGGTCCGGTACAGTTCCGTGTTATCTAACCGACACGATCCTTCTATCTTGAGCTTTGATGTTCTTTATCATTGTTATTCCTCGTTTGATTCATAAAAAAAAATACGAGTCTATATTAGAAGCCCCGACCCTGGTATCTAGTCATCATGAGACACTTATTTAATGAGTAGCATAAAAATCTTACTCGAGCTGAAATAACCACGAAGTTAGGCATTGTTAACTTCAATATTGCTTGAGATTCTGTGACTTGTTTCTATCTAAGTTGAATATCTTGGAAATGGCTGTTGTTTTTTTTTTATCAAACATAGCTAAGAACCATCTCGACAGAAAAAAATTCTATCGATAAAAAAAAGCAGCTACGATGCCACAGACAGACACACAGATACACAGACACCCAAATACACAGACACACAGATACACATGTTAAAAGCACATTTGACGCAACCGCAGTTATAATTATAATTACTTAATGCGTGTTTTCATCGAGCCTGTCGGTTGTTCGGTACAGTCAGATCTAATTACCCGTCAAACGCCCCGCAACATGTGGAGCGGTTGACATCTGTATACATAATACATCGTTAGCCTGTTTTAACGTGAAAGTCATTAATGTTAGATGGAAAAGAGACTTAACTATGTTGATGACTACAATTGCTAATTGCTACATATGTCGGCGCATATGTAGCAATTAGTATTGCTATAATTTTCAACCAAAAGGGTTTACTTTGTTGCATTTTTATGCCAATTACAGTTATTCGGGTTTGGGTGAAAACTGAGAGATACTTTTTCGGATCTCGTAAGAGCGAGCGAGACAGGTACAGAATGCGAATCCACTGCGAATCGCATTCTGTCAGGTCACGCGCTGTACCTGTCAACGCAACGCCAGTGGCCTACTGAGCCGGCGGTTCTGGGTTCAAATCCCGGCAAGGGCAAATACTTGTGTGATAAACTCGAATATGGGTCATGGATGTTTCTATGTACTCGTATTTAAGTATGTATTTATCTAAGTAGATGTATAAGCAATTAAGCATGTACGAGTAAAGCGTCGTTTAAAAACCTACTCGTATAATACAAACCTAATAAGCTCTATTAGCCTTTGGATCTAGGTTGGTTTGTATGTTGTCCAATATTTATTTATTTAACTACTGGCTTACATGCAATTTGCAAGCATCTTTTTTCAAAAATGATCAGCTATATTTGTGTCGACTAACATTTCCATGAAAACGTCATGTGTATGTATATATTTACTAAATCGAACTAATAACTATTTGAAATTGGAGTAATTTAGAATATTGCAGCGTAGTTTGGTCCCCGTGTTATAATGTTAACATAAATAGAATTGAAAAAGTCCAGAAAAGATTTCATCATCATCATCATCTCAGCCATAGGACGTCCACTGCTGAACATAGGCCTCCCCTTTGGACTTCCATATATACCGGTTGGAAGTGACCTGCATCCAGCGCCTTCCGGCGACCTTTATAAGGTCATCTGTCCATCTTGTAGGTGGACGTCCTACGCTGCGCTTGCTGGTCCGAGGTCTCCACTCGAGCACTTTTCGGCCCCATCGGCCATCTGCTCTACGTGCTATGTGGCCTGCCCATTGCCACTTCAACTTGCTAATCCGGTGAGCTATATCGGTCACTTTAGTTCGTCTACGGATTTCCTCATTTCTGATTCGATCACGTAGAGACACCCCGAGCATAGCCCTCTCCATTGCACGTTGAGCGACTTTGAGCTTTGAGATGAGGCCGATAGTGAAAGACCACGTTTCGGTGCCGTAAGTCATCACTGGTAACACACATTGGTTGAAGACTTTCGTCTTGAGGCACTGAGGTATGTCGGACGAAAAGACATTGCGTAGTTTCCCGAACGCTGCCCAGCCGAGTTGGATTCGGCGGTTGACCTCTTTCTCGAAGTAAACATTTAGAAAAGATTTATATCAAGTTTAACATACAGTTATAAGAAAAATAAGGAACTTAAAAGTTATCACGCACGTCTCAAATATTTTAAAATAGGATCGCTGTCGGCAAGAAGGCGTATGATGGATTTAATTTTCCTAAAAAGAATTGTCACCGGTAGTCTAAACTGTCCTGATTTACTGCTAAAAATAAATTTTCATGTTCCGTCTAAAATGCCTAGGCCAGGTAACTTAAGACTCTTTGGCTCAACTAATTGTCGCACCAATCTCAAACGACACTGTCCGCTCTCGCGCATGTTTTCTATATATAGGGAGTTCCAGCACTGTATTGATCTCAACTTCTCATCAATCTCTTGCATAAAGGCTGCTCTCGTTAAGGAAATGTAGGCAAAATGCAGTAGATTGTCTATACAATTTTAATTTAATTTAAGTGTATAGTATAATATAAGTTTAGTTAAAGTTACAATAAAGAGCAAGTAACAATTTATCTTAATTATAAGTTAGTTATAATTATTACTGCTAATTAGTGCATGCGGTGTCCTTCTGTAAGTAATAAGATACTTAGTTTTAAATCTGTAATTGTATAAAAAAGTGTAAAAGTGTACTTATTGTTGAAGGTCCAATAAATAAAATAAAAATAAAAATAAATTAACAATGAAGAGCAATTTTATATAGAAAACTCCCTTCAGTCTTAGACATATTCAAAAACATATGAAACGGGTTTACTCACTTACTTCCACGACGTAAGTAAACCTGTTTTACTCACTTAATTCTACGACGTGAGTAAACCGGTTTTACTCGCTTAATTCTACGACGTGAGTAAACCCTATGTATTTTAATAAAGAGCAATCTTAAAGTAGCCGCACCGCCAAAGCCTACATTTTATTATTTCTAACGTTTTTGACCTAGTTGTCTCTCGGTCCCGACGTAGCGTCATCGCATGCATAAAATATAAACGGCCGACCTTAACCCGGAGCCCGTTCCTGCGCACCTGCCTATAAATACTTCTCGATGTGACACAGCGCAGATGTTGTGAATTATATGACATCGAGAAATTTTGCAAGTAAGCACTTTTGCAACTCTCTTTTAAGATATTGACGAGAATAAATTATCGTAGAGGTATATATTTAGTATTGTACACTGTATTACTCCGAAGCTTTTTTTTTGCGAAAGATCTTAGATGACGCATGATTCAAAACACTCGCAACAAGTGTATTTCTCAGAGCGTTTCAGACGCTGTCACTTTACTGTTGCGTATTTTTTTAAATAATACCGACTTTAAGGGAACACCCGAAAATTCAGATTTTATTTGTCGGAAAACGATTTTTCGTTAAAATAGCGTTAATTTTATGGATTATTTGTTACGCAATATTTTAGGTTAGATAAGGATTTTATTATCGCCATCTAAAACCCTTCGTATGTCATGCCAAAAATTTGGCATATGATTATGTTTACTAAGTAGGATTTAAATGCTTTGCACTGATCCGTGCTTCAACATACCAATTGAGGGTTTTTACAGACTATAATGTAAGCAGCAGTGTAAAACAACGCTTTTCAAGGATATGCAAGTCAAAACGAGAATAGCATACACGACCACTGGTTTGACAGGTGTACCTACCAAAGATGGCGTGGGCGCGGTGGTGAACAAGCGCCGAGCTGACGTCTTTTGGGGTAGTTCTTGAGCGTTTCACCCGCTATCACTTTCTTGTCGCGTCATACTTGCAACCTCACTCACATTAGCAAAGATAATCCATCTAAATGAACAACCATATATATTACCAAAATCATACACGTGTAAGGTTTATTTCATTTGTCAGAAACAAAAATAATTTCATCTTCAATTTATATGACGTTTGAGAAGTTGGCAACAAAAATGGCGGAAAACGGGCGATGAATCTGACACTTGGTTGGAAATGGAATATTTGATTTAGATGGTATATTAATTTCATTTGATTATATTTGAAGCTGGTTATTCTAGTATTTGAACTGATGGGTATAAAAATATACATTGAAGAAAATATGCCGCGTTATCATTTCGGAGGTTAGTTACCTACACATGTACGCTTCATAACGACATAGTTCCATCACCGCACCTGTGTAACATCGACACGACATACATTGTATTTGGCGCGATTAATTTGGAAAGCATATCGGGCCGAACATTGTCGGCAGTTAATGCAATGATAATCGCTGCTAACACACGAGTGCTGAAAACCGCTGATCCCGGCCGAATGATGCTGTCTGTACAGTCTGTTGTAGCCTAACAGGTGTCGGTCCGGCCCAGGGATGGCGCTACAAACAGCCGCATATGGCAATATACATACGTCATATACAATACAAGTACTCTTTATTGCACACCTCATAAAACATACAGGAGTAATACAATGCAAAAAATTACAATTAGAGGTAAACAACAGGTTTTCTCGCTAAAGAGCAATCTCTTGTCTGGACAACATTTGGGTAGTGGACAACTTGAAAAATGATTTTGTTCCTAGGCGGTGCAAAAATCGGAAATAATAATAATAATATATACACGAAAAACAAATATATACATAAATATAATAAATAATAAATACATACATACATTCAGCCAAAAAATAACAGGACCAGTTGAATAAAATACGAATTATGCAAGGGATAAATAATGCTCTTTCAGGTGAACTTTGAAAGAAACAAGAGATTTAGCGCGCCTTAAGCTCACAGGCAAGGAGTTCCACAGACAGACAGCTTTAAAAGTAAACGAAAAAAGAAACGAAAATATATTTGCATTATTAAACGTCAATAGCGGTTTGTCAAGGATTTGTGACTAACCAAATTCAAAACATTGTTTACCGGAATGCTGCTCAATATTTCGTTCTTCTAACGAAATAAATACTGAATCCTATTAAATAACAAACGTAAAATTTGTAAGACTAGTGTGCAAATTGTGAATAAAAACGTAAATAATAATTTATATTAGTTTGTATTGTTTTTTATGAATTTTATTAATAACATTTTATGGTCGTAGCAGGTCATCAAGCTAGTATTATTTGAAAGAATATGGAAACGGTTAAAACCCACTATCTTTAGAACATTCATACATATCACTGCGTACAGCAGAAATGTGTCAGACTCGACATTTATTAGGCATTACGAAAGCAACTTGAACGTGACGAGAATATACCAATCGGATTTCTGTAGTAAGGAGACATTGATGCTTTGGACATGACGTTTGCTGTCTTTCAATATCTAGATATCTAGACATCTAGTATAAATAATTGAGTTTATTTGGCATTACATAAAGATAAAATACCTAACGTTACGAATTATTGAGAAATATCATGTACGTATCTTAACGTTTACATTTGTAATCTGTTGGTACACAATTTAGATATACCAAATTTTTACGACCTGTTTTCTTAAATTGATTAGAAAGACACTGCAGTATTGCCACTTTTTAATTTCTACTCTTTTTGGTCGGACTGTATGTTCATTCAGAAATCCTTTCGGGAATTGGGTTCTTATACAATAGTTATATAATTAGATTGTGACAATATGACACTTGTGAAAAATAAATCATATTTTTATTGGACTTTCACTTGTCCTTGCCGTTGTGCAGTACAAGTCAAGGCAATTGTGACGTCAGCACACAATACTAAAGAACGTACACAATAACATTTAGATCCATTTAGTTTTTAGTGTTTTAATCCGGTTATTTTTAACCCGTGAAATATTAATAAACGTATCGTAACGTTTAAATCTTTAATTGGCCTATATATTACGATTTCAATAAATAAAATGAGCTTCATTATTTAGGTACCTACATAATTATATTAATTATATACCCCAATAGTATTTTTGGTTAGACAGTTTGTTGGCGAATAAACTTTATTACAAATTTTACCCATTTATTACATTTATGCTATTCGAGGTGCAATTCTATGGTGAATTCACCAAGAATGTCGCTTATGTAACGGCTATCGCAGCTGTCTTAATAAAATATATAAAGCCCTTAATTTTAGATAGTATAAATAAAAAAAGCAGTTCTCAAATAACACCACACTAATAAATGGCATCGCAGCATCGTTAGATGTATCAAAAGAATGACGATACAACATAAGCGACATTTTCGAATTTGGTTTAATTACCATAGTTTAACAATATACCTTTTAAATTAGAGTTTATAACATTGATTTTTACTTTAATCCATAAATTGACACCACCACATTTGATGACGTGGTTGGCGCAGTGGTAAAGCATTTACATATTGAGCCAGCGGTCCTGGGCTCGAATCCTGGTAAGGGCAAAAAATGTTGTGTGATGAACTCGTATATTTATCCCTGGGTCATGGATGTTTGCCATCAATTTTAAGTATATTTTTAGCTATATCCGTATAAGTATGTTCATGTTTATCGTCGTCTAGTGCCTGTGACACCGAGACTACTAGAACTTGATAGATTTGTGTGAGTTTATCCGATATTCATTATAATTAATATAATATATTTTAACCGACTTCAAAAAAGATGTTCTCACATTTTGACCCGCATATATAAGTATGTTTGTCCGCGATTATGAAGTTGTTCATGAACAATTTAACACATATCCCTCTACCTATAAGCATATTATCAAGTTGTTTAATTTGCGGAAGTCGAAGTTGACCGTCATAGAACTCATATTAAAGTGGCATGGACTGGGCGTAGTTATTGGATGGAATGGAGGCCACGAGCCGGAAGCAAGGAGGGTGGCAATGGGGGCAATTGCCATCCTCCCCCGACGGCCTTGAATTTCAAACTTTTAGTAGGTAACTTCACAAAAACTGTAAAGAGTTGTCATCTTGAATAAAGTTTTTTATTTCTATTATATTCAACATTTTAAGAAATATTTGTTCTGCAACGATTGTGGTTAAATAATCTTATACCTTTGAATATTTTTAACGCCCGACGAAAAAAGAAGGGTGTTATTATTATTAGTTTAACATGTGTATCTGTGTGTTTTTGTGTCTGTGTATCTGTGTCTGTCTGTGGCATCGTAGCTCCCAAACGGACCAATTTGAGTGCGTTTTTTTAATCGAAAGACTTTTCCGTCGAGGTGCTTCTTAGCTATGTAATGTTTGGTGGAAATATGACCAGTAGTTTCCAAGACATTCAGCTTTAATTGGAACAAGTTACAAGATCTCAGCCAATATTGAAGCCATTCATTCCATGGCTATATGTTAAGTTTTATTAGCATTTTCTATATCACTCACTAAATGAAGGTCTCATGATGACCAGCTAGTTGTGAATGGATCTCAGCCAATATTGAAGCCACAAATTCCAAATTTTGGTTAAATGTTAAATTTTATTAGCATTTTCTATATCACTCACTAACTGAGGGTCTCATGGTGACCAGCTACTTAGTTCGTAACCAACAATTTAATAAAATTTTGACAGTCCAATAATTTGGTATCTTGTAGCTGAAGATGGGCGTAGGAACTCCTAAATAGCACAAGATAAACCCACTTTACCCGATCCTGCGCAATCTCTCGCCAGTTTGTGGCTCCGAGCTCACGCAGATCCTTCTCTACCAGATCTATCCAGCGTTACTTTGGCCGACCGACGCGGACGAAGCCCAGCCTTAGCGGAGCGCAAGGTGTTCAGAAAAATCCTGGGACTGGTCAGAACGGACGATGGTAATTGGAGGATCCTCAAAAATGCCGAAATACAGGATTTGGTGGCCGAACCAAATATCATTGGTGAGTTCCTGATAAAGCCGAGGTATTGCTAAATTTGGTATACCGAAATGTCACGTCAAATTGTGGCGCAGTAATTGAATCTCTCCAACGCCATGTCGAAAAGCCAGTAAGTAATTATATTTTCGTGAACTGAAAATTCTTGAGTGACTCGATGTGATAATACAATATCGGTTTACGAACTCGGTCAACTGAGGGTGGATACGCGCGCAGTATAGGGTTACAAAGTCAATTCGTACGCCAGTAATCTCAGAAGAGGGTTAACAGAACTTCAATCATAATCCATCAAAACATAATATAATTCAATTGGAATTATATGATTGAACTCGACAGTCTCTAACAATTTCAATGAAAATCCGCGTACCTACTTATTTTTGTTACTTGACTACAGAAGAGAAAAGTCACTATAGGCACCCATAGGCACTAACTTCACCGTAATGCTGATATCACTTTAAAGTCATTTTGTCATATTAGCTTATAAAAGGAGAATATAAAAGGCAGTCATAATGTAAATTATTGCATTTTTAAAAGAAACTAGAATACAAGCAAACCCAATTAGAAACACTATTGGCATTATTGACTAGTACGATTTTCTTGAAAATATGAAAAATTAAAAAAGTTTATTTGGTTATAAATATGCCAAGGTCGGAGCCTCCTATTAAGCAAGCATTTTTTTTTGTGTCAGGAGACATCGCTGTTCCAAAAACAAATAGTGGTAAATAAACCTATGAAACCTTTGAAAACGTATTCAAATTAAGGTTTCATACGATTACCTCCTACCTACATTTAAAAGCTACAATATCTCACAGGTGAAAACATTTGTTCGAAATTCAAAATTCAATCGCCATGTTTTATGTTTGTACGAGTATTATCCCTCTCGTTACGTCGAGGGATAAAAATAATCGTATAGATTATAGATGGATTCTTTTCATCCCTTTATTAACGGATTTATACAACTACATCTCCTAGGCTCAAATCCTCGTAAACACCACTAATTTCTTCCATCCTCCGGTTGAAAAGGGCTCATTAATACTAACATAAAACCGATCTTTATTCCGTAAACTATCGGTCAAACTTTACCCAATAAGTAAGGAGTTTTGCTCGGGCTATTTTCTCGACCTATTGGGAAGTTTTTAGGGGTCCGTTGGGTAGGCGAGGGATATTGCAACGTTATTACAGTTTCAGTACAATAACATAGGATGCTGCTGGGTCGACCAAGGCACTGTAGTGCTTCTGGTATGTGAGATGCAAGTCTCTCTCCATAATGCTCTGCATTCGAGACAGCTCCAACAGTATCCTTGGTGTAACTTTCCTTGTTACATTTTTTTCTCATACTGTCGAGTACTTTTTCAACTAAAACCTTTCCTATTCTTGTATCATTCGATTCAGCGCAAAGAAAATGCCTCATTCGCCTTTTTTATTTATTTTATATTTTGCTCTAGCCCTAGACCAATAAATTTTGGCAGGACTCGGTAGATACTCATTTGTAACGTCAAGATAAAGTTATAATCAAAGTTTCATTGATGTACATAATTTGCCGCCAAACTGACGTATTTAGTGTTACTTTACCCTGTATCATATCAATTATACGTATAGCAAACAAACTTGTTCATAGTTTAAACTCTCTCTATTCCTAGCTATTATCCGACATGACGGTGGGGTCAGCTTTCCGTACACTAAACAGTGTACACTCCACTTCGACCTGACCTCGACATCATGTTCGGGTAATTGTTCTTAATATACATTGTTATTATATTACGCGTTTATAAAATCGAACCCTGTTCATATTTTATTCAGAATTTTAAACCGAACATGCCATACTCGTCGACCATCAAATGGGCAGACTGTGATTATTTTCAACATTGCGTCGTATTTTTAACCATACCATAAATCAGTATCCCCAACTAAAATGACACGTGTCAACGGTATTTTACAAAACGCGACAACTGCAATTGATGTCCAAAATGTGAATATATTTTTATTTCATTTCAAAACGCGAAGCGTCATCGTCACTTGTAGATTAGACTATTATTGTTCATGTGTACCTACTATACTGAAATTATAAAATTGATAATAAATTTTCTTTGAAGTGTGGGTCACTTTTCGGGAAATGGATTTATTTGAGCACGCGGCGCCATAAGAAAACATGTTTTTTAACCATTTCAAAAGAGGTTCACAGCCACTAGTATTTTATATACCGAGTGTTTCCTGTAATAGGAGCGATAAATTAAAACGTACACTATTCGCTTGAAACTGGACAACATTTGTTAAGCAACTTCTGAAAATAACGTGTATTAAATGATATTTTGTAGAATAATGTTTACACAAAGAAGCAATGTATTGCGAAATGTCCGATATTAGTAGAGTCACAGCTATGTCAATGCACAGAGAATGTCAATGTTGGACAACGTACATTGAAAATACTATTTAATTTGTTTTAAATAATAAAATGACTTTTTTTTAAGTTGCTGAACAAATGTTGTTCAATTTGAAGAGTAGAATTTATATTTTAAATTATTGCTCCTATTACAGGAAACACCTGGTATAGGCATATATTATTGTATTTTACTTCAAGACGTACCAAATTCACAGTAATTATAGCTATACTTTCTTTACAACTACTAACCGTTTCACAAGAGAAAACAGCGAGCTCGATTGAAAACTTCACTCGCGTCGTGAAGATCATCAATAACTTTCCTTATTTAAACAATACGGCACTGTACACCGCAATTTATTTCCCCTGTCCATATATAACAAATGTTATTCCAGCAAACAATGGAATCTAGACAGTATAGAGATATTATTGTAGTCACAAGATATTGCGCTAGCGTTCGAACCCACTAGAATACATCTTAATACGTTATAGTCCTGACAGTTCCACCACTCGTAAGCTTCATGTTTTAGTAAAGCAAAGGAAAACTAAAAAAAAAATCTAGACATGGACCTATAAGTTCTCTTTCCACGGACCTGTGTAGACGACGCTACTATAACGAACTTACACTGAAAAAAATAGCCAGTGGAGCCTACTGACATTACAGTAAGACTTACTGCAATAACAGTTAGGCCTACTGACATTTCAGTAAACCTAACTGCAATAACGGTTACGCTTACTGTAATGTCAGTAGGCTCCACTGGATATTTTTTTCAGTGTAACGAAGTTTCTGTCTCATCCATTTCGCATAGTATGAATTTGGAAGCTAGGTATAGAATAGCTATATGGCCATCTGTAGATTCAGATTTACTTATATAATTTATTTATTATTCACATAAGTTACACAGCATTCTATCTATCAGCCACATACATCCACTGCTGAACATAGGCCTCCCCCATGACACGCCACAAAGTGCGATCCTGGGCAGACCGCATCCACACACACACACACATACACAGCATTACAGTAACAAAACCAAGGTACTATGTACTACAAAAAAATATATAAACAAGACTACTAGTTGGATTTTTCCGATATGACGGTGTGGGTCTGTTGCGTCGTCTGATCTGGTGTAGAATTCAGATTATTCAAAGATCAAAATTGATGCAAATAGTCAAATCGTTTTAAGGTAACATTTATACCTAATATTATACAATTTTATTAAAATCAGTTTTCTACGCAGTTATTTTCTACAGTATGCTGTAGAATTTAAGATTATAATATAATAATTTGTAATAGTCATCCCATTTTACAATATTATATAAAGGTCCATCTCCTTTCTACGCCTCCATTCACCTAGGATATTGCAATATAACAAGTACTAATAGCAATAATTATTGATAGAACCCTCCCATAAACAGTCGTTATCTATAAGTATAAAGCAAACGAAAGTCATTAGTCGCGGCGCTGGCTTCGCCCTCAGAATCCTCAGATACGCATGAAAAACTGCCGTCGATAAAATAACAATTATGCCTCCCGAGCGCTCGGCAAATAGGAGTGTGCAAAAATCCAGATGCTATCGAGTCTAGGGCTGCGCTGAGAAGTCTAGGTAATAAGTAATGAGATATTAAAACTTAAAATACGTTTTTGTATAAATATTTGACTCACGATAAATATAAAGGTGATACGTGATCGCGTAGACCAGGAAATGCAGTCGTTACCTGAAAAATAATTAACATTGAGTTAAAAACATGAGCTTAATTCAAAGTTAGGTATATACAAATGAAATATGTTTAGTTTAACAATGTTCTATTTCCCTAGAAACATTAGGTTGTCGATATCAATAAAGTGTGCAAAGCAAAAATATTATGTATCAGCCAAATTTCAAGCAAATTAGACCCAACGTCATGTCATTGTTATACTTGATAAGGTTTGACGAATTCTTGAAAGATGACCTCGTATGGAAGAACATAATGACTTAGTGACGGACGCCGCCTAACTATCCAAGGTCTACTTCATGGAAGACGTTTTTCAGCTGATAGACTGATAAAATAAGGTGCATGGTGTTCAGACGGTGATTATTTTATTAAAAAGAACACGTTTAAAATATATTCACTACACCTTAAAACTTCTCTTCTAAAATTAATGCAAATATTCAGCATGTATGTCAAAAAATCAACTTTACGATACACCAAAGAAAATGTCACAATAACCCAACCTGACTCTTTTCAGTCTCCCTTCAAAAATAAAATAAGTTCTGTAGCACTTAGTTATGATTGGTCTCGTGGTATTGTACCAAAAAATCTTTCTTTACACTACACACTAAGGTCTGAAAATAATTTATTTACTGTATAGAACCGTCGCGGGTTTAAAGAAAGGGGGACTTAGGCCGTACACAATTTTGCAATAGCGGTAAATGGAACTAATAAAATATGAATGGCCGGACGTAGGTACTAGATTTTCTTTGCTAATATTGCTCCTTTTGCTGTGAAATGTTTTTCCGCACAGGTAAGTCTTATTGGTGCCTAGATTGTTGAGGACGTTTAACTTTTCTTTTTATTTCGACTATACATCAACTTGACGACGCGGTTGGCGCAGTTGATAGTGCACCTGCCTACTGAGCCGGCGGTCCTGGGTTCGGGTCTCGGCAAGGGCAAATATTTGTGTGATGAACTCATTAGTATTTGTTCCGGGGTCATGGATGTTATATAAATAATAAATAAATAGATATCGGACAACCTCACACAAATCGATCTAGTCTCAAATTAAGCTCAACAAGGCTTGTGTTATGGGTACTAGACGACGATATACGTACTTTTATAGATAAATATATACTTAAATACATAGAACAACCATGACCCAAGCACAAATATTCGAGTTCATCACACAAATATTTGCCCTGGCCGGGATACGAACCTGGCACTGCCGGCTCAGTAGGCAGGTGTCTACAAACCGAGCCAAACGCGTCGTCAAATATATATATATAATGTATATCGTTGTCTAGTACCCATGCTCGACGCGGGCGTCACCGGCGAAAAACTACCGTCATCATCACACACAATGTCAATAGGCTAGTAGACCCAGTTTTGAAATATATTTGAAATGGTTAATAATGATCTTACTAGCTCTGAAAAAATGTCTTGTATTTTTGTGAAAGCTAGAAAGCTAAATTTTATCAATTGAAAATTTGAAATTTCATGAACAGTCAAAAGCGCCGTCCGCCATTTTTGCCTTTTGCTAATCTGTGGCGTGACGTAGAATTAATTACCTGTTAATATTCGAAATTCGACCTTCGTATAGTGCCATTCCGCTCACTCCAATATACTTTGACAGGAGATCGAGAGGGACGGCACTATTCGAAGTCGTCAAAGTAGACTTTCAGTTATCTTTACAGGACCGATGACGTCACTATCATAAGCGAAAACGGCGGACAGCGTTTTAAGCATTTAAAAACACGGATTAAAAACCCTATTTTCAAATTCAATTTTTTTCAGCCTACTTTCACTTTTATGAATGGAAAAATATATATTTAGGTTTCCTTTGCTATAAATACTATACGGAATAAACATTAGTATATTACAATTTGACATGAGTCAACTAGCCTATTGCCGGGTTGTACACAACACTCACTACGTCATTTGGTCATGAAGAAGTAGCCGCGCGGACAGGGCGATTGCCCGCAGTGTTCGGTTGGCCGCCGCCGCGACTGATCGGCCCTCCTGATGATGAATCGCGTACCGATTCGAAACATAGCTAGCTATATTCGACTTCTACGACGTGAGTAAACCCGTTAATGTATTTTAATATCTCTGAGACTCACGGCAGTTGTCTATGTAAAATTTCTTTTGAATTTAAAAGATAGATAATTTATTTGTTTTTTTTTTAAGTTTCATAACATATTGAGCTAATTTTATTCATATAACCACAGCATGTTGTTTCAACATCAGTGTACCTCTATGTACTTTTTCATGATTTGATAAAGTGATAGATGCGCATGCCCCGATGACACAGCTTCTCGACCTTATATGGGAAGAAAACTAAAACAGAAACTGGTAAGACAAAACGATTTGCATTGATACTAACGATTATTTCTATAATGTATAAGTACTAAACTGCTCTTCAGTCGTATTTTACGTATATGTATGGAGAAAAATAGCCATTATTCGGTTGAGTTTAGTTTGAAACAAGATTGATTAAAAAATATACTCAATATGCTGATGAATGAATCTTCGCTTGGTTTGTCATGGAATTTCGAAAACGCGGCTTTCATTTGTTTCCGGTGTGTATTTAGGTAATTCTGCGTTTAATGAATTGAATTCTAGTATTTTGACATTTGACCTCTTGAATCTTTAACTCGATTATGAAAATAATATGCGACAGTGTTTAGTAAAAAGGTACTATTGTTCGGATTACCATAGCGACGAAATTTTTTTTTTATTTAATTTGTTTAGCATTTTTATACCAGAGCATTTCTCAAAAAGTTTGTCAAAATTAAGACTCAAAATTAAAGTTAGTTAATATACAGTTGTATCTACATATTATTATTTTCCTATTTTGTTACCAATTATTTTAGTAATTTTATATCAATGTTATGGCTATGTCCTATAAATAAAGGTTCTGATATGCTTATACTTACTTTTTTAATTATATATAATCTGAAATCAATGTATTCGAAATCACAAAGAGAATTCGTAACAAAATAGGAAAAATATAATTGAACATGAATTGACGTCTTACTTTTGTACAAACTTTTTGAAAAATTGTATTACAGGTTTTCAATACCTAGTTCAGACTCCAGTCCCTCACAAAGGATACTTTGTACCACTTTCATGTTTACCAACTAGTTGTCAAACTGTTTTTGTATGTCCTTTGTGAGGTGAAAATAAATGATAAAAAATAAATAAATGAATTCTCACCTATAACCTGTTAACGCGTCTTTATCCCTAACAAATGCAAAGAGACCTTTTACTAAACATGCTGTCACATATATACTTATTGCTAACACGAAAGTAGGCAACGTTAATTTGTCAACAATGATTCAAACCATGAAAGACACGAAAATCCGGAACTGACAGCCAGTCGGCACCCCCACTTGCAATACTGGAAAAAGGGTAATTTACGTAGCACCGTTTTTTTCAACGGCATTACCCCTACAGAAATCTCCGCTAATAAGCCAAACGCGCCGTCAAATCTGGCAGCCCTACAAGCGTGCAACCCTACCAAACATTCAGTAATCCTAAAGATCTAAAGTGACGCTAAAATTCTAACAAACATAAGCCCTTTCTGTTTTGACTTGTTCAGAAACACCAACTCAATAAACGTGTAAGTCTTAAGTGACGTTGAAAATGGAGGCATATAAGCTCTTTCTGACTTGAGTTGGACGAATTCGCGATAGGTAAACTCCAAATAATTCAATTAGGAAACCATTCGTTACCTCCGCGATGGATATGTTAGTAAAAAAACACGAGTAAGTATTGATTTTGTGTTACGCAATTTGCTATCAGTAGTTAAGGGGACGGGTAATGCGAAACTAGCGCCACTTACGAATTTTTATTATATCTTCCAAACCAGATCAATTTTCAGTAATTGCAAGATATTAGGAGCTGGAAAAACACCTTTAGTGTTTGTTAAATCATTATACACAATTTCTTGTTCATTAGTTGTCTCTATAAACTTGCCCAAAACTATTGTGGCCGCTTTTGACGTGAACCAGTTTTGTAAGGTAAACTACAGTGAACAAATTGTATATAGTGATTTAATAAATATTAAAGGTGTTTTGCTAGCTCCTAGACTTCAGCTATTTCTAAAAAAATATCAGATTATGAAGGTACCTATAAGAAAAAAATCGAAAGTGGCGCTAGTTTCGCATTACCCTTCGCCGCGATACCTGTAAACTCATATTTAACAATAAATGCTTATAGACAAATGAAAATCTGGTCACTGCTAATCGGAATCGGGCTCGGAGAAAAAATAGGAAAATTGTGGTAACAACAAGCCTTTAATGCATTGGAGACACATTTACCACAAAAATTAATAACACACAATGACGTTTTTTCATGTCTTAGAAATAAATTAGGGGATGTCCTTTGATGTTGACTAGTTATATTTCCCACTTTAATAAATAAATACCCCGTAAGATGGCGCCGTTCGTATTTTAGATGCTACTATCGTTTGTTTTCCAAAACATCCTACACTCGGATTTCTAATTCAAGACCAAAAAAACTACGACAGATACGTCACTGTCAAAATTGACAACATTAAATGACATCTGAGTTTGTTTCTTGGCTTGCACCAAATGCTCAAGTGTTACAAGTACAATACCAGATTTTGTACCAAAAATCTCCGATGTTTAAGTTTTTATTATCTCCTCTCGTAATTATGTAATAATAAATATATCTAGTTAATTTGTGAAACCATAGAATTAAAGTTACCAATTAATTAATTATCTTAGTGTGTTTAAAAAATAAAAAGGAATTTACTATTGTAAAAATATGTTATTGTAGTGGCAACCTTGTGGTAGTTTTTTTGGTCTTGAATTAGAAATCGTAGTATAGTGGTATTTGTTTGGACAACCCAATTAGTTTCGTTTTATTATTGAAGCAGGAATATGCGACATTTGTAACCTCAGTTCAGAGCAAACATTCAACATAGAACATTACTCATATCACGAAGTTATTGCTGTTTGTGTTATATTATATCTGCCTATCGAGGTTTTTTCCTGACTGGCATTTATGACATGTCAATGCATTTTGCAGAAACTGTAGATTATATTTAGTCGTGTTAAGAAAAATATAGTACGTTGTTATAGAGGCTGGAAAGTAAGGAACAGATGAACAGGTTAGTTATAAGGGTGACCCCAAAGGGAAGCTTTCGATAATATGAGTGCATCTATTACAGTTTTGGCCGAAATTAAACAAAGTGCTATATGTATAGATTGTACAGTACACGAACTGTTCAAATGCAACCTTGTTCGTTTAACCATATTGTAGTCAGCAGATGGGCTTGACAATGAAGTATAAATAAATCACAGAAATATGTAAACTTACAATTTAAGATATACATTTTTTGTTCGTTCCTGAGATATGCGTTGTTTATAAATCTTATTACGAAAATGGGTACTGAAAATTTATGTCCAAGAAATAATGAACTTTAGTCTGTAAGTAAGCTAATTTCACAAGCCTAAGTCTACAGGCATTAAACTTTATTATTTATCACTTTAAAAACAAAAACCTGAACTCTTCAGACGCAAACGCCATAAATTCATATTATGAGAAATAAATATAGCCAGGAACATTACAATTCAGTAAAGCAAAGTCGAGGTATAAATAATTCACGGACGAGCCAAAAAGTCTTCCTCAAAGGTTGGAACAAGACAAATTAAGACAAATTACATTCTCACCTCACCCTGTATTATACTGTTAGCGAAAACTCCCTAATCCTCATTTACACCAGTATTTTTAAGGTTCGGTAGTCACGCTAGAAAATCTCACAGTTTCGCCACGTCTATCCGTATATCACGTCGTCTCAGAAATTTTGTACACACGTAGGTATATCGTTGGAAAGCTATTTAAATTTCTTTATAATTAGTATGTTTTAGGACTAGGAAAAACCGTGACGTAATGTAATGTCTCAGCTCAAAGAATCCGAGTCCCGAGCCGAGTCGAGCGTGACTCATTTTGTGCAACGACTCGAGCTTTCTCTATAGCGAGACTACAAAAACCTGGGGGGAAATTCGACCAATTTTAGAGAGATGATGGAGATATCTCCAGTAGATCGCCAGGCGTCACTTTTGACGTGTCCCTATCTCTCTAGAGATATCTCTAGAACATCGCAACTTCGCCAATCTGGTCGAATTTGCGTCCCCTTTGTATATGACAGCGTAGATAACAGGCGCATACTTAGCTTTTCCGGGTATTACGTGAAATTAGACAATAACGTTTCTTTCTAAGCAGAAATTCATATGCTGAGTCTTGCACACTGCCACGGTTAGTTTCAAAATTAGACTTGCAGCTATCTTCGCAATACGACTCAACTAAAGCTACGGTGATGAAAATGTAGTGTAAGTCTCAGCGTGAAGGGCAAGGTGAACTCAAAAAATGACAAGGCTCGGATATGGCTCGTTACAACAAAGGGCTGAAAACACAGAAAAGAGACTCGACAGCGACACTCGCTAAGTTCGCGAGACTTGTTTGGCTTGAAGTTCTGCAATAAATGGAATTCTATATACTTAGCCGAGTCTCGTTGTTTGAGTTCCGAGTCGTAATAAAAGGACACCCTAGAACTCGAGTCCATTACAACACTAGAAGGAACGGTACTTTGTTCTGATTTTTAAAGTTTGTTTGAATTTTTAAAAGAGACGTAAAGCAGTCGTCCCTCTCACACAATAATTGTAGGTTAAAAAAGGCATACGCTTCAACCCATAAAACAAATGTTTGCAAAAACCGAAGAAAATACAACGTCACCTTGTTAGAAGTAAAAATCTATTAAATATTTAACTGCATGTTGAAACAAGATTTAAACCCAAATTTGGTTTACCAAATTACACGAAAGCTTTTAAAACATATTTCGTTCGTTTGTATAGCAACAAAACATGGTTATCTCATAAAACTCCAGCTTCAACATCATAAAACCATTTCCACCGCGCTTTGTTCAAAACCAAAACCGCGCGAGCCCAAGAAAAAACGACAGATAAAACCGTAATCCAGTCCCATACGATAAGAGTATATATTCCTTAGCTTAGTATATCTAAGGTAAAAGAAAAGCCTCGGAAAAATGTGCACGCTCAAGATAATTCCGTAGCGTGGAGAAATGCCAAGGAACTGATAGGCACAAACCCGGGGACGGCAGTAGGGTGCACTCTAGTCAAACTCGCTACCGATTTGTTTCTTTTCTCATTACTGCCTTGACTGCCAGTGTCTATCTCGATTCCGTAGGTAGTGAATTTTAAATAAAGAGACTAGTTGAACTTTGTACAAATCGCTTGTATGTTTAAAGATAGTGACAGTTTAAGAGAGTCCTGTACAATTACTAGTGCATAAATATGTGGCATAGACTAAATAGTGACCGGTGTTCGCTTTATGTGATAGTCGAGATATTCCACTTGATAGGATTCAGAATAACAAATGTCAAAACCCCATACAGTAACTTGATGACGTCATAACTCCCTCCTGAACGGAAAACAAGACAGCTCTCCTTCTTTAAATGATCTTGTGGTTCAGTTCAGAAGGTTCATCCTGCCAAAGGAAAACTGCTGAACATCAAAAGCCGTATATTCCATTTTTAAATATATCCTAAACAGCGTCCACTAGTAAAAACATGTAGGATTCATTAAACTAGAAATATTATGTGTTTCATATTCTTTATTATAAAAACGCGCGTTATAGTACAGTACGAGTAGTAGGTATCAACATAAGTGTACATCGAAAAGAACAACTAGCTATTGAAAAACCTGCTTAAAAACGAACTAAGTATTTATTTATTTTGTAACTTCCAATTAGTGTGTTCGACGACAAAATATTTTGAAACATTTTAAACGTCT
The DNA here is from genome assembly GCA_905147355.2 of Apotomis turbidana. Taxonomy (NCBI): domain Eukaryota; kingdom Metazoa; phylum Arthropoda; class Insecta; order Lepidoptera; family Tortricidae; genus Apotomis; species Apotomis turbidana. Next base: position 10,392,024 of record LR990299.1, on the reverse strand, counting down.
TAGTGCAATAGCTTGGAAAATTGCTCTTTTCTTTAATTAAAGGGTTGAGCGCTGGTAGCAATAGTTAAATGTTTTAAAGTTAGCCTTTCTGAAAATGCAGGTAACAGATTTATTGTTTTAACATGCTTATTTAATTTGATCATTACTTTCACTATCAAAATTACAATACTTAATATTATAAATGCGAAAGTGTGTCTGTCTGTCTGTCTGTTACCTCTTCACGCTTAAACCGCTGAACCGATTTAGATGAAATTTGGTATGGAGATAGTTTGAGACCCGGGAAAGGGCATAGGATACTTTTCATCCCGAATAAATTTAGTGTTCCCGTGGGATGAGCGGGTAACACCGCGGGGCACAGCTAGTAATTATATAAATAAAAAATTCTCAATACCTAATGAAATAATAATAAAGAAAGAAAAGAAAACAACACCTAGTAAAAACGTAATACCTATAAACTCATCTTGAAACAATAGATAGATTGGATAGATGCTTGTTGCAAGACTTTGTCTTCGCCGGACCTTGACTTTGAATTCCGAAAGAAGTCGCGGCCGCTTTCTAGTCCATTTTAAAAAGCCCTGATACCTAGTTTATACCTAGGCTTATACCTAGGTCGTTACGGCCTCGACCCCTATTTGTGGACAAAGCAATGTTTTGTCCCAAGAAAAATACAAGTTTTAATATTGTTACAGTACCTAATGAAAATTAAGAACAAACGAAATATTGCACTAAAGAACGTTGGAACTACTGGAAAGTTGATCACATCTTTAGTTTATTATACTTCAATATTAAAATGAGAGAACCTATTTAATTTTCAGCCGATTACTTCCGTAATTTTCGAATTTACATGATTACTTTTTTTACTTTAGACCTGAAACCCCCCAAATGTTCCTAATCTTATCAAAATTTTGATATGGTGAAAAATCCTAAATTTTTGAAAGCACTTTTGTTTAAAACTTGAAGATTTTCATACTCTCTCCTAAAACAGAATTTATTTTAATGGTGATCCGTGAATGAGATAAAATGTAATTACTGATAATATTGCTTGAATGCGAAGTTTTTATATCTGTGTATTGTGTATCAGTTTGTGGCATCGTAGCTCCCAAATGGATGAATCAATTTGAATCAGGTTTATTTTTTATCTAATAACTTCCGTCGAGACGGTTCTTAGCTAATGTTTGGTGGAAATATGACCAGTAGTTTCCAAGGTATACAGCTTTAATTGGAACAATTCTATTTTTGTTTCGTATTTACTCAATTGCTCAAAGTTTAACTAGAACAGATCCCTTGTAGGGATAAGGTCGCCTTTGTTACTACGTTATTTTTGATCAATGTATTTTTAACTGTTTTTGTGTACAATAAGGTGTTTACTTACTTTTTTAACTTACAAATACAAGTGACAAAATTTCAGCCAATATTGAAACTAATATTCCATGTTTAGTTTTAGTAGAATTTTCTATATCACTCATTGGATGAGGATCTCATGATGACCAGCTACTTGTGTCGGGGTTTGCTGAAAATTTTAACTAGTTTATTTTTATTTACATATATTATATTGATGTGGCATTGACAATTTACTCCATTGAATACAAGGTGAATTTTTGTAATGTATGTGGCTATGTCAAGTAATAATAAATAAATATCAGACAACCTTACACAAGTCAACCCTAGTCCCAAAGTAAGCTCAAGAAGTGTGTTATGGGTTAGCAGACGATATACATACCTATAATAAAATACAAATAAAGAGTCCCAGGTTGGTCCCAGGTATCATTACCGGGGTATTAACTGGTAAAAAGTTATTATTGTTTTGAGAGTTACTGTCGTGATGTCAACACGTCGTCACAACATCACGACGACAAAACTTTCCACTTCACGACAACGCCACGTGGAATTATGTTTTAGCCTTATAATGTACTTGGTATTTATATAATTCGCCGCAAAAATAACCCGTGATCATCAATCTTTAGTCATTACAGAGTGACGAGAACGTGATCAATCATGTTTAGTATTATTATTATATGAATTTCATATCCAAGCCTGTCACTCCATTAAGATATCCATAATAGGTGGTTAAGTCATAGGAAAGAAGCTATAACTAGATTGCTTTCGATTAACTTTCAACGGAAAAAGAGGGTTGTAAGCAGGGTTTGTTACCGTTAACCTTTATCCTATATACATACCGGTTACAGATTTCGGTTAATTGTTATTAACGTCGATTTCTGTGGGCTTAAGACATTTATTGAAGTGAAACTTCTAATGCGACTTCCAACAAATACCGTGGAGGGGGTAGGAAAGCACTGTTGCGTTAAACGTTCGCAACAATCCCACGGACAATGCGACGGATTTAAGGTTATGTCAAGGTACGTCTCTTGTGAATATCAATTGATTGTTAGGTTTTCTCTTTTGAAATTACAATATCTACCCCTTCGTATTTTCATTTCCACATTACGAAGTTTCACTTCTTCCGCGCGGAGGGCCTCCACGCACTATTTTGAAGTGAAACTTCTGTCTCTTGTGAATATCAATTGATTGTTAGGTTTTCTCTTTTGAAATTACAATTTCTACCCCTTCCTATTTGCATTTCCACATTACGAAGTTTCACTTCTTCCGCGCGGAGGGCCTCCATGCACTATTTTTTTGTAGATCTGGATCAATAAATACGGACCACAAAGTAGACACCGCAGAAATGACTGTTTCTAAGGAGCTATTCAAAAGTAATATTAACCGGTTACAAGTGTTGTGAGTTTATCTTTGTGTTTTTGCGAATCCCTTTGTTAGGCGTGATTTTTCATAGTCATAATCATACCTCGAGGTTTTCGGTGTATACGAATAGTTTGACACTAGTAGGTAGTCGTAGGCCAGTGTTGTCACATACAATTTTGTCAAAACGGTAGTACAGGACGCAGAAATTGGTAGAATTTGAAATGCAAAAAGGCAGATCTACCACCACTCTGGGTCAGTACGTTTTTAATGATTAACATTGTGTAAACAGTGTTTAAGTGTTAAAAATCGGGGCAACATTTTTGCCTCGCCAAAGAAATGGCCGCTAAATACACTATCAGCTGTCATTTGCCAAAAAAATTGCCGCGAAAAATACCGTCGGCTGTCAGTGTCAACTGTCAAGTTCCGTTTTAAGCGATGAAATCACAGATGAATAATGTAGATGAAATTACAAGATAGGCTTTGGCTCTGTGGACAACAACCTACATTCAATAGTAAGTGAGTAACATTTCGTTCTACTCGTTGAGAATTGTTTACGATCGTAAAATTAGGTAGATTTGATGCTGAGGGTGGTAGATAGGTAGAACGGAGAAAAGTAGATGTGACAACACTGTAGTAGGCATCAAATCTTTCGTGCACCGAAAGCCCCGGGATATAAGTAGTCATAATGTAATGTTAGTTAAAATGCTGAAACCGATAACTTAATAGGGTTTGGTAAGCGCGTCTAATAGAGCCCATTAGCCACCATTAGGTCAGATTAGGTTTATTTTATGATAATCCACTGTTTCTGATAAAAATAATTTAAAAATATTGACTAATGAAAATTCTGATATTATGATATGACTTGCGATACTGTGGCAGTCAATAGAGCTGTCTAGTGTTTATTTGTGGTTTCAGTATGTTTATAAGATTGCAACAAAAATTAGATGTTTTTTCTTATGGTTGTAAACTTCAGCTCAAATAGAAGCGGAAAAATAGATGTCACAAATATTTTAAACAATCCAACAATCTCACTAATATTATAAAGGTGAATGTTCGTGAGTGAGTTTGTATGTTTATTCCTTCTTCAATCGGATGGACGGATTTTCATCAAGGAACAGAGATATTTCTTATCCCAATTATTTAACTCATAGGATAGTTTCCATCCCGAAAAAACATGGTTTCCGTAGCAGTTTATGCGATTTTAACACGAGAACAGCCGCATGCAAAAGCTAGTTATTAATATAAAGGATAATTTTACTGTGACTTTTATTACTTAGTCTATATTTAAACGTGGAATCATCGCCCGTTTTATATCCAATCCCTTCTGCGTAAAAACTTAGTCCAAATATATTTTAATCTTCAACAATCCGGCTTTTACATCAGAACATACAGTTGATTAAAGTGATACTTGATGCATACACACACATTGGTTATAGTTTAAGTCTTCTTATCCGTTCAAGCTGATTCTTTTAGACATTTTCTCTATGATAAAACATGTTTCTTAACATATTATCAATGTTACTGCTTAGAACAGGGCTACTGAGATTTATTGGTATATATTTAAAATCTACTGTTTGAATTTTTCATTGATAATTATTGTTTCAAAAACTACTCGAATTTGACAAAATTCACTTATTTTCGACTGGACGAAATGAAAGCATGAAATAGCTATGTTACTTTCTAGAACTTCAGGAAAAGTATTATTCACTTCAAAAAGTTGATTTGTTTGTTTGTTTTTCCTTTTTTTGCGCTGAATAAAATTATCCAACAAGGGTAATTTATATAACGAGATAACGGGAGATAAAAGAAGATTCTCCGAGCGTTCTAACCGCGCGGTTTTATCGTCATTCTTTTTTCACGATTATAACCGCAATGGAAAAAGAACTCGTTTTAATTATGATCGCACTCGGGAGTGGCTTCGGGATACATAAAAAATCGACTTCTAACAATCGTTCATTTTAGCAATATTTGCAGAAATAGGGTTATAAAGAAAAAAACTCCTTACAAACGCTGAATATTCACCCACCATTCCACCACCATCAAAAACGGAGGACGTCCTCAATTCGACTATAAATCAATTTTATCGAAATTGATTTAGAGCTCAGAAAATTATTACGAAAGATCATACCCATTTCGCACATTGATGTCGGTATTTTTTTGTTAAAACGTATTTGATTATTTATACATTCAAGTATACATTATTTCTGCAAAAGAAAAAGTAAAAGTCAAATGAAGGACTTATTGCTATAAACTAAAGCCTCTCTGCTAGTCAGCTTTATATCTATATTTTAATGGTAATTCATCATACTCATCGTCATCTTTACAGAAATTCTTGTTTTAAAAGCGTATTCACCTCTATTCACGTTCACTTATACAAAAAATATTTTGACTTTTCTAAAATTGCTGAAGCTTTCGTTCTGGCTCGCGAATTCGTGAAAAGCTCTGAGTAATGAGCTTTCACAAGTTGAAGTCACTACAAAAGGCATTTTTCTAAATGACCTATTATTATGAACGTTTATATTTTAATCTGAACAATGTGGACATACGGTTGTTTTTAGGTTTGCTGCGATGCAAATGTTTGGTCACAATTCGTTTAATTATTATTTTTTGTGTATAGTGTTGTTTATATTATGTGATTTATTGCACAGAAACACGTACCTACTTTACACGCCAACGTGATAAATATTATGCGGAATAATAATTATAAGATAAAAATGCGAAACGAATCTATTTTGTGTGCGTATGTACCTTTTTACCCAACTATGGCTAAGCAAAAAGTAGAGTTATTAAATACTATTGGTATTAGATATTATATGTATTGAATCATCCATCAGACATCTTTAATAAGTTGGATTTTAATCAACGACTGGAGAATAGATTTAATCAACTAAAACTAATTGATAAAAAATTCTACTCCGAATTATTCAAGTATATCTATGAGCTCCATCTCAAACCGTATCGACTAAACTTAATTAATCCTACACATAAAACCTTTACCTTAACCTTGTTTAATTAAAACTACTCTCAACGAAAACTTACCTAAAACCCTCTGAAACTACCAAATCACCACACGACACAGTTTCACTATACCTAACACTGTATATACCGTCACAACCACTGTTTCACACTACTTACTAATTTACATATATTTATAATCACGTCACTTACACTGTAGTTTTAATTTTACGCGAACAGATTCCCACCGAGTGAGACACAGGCGTGCCGAGAGACGAAGTCACCCTTACTGACTGTTCACAAGCGTAGACAGGGACGGACAACCTCCCTCTCTCTCCATTGTAGGTTTTCTAAGGACCTGGGAACCGTAAAGTGGAATTTGCAATTTTATTTTCTTCGGTGCAATTTTATAAGTGAAATGTTAGCGCATCAGTTTCAGAAGTTACGATCCTGGTTACGATATCGGTTTAATTATTTTGAGTATGAAATGTTAGTGGGATTTATAAGAACAGGTTGTTAACTTCGTAGTTATTTTAAAAGTTACATGGAGGGGGAACAGTTCCGTTTTGTTCTGATATCAAATAGAAATATCGGGATACGTATACTGAGTAACCATTTTATATAGGTACTCGTAACTTGGTTTAAAAAATTACCTGTTTGTTTTTTTGCCGTTCGCGTCAGTGGAAATTGATCAATCTTTTGATTTTCTTAAGGGGAAGATAAATAATATATTAACTCAGAACAAATTGTACTAATTCTATGTATCATGTACGTAAATAAATGACACAGCCATTATAAACGATGGTTTCCATAGCAGTACTATTTAAGTGACCATATTAGATTTATTCCGTTGGCATTATTTAGGTTAAGGTGGTCTTATTTATTTTAAATTTCATTTTATTTATTTATAATTATGTTTATTTATTTTACATACTAAACCAATATATAGTTATATGTATAAGAATAGCAGAAGAAATCGCTATTTATATCGAAAATCGAGAAGTGGTATTTCCTATTTAACCATTTCATTCACCCAAGATCGCTACGTGTGCTACGCCGTAGCCCGTAGCAGCATTTTGCCGCTACGTAGCAGGAACCCGCGTAGACCCGTGATGCATATACGTGCCGAAAAGTGCCTTAAATGTATTTACAGGGGCCTTATTGTATTGATATTAACATTGAGCCATTTGAGCGATGTAACAGCCATATCACAGAGATATAGAAGATAATAAGTAATGTTATTAAAACTTTTATAAGATATATTTAATGGAGTGCCGAACGAACAAGTGGTTGGCATGCAAGCATCCCCCGCCCCCGCGCCGTCGGTCAAAAATCAGTGACAAAGTTACCGCGGGCTGTACGAGTAGCAGTCCCCGTTGAAGAGCTCCATTAGAGTTCGAAAAATGTTGACTGACAATTTCGCGTGAGTGTAAACCCCTTAACACTTTGGCAACCAAGGCTTTCGTAGCGCATGTAGCCGCTAACATGAGGAAATGCGTATGTAGCGTAAACTTGCTACGACTACAGTGTCCACGGAGCGGGTTCCCGGTGTTCAAAGTGTTAATACAATAATAGTATAGAACATAAATCGCTATATCAACTTTTGCTGTTTGAACATGTCAGTGACAACGAAACGTTGCCATATTTATGTGGTGAATAGAGCGCATCCCTAAAGTAGACCTAGTCCTATAGATAAAGGTTGTCTCGAACGAAATGTAACTCAGTGTGAAGAAAGCCCTGCATAGTAACTCCATCTAATCGAAAACGGCAAACTAGTAATTTCAAAATTGCGCCGCGTACATGAACTGTGACCTCAATTCTGATGCCTATATCTATATATATTATGTATCATAACTCCATAACGCATATCCATAATTATACATAAATTCATTTTCCTGCTTCCAAAACTTCTCATTTCTATCTCAATCAATTTTGCTTTTAGGCTCATTTTCGTCCCGATGTTTATTTATTATTAAGTACGTTATAATTCGATTAATACACTGAGAGCGTTCCTTTCACCTTTACTTATTTCATCGTAAAATGGCGCTTATTTTGTGTTATTTAGAGTTTGGAGTGGGATGGCAGCGTATTCATTAGCTGAGGATGTCACTTTGACAGTTGTTGTTCCCATTCCCGTATCAAAACACGTCGAGGCTTAAGGCTTCTATCTAAATTTCTGTGACAAATGGAGTAGATGGCAATGGTTGTGCTTGTACTTATGAGTTCGAAGTGCCTATTTTACAATAATTATAATACAATAATAATAAAATAAATAAATATTGGACAACCTCACACAAATCTAGTCCCAAATTAAGCTCAAGAAGGTTTGTGTTATGGGTACTAGACGACGATATACGTACTTATATAGACAAATAATATATACTTAAATACATATAATAAGAACAACCATGACCCATGCACAAAATATTCGAGTTCATCGCACAAATATTTACCCTGGCCGGGATTCGAACCCGGGACCGCCGGCTCAGTCGGCAGGTGTCTGCAAACTGCGCCAACCGCGTCGTCTATCTGTATTACAATACAATACAATACAACAATACTTTATTGCACACCAACAAGAAAAATATTACATGAGAAATCTTAAATTAAACAATGGTAGACAATAGGCGTCCTTATTGCTAAAGAGCGATCTCTTCCAGACATCCTTTGAGTAGCGGAGAAAACAAAAATATTAGGTGGTGATGGTGGTATTGTGTAGAGTTCAATGATTTCAAAATAACGCGCCCCCATACTTATGGACGGGATCGCACTTTGTGGCGGGTCATGGGGGAGGCCTTTTTTCAGCAGTGGACGTCTGTGACTAATAGATAGATAGATAGATAGTATGTAAACTTCATTTAGTTATTTTTTTATATATATAATATTAACCTTTCGTAAGCTAAGCTAGAAATTATAACATACTATTTAAATACTTTGCACTGATCAGTGCTTAGGGATCACCATATACCGCTGTCCGTCTGTCTGTCTGTGTGTCTGTCTGTCTGTCACCAGTGCCAACCGGGATAGACAGTTGAAATCATTACAGATGAGTATTTCTGTTGCCGCTATAACAACAAACACTAAAAAACAGAATAAAATAAATATTTAAGGGGGCTCCCATACAACAACGCAGTACATACCAGCAAACTTAACTTAAACCGGACAGTTAAGATGGGATAAGTATTTGTTCGGAACCCTCGGTGCGCGAGTCAGACTCACAGTTGGCCGGTTTTTTGAAGTTTGACGACCATTTTTATCCCATTTATCATTTTGCTTTTGACGACGCGACGCGTCACTTTCAAGCGAGGCAATAACCCAAACAATCCTTTGTTAACCTAACAGCGCATTTGAAAAGGTCAGAAACCAGCCATAGCGTGCCGCAAAGAAACTTAGTTATTAAATACAAGGACACGCAACCACTACAACATGATATCTTCCGTTATATAAAACAAAACGCAACATTCTTGCCTAAAACGCCATAAAAATACTCATTTTCTCTTGAACGTACGGCACATAAGCTTTGAAACTTGGGAAATAGGATTGATTCTCGTTTTTTAAAGCTGTAAAGATATGTTGGTGAGTTCGAGACGCGTAGGATAAAGTAAAAAATATTCCAATTTCGGAAACAGATTGCGGTAGCTATCCCTTATAAATATATTAAAAGAGAAATTATGAGTTGCAGGCGCTGGCAATATGTGGAGGGTGTCGAGAGTTCCAGTATGTACCTAATATGTGTACGAGTATACTGTGTGTATGTGTCATCCTTACTTTCGTCGCTAAGTAAGTAGCATTTTAACGGGGCATGTGGCTCAGTGGTTGCCAAAGAATATAAGTAATAAATATGAATTCGTTCAAAAATGCTGATTGTTTTTGAAATTTTTCTCTATGGTCAAACATGTTTCTTAACATATTATCAATGTTACTACTTAGAACAGGGCTATTGCGATTTATTGTTATATATTTGAAACCTACTGTTTGAATTTTTCATTGCTAATTTCTGTTTAAAAATTTGACAGAATTCACGCAGAAAACCTTTTTAGGTTTCCGTAGTCAACTAGGAACCCTTATAGTTTCGCCATGTCCGTCTGTCCGTCTGTCTGTTTGTCTGTCTGTCTGTCTGCCTGTCCGTCCGCGGCTTAGCTCCGTGACCATTAGTACTAGAGGGCTGAAATTTGGTATGAGTATGTGTATGTATCACGCCGACAAAACGGTAAAATAGTGAGGCCCGTGAAGTGTAGCATCCCTCTGCAGAGTGCTGGTGTTTACAAGCTGGACTGCGAGTGTGGTCTGTCATACATTGGCCAAACGAAACGTAAGTATCGCTACACGGGTTAAGGAGCATGTAGCTGATGTCAAGCACCGTTGTTGCAACAGGTCTGCAGTCTGCGAGCATGTCATGGACAAACCAAACCATTCAATTAAGTTTGATAACACTTCAATCCTTGCCAGAGAGAAACGATATTTTCCCAGAATGTTGCACGAGGCTATTGAAATCAAAAAATATCCCAATTTCAATAGAGAAGATGGTTTGTCATTACCACCGGCTTGGGATCCTGTTGTACATCCATAGCTGGGCATTAACTCGTTAATCCGTTAATCGGTAATTAACGAAGTTAACATTTTGATTAACGGATTAACTTTTAAAAATGTTAACGGACACGTCAACTTCCGTTAATATGCCGAAGTCCGTTAATCGTTCATCCAATGCCTACTATTCACCGCACGGCACCGCCACAGGCACCGCGGTGCGGCGCGAAAAAACAGGCTCAGACAAGTATGAAACTACAAGTGCCGGGCGGCGCGTGGCAGCGAGTGAAACAAAACAAAACTAGATATATTTTGCCGGCGCGTGCGAGTGAGAAAACTGTGAAGAGATTTGTTTCGTTTGATCATTTCATTACTTAGCGCCGGTGCTTAAAGTGACGAGTGTTTTATTTGTTATTGTTATTATAAATTACTGTCAGTGATCATTTGCGTGTTGATAAAGAAGAGTGCAGTGTAATTTAGTTAGGTAGAAAAAGTGTACTGTGCAGTGTAGTAATTAAAACCATATCATGGAAGACATGGAATCGGATTCCAGCGGTCCTGATGAGAATCCATGGCCACATTTGACTGAGTATATGGAATTTGTATCCAGATCGGGCCAGCAAATACTTTTTGCGTGTAAGCGTCGTACGTAAGTTCACTAACGCAACGATATAAAAATGCAATATTACACGTATTAACGGATTAACGATTAACGTTAACTTCCGTTAATTCTTCCGAAATGTAACGCTTTAACGTTTAACGATGCTAACTTTTTTTGTAGCGGATTAACGATTAACGAAGTTAACTTTTTGATTAACGGTGCCCAGCTATGTGTATATCTTATCAAGGATCAAGCAAGACACAAGACTGGAAACCTTGGGCCTCGAACGGTGTAAAACAAATTACATGTACAGTTTGTTTAAAAGTATTTTATAGTAACAAATAAGGCAATCTGGGAGTTTTCTTTGGCGGTTCTTTCTCCTCAGTAAGCCTTATAGTGAACCGCTGGTAGATATTTTAATTAAATAATAAATGCCCTTCTGTCACATGTGTAACTGTCTTTACATATTAGGGCCATCTGGCATGGATTAACACCTTTATTTTTTTTGTAAATATTTAAAAAAGGGGAAGTTTGCACAAATGTAACTTTGACAGAGAAAAATTATGTTTTTCTGAGTCAACCTTTGACAACGGTATCTGTAAAGGTACTGAAACGTCAGGGAGGCTCAAATAATTAATATACGCGATATAATCCGTTTAAATTATTTTATTTAAATAATTACTGTTACTTTGGCGTTTACGACCTTCTTATAGAGCTTGAAATCTTTCTCGTAATTTAAATCTGTCTCAAAATTTTGTCGATTGTGAAGGATGGGCAACTACGGAATCCTACACTGAGCGTGGCCCGATATGCTCTTGCAAACTGCAAACAGTCAGCAATAAAAGCTGATCTCTGAAATATATTTTGAAAATAATTATTATTTCGGTAAGTAGTTGTTCACTGATTCAATTTTAATAGTTCAACAGGCCGTGAATATACATCGGCCATTCAAACTCGATTGTATGACTAATAACTGCTGGCAAGTGGCATTATGTAGATCCGATGCATAGAATGGAAATTGGTAAATCAACCGAATATTCCCGAATTCATTATTGGATAGCATAGGTCCATTTGCACGTAATAAATTTAATGTTTAGCTACTAGGCAATATTGCTGGGAATCTTTATAGCCTGCGGTTTTATTTATTTTTGTTATGGTAAGGCTCGATTGTTCTCAAATAAAAACTATATCAGTATAAGATTACTCATAATAAGAATACAACAAAATACGAGTACAGATAACATACCTACATAAGGTGGGGTAAGACTAACATGAATGTTTTTTTTTTATAAAAATACTACATTTTTATTTTTATTAATATTGACGTAAAGATAAATTATGAAAGGAAAATCAACCGATAGGTTCAAGTCCCCAGGTTTTTCAGAAATACGGTGTTTGACTATATTGAATATAAATTGTGGCATTGAAACCACTAAACACACATTAAAAAATACGCGGAACCAAATAAACTATCACTTACTTTTGGACATTATACTATTTTTAATTGTGCAATAACTAAAAAGAAGACGTGTTTTGACTACTGATTTTTATGGCGTCACATGCTTGTGTCATCATAGAAGCTTCATACTAACAGATCGTTTTTGACATTTCATAAAGAGTAGCTGATTTGAACTGTCATCAAATACCGTATTATGTAAAACATTACGGACCCGGTAGATTCCATTTTCCATTTCACCACATTTCACTACCGAAACAAAATACGTATATAAACAGTTTTCGTTTAACGGAAATAAAAAACGGTTTTGAGCGAAAAATTCCAGTACCGAGAACTGACCGAGTGGAAAAACGCTTAAACGGGATTGAAACGAACTTGAAAAAATTGCGCAGACGAGCTAAGGGCCATTGCACACGAGATTTTTCAGTAGCTAATACTAAGTTGTAATGGGTATTTAATTTATTATAAGTCTTTCTTTTCCTAACTCGCGGTGCCCAAACGTAGTCCCTAACTGAATGCCAAAAGCACAAATTGAAGGTGTGCCAACGGGTCATGGAGGGCAGCAGAACGGATCACTGCGCTCCAATACACTCGTATCTGCCATATGCAGCTATTACACAAAATAAGTTACTGAACAAAGGGATGCAACAATACGAAGGAGTGAGATGGAGTCATCCCCATCTCCATACATGTCTCACATATTGATGCATCCCTCTCGTCGGTAATTAATTTAGGAAAATGTAATAGCCGTGTTAAACCTGGATATCCGACATGAGCGGATATCCGAAATAAATCTAAACAAAAGTTAAAAAAACTATTGCAAATATGTATGATAACAGTATTTTATGCAACAGTTGTATAAGAGGGGTCAAAAAACGAGAGTGGCGTGGGTTCGCAATCCTAAGAGAACATGGCACAAGCATTTTTTGACTTACTTAGGTATACAACTTTGGAAACAAACTTTTTTACGACATGGTATTTTTAAATAAACAGCAAAATAAATATAGAATAGAATAGCATTGAATAGAATACTCTTTATTGCACACCTCAAGAAGAAAGAAATACAAATACAGATGACACTTAACATTACAATAGAGGCAAACAATAGGCGATCTTATCGCTAAAAAGCGATAAGATAATATTTTCATGTTTAAGCTCGGAACCATCAAAACTCTTTTTTTATTGACATCCATCTCGCTATACCAGACATACATGCATAGAAGATTTGTATAATTAATTTTTTTAAGTTGGCAGCAAGCAATTCGGTTAGACCAATATTATACTTTTATATTTTTTACTGAGAAGTGTGTGATATAAATCGTAGCTTAACCCATATTTTCTAAAATCTTACACAAATCGACGACTACGTTAATGTCACATTAAAGCGTCGTGTGTAACTGCCCTTACTGTAGCTTGTTTTGCAGCATTTTATAAAGGTTCAAGCTCTGTGGGGTACAGTTAGGGGAATCCCAGAGCAGAAATTAAGTTCCTAATGAATGCTAATTTTATAGCTTGATTGTGTGGCTGCCTACAGGAAATTATTATCCTACAGTACAGAGACCTCAAACTTAGTTGGAGAAAACTAGGCCTGATTTGAGTGACAGTGATATATAGCCATTTTGTCATGTGCATCGGTCATATATCGGACATATGGCTGTGATTTGGTTGATAAATTGGGATTTGTTGTATTAGAATAGCATTTTGTTTTTTCCGCCACCCAAAGGTTGTCTGGAAGATATCGCTCTTTAGCGATAAGACCGCCTATGGTCTACCATTATTTAATTTATGATTTCTCATGTAATATTTTTCTTGTTGGTGAGCAATAAAGTATTGTTGTATTGTATTTGTAAGTGACTAGTTCTCATTTTAAAGGTAAAAATTGAGTACATCGATCGCTATAATCACGTTTTAAACAAAAAAAATACAAACATTAGAAAAGCGAAATGTTGATTTCTTGAAGAATTATATTTGAGTTACTAATTACCCAAATCACGGTCAGTACCTGTAATTTATTGAGGAGTACCCTCGATTTCTCCAGGATTCCATCGTCAGATCCTTAACCACAATACAACCAACTAGAAAGTATACCCTTACAAACAGAAAAAAGGATAATCCAAGTAATTTCAGTCTTCAAGTAATTGGGGAACATGCATAAAGTAAAATAAAATAAATAAACACCTCAATCTCCTCCGATGTTTGACGTCAGTAAAAACAGACGACAAGTGATATTTTGGAAGGATGTCTAAAACCCCAGACTTCTGGTTCCACTGCTAGAGGTTTCCCTAAATACTGTACTCCTTAAAATGAATATTTACAAAACTTTTGGATGGAAATGCAAAGCACTTCGACAACGTGACTTTGCATTCTGAAACTTGAGCTCAGATTTCGGATCTCATGTCGGTAAATATCAGAAGTAGACAAACGAGACCTCCAGACAAGACAAGTATTCACGGTTCGACAAAGGCACAGAGTATGTCGCGTCGAAAATCCACTACTAGTGATTTCAAAGCCAGGGCTAGACACGTACTAAGAACATAGGATGTAGCGACAGTTGTAGACTACTGTCATGTATTGTGTCTTATATGTAAGTACGTAATAAGCACGCGGCGCTTTATAAGTACGTTTATATTTAATGCCGCCGCCGTTACATTTCAAGCCACGATTGCAACCCACACACACAGAGTCTTTCCGCTGCGCTCGCTTCTCCGCTCCGCCCAGCCACAGCAGCAGTATCTGGTGGAAAGTTAGTCATGATGATGGCATTAAGTCCGCCTTTTGTACGACTTGTTTTCATTTTTGCAATAAAGATTAAAAAAAAAAATAAGTCATCTAAACTTTAAGACTCACGCATTGACCGAGATACAACACACCACATTGTACCTACCTACAATGTACATACCGGACTTTCTGCGCCGTCTACTCTGCGACATTGGCCTCTGGCTAGCGATTCCACTTCAACGACTCAAGCACTCTGTTCAATACAGACTTCAATGGCACCCTGAGGCGTGTTAGAGGATGAGTAAATACATATGAGTACACGATACTTGTGTACATGTGTTCTTTGACCTTGAAGTAAGTACTCGATTAGCCGTGGAGCGGGAAAGCTGTTTTTGTGGGGGTTTCATATGAAAAACGTTTTCTGGACTTTCATTTAATTCCTTTTTATTGCGCAGTCGGGTATTAAAAGAGCATGTTACAAATCATGGGAAATATACAATACCTACTTACAAATAGTTTGCGTTAGCGTCCGTGCAAGTGATTACCTATTTAGGTTGAGCATTTTAACCACTTTGCCGGCAAGCTTCTTTTTTTTACTGATTACAAAGTACACATTTAAAGTACACTTCGCGTCCTGGGGGGCTATGATGATTATGTTTATCACGTGATAAATAAGTGACAAAGCATCTGCCACTCATACCTACTCGTATTTTGTCAAATCGTAACGGATGCTATGTCACTTATTTATCGCCTGATAAAAGCAATCATCATATGCTGGCTGATTTTTTATCAATAAAGACAACATTCCCGACCGTTTTTGTGAAAAATATATAATTGTTACTAATTCTTTCATTCGAGCGAGCGACTCAGTCGGAAACAAGTATCGCGAACTAATGGAACAAGTGCAAGACTTCTCTTTTAGTGTTAACGTGTGAAGCCGGCTCCAACTGGTCCAAACTAATTTAGTTCAGCCGGAGGAATTCCCGGTTATTTGGGTATAAAAAGCACTGAATTTCGGTCGGTATATATTATTAGAGATACTAGCTGCGTCTCACGGTGTTATACGCTCATCCCACTACATTCTTGCTAAAAAAAGTAGCCTATGTTTTAATCCGGGGTGTCACCTTCATACCAAAATATATCAAAATTGGTCCAGCCGTTTGAGCGTGAAGAAGTAACAAACATACACATAAACACACTCACAAACTTTCGCCTTTATAATATTAGTGTGGTATGGCTATTTTTACGGCGCGCTTGGCGCAGTGGTAGTGTAGGTGTCTACTGAGCTGACGATTCTGGGTTCGAATCCCGGCAAGGGATATTTTTGTGACATTGTTACCTGGGGTCATGGATGTTCTACGTATTTAAGTATATTATATTTATATATATCTTCGTCTAGTACCCATAACATAACCATAAATACTCGTAACACAAGCTTACTAGAAGACTGGAACTTACTTTGAGATTAGATCGATTTGTGTGAGGTTGTGCAATATTTATTATGTCGAAATAATTAATACGGTGAATAGAGACTAAAGTACTATGTGTGACCTTACAAACGGTCCGGTAGTTTTGAATTTTTGATATGTTGTCTAGGATGGTTAGTCAGTGTTTAAAATGCAAAATGCACAATTCCCCCCACTCCGCGCCCGCCGCCATCTTGAAAAAACCGGCACGTTCTTCATATTTTTGCTCATATATCTTCCTTTAGGAGCATTTTAGATAGAAGGAAGCTTCGACAATGTTATAGAAAGTTAAATTTACTACATTCTCCATTTTATATTTTTTTTTTCTAGGACAGATAGTTACGGAGATATCTTCATTTATAAAAACGTAAAAAATCGCAATTTCCTACTGAAAAACAAACTTCTGGATTATATCTTCGTTTAGGAGCATTTTAGTTACAACAAAGCTTGGGCAATGTTGTAGAGAATTAAATTTACTATAATTTACACTTCAAATTTTGTTTCAAGGACGGTTAGTTACGGAGATATGCACATTTAAAAAACAGGAAAAGTCGAATTTTCCGTAAATTTCTCAAAATTATTGGTTTAGAACGCTGTCATTCAGTTACGGACTAGTCTAGGGCAAATTAAAACATGTAGGAAATATAATTGCTTGTAAAACTCATGTCCATTTTTACATACATTTTCGGAAAATGTGACTTTATTTTTTACATATCTCCGTAATAAATCTGTCCTAGAAACAAAATTTGAAATGTAAATTATAGTAAATTTAATTCTCTACAAAATTACCCAAGCACTGTTCTAGCTAAAATGCTCCTAAACGAAGATATAATCCAGAAGTTTGTTTTTGAGTTGGAAATTGCAATTTCTTATGTTTTTTTAAATGTGCATATCTCCGTAACTGTCTGTCCTAAAAACAAAACATAAAATGGATACTGTAGTAAATTTAACTCTCTATAACATTGTCGAAGCTTTCTTCTAGCTAAAATGCTCCTAAAGGAAGATATGAGCAAAAATATGAAGAGAGTGCCGGTTTTTTCAATATGGCGGCGGGCGCGGAGGGGGGGAATTGTGCATTTTGCATTTTAAACACTGACTAACCATCCTAGACAACATATCAAAAATTCAAAACTACCGGACCGTTTGTAAGGTCAAAATCCTTTATTCACAGAATTAAATCTTGAAGTTTTAGAATTAGGTCTTGTTAATTCTAAATAAATATAGTTAAAAATTGAAGTGTCAACAAATTGGAATTAGGTCACTATAATTCTAAAGGTGCGATGTATTGCATACGATGTGTATCATTTCGCCTATGCTTATAAAACTAAGAAATAAGGTATGTTATTTTAATTATTAATACCGTAGAAAGGCGAGATATTCCGAATAATTTGTACTAATTTTGAAATACTTATGTTAATGGCTCTTTGAGAGACCTCGCGATCATTTTTCGAAATGTGTATTTTTTTAAGTTTTCAACCTACGCTATTTTGAAAATTTTCGAAACTCTGACTATAAAAAACTAATTTAACTAACGGCCTGTTCACAAAATTTCACTAGCATCGATTGAGAAAAGCGACATATAGGCGAGGACAACCGGAAATCCAAACGAAACTAATACGGATACAATTTTTTTGTCAAATTTTAAACTGAGATACTTCACTCGCTTGACCAACTACAAACCCTTAATTTAAAAAAAAAAAACAAAGGACGATAGTTCTCGTTAAGGTTATTAGAGGAAACAAATTCTCGTTCGAAAAAAAATTGAAAAAGAAAGTCAAAGAGTTTGTACATCCTGCATCCCACATTGACAAATTAAGGGTTAAAAACAAGTCTTATGATATGATAAATGTCAATACAAAGATTTTACGACGTAGATGTCTACCCACTCAATTGCTTCGATTTTTGAGTTGGACTCTATTTATATAATAACTTAAAATAAGAGCGGTGACAGGTAGCCGTAGTTACCAAAAGCAATCTAGTGGTTATGCAGTTTCGTAGCAGTTAACTACACTAAGCAACAAATATTACATTAACGTAAACTCACCATAAATAATAATACGGTTCTATTTCTATAATAAAACTCTTCAACCATTTAATGCAATAATTGATTTTCACTTAAGTATCATTCGAACTTCCGATTTTTCCCACCCAATTAATTGCTTGACCGCAAAACTCTCAATTTATAACAACAGCCGCGTCCATTCGCCCCGATTTCAATCGATTAAATCCAATACCAAGATCAATACGCACGCCAACGCACAGAGCCAATTTAGATCCCACGTTTTCATTCCAGAGTGCTCGATTAAGCCTAAAGATCTTGAGCTCAAGTGCCTCTATGGCCCCGTTGCCGATGGCCCTTCACCCCAAGATCTCCACTCACGTTTGATCTGGCCCGTGTTTACGGTATGCTTTTGTTTTGATTAAAGACGGGGCTATTCGGGATTCGGGGTTACTTGGTAATTGATATTGTTAAATTGTATTAAAGTATTCTTTTCATTCTTCCCTTTTGTATGTATGTACGTTTATGTATGTTTATATATATAGATACTTATTTGTGTAAGTGTATGACCTATCTGTCTAATATTTTGTATGTATAATTTACTTGAAGTTCTCATCTCACCACCTACTATTTTCTGTTTAATTTTGTTTTCTCCGCTACCCAAAGGTTGTCTGGAAGAGATCGCTCTTTAGCGATAAGACCGCCTATTGTCTACCATTGTTTAATTTAAGATTTCTCATGTAATATTTTTCTTGTTGGTGTGCAATAAAGTGTTGTTGTATTGTATTGTATTGTAAAGTAAGATTTTATTTATCAGAGTATAAATAATATGAATAACCCTCATCTTTCTACATTCTCTAGTATTAGATTATTTTTATTAAATTCTAAAGAAATATTTTATTTATTACCTAAACATATTTTATGACACACCGTAGTAGATATATTTAAAAGCGCATAGAATCAAAGACGAATAAACTAACCGGGAAATTATACAGGGTGTAACCGACGGTGTACTGAAAACTGAAACCATGGCTTCAGACCATTATTCTTAGCTGGAAAATCGTGGAAATTTATTTGAGGAAATTCACAAATTTTCCTCGGGGGTTTTCATTTTTGCTTTATTTTTCCGTTAATCACACTCTACCGGTAACAATTTTTCATGAAAAATTGCATGAAAATAGCATTTTCCGCAAAACACGCAATGTATCACAAACAGTAGTATGTAAGCTTTACGGTACAACACAGAGCGCGTGGAGTGGGATAGATAACGGTACTGGCCGGTCATTGATCCGCCAGGCCAGTGCGTTGGCGCTGGCCGTTGTGGTCGGACGCAAGATTAATGTTTACCTACCGCACATTTATTTGCTTTACTTGCTTGAATGAAAATAATCTTGTTACACTGTTTTAATTTATCGGTCAGTTGTTATTGGTGTTAGGTAGTACATACTAGTTGTGATCTGTGGTTGCGTTGTTTTTGTATTACGCATATACGCACTAGCGTAACGGTATGTTTTGCGCTGACGCGTGAGTGGAGTGGGGAGCGCCTGGACCGGTCGATGCTCGCCGCGTGCTCCCCTCCCCGCGCGTCTGCACCCGAGAGAATTGGACACAATACATTGCGCGTCGAGTTTTATAATTTATTTTGGAAAATCTTATCCTTGAGTTTTCCGAGAAAATTAACACTCGTTTTCAGTTCGTGATTATGGTTTTCGTTTTTGGTACGGTGTCGGTTACACCCTGTATACATTTTATTTAGCTACTTAGGTAAACAATAACCTGCCTCTAGATCTAGAATACAAGAAAGCTAAAATATTACCATTCGTATCACACAAACTTGACAATCTAAACATTTGCAATTGCGTTTAAAATATTGTACCGCTTTATTTCTTGTCCAATGACATCGAATTTATAGAAAAATGCCACAATGCGAAACCGGGGAAACAATGGATAGCATTAGGCTTCCGATATCTTGCACGTATTCGATTTTGGCTTTGTATTTGGGATATCGCAAAAATATCGTGGTGACATTTGCCATGAATTATTGAATTATTAGACTTTATTCACTTTAACCTAATTATTACCTATTGATACCTATTGTTACGGGTGTTATAATGTTATAAACATATTCAGAAGTCTTTCATGCTTGATTTTCATTATGAGTTTCTTTCGCAAATCAACAAATCGAAGATTCGGTGTGATGTTTTGCATAGAGATATAATTTAGAGAGAATAATTACTCAAGTCAAGAAAAAATTCACAATGCCTGGTACCTGAATAAGTAAACAACATATAGTGCATATGAAAGAAGGGCTTGCCGGGTGAGTAGGATATAGTGATACGAAGCCGGCAAGCCCTATTCACGCCTAAGGCATGTATAGTAGGTGCTTTTCTCAAATATACCTATGCAATGAAATAAAAAAATAAACCACTTAAAAAAATCATATTTCAGCTGTTTAGCCCGTTCATCAAATGAACACAGACGCCATGTTTAAAACAAAATACTTCCCGGCCTAGGCCTTCAATTTTGTATAATAGTACATTACGGCAGAGACCAGTAAGTAAGCCATACTGGCCGAGTAGGAATTAGACGGACCGAGCCGTAGGCGAGGTCCGGATATAACACGAGGCCAGGATGGCTCTTACGGTCGAAGCAAGTATAGTGCTTTTCTCCAAAATTATACAAGAAAATTAGATTAAAACTTATATTTTGTAGGTGACATTCATATTCGGCCATTTTCCAATGAATATTTTTGTTATATCCCATTTTTATTATTACACATTGTGATATTCGTCGTCGCAGGCACCATTAACTCCCATGATAACAACCTATGACAAAAATAATTATGAGTTTATACTTGGATAAAAGATATAGTTATATCGTTATCAAATAAATAGTGGCAGCATTTATTTACCTTCATCTCCAAAATGTTTATCATCTTGAGCTTGATTTAAGAACTTTTCTATATTTTGCTGCTGAATATTTGTGATTTCTTTGCTTTGTAGCCATCCGATTGTCTCAGAAAGATTGTTGAAATATTCTGACCTTATCACCAAAACTATATCTGACCAAAACTTGATTTTATTCCTTCCATTTATTTAATGAATCTCTTGTATCTTTTTATATCTCCTTGGATTTAGTCGTAGGAAGTAAATTATTTTAGCTAACTCTGCCTCCGCTTTTAAGTATGGAGGAGTGCCGTCTATTCGGGATCAGACTCGTCTGAACTCATTTTTGCTGAATTTATTGTAATAGATAACACAAACAAATTTGAAATTTTCGTCTTTTAATTTAAATCCCGCCTTAATTTCTTTTTTTATAAATACTGCGTTTAATTATTTGCACTGTCTTACGAATCTAAGTTTTAAAAATAAAATTTAATTATTGTTATACATTGTTGTATTTTCTAACAAATTTTCATATTATAAAGCTTACCTTCAATTTTAACCCTGAGGTTTTTTCTAACCGACACAAAAAAGGAAGGAATTCCGAAATATCATTGTCATTTTACACAGCACAATTATGAACTAAACGCTGCATGCAAACTTCCGCACTAAACAAGCACTAAACCTTGTCGCTACTTTTTTTTTTTTACATGCATCTTGAGTTACGTTTATACTGCCAATAGTGCTAACCTCTTTTTATTTTACATTTGCTCTTAGTGTAAATTGCAAGTGTATACTGCAATGTCGTCTCTTTCTATTCAATCTATGAAAAAGGGACGCCACTTTTTAATTTCTACAATTTGCTGTCGCACTGTACTTATAATTAAAACAATTTGTGGAATGCATCCTTTTTACATTTCTATACGACCTCATCGCCTTCACATCCTTAGTTTTTTTTGGTTTTTTTATAGGTCGGTGACGATGTAAATCGTGTTTCGATATTCAAATATCTTGATACGTAATAGGAATTACATAATAGTAGTTTATGTGACTGTACAATGAAGGGCATTAATCACGAGTGTGGGTTTATGACACGAGCCGAAGGCGAGTGTCATAATAACATCACACGAGTGTTTAATGCCTAATTATGTATAGTTTCATACACTACTTTATCTACTCACATATCATAAGCCTCCATGATGCATTCAGGAGCCGCATATTATGTCGCGAAATGTCGCGATATGTTTCGGAACGCACCTAAAAAATACATATTGTCTATGGTAAGAATCCAGTTGTTGCTTGCTCAAATTTTCTTTCACTAAGTTTCTTGCGTTTTCAAAGTGAATTGTGATAAATGTAGTGCTTGGACTCAGTGCGAGAAATTCTATTGTGCAACAGCCGGAGAGATCTGCGAAAGCTAAGTGTTCTAGCCTAAGCCTTACAATCTTGATTTATTTAATTTCTTCCTATTTATATAGCAATGTGAAGGTACTTTAAGGGAGCGCTGGCCAGGCTTTTCAGCACATCCTAGGAATCTCATGATTCTTATATTGGTCTGAATATATTATTACAGAGACCATTATGAACATAACTTTGATTTCTTTATGTAATTATATGCCAGTGTATTGATGATTGTAACTTTATGATATTAATTGTAATTTATGATGATATGCATCATGGAGGACATGCACACTTTGTGATGTCCTGGCTTGACTATTTCTCCTTGAGTAGACCAATATTCCGGCCTGCAGGCGGAATGAGACAGCGATATGGATGCTGTCTCCATGACGTGCTGGCGGGGCATGCGTTGGGTTGCTGAACCCTAGTATTTTGATTACTGATGGATAGCGCATGAGCCCAGCCGCCTGTAAAGCCTGGGGAGTTAGTTAACTCCTGCGGGGCTGGCGGAAGAGCCTGTAAGCCCTGGGGAGTCGTTTGACTTCTGCAGGATTGGCATGAGTTGTTTAACTCTTTGTACTAAATAATGTCGAGTCATCGATTCGTGGTAGTTGTTTAACTCTAGTCTCTAGTCCACTTCTGGATTTTCTCCAATGCCTGGACTGCAGCAGCTCTACGTTGTCTCTCTTGTGTCGTTGTATTATCTATATCATTGATACTTGGCATTTCGTTATCAGAACCCTCAGTATTCTGTTCTTGTGTCATTTCTGATTCATCAATCATACTTGTATTCTTTAGCTTCTCTCTCGTGTTGTTGGTTGAGTCATGTATGTCTTGGTTGTTAATTTCTATGTTTCTTGGCTCTGGATCAACATCCATACCGCTTAATTCCATCAATGGTACACGAGGTAGATGTTCGTTTTCTATGTGTGTGTTTTCTTGCATGTTTTGCTCATGCATTTCTGTCATGTCATCATGAAATGCATCATCCTCCGCTTCCAGCGGGTACAAATGAGCAATAGATCGTGTGATATTATGACCACCATACCTACTGTTTCTTTGACTTAGCTGGTAATAAGTAATTAATGACATTAGGTGCTTTGTTACGGATATCAGGAGGCGTCGCCGAAATATCTATATCATCTTGATAGCTCATTTTATGGTTTATATTCAACAAATCGATCAATTGTATGCATTAAAACAAATTCTAACCGGTAATGGCGGCAATGAAAACTTTTCTTTTCTTTTCTGGCAGCTGTCATAGTTTTTTTTTTTTTTAATTCAGAGACAAACTAGAGTGGGCCCGAACTACCATTTCGTTCGATATCTTACTTGCGTGCGACATTTGTCAATTTGTCTGCTAATTGACAATTAATTTCGAACTAAACGTCATCTCGACTGATATTAGAATAGAGGTCAAACCAAATTTCTTTGGTTTTCAGAGATGTTCGAAATTTGAATGATATAATATTATCGAAATCGATGTTATTAATTAAAACAATTTGTGGAATGCATCCTTTTTACATTTCTATACGACCTCATCGCCTTCACATCCTTAGTTTTTTGTGGTTTTTTTATAGGTCGGTGACGATGTAAATCGTGTTTCGATATTCAAATATCTTGATACGTAATAGGAATTACATACCTACTTACTTACTGGACAAATATTGATTCCAAATTTAAAATCTCGCTGTTTACTGGACACTTCTAAAAAGTCTTCGGTATGTTCCACTTACTGTAGTCTATCTAGCGATGGTAAGGCAACATTACATGCAATTTTTGAGAAAAATTCCTTTACAGTTCTCTCGAGTTGTTCCGCCCGAAACGTGACACTTCGAAGTCTGTTATAACGCACGTCATGACGACATTTCATTGTTCATGTTTGAGAAAAATACATACCTACCTAACGATTTTAATGATGTAGGTACCTATGTTGGCATGTACCGCTTACCTGCAACGTGATCAAGCGTAATAATTCGTCCAATCGAATTGTCTCCTCTGGACGCAATTTTAGACCAATTGCACATGCATGCAAACCACGTCGTACAACTCCCGATAGCGAGAACTCGTAACTTTGCTTTACAAATTAAATTTTCAACTCAAAAAGCCATGAGCTATGGATAAAGTTCCGCATCGCGAACTTGTTCAGTCCTGTTCCTGTTCGACAGGCCGCTTGTGCATACATGAGCTTCAACATATCCCATTCATATTTTGACCTAATTATTAACCTTTTCTGTAGCACAGTCGTACATAAGGAATTTGTTGATAATGTAAGACTTTTTGTTGTGAACAGACTAAGACCAGTAGAATCCTTTGTTGGAATTATTAATTGATATTAATATTCAAGCTTTATATAATCTATGATTCGAATATTTGTGCTTGGGTCATGGTTGTTCCTATGTATTTAAGTATATATTTATCTATATAAGTATATATATCGTCGTCTAGTACCCATAACACAAGCCTTCTTGAGCTTAATTTGGGACTAGATCGATTTGTGTGAGGTTGTCTGATATTTATTTTATTTTTTATGATTAACATCAGCCACTTAGTTTTGTGTGTATCTGTTACAACGTCTTGACAGATGACACTCTTGAAGACTCGGTCTCCTTTCTGCTCTGCATCTTAGCCTGTAAGCATCCTTTGTGTTCGTCCCCGAAATATTATTTGAAATAATCTAGTCAATCCTAAGTGTATGTTGTCCTATTAATTCAGTATAACAATCTGTGTGTGTTTATGAAGAAATACAACCGTTTATTAAACAGTGAACTGCATATATCATTGAAGTACGCCTGGCTACATAACCTTGCTATCCACAACCACATTCCACTGCAGAGACTCTATCTGTTGTCTCCCAGTAACTCGAACATCCTTAACCTTAATTTCTCACCAAGATGGACTTGGGTAAGGCTCAGGAGCGCTTCAAGTGCTTGTTGAAATTTATACGAATATCATCTTATTTTTGGAGGCCATCACAATTTGCAAAAAGCGCTGTTTATAAGCTTACCAATTTACGCTTTTATTAGGTATGAAAAAATTATGTTAATCATTCGTAAACAAAAACATAAAGTCAAGGAGCGTTCAAAATTACGGTCGAGAGCCTTACCCGCTTACGGCGCGGCCACGACTTCAGGTGATCAGCGGAGCGGACGGTGGCATCCATAGGTGAGAGCGGAAGCTCCGAGCGTGGTGGCTCAAGTTGCGTCCACACTTGTATCATTTCGCCGATCCGATCCCCGTTGCGTATCTCCACCGCGTATCGTGCTGTTTGGACGCTCACTGCGGGCACTCCGTATCATTTGCGCCGTCGCGCGAAGAAACGCGTCCACAC
Organism: Apotomis turbidana; assembly: GCA_905147355.2. Taxonomy (NCBI): domain Eukaryota; kingdom Metazoa; phylum Arthropoda; class Insecta; order Lepidoptera; family Tortricidae; genus Apotomis; species Apotomis turbidana. The sequence goes on along the minus strand of LR990299.1, from coordinate 10,365,991 downwards.
TTGCCGTATCGTATCCTCGTAGCGTATCGCCGCACCGATCATTTCGGCGTGCAGTAGTTTGGACGCTATCCGTATCGTAGCACCGTATCACCGCCCCGATCATTTTGGCATTTCGTTTTCGTCGAACATTTCATTTCGTTTGTAATCGTTGTTCTGTGCGTTGTTGCGTCCCATTTAAAAATGTCGCCCGCTGAGATCGCTCACTGAACCTTGGGACAGAAATATTCTTGAGTAGGGGCCGTGTACCGGAAGTCGCAGCGAGGAAGGCCTTCATTTTTGTCATCTGCTCATGGAGATTTAGCACATGACTGTTTTCGTTTTATAATACATATATAATGCGGCAGAAAGGTTCTCGAGTGGAAACCGCGTGCTAGAAGACGCCTCCCACGCGGCGATTAAGGCACCCGCTCACGGAGACATGGCCTTCGTATGACTGTGTTTGTTTTATGGCATGCGGCAGAAAGGTTCTCGAGTGGAAACCGCGTGCCGGAAGACGCCGCATGAAAAGGCCTAACAAAGTAGACAGTCCATCAGTGGTATGGTATTTTTTAATTATCGTAAAAATTAAGGTTAAAAAGTGTGCGGGGTACTGAAGATACGCGTATCAACATGGATTTCGAGCGAGCGTTGCATGATCGCGACGGCGCGACGTCCACACTTACCGTTCATGATACGCGGTGAAGATACGCGACGGGGATCGGATCGGCGAAATGATACAAGTGTGGACGGAGCCTCACTCACTCCAATGACCGCGGCACGCCGCTCTGCTGCGCGCCGCGCTAACGGCCCATGCTATGCTTGCCACCGAAGTTGTGGCATGAACGTAAGTCGTGGCCTGAACCCTTACCATGAGCTTTGCCATGAGTTAACGTGACCTCTACTCACTAGCGATTACGTAAAGGATTTGTATGGAGAATTGTAGTTCCACAAAGTAACCGCTAGGGTAATTCTCCATACAAATCGTTTAAGCTGTTTCTACCGAGTACGGGGGTTTTACTCATGGTAAGGGTACTGGCCGTTACTGTGCGCCGCCAACGCGTGCATTATGAGAGCTCGGTTCCGCTTCCATTTTACGGCCCGGCCACAATTACGCGCGACCACCGGCAGCGGTGAAGCCAAAATCATGGCGATATAAAACTAGTCACGACCACCGCGAGCCGATGGCCGGGTGCAGAGGTCGCGTAGGGAAAGCGAAAATGATCGCAGCGCTTGATGTGGCCAAAAGTGGTAACTTTGACCTCTCTGTTTCTGTCAAACGTCATACTTTTGTTATAATGCTTACGTTTTCTACTATAAAATAATAAACTGAAATAAGTAAAATGGGTCACGAATACGATAGGTGTTCTGTGGTAAACTGCAATAATACAGGACGAAATAGCAATAAAATTGCAAATGTTATGCTTTCCTACACCGAGTTGGAAACAAGATCAGAAAATGAATTGGATCGCTGTTGCTAGAAGAATAAAGTAAGTGTATTAAACTGAACATATTTTTATCTATTTAGTGCAATAATAATATTATGATAGAATGATTATGTGTTTCAAAAATATGAAATGTAGAATTACTTATAATTTGTAAATGTTACTTATTGTTTGTTTATTAATGTGCCAAAACTAACAGCTTCCCTTTACTCTCGGTTTGAGGCTGAAACCTTATGTTCTGACCGATGCATTAGAAGCCAGTTTTGAAAATAGTAGTAATTTTACCAACATAATAAAACATTATTTTTTTCCTTTAATTTGTAAGGAAACAACAAAGAAGTAAATTGACATAATAATATTAAACACATATATAATAATTACTTTCTTCAATAAAGCTAAGAACAAAATGTGTTTCACATGAAATACAAACAGATTTTGCACTTGTTAGGTGCTCTACAATCAATATTTTCAATTTTTTACCTTAATTTTGTTGCGTCCATTATTTAGCACTTTTGACAGAGCCCCGCCAAAGTTGTGAACGCTAGGTGGCGCTAACGTCATGCACCCGGCCAATACAAGGCGCCGCTCACCGCCCCGAATGAGAGGAGTATATTACTGTCTCATTCTAACAGATAGCAGCGTCCCTCTCGGTCCGCCGGATCATTCAATCGTCTGTTAGCTCCATAAGACTGCAATCGTAGCCGAGCTGTTAGTTTGTTCAAAATCGGCATGCGTACGTATAGCCAGTCGGTCGTTGTCGAACAGTCGCGGTCGTGTCACCATGCACCACTACCAATAGCGTTGCATTTTACATCCTCCGCCTCCTCCTTGCGTCGGTTGCCTTATAGCTGGGTTGATAATGCACGCTGTTGTATGGGAACCTTGCACTTTGTGACTATGCGCTGAAACTTGGCACAGTTGATCCTTAGGTGGTCTTGAGTGAATTCAGACCAGTAGACATCGAGAACCACCGCGAGTTTAGTGGGGGGGAGGGGGGGGAGTTCGACGCTGCCGTGCTTCAATTAATGCAACATTTTTCTAAAACTATACATAATATGACATGTGATGTATCATTTTCGGATAAATTAAGGACAAGGAATCCATTTTTTGGACAATAATAATGCACTTTCTAACAAAAAACATTGAAAAAGTAGAAAAAACTGAAAAACGTAATTTGTGTTTTTTTATATAATTGCCAATTGTTTTAAAAGTATAACAGTAATCTCAAAACAAAAAATAAAATCGTAAAGCTAGACTTATGTAGTTTTAAAAAATATATAGTTTATTATATATATCTGTTGATCCATGGGAGATAATAAATAATATCAAGCGTAAGTCAGGGCGATCTCAATGCATGATCATCCGTGAAGAAGAGTTTAGGTACTGTGTTAAGCAACATTTCTCTAAAACTATACATAATAGGGCATGTGATTTATAATTTTCGGTTAAATGAAGGATGAGCAATCTATTTTTTTAACAAACATAATGCACATTTTAACAAAAAATATATTAAACAGTGGGCTAAACTGAATAATGACATTTGTGTTTTTTACATAATTTCCAATCATTTTAAAAGTATAACAGAAATCTCAAAACAAAAAATATAAACATAAAGTTAATCTTATCTAGTTTCTAAAAATATATAGTTTATTATATATATCTGTTGATACATGAGAGATAATAAATAATATTGACCGTAGGTCAGGGTGATCTCAATGCATGATCGTCCGTGACGTAGGGTTTAGTTAATGTTTTAAACACACAAAAAGTGCATATATTTTATTGTTTATGTCTCTTAGTATTTTAAATGAAACTGCGCAATGTAAATTAATTAATTGTATATATCGTAGGATCCACTGCAATTTATTTATTTATTTATTTATTTATTTTATAATAATTACATATCTGCAACTTACAGCTAATTGCCAAGGCGTTACAGATCTTAACTTAAAATTAACAACAAGCATTATATATATCCTTATAAGTTAATAGTTACAAATTAAAAACAAAAAAAAGAAAAAAAAGAAAGAAAACAGTAGGTAACTAAACTTTAGTGCACAGCAAAACAATTTATAAAAGAAAAAATACAAATACAAACATTGAATTTACCGCCGTTCGAGATATTTCCTGCACTCCACCAGTAGATTCGAAAAGCTCGCAGCAAATATGTCGCAGTGCGGGGCCACGTCGAGTACAGAGTTGATGATGTAGAGCGCGCTCGAGATCGGCGCATGCTTCAGTAGCGCAGTGCGTGCGCTCGGCACCGCCAGCAGGGGAGTGCGCCGCAATCGTGATCGCGCGCTAGGCGCATATAGCCGAACTACCTTCTCAACCAACCCCGTGCAATCAACCTTACCATTAATGATGCCCAACGCAAATTTGGCCACTGCCAGGTATCGCCTCACTTCCAAAGATTCATATCCTAGTACCCCCAAAAGAAACAATGTTGGATAGAGATATGGGTAATAGGTATATTCCTTTTTATATAGACACCTTAAGAACTTCTTTTGGACCTTTTCGAGCATTAAGGTATATTTAGCTTCGTGGGGATTCCAGACCGATGCATTTGGTTCGAGCACGCTCCTCACTAAGGCCGCGTAGAGAATTCGAAAAGCATTCGTCGTGAGGTTTTGCGAATTCCTTATCACGAACCCTAACTTTTGCGCTGATTTCTTGGCCATTTTAATAATATGGTCTCTGAAGGTGAGTTGGGGGTCGAAGTACACGCCAAGGTCACGAACTTGTGTCACTTTATCTATTGCCGTACTGTCCAGACTATATTGGTGATTGTACGGATGCCTCGATCGGGTGAAGCTCATCGTTTCACACTTTTTAATATTAAAATATAGCCTATTCAGCATACTCCAATCATAAAGTGTGTTGATGTCGGCCTGTAAAGCCATGCAATCGTCAATATTATTAATTACTTTGACTAGTTTTACGTCATCAGCAAACATCAATACTTTTGAATGTTGAACTAGCTCCGGCAGGTCATTTATTAAAATATTAAAAAGTAGAGGCCCTAAATTTGATCCCTGACTTATTCCCGAGAGAGTGCAATATGGTTCCGAATAATATGGACCATATTTTACAAATTGTTTTCTCTCAGCTAAGTAGCTCGAGAATACAGTGAGCAACCCTGGTACAAAACCCATACCGCTCAGCTTTCTTAGAAGGATATCATTGTCCACTCTGTCAAACGCTTTTTGGAAATCCAAGTAGACTACGTCGACCTGTTTCTTATTGTCCAATTCTTTTGTTATTAAGGTAACAAGTTCCACGAGATTAGTGGTCACTGATCGTTTTGGCAGGAAAGCGTGTTGTGCGGGGGTGATGTATGGCAAGCACTGAGGCAAAATGCGATCATGCAGTGACATTTCAAAGACCTTAGCCAATGAGCACAGAATCGCTACTGGACGATAATTTTCTGCTTGAAGTTTTGACCCTGTTTTTGGAATTGGAGTCACTCTAGACAGTTTCCAAATCGTTGGATATACACCTGCTGATAATATTAAATTAAATATGTACGCTATAGGTTCTAGTAAATACTCTATGCATCCTTTAATGACGTATGGCGGAATAGCGTCTGGACCCGCAGCTGTGTTTGCTCTTAGTTTTTTTATAGCTCGTCGTATCTCGGCTAAACTAAAACTTTGCACCTCAACGCGCCGCGAATCGACTCCGCTAGTCGCGTCTGCAACGGCTGGGTCCAGTTGCGGGACATCGGACAGAAACACCGACTGAAAATGCTCCGCAAAAGCAGCCGCCATATCCACTCCATGGCATTCTTTATCGCCGTAATTCATCTTAGTCTCTATCCCTCCCCGGCATCTTAGGCTGTTGACGTACTCCCAAAATTTAGCCGGATGATAACATAAACGATTGGAGAGGAGGTCTTTTACGTAGTCATCAAAGGCATTTTTTATATCTTTTTTTAATTTTGCCCGCATATGTTTAAATTCGTCCCCTAATTTACTGTCCCTACTTTTTTTCCATAAACGATGTAGTTCTGATTTATGCTTTAGATCTGAAATTATTTGCTTAGTATAATAAACTGGATATACTCTAACTGGCACATTTCTTCGGGTTTTTTTTGGAATGCAGGTGTTAAAAACATTGTACATACTTGTATAAAATATTTCTACGGCTTTATTTGGTTCCAACACGTTTTTGAATTCATCCCAATCCATATTTTGTACTCTGTTATACAACATCTCGTAGTCCCCTTTTTTGAAATCCCAGTCTCGATCCGACTGGGCATTTGATGGTGCCACAACGGTAGCTGTTTTATGTAGTTTGTACTCAACATCGATAAATAAAGGCGGGTGATGCCCATCGATAACTGACAGTTCGTCTCCTGGTTCCGCTCCACGAACCCGCACTCCATCGATCAACTCTGGACTCGTAAGTACCGCATCTAGGATTCTCTCATTTTTGTTTACTACCTTATTATATTGGCTCAAATCGCATTTACATAAAAAATAATCATAAAAAACAAGTGTATTACTACTAGCACTATGATAGTTTAAATCGCCTAAAATTAACATTTTCATGCTACACACTTTTTCACTGACAATTTCAACACTATCAAACCAATTCGAATAAACAATGTCATCAACATTCGGCGGTATATAGACAACGCACACATAAATATACTGGCCATCAACTTGGAATCGTGCCCATAGATCCTCTCCATATGGTGTTTCATATTGGGTCATACGCTCCAGGAGAACTGGCGGGCGTGCCGCCAGCAGCACGCCGCCGCCGTCCCGCCCGTCCGCGCGGTCGCGCCGCAACACCTTCCACTCTCCGACGCACAGCTCCGCGTCCTCCACTGATTCGTTAAGATAAGTTTCCGTTGCCGCTATTAAGTGCAAATCGTCCGATGCCAGGGTTAAGTTAGTCCTCCATTCCAGTAACTTACTACGCAGTCCTCTAACGTTTTGGTAGTACGCACTTAATGTATAGTTCGATTTACTCTTTGTTGCTACTTTTGTTGTTACTTTTGTTGTGAAAGCTTCGAAAGTTTTGCTTCCAGGGCTTTATGCAAATATCTTCGGCCCAGTTTGCGGGGTCCAACACATTATCTGCAAACTTTACTGGGACACTCAACTTAAATGACGCATAATTCCCTTTCGCTCGTAGCGTCTCCACAGTGCAAACGTCCCTCTTGCATATAGCAGTTAGATGAGTGCGCACCTGTTCATCCGTGGTACCCGACTTAACATAGTACAGGTGAATAAGACAGAGGTCTGAACATTTAAGCTGCCTTATGCACTTTTTGTGTGTTTAAAACATTAACTAAACCCTACGTCACGGACGATCATGCATTGAGATCACCCTGACCTACGCTCAATATTATTTATTATCTCTCATGTTTCAACAGATATATATAATAAACTATATATTTTTAAAAACTAGATAAGTTTAGCTTTATGTTAATATTTTTTGTTTTGAAATTTCTGTTATATTTTTAAAATGATTGGAAATTATGTAAGAAACAAAAATGTAATTTTTCAGTTTAGCCCACTTTTTAATACCTTTTTTGTTAAAAAAGTGCGTTATTTTTGTTAAAAAAATAGATTGCTCATCCTTCATTTAACCGAACATTATAAATCAGATGCCCTACTATGTATAGTTTTAGAGAAATGTTGCTTAACACAGTACCTAAACCCTACTTCACGGACGATCATGCATTGAGATCGCCCTGACTTACGCGTGATATTATTTATTATCTCCCATGTGTTAACAGATATATATAATAAACTATATATTTTTAGAAACTACATAAGTCTGGCTTTATGACTTTATTTTTTGTTTTGAGATTACTGTTATATTTTTTAAATAATTGGCAATTATATAAAAAAACACAAATTACGTTTTTCAGTTAGAAAATGCATTATTTTTGTCCAAAAAATAGATTCCTCATCCTTAATTTATCCGAAAATGATATATCACATGCCATATTATGTATAGTTTTAGAGAAATGTTGCATTAATTAAAGCGCGGCAGCGTCGAACTTCCCCCCCTCCCCCCCACTAAACGCGCGGTGTCTATCGATGTCTACCGGTCTGAATTCACTCAAGACCACCTAAGAATCAACTGTGCCAAGTTTCAGCGCATAGTCACAAAGTGCAAGGTGTCGTGCACTAACACCCCAGCTATTATTGCTGAGGGCCGTGGTCATTTTTACCGAACCATCTCTCCCAGATGATGCGCCGCCACCTGCTCTTATCAGCAGCCGTGTGAAGAGTATTTTACATAAACAAACAATAATAATAATAATAAGCTGGCTGGCTTAGCTCAATTTGGGGGCCATGTCGATTTGTCCAAGTATTTATTTATCTACATACTTATATTCCGTAATAACTCATTCTTGAGACATAAACCTCTTTACGGCTTGGCGACTGTAATATTTAAGTAGGTATGTGCAGGTATTATTTAGTAATTTACCCGTAACAATGACCATAACGTTTACTACGGGGTTGTCGTAAACCGTAGTTCCCTCATAGATCTATTGTTTGGCCATCCCATTGCTTATGGATAGTTCGGTTCGGTTGTAAAGTTAAAAGGGTGTTACTGTTCATTTATTAGTTTATTATTACATATTTTGGTCAACTCGCATAAAACTGGGCAGATTTCAGCAGTAATTGGGATTAATTGAGATACTGAAAAGTTATAAAACCCTTTATTTGATACTAGTCCTCGTACGGAACAGCTCATTTAAAAATATTGCCGGACATATTTTTTGCGGTTAGGAAAACATTATAATACTTAGATACTTTTTTATTTTTTTCAACAAAAAGTTGATTTTGCACATTACGTATTATTACGTAAATAGCAATCCCAAAATGACGACAAGTCGGTCCTCACTTGTTTGCTCCAAGGAATTAGTTAATTTATTTATTTTTACTAGGGAAGTATAATGTTGGAGACTGTAAATATTACCTATTACAACTATAATATAAAGATTATGCAAAGAAAAAATAATAACATGGTTATTAAAATTACCTATTTATGACTATTAATTTAAGCAAACCACAAGGAACAATGCCGTACTTCGTATAAACTATAGGTACATCATTTGCGGTGAACTTTGTCAGATTGTGGTGCTATGTTGGGTGCCATATTTTTTATGTTTTAACTTATATTTTTTTTCCCTGAGATCCCATCATTGGATCCAGAATGATGACAATGGAACCACTTCAGGAGGATACTATTCAAACAAAAAAGTATATTTATAGAATCAGTCCACAATTGGCAGAGAATACGGTGGAAATGCATACAGTAAAACATACAGCCTCTTCCTTTTTTTGAATTTGATAAAAATACTGTTTACACAAGGCATACAAAGTTATAAAAGGTAGGTGAGAGTGAGACCTTTATTATTTATACAAAATCCTCTGTGTTGCACTGGCAGTGCATCAGCAGTCACTAAGGGCCTTATCACACTTGCGATTTGCGAGCGTATTTTCTATACAAATAAGCGACGCGGCAAACACGCTGCGCGTACGCCTTCATACAAAAAACGCTTTCAAATCGCAAGTGTGATAAGGCTCTAAACATTACACATAACTACAATACTAGATATCTTGTAGGTAAATCTAATGACATGTTTCTATAAAATAGCCCATTCATTCCGGTTGTTGGTGAGAAATATCTTCTCAATGCTTCTCTCACTTCTGCTACAGTTATTACTGGCACTCCTTCGTACCCCGATTTGATGTAAACAGCATTATTTAAGCTCAACGGGTTACAGAAATGACCGCCTTCAAACTTACTAAATGGATCACCATTCTTCTTCTTAGCATCTTGCCTTATGAGAAATACTGCATCCACTATTTCCGCAACCGTTTCGTATGCTATGAAACATAGTACTTCTAAAGCAAACATTGTGATCTTTAATTCTTTATTTGGGTTTATCCATCGTTCCAATTTTGCAAATCCTTTGCAAATTTGGGACCCTGAGCGGAATGAGCTGCATCTAGCTTTATGATATGCTTCATACTTTTCAAAAGACATAGATTCGGTCAATTTAGCAGCTCTTACTTTCCGTAAATAGTCTATGGCATCAAACCTTATTTGGCTCACTTCATCGAACTCGTCAAGTTCTCTTATTATGTCTATGTGTGTCCTTCGCTTCTTCATTTGAGGGTCTATATCATCCTCTAACATTAAGGAGTTAAGAGTCTCTACAGCTGTTCCTAGAGGAACTTGTTTATTTTTGTCTATCTGATCTAGTTTAAGCTGATAATCGTGCAAGCGCTTTAATTTAATCTTATTTTTGCGCATCAAGTATATTATATCGAAATTCGAGATAGCCTTGCCTCCTCGCGCGTTGGAGAGCGCCCAAGCCTCTTGCAGCATAGTCCGGAGTTGCTGTAAGACTACATTTTCGACCAGAACCACCGTCGCGGCATTCGGATTCGGATTGTCTCCGAATCCGTGCATCATATTGGAGATTTCTTTTTGGAAATTAGTGCCCTCGCCGGTGGCATCGATTGTGAAGTAAGAAACCATATTTACGCCAGTTAAACGACGCTAAACACCATTACAAACAAAATATTTTTACTAGGCACACGCTGAAGTGGAGTGACGTGACGCAAATTTGCGGCGTGACGTTACTGACGTTTAGACAGAATTGACAGATACCCTTTTTAATAAAATCATTTACGATGGATTCATGGCCTTTTAGCTTATTCTTTGTGATATCTACGTCAAATTACATAAAAAATATGAGTAGTTTCTCCTTGAAATCAGTGTCATTTGATTATTGAATATTTTTAAAATAATCAGTCGCAATCTAAATTTTATTTTGTTAGTAGCAATAAATCAGTCAGAAATGGCAAAAACTAAACGCAAATAAAAAAAATGACGGAAATCAGCTGATTATTTTAGGTTATATTCAGCTGATAAAACCAGATAACAGTTGTTATTTGTATCACACTTTTCAGTTAATAAATTATTACAATCATGAATATATTGCGATTGTTGCCCCATGCTAGAAGCTCTCTGTTGTGGCAAACGCGTAATTCATCCTGTTGGTCATGTGGGCAAGATATAAAACAGCTAGTAGAAAATTTATTTTGCTCCAACTGTAAATCGCTGCAGCAACCTTCGAAAGACAACTACTTTAAGATCTTGGGAGTGTCCGAATCGTATGATCAAAATGAGAATGAATTGGCCAGAAGATTCAAAGAACTACAGAAATATCTGCATCCAGATAAATTCGCGAACAAGTAAGCAAAGAAAACTTAATTGACACTTCTTGATTTTCAAATCGTATCTATATATCTATAGCTGTAATGGTGAGGGAATGCCAACCATGTATCTCGATAGTGTACCAGTGCACATGCTAATTGTTTATTTATTATTTTTTCAGAGTGAAAGAAGAACAAGAGATATCAGAAATATACTCCTCTCTAGTAAATGAATCATACAGTACACTCCTGAATCCACTTACTAGAGGTAATTTCGTGATTGCATTTATAATTATTATATATTTAGCTCTAATATCAGTTGTAGATAGAGCTGCCATCTCTAAATTCGCCAAACCTGGACAAACACCTCAAAAAACCTGGAAATTTGACGTGAATCGCATTCTATGCCCGGATGTGTCCGAAAAAAATATTATTGAAAAACAATCGCTTTATTTTTCATTGAAATAAAAGTCAAGCCTGGACGGCCCTCGGAACCCTCCAACAAGGGACAAATCTGAGGAAACCCAGACGGATGGCAGCCCTACTTGTAGAATAGCGTCTTCTCACAGAACTGGAAAAAAAGAGGAAGGCTTTGCTTATCACTGGGACACTAAATAAGCAACCCAAACAAATGAGTATGTTTTTACCGTTGTGACTGGGCCGTAAGAACTTTTCTCTACAGTCTGAGGCACTGGCAATAGGCTACTTGATATATTGAAATAGAAGCTTAATACCTGATAGTAGTAGTGTTATGTTTATAATATCCTTGCCAGGCATACAAAGCTGTTGACATAAATATTAATGAAAAACTGAATGTCACAAAGTACTCACCTTCAATCATCACAAAGTTGCAAGTAAGAATTGATTACGCAAAATTTCACAAAACCAACCCAATCACTGAGCACTTGAATGTGTTTATACGTAGGTAGTACTTGGTAAACTAAGTACTGGTGCAAAAGCACCATCTCATAAGTGATAAAATTTGGAAAAGGAATTCTGATAAATCTATAATTTTTTACAGGTATTTACATGTTACGTCTAAGTGGAAAAGAAATACCCGAAGATACTGAAGTAAAAGACCAAGCTTTCCTCATGATGATTATGGAGAAGAACGAGGAAGTGGTGAATGCTGAGACGGAGGAGGAAATAATGAAACTCAATAAGGAAAACAAGGAATTAATTAATAAACTACAAAAGCAAGTTTCGGAAGCGTTCCATAATGGCGATTTAGAATTGGTTGTTAAACTTTTAAGTGAAATGAAATATTATACTAGTATAGACCAGCAGATTCAGAATCTAATAAGAAGTAAAGGAATTATTAGATAAATGTATATTTACTCTTGCTCAACAAAATGGAAATAAAAGAATTGATACAATATCAGTGGCATGGCTAGAACTCAATCCCCACCAATATTCATTAATTTATCCTGTTGTGCACCTATTTCTGTTAATCATTTTGACGGAAAACTGCCCGAGGAGATGCCGTAACTTTTTTGTTGATTATAATGTTATGTCTGGGATCATCCACTTAGATGGGTAGCACTTAACTCATTTGTCCCAGGCAAGGTTCCACTCAGCCCCTATGCTGTGCCGCCCAAACTGGATGAGCGTGACTGCCGTAGGAGTACAAATTCCGAAGACACATATGGTATAGAAGTAAGATCGAATTCTTTGAACACATTTTTTGTGTCACTTCACTAGAGAAAAATTTGTTAATCAAAGCTGTTCTTGATGCCTTGGCCCTGATGACTATATATAATTATAGGTATGCATAATTTATGTTTAGAAAAATAATATCTCTTTTTGCTCCATCGAAAAACACAGTAACTTATCAAAGTGATGACAATTTGGTTTATAAAATGTACAAATCCTTTACATAGTTTTTATATGGGTAAAAAATTGTGATAAAAAGATCAAATCAAATCAAGAAAATATTTAGTAGTAATAAAAAAAATTGCAAAAAAAAAATATGAATTAACATTTGATGTCACTTTGAAATATTGTAAAATATTGTAACAATTATATTTACTTTAGACCTTAATTAAGCATTGCTATGGCTTCGTTTTTTTTTTTAGCTTCATCACATAAGACCTCCCATTAGTTTTCAAATCAATAATCTGACTAATGACTAGGTAATATAAAAGAGTTAGTCTTAAAAAATAGTCTACGTGCTTTGCGTGTAATATTAATCTTGAGTCTTGACATAGTACAGTTTCTGGACATCCAATCATAAGAGTGGCAAGTGATTGATGCTCAGTAATGATCTGCCTCAGTATATGCATAAATTATACTACGACTGAACAGTTAAGATACTTGCTCGTATTCAAATATTGCGTTTATTCGCGTAGTAGAAGGTGCCCGCGATTTCGTATGCGTTTTTTTACCAAAGTCTGGTTAAATTATGCTATAACCATTTTTGGAAGTACAGCTATCCTTGTAATAAAATTGGTCAACATTTGTCTAGCCGTTTTCGACGTGGTGTAAGGACAAATGAAAGTTTATCAACAGATGGAGCTGTACTGCGCTGGATATGGATAAAATAAAAGAAATAATGCTTCGTCATATAAAGAAGTAAAGTAATGCAAAATGAGCTAGTAATTGGAGACTCCACCGACAAGAGCCTAGCTCTTAAATATATGATGTTAAATTTCAAATAAGTAGGTAGTCCATCTTTGATCAAGATTATCGCATCCTTCTACTTACTAATACGGGATCTTATAGATCAAACTATCAACTACCGCAAGTAAAAGAAAGTTATTTATTTAGTACCAGGTGGTAAATCGTTTAGAGCACTCGTACGTAGTTATAATTATTACAATGTGCGAATTTAAATACGTTTTTATGGCCCTGTTGGCGTTAGTCGGCTTTGAGAAAGGTAAGTTTGTTTTTAAATAATTTTCCAAGCTTTTAACCGCCAAACACGGCATAACATTCTTATAGAAGAGTGCCGATTTATTGACGGCTTTTGCTATAGGTAAATAGCACTGAATAACACCACATTCCAGACTGTATGGCTCGAATGCTTCAATGCACAACAAGTTTTTTTAGCAGGGCTTGAACTATATCAGGGCTGTTTAGCCCTCACTACCAGTGAGTCGGACTTTGGCTGGGACTACAAACCCACTAACGGGAATGTCTCTGCGCCACAGGAGTGGGGCAAATATACTCATTTACCGGTCTATTATACGTCGGTTTTTGGACTTAACGATACGTTAGCTCAGCCGTGCTTACCTATTAGGTACTCAACTTTTTTTTATAAGGGCCGCAAATACATAAATAAATAAATAAATACGCGGAGGCCCGGTCCAAAAAATAAATAAAAGCTGGTATTTATTTAGGTAGGTACAATATTCGTAGCGTATATTGTTCATTTGGTGGGCAAATCATAAAAGCTTGTTAGGCCGCATGCGAAGGTTGATTTGAAGTTGAAGTAGTTAAAAGTGATAAGACCTCAACAGAATAAGCATCTGTGGCGGCTTATGGGGGAGTCGACCCCGGCGATCGCCCGCTTGCTCCGAAAGGGCGTTTTTTAACCAGGTCTAAGGTACCACCCACATAAGGAATGACTCGCTCGGGGCGTCGGTATGGCCATGATACCTGAGCATGCTCCATATCATTTATTGCCTTCACTACAATAATGACAGCATTATAAATAGGTATTGTGCCTTCACTAATATGTAAGCGGCCATACTGCTTAGACGTGAATTCCGCCATACTTGTAGCGTCTGGGGTACCTATAGTTTTCAGTCTACAAGCCAGCGTTCAAAGTTCTAATCACTTTTAAACTCCTCTTTTCAGTTAACACCCAGTTCTCCCTCCGCATAGTCGGTGGCACCGTCACCACAATAGAGAAGTATCCAATTGTGGCTCAGCTCTTACTAGACGTGTGGGGACGACGCGAGTTTTCGCAGCACTGTGCGGGTGTTATACTGACGTCACGGCACGTCATATCCTGCGCGCACTGCTACCAATACAGCGTCGGGACTGGCCACAAGTGAGTCCCGCACGTCTTTATTTCCTAGTACTTACACAATTTTTCTCCACTACCTACATTAGTACATTGTTGTAGAGGCTGCAAAGTAAGCTGTAGCTGAACTAGTGAATTTATATCGCGGACGCTAGATAATAATGAGTTCATCTATGGCACTTTCAGCCGAGACTACTCCCAAGACTAAATTAATAACCATTTAAACAGATACTTACTAGAAGTTGGAGAAATATTATAAGGTGTACTCGGGTAATTCCGAATGGCGGGTAATTCCGAAAATTACTGATATCTAATAAACGGGGTAACATTTTTTGCGCTAGCAACACTTCTTACTGTAGAAGTGTATTGTATCTGAGGAAGTGTTGCTAGCGCAATAAATGTTACCCCGTTTATTAGATACCAGTAATTTTCGGAATTACCCACCATTCGGATTTAGCCGAGTAAACCATAAAGGTAAAGCCTGACCAGAAATATATGAGGATGCGCCATATTGCGGAATTTCACTAGAACTAATTTCTTACACTGGCAATGTTTTTATGATGGTTTGTCAACAATGTCAATGTCATTCGTCGTGCTTTCTTTTCCGGTTCGTGTCCCAAGATGGCCGCATGCGTTTAAGTTGCGTTGTTCATTATTTATTCATTTTTGTTGTTCAATGTGTAGTATTGATAGCGTATTGTGCAGTGATCTAACGTATGAGTGAATAGCTAATGAAGAATTCAACTTGAAGCGTTCATAGCCCTTCCTGGGTCAAGGCCCGATAGTCCGCGTGGTTTTTTGTAAATCGCTATCACTTTACAAAAAGCAAAACCTCACCGAACAACGGCAGGCTCTACGAGCAAACTTGAAATTGGCGAAATCATCATTAACTCTGATGGAAGCCATATTTTAAAATTAGAATTAGAAAAGACAAATAATTAAAAATAACCAAAGAAAATCCCTAAAACCATTCACAATCGTCCACGTAATATTATAAATAAAGTTTACATATGTTTACTACCCACTAGATTGCTTTGGGAACTACGACTACCTGTCAGCGCTCTTATTTTATTATATAAATAGAGTCCAACTCAAAATTTGAAGCAATTGAGTGGCTACACGAAAAATGGCCACGAAAAGAGTGCATTCCATTAAATGATATTACGAGGTTACTATAAGAACTGACAGGTATTTAAACTAATGTCATTAGAGTGCGGTTGCGATTGGTTGCAAAATTGTTGCCATATAAATCTTATAAATAGCGCCCTCTTGACAATCCTCATATATTTCTGGTCAGGCTTTACTTACCAGGATAATTAAGCTTCATTTCCTCTTTCATCGTTCCAGCTACACTCTCCCCAAGTACTGGAAGGTCCTCGCCGGCTCTTCATACCGCAACCAAGGTGGAGTCTTCCACAAAATCAAGACCATTATCATCCACCGAGACTTCGACAGATATTACTACACCAACGATATCGCCGTGCTGATTGTATCCAAGCCCTTCGCCTTTGGACCTGGGCTGAGGCAAGGGACGATTGCGAAACCAGGAAATGAGATCAAGACGAATTCTTCGTGTACTGTTGTTGGATGGGGTGCCACGGAGGTAAGTTGTGTTTGAAAATGGTGAATTTGTAAGGTAAACATCGAAGTCCTTACTTTACCCCCATTAGGTTGGGCTTGAATTCATAGCAATAGATGCAAAAGAGGGTGTGAATTATTAGTACCAATTTGCCAAAGACAGAGAGGTTTTCTTTACCCTAGTCTTGAATGAAACCAGAAGGTTACTAATCGTAGTCACCATATAACACGTAAAAGTTTATCATGGTCTGAGACTTTGGAATTAAATACAAACTTTTGCAATAGTTGCATAATGTAGTTTTGCGTCAATATTGTTATTGACATTAGCATAAATATATTTTTTTATTTCACTCTTTCAGAGCAATGGTATGCTGTCGGAACAACTTCGCTACACCACGGTTTACTCAGTTGATCATAGACTATGCACCTATCGATATGATAGTATTAAAGCCGTAATAACAGATTCGATGCTCTGCGCTGGTCACCTGGACGTTGGTGGTATAGACGGATGCTTTGGAGATTCCGGAGGCCCTCTGATATACAAAGGAGTAGTTGTCGGGTTGGTTTCATTTGGATTTGCTTGCGGACATGCGTACTACCCTGGCGTCTACACAAAAATTTCTAGTTTCACCGATTGGATTGTTAAGACAATTAGAACTTATAAATAATCTGTAAGGTGTACTTGGGTAATTCCGAATGGCGGGTAATTCCGAAAATTACTGATATCTAATAAACGGGGTAACATTTTTTGCGCTACCAACACTTTCGTACTGTAGAAGTGTAAGTAGGTATCTGAGGAAGTTTTGCTAGCGCAAAAAATGTTATCCCGTTTATTAGATATCAGTAATTTTCGGAATTACCCGCCATTCGGAATTACCAAGTAAACCCTAATGTAATACAGTCCGACCAAAAAGAGTAGAAATTAAAAAGTGGCAATACTGTAGTGTCCTCCCTTTCTAATCAATATAAGAAAACGGGGACGGCACTACAGTATTGCCACTTTTCAATTTCTACTCTTTTTGGTCAGACTGTATATAAGATCATTAAAATTTATCTTTTACAATAATTTATTTGCTAAATTTTGTCGTTCTTACTGTCAACCCTTAAATTTTATTATTGATAATAAATTATTTGCTAAATTTTGTTGTTTTTACTGTCAACCCTGAGCATAGTCCTTATTACAGTGTTACAAGCCTTTGAAATTATCAAAAAATCAAGAAAAATAATTTGAGGAACAAGAAAAACCAAAAAGTAAATAAGATTACTAAGAAAGTAACCGAAGCTTAAGAGGGATATAAATTAATGCAATTTTTTATAAGTTTTAAACGGATACATTATAATTTGCAAGTAAAACCGTATAATCAAATTGCTCCGATGATTTTATTTTGTTGTGGCAATATTTATGAAAAACGGTTACTCAGGGGTACCAAATTAACTTAGGGGTCTCCCAACTCCCAAATTTAGGGGTCTCCCAACTCCCAAATTTAGAGTGGAAATAAGGAGTTTTAGAAATAAGGGATGTTTTAGGGGTATATACCTGTAGGGATTTTTCCAAACCATACTTATCTGGTCATTGTTTTTGGAAATGGAATGTTCTCGATCCCGTAGTGTATCCCACACTCTGTTGCTTACAAACTCATAAAAAACACGACCGAACATTCCGATTTACGTACTGTAATTTGTAACGTGGTTGCACATTCAGAAATTGCAGAAGTTGAGACTAATAATTTGGTATATTTTATATTTAGGGGTTTTCCAAAACAAACAAAACTAGTTTTAGGGGGTTTCAACTTTAGCTCTAGGGGTAAAAAATATGGAGTTGGCAACCCTGCGTCCAGTGTCAGTGTCACTGTCACTGTCAAATATTTGCGACTTGGGGAATTAATCGATTTTCACGAAAAATTATTACTTAACCTTATATTATTCTTGAATAACCATTAATACCGATTACATATAACTTATAATGGCCAACAAAGGTGTTATTCCGTTTATCAAGGATTTCTATTACGATCCCTTCAAATGGTAAGTAAACATAACCTCTCTAACTTGTAATGTGCGTCGTTAGAAATCAAATAAATTAAGGGACCATCTTACACAAATATATGGGTACTAGACGTCGATATACATAATATATAAATACATATATAACATCCATGACCATGACCCAGGTACAAAATACTCCTACTACTAGACGCGCCCACGGTTTTTTTTTCAAGTTAATTTACGTTTGAAAAACTCTTTCTATTCTTGAAAAATTTTACTTACCCCGGTTCCATACCGTTTCCGGTTCGTACCATTTACCGTTTGACCTGGATATTTCTAAGTTCCCTAAATGGGTCAGTTTAGGCATCTCATCCGGTATTACATCTATTTAGTATGAAAAGATTTAATGGTTATTAATACTGAAAGTCTACATAATAACAACAGGTCATTTATGTACTTAGAAGCATAATATCTTAAATTGAATTTTTTTGTGGTTCATCTGCGCGAAATCGCATCTGAGCGGTTAAAAAAAAAAAATAATTTAATGCAGATGAACATAATGAAAATGAACAAAAGTGTTAATCCACTCATGTTATGTTTATTTTAAGTATCTAAATAAAACTTCTTTTTACTAAGGGTCTTGACACTTCACATTTGATGAAATCTCAAATTATTTATCAATTCATATTTTTAATACAAAAGTTTTTTTCAGGAATTAGAAATTATATCATTGTTCATTGAAGGCAATGACCCAACCAAACCTTCTTAATTAAACTATTTAAACAAGTGCTTCTATTAGTGTTTAATATGATTTATAACCTAACTTAAAATGATAAGTGAACCAGTGATACAAAAATGTATGATGACTGAACACCAAAACATTTCATTTGTGCATTGCCAATGCCACAACACTTTATAAAACGTTGCATGTTAAAAATAGAACTTTCACTCCGGGATATTTGTATGGGTAATCTCGGGCTCTCGGATTCTCCATACAAAAAATCCTGGGATTGAAATCCCTAGTTCAAAAGAAGTTTTTTAACTAACCCCTTTATTCTTCACACGTAAACTGCTAAAGACCTCTAATTGTACAACATTGTTTCACAACGGTATCTTTAAAGGTACGGAAACGTCAGGGAGGCTCAAATAATTAATATACGTGACATAATCCCTTTACATTGTTTTATTTAAATGTGTGACAGTCGCGGAAACCGAAGAAAATATTACCTGTAATTGTATTTAGCCCCCAAGCCCAGTCTTGTTCTAGATCCAGTACCTGTAACCCCATTATTTTATTTTGACCACTGCTCCATTTCTGTGGACAGGCAGTCATAAGAAATAGTTCAAAACCCTTCTTTTTTTAAATTTTTAAACTAAAATGGAACTCTAAATATGATTTGAAAAAAAAAAACAAGTTTTATATAAGACTAGACATTTAAAAAGTTACATCATAAAATAAATTAAGTTTTTTTTAAACCTAAAAGCCCATCCCAACACCCTCCTTTTTCAAAAATACTGTATTTTATGACTCATGCCAGGCATAAACGGTGAAACATAGATGTACTTGCTACTTGTAATAATTGTATGCCACCTGTTACCTACCTATGTTTGACAAATAAACCATTTTGATTTTGATTTTGATAAAATATAATTAAAATAAAGATAAAAAAAAAATAGGTACAATAATAAACTGTCAAATAATAATTATTATGTACTGTTGTGAGCATTATTATACATTGTAATCCATAAAAAATATTACCAACTCCATCCATAATTATCAACTTATCATGTTTATAAATAAATGACCATTATGCATAGCTAGTTATGTTTCAAGTTAGTAAATATGATAGCGAGTAGGTATAGGTATGCTGATTATAGTTTTATATTTCAGGTCGGTTGTGAAGAGCCTCGGATTTTTCGCAGTCGGCGTTGTCGTCGCGAGCGAGTGCACGGGCCTTGAGCTCATGCCCGCCGTCCCGAATTAAAAAAAAACTAACCATAGACAATATTAAGTTTAAGTAGTACAGCAAAATGTTTAATTATTACCTTTTGTTTTTACTCGCGGGCGGGGTTTTGTGTGATAAACCAAACTTTGTGATTATACTGACGGACGATCAAGATGACACGTTGGGTGGTATGGTTAGTAAATGAATAAATGATATGTTGAGCAAATAAATAGTTTGAAACTAGAGGTTGTTTTATTTATTTCAGACGCCAATGAAGAATGTGCGGCGACTTATCGGCGAACAAGGCATGACGTTTGCTAATTCGGTAAGATGATTTTATTCAGAAACTGACCAATTATCTATTATTTTAAAAAATCGTCTTATCTCTAACACAAACATGCTTAAATGTTGTGTACCTACTTGGTATGTTAACCTCTTAACAAACTGTAATCAAATCTTTACTTTAATGCAGCCATCACGTCTAATTAAGTAATAATTTATGAATATATTTCGAAACTTATGTCTGAAGGAGATACGACGACTTTGCGCGACAGCGGCAGCGGTGTAGGTACGTGTCTCGCTCACTCGTTACGCCGCCGCGGTCGGATATCTCGCAAAGTCGTGGCATCTCCGTGAGGGAATAATACATAAAACCGTTAGACATCGCTATATAAATATTATGTATACCTACACAGAGGTACGAGGGGCGTCTGAAAAATTCTAAGCCTAATCGAGGTTATATATGCGTTTATGATACTGGCCACTAGAAAGGCCATTTAAAAACAAATTATTAAAAAATAACATGTCATGTTTTTATTATTCTGTTTCGAGATATTCAACGGAAAAGTACATCATGTGTGAATTACCAACGAATATTACGAAAATTGAGCACCATGCTGTAATTAAATTCCTTACAAAAAGTGACAAATCACCGCAGTGTATTTTTGAGGAAATGGCTATTATTTACGGTGATTCTGGGCCTTCTTATGCCACAGTCAAAAAGTGGAGTCGCTTATTTAAACTCGGACGGGAATCGATCGAAGACGACCCCCGCTCAGGGCGGCCAATATCGGTAGTGACCGAAGAAAACGTAGCAAAAGTCAAAAAGCTGGTATTAGAAGATAGAAGAATTAAGGTTTGGCAAATAGCTGAGGTCTTAGGTATTAGTAAAGAAAGAGTCGGAGAAATTTTACATGAACATTTGTACATGAGTAAAGTCAGTGCTCGTTGGGTACCGAAAATGCTAACGGCCTTCGATAAAGTACGTCGTGTGGAAACTTCTCGGGCGTTTTTAGAATTGTGCGAAGATGATTTAGATGAAGTTTGTTCCCGAATAGTAACTGTTGATGAAACATGGATCAGACAGTATGATCCGGAGTGTAAGTCTGAGTCGATGCAGTGGATTGAAAAGGGTGAAAGGCCGCCGAAGAAAATTAAAGTGCAAAAGTCGGCCTCTAAGTTAATGGCTACGGTATTTTGGGATTGTGATGGCATTCTTTTAATCGATTATTTAGAAAAAGGCTCTACGATAAACGGAACTTATTATGCAAATCTAATAAGACAGGTGCGACAAGCCATAGTTGAGAAAAGGCGGGGTAAACTAAGGAAAGGCATTTTGTTTTTGCAAGACAACGCACCCGTTCACACCGCTAATGTTGCGAGGCGTGCTCTGAAGGAAGTTGGTTTGACGAAATTGACCACCCACCCTACAGCCCAGATCTAGCCCCAAGCGATTATTTTCTATTCAATAATTTGAAGAAAGAGTTGAGGGGAAAGCGATTTAGAAGTGACGAAGAGATGAAGGCGGCTGTACAGGAGCATTTTGAAGGGCAAAATGAAGATTATTTTTTTAATGGCCTAAAAGCACTGTATAAAAAATGTAAAAAATGCATTGATTTAGGAGGAGACTATATTGAAAAATAAACACGAGTTCATTTGTGTAAATTGTTTTTTTCTATCTTAGGCTTAGAACTTTTCAGACGCCCCTCGTATATGTACATATGTAATTGCTGTGAGCCTTTTTAAACCCAACACCATAAGGGTGAAGCCAGGCGAGCGTACCTTGAGTCGCGTTCGCGTATTTTCGGTCGCGCCATACATCACGTCACGTGATCACGTCGCATTTAAAACCCGCTCCAGACCTTCCGATCCGATCTGATTTATCGGAAGGAATGTCCTAACAATTGAACTACACATTATCCGATTGCTTACGATAAATCGGATCGATCGGAAGCTCTGGAGCGGGTTTAAGTATGGCGCGACCGAAATTACGTACGTCTGACTTCACCCTAATAACGTAAGACGGCTTCTGGATTAAAAGCCTACTATTGCTTTATATATTCCTCTCTACGTAACTCTATTACGCTTGAACTACCCTCATCCTCAATCGTACGACTACTATTCAACAAAGGAGTAATTTTGAAAATCGGTTCAATTACTGGGATTTGACTCAAAACCTATCTTTTGTAGTCCGTTAAAAACGAAGCTACGCATAACATGAATTAGCCGGTAAACGCTTATTGATGTTATCACTATAATAGCACTTCCTCTTTCGTAATACCTA